>LR738712.1:273000164-273165902 GCA_902687465.1 Secale cereale
CGATTCATCTATCCGAAAACACAAAACATCGGGGAGACTTTCCCGGATGTTTCCCTCTACGCCAGTATCGTGTAGCACTGCGTTAGAGCACCCTAGTACTGCGTGTTGACTTGTCGTGTTTCTTTGTTGCAACTATTTGTTTTGTATTTATTGTTTCTTCCCCCTCTTCTCTCTGGTAGACCGCGAGACTAATGCTACCTTGGTGCTGGACTGCCTCGACGACGACCCCTCCTTCTTGCCAAAGCAACTAGGCAAGCCAACCCCCTTTGATCATTCCAATATCGCCCATTCTCTTCTCTCTTATGCTTGCATTAGAACTGCTACACCTTTTTGTATGATCCTATTCTGATGCATAGCCTGTTGTTGATACTGCTTTCATACCTTACATGTTTATACTAAACTGCTTAGTATAGGCTGGTTAGAGATCCACCAGTGACTCCCTACATTGTCCCGACTGCCCCGCTGGATTATCAGAAGACCTGATCAACGGGATCTATACCAGGACCTGGCACCGCACATCACTTTCCCCATAGTTGCTCTACACTACTGGGTTACTATCGAGTGCCGAGGGTGAGACCTCATCAACACTTCTGATGTTAACCTTGTAGGTTAGTTCATAGGTTGTGGTCATCGAGGGTGATTCCTCTTTCTCCACTCTCGATAACGACACTGTCGTGCAACTACTCAAGAGTGGACCTCGAGGGTGACTCCTCTTTCGTTCACCTTGACGATAAACATCAGGTGGAATTCCATCGAGGGTGATTTCCTCAGGTTTTCCTTTGGTGTAAAACACACAGTTACTATGGTTACTATGACTTTACACTGAACCTGGTTACTAAAGATGGGTCGACCCTGAGGGGTACCCGCGCGAGCTTAATTGCGAGTGACGTGTAGTCGGGTTGACCTGGAAGGTGCCCGCTTGATAATTACGAGGCGTGGCCGGGCACTCGCCCTTGCTGCAAGTTCTCGAGACGGGCGACGGGGTCACATGTTCGTGAGTCTCTGCTCGTTACCGCGCGTTTCCAAGACACTAAACGGTTTTGATATTTGATCCAAGGGGCCTCTGGCCTGATAGTGCTAACCATCACATGGGCATAGTATGGGCGTTCTGCGTCGTATGCATCAGTCGAAGCTTAACTGACGTCATTGCGACTTAGCGGCGCGCGCCGGGTTGGACTGGTTAGGCTCCTATCTTTTTAAAGGAGGTTGCTAGGTCTGCTCACCGGCCGCCCACGCAGCGTGCAGGAGTTCCCGGGGCGATTGGCCCATGACCCCTGGGGGCATAGGGTTTAGTCCAGCGTGCATGACCTCTCTATTAAGCCTAGGTCGGGTTGCGGCGTATTGTTTGGCCGAGGGCGGGCATGACCTGATGGTGTGTCCGACCGGAGTTAAGCAAGCGTGTTAGGTAAGTTGGTGCACCCCTGCAGGGAAGAAAACATCTATCGATAGCCTGTCCTACGGTAACGGACACTTGGAGATGTATCCCGATTGCTATAACTAGAACTGGATGCTGAGGCATTGTTTGGATATGTTTCTTCGGGAGTCGAGAAAGGATCCGAGAGCGTTGGAACAACAACATAAATATGACTTATGATATACTACTCTACTCCCCCTTGTTGCTGCAAGATGGTGATTTCCAGAAGATGCTAGTCTTTGATAGGGCTAGCTTCTCCCCCTCTTATTCTGGCATTCTGCAGCTTAGTCCACAGATACTACCCTTTTCATTGATACTGATGCATATGTAGTGTAGATCCTTGCTTGCGAGTACTTTAGATGAGTACTCACGGTTGCTTTGGTCCCCCTTTTCCTCCTGCTTTCTTCTTGCTGGTTGATGCAACCAGATGGTGGAGTCCAGGAGCCAGATGCCACACTTGACGACTGCTACTACCCCGACGGAGCCTACTACTACGTGGAGACAGCTGACGACCAGGAGTAGTTAGGAGGTCCCAGGAAAGAGGCCTTGCCTTTTCGATCGTGATGTTTGTGTGCTAGCCTTCTTAAGGCAAACTTATTTAACTTATGTCTGTACTCAGATATTATTGCTTCCGCTGACTCTTGTGTATACGAGCTTATGTATTCGAGCCCTTGAGGCCCCTGGCTTGTAATATAAAGCTTGTATTATTTTTATTTGTGTCTAGAGTTGTGTTGTGTTATCTTCCAGTGAGTCCCTGATCTTGGTCGTACACATTTGCGTGCATGATTAGTGTACGGTCAAATCCGGGGCGTCACACCCGAGGTCCTCCACGCCTTGCCGCTCCCTACCCGACCTCCTCCACCCACCGGAGCGGCTAAGAGAGTCCTGGATCGGGGGGTCCTTATGTAGCCGGACAAACTCCTGGTGGCCCGGACTGGTGGGCCATGAAGATTATTATATAAGATCATCTCTCGTATCCCGATAGGACTCCTGGATTCTTGTAATGGAAAGTTTGAGGCTTGGTTGTAGATTTTCCTTCCTCTGCAAGATGATATGTACAAATCCTAGGCCTCTCCGGTGTGTATATAAATCGGAGGGTTTAGTCCATTGAGGCTAGAGAAGAATCATAATATCCTCATAGGCTAGACCTAGGGTTTAGCCATGACGATCTCGAGGTAGATCAACTCTTGTACACATATTCACTCATACTAATATAGAAGGAAGTAGGGTTTTACCTCGATCGAGAGGGCCTGAACCTGGGTAAACATCGTGTCCCCTGCCTCCCGCTACCATCGATCCTCAGACGCGTAGTTCGGGATCCCCTACCTGAGATCCCCCGGTTTTGACACCGACATTGGTGCTTTCATTGAGAGTTCCACTATGTAGTCGATGGAAGGACTGATGGATCATGTCGTCAACTGCAACAGCGACGTCGAGGGAATTTTCCCTCCCGACCAACTTTTTGTGTTCAGCAGCTTCGCGCTTCTTGCCAACAGCTTCTCCCCTCAATTGAAGACCGGCAAGACAAGATACACCAAGGATTCTACCTCGGCAACCAACTAGCAATGAAGACTTCTGCTACGACCTCCACAACCAAGTGCAACCCCATAGAATTATGTTTAAATCTCTAGACTGGAAACCCATCCCCAGACCCTTCGAGACTTCACAAGATACCCCAACTCGAATCCTTAACCATGTGCTTGACCCACAGAATTGCAACAGAACTAGTTAAGCCTTTGTAAGATTGCACAACATTGGGTTCTTTATGGAACTAGTGGACATAGTGAATGAGCGCATTATCATCCTAATATAGCACAAGAATTGATGATGGCATAGGGAAGACCAAATTGAGGATATAGGAATAGAGGATAGATGACTTGATGAGTTTATATCAATGACTTTGAGGAATTATGTGAGGATATTTGGTGGATTATGAGGCTTTCATGTCGACAGATGAATTTGGTGGGATCACGTCAATAGAGTAGCATAACCTTCATTACCCTGAGTAAGTTGGATTTTCTAGGACAATTATGATCACAATTTGAAATTCTTGGAGGTGTGAGGATTTGGCTTAGCCAGGGGATATTGACAGGAGATAATTAATGTTGCATTAATGACTTGGGGGAAAGTGCAGAAATTCTTGTTGGACATGGGATTTGGATTTGAGTAAGTGATTCTAGTCGAGTATAGATGTTGAGTATGTCTACATGGTTCGGAGTGAATTGTTTCTCGGTGGACGATAAACTAGGAGAATGGATTAATTGTCCGAGTTGATTTAGGGATCTATATAAGCATGACCTTGGAGTTTACTTGACCATGATGGTGGGAATTTGGTGGAGTTACTATAGTAATGGATAGCCCTTCCAAGTATTTGGGTATTATAGGGACTTTAGATCTTGTGGAACACCGTAGACATCGGATTTGTAGAATTATTGGATTATGTGGTGATTGATGGAAGTTAACGGGCTGCTGGAGTTGATTCATAGGAAGGAAACAAGATCTTGGAGTGGCATACGACGTGTTTCCTTAGGATAGAGATGCATTATCTTGAACCTTGGAAGAATAGGCTGAGCACTTGGATTGTGGTGTTTAACTCAAGCTGGGAAGCTTGTATGCTCTAGCCATGGATTTTAGGGGTAGACATACATATGAGTTTGGGGATCGTAGACATGTACGATTTTGTTAGACCTCCTCCAGGAAGTCGTGTGGATACGAATAGCATGAGAGATGATTGGAGTTGACCTATGCAAGATGATGCTTTCAGTGGTATGGTTATTTGTTTAAGGACTGGATGGAACTACTGGCATCTCAGAAACTGTGCTCAAGGATATGATGATAAACGCTCACTCACACACTAGAATTCTTGAAACCCTTGAGCCTCACCAAGCCACAACATGGTCGGATCATGACCACGGGATTTGGCTCTAAGTCGAGAATACCTTTGCCAATACTCAACCGAGACCACCACCAATACCCCAGCCTACCTTGCGTACCCCATAGACTTCATGGACTGCTTGGACAAGTTAGTTGTCATCTTTATTTGGCAACATACTTGACTACCCAAAGACGGAAGAAGAGTCGTTCAGCTGGTTAGAAGACATTGAAGACCGCCATGTCAAGAAGGAAGAACTACACCAACCACCATCATCAAGAAATAAACTTCCGCGTCGAAGACCAGGTGTGTCTACAAACCACTCCCCTCGAAGGAACCAAGCATTCCCATGTCAAGAGAAGCTCGCACCAAGATTTATCGGCCCTCTCCAAGATCACTGCAAAACGAAGAATAGACGGCTCCCAGCTAGAGTTACCACCTGAGTCAAACACTGAACACAGCGTCTTTCCACAAGATACCACTTCGGAAACATTTCCAACTTTCTAACTAGCCAGGTCTTTGCGAGGACATCGATCACCAAGCCATCGACCTCCATATCATTATGACCTATGTAAGAGACCCAATTGCAACCTGGATCAAGAAGAACGTCGTACACGAAGCCACACCATCAAGCACTCCAGGATTCAATGGAGCACCACTCGGAAGCATAAGCAACATGAAGGAGTGAAGACTATCCTAGACCCAAGTTTTCGTATTCCTTTCCACGCCTAGTTTGGGAATCTCGGGGACGAGATTCTTGTAAGGGGGGTAGGTCTGTCACACCCTGATTTTCATGCCACAACACTTAAGCTAATAATCATGCTAAAATGTGGTTTGACAAAAACTTTTGAGTGTTTTTGACCTTGCTTGATTGGTTTTCTCTTTGTTGTTTGCTAGTGCTCTAAAAATAAAATAAATCCTCCTACTCCTATACTCCTTCTCCTTGATCCAAACCTTTTCCCAATGATCATGCCATGTGTATAGGACATAAAAGTATTTTATTACAAAAATATTTTGGCCAAAAGGTTTTTTCTAAAATTAGTTTTCCAAAAACCCCTAAATTGAGGTTTGTACTTGTGGGGACCCCGACTCATAAGTCGTGATCACCGAATGCACGTGTACAGTGATCCCAGAGATCAATGCTCACTGAACACACAGAAGCTGAATAATAAGAGTCTTACATCCATACATACCGTATTACAAAAATAGGACCATTATGGTCAAGTCTTGAGAATAACATCGCAGCGGAAATCTTCAATAACAACTTGGACCCATGCCATCTGCCTTAACCCTACAGGCATTCTGACTGGGAAGCGTCCTAGCTCGCATGCTCGTCACCAAGAAATCTTCATCATAACCTGTTCTCTCCTGCCTGGCCAATAAAATAACCAGTGGCAAGCCAATGAGTACATTGAATGTACTCGCAAGCAACCCAAGTGTGATGACAGAATAATTATGCAAGGCTCTACTGCTAAGTTGGCGGTTTTGCGGAAAGCTAGTTTTCCATATGCAAGTATGATCAACATATAACATGGGCATGCATGTGTCTGCAACAAGTATCAGGAGGTCAGAGACATCATTATCGAGAAAGAGTTGTAATCAACTCATGCTCAAGCTCATTGTGACTTTCTCACAATCACATCAACAATATCTCTGAATCGTGTTGTTTCCCAGAAACTTATGGACATAGTCTAAGTAGCACCACCCAACTGTCCTTGACCGCGGACACGGCTATTCGAATAGTTTGACACTCTGCAGAGGTTGCAAACTTTACCCACAAGATCCGGGGAACTTCCGTGTCATCCACGACCCGCGGTACCTCAAGTACCCGGGGTAAGCACCCGGTCATTATCTTTCCTTAGACGACACTAACATAGAGTCCACTCGTTGGTACACGGCCCTCGAGTACAAACAATAGATCACGGGACTTGCCCTAATTTCAAAGTCACGCGTACCCGAAGGGACCAACGGTGTGTCCGGTGCCCTGTGAAAACAGTCATGGTCGTCTATCCAAGCACGACCCCGTCCCGGGAAAGACCTCAAGTCTTCCCGTCACTAGTAATGCGGGCACCATGCTAGTATCGGCCTAAGTAATCAATAAAGCCCCGTCCCATAAGGGGTAGTGTGGTTGCACATGTTTGGTTGGGACGGTAGTCACACATAAATCTAATCCATCTCTGTAAACAACACTCTCATCAAGCCTCGGCACACTACTTCTTCGCCAAGTAGTGCCCTAGTTCTCATCAACTCCCAGGGGCATTAGTGGCACCCACTGGGTCATTTGCAAGTATGTCAGACCACACTTGTTTCACTCAATGCATATCCCTGACCCATTTTGCGTAGCCAACTACTATAGCATACATCTATCTACTCCCACCCACATAACCCTCATAGGAAGGTAGGGTCATGTTTGATGCAAGTTTCAACAGTAAAGTAACAAAGGTACCAACCAAGGTGGTCACCTCTTCTACATGATTCCGATGCATTGAATAATAAGGTGCTATGAGACATGCATAAAAAGGTTTCTTGAACATGGTCAAAGGGTTGCTTGCCTTATTCTTCCGAGTCTTCAAACCTTTTGGTCCATCTCCGAGTATTCCGTTTATTTCGTCAACTAGCGATGGAAACAATCATGATAAGCAACACAATCAAAGCAAGAATAAAAGTGCTCTAAAAATAGGAGTTGGACTTTTCTAGGATACCTCTGGTCATATGAAAAATAACCAAGGTGGTTTCATAGGTATTGGATCAATGAACAGTTTGGATCATTTCAATATGATGGAACCAAGGGGTTTATGGATCTGAAAGAAGTATACAGAAATATTTTCTTGAATGATGAGCAAAGGCACCCATCAACAAGTCATGATTTTAGAAGCATCTAGGAGTTGGTTTCACTGGATTTGGAATTCAAATGAATTTCCTAGAATTTTGCAAAGCTGATAAATATGAAGAAATGGCTCAATATTTGGTGGGGTACAGAAAGTATTAATAAAAATGTTCCAAAACTAAGTTTGGATATGACAAGCATCTAGGAATTTGAATCACTGCATTTGGATCAAGATTGAGCTCTCTGTGATTTTCTAAAGTTCATCACAGAAATGAAATATTGGCATATGATAATTATTTGTGAAGGAAAAGTTTCTGGAATAATGTGCATGTTGCACCAGGTGATAGAGCATGATTTATGGAGCCATAGGAAATTTGAATCATCAAGTTTGGAGTTCAAATGAATATTTGGGAGATTTTTGAAGTATACAGAAAAAGAAAAGGGAAGGAGGAAGGGCTTATACCCCTTTACTGTGCGCAGGGCGAGGGATAGGCGGTGGGCCGGCCCAGCGGCTCGGCTGCGCGGGGAGAGATGGTGACGCCGAAGACGCCCTCGCAGAGTGCGCCTCCGCGCGGGGGGAAGCGGCGTCTGCTGCCCCGCCTCCACTTAAACAAGTGGGCCGGCCTCCGGGGTCGCTGACCTGCGGGCCCCACCCGCAGGGTCGTCCCCTTCCTCCCGCGCCCGCGATGGAGGGGCTCGGTGCCTCGGCTGCGCGCCGGCCGGCGCTCGCCCTCCCGGCGGCACAGGCCACCTTTGGCCAGGGCGCGGCCACCGGAGGGGCCCCCAGGGTACGGCCCGTCGCGGAGGTCCCTTGGGGCGGCAGGGGAGGGGCCAGAGCGCCTCCTGCACCGGCCACAGTGGGCGGCCTTGTCGGGCAGAGGTGGCGCGGGCACCACGGGGCACGAGAAGAGGCGGCGAGGGGACGGAGAGCTCCGCAGACCAGTGGTCGTCCTCCTCCTGGTGGCCAACAGAGAAGAGGGAGGCCACAGGGAGCAAATTTGGGAGGAGGCCGACGGTGACATTCCGGCCATGGAGGGAGGAAGAGAGCACCAGGGGGAGGGCTGGCTTGTCCAGAGGGTTCGCGGGAGAGAGGAGGATCCAGAAGAGGCAAGGGATGCTCGAGGGGAGGCTTTATATAGGCGCAGCCGCGGTGCACCGTGAGCTTCGTCCATGGACGCGCTCGGGCAAGCTCGTGGAGAGAGGAGGAGGGCAGGGGAGGATAAGGCCGACAGCGGGGCGTGTCGTGGACGTCGAGGAGACCTCGGGGGACACGAGGAGGAGGCCCGAGGTGGTCGGGGCTCCTGGTTGGGCGAGGCTACAGTGCACCAGAGCATTGTAGCGTGCTCCAGAGCACCTGTTTGGCTGGCATGGCCGTGCCCTCGCCGTGCTGGTCGTGTCCATCATGCCCAAAGCTGTCTGGGGGTCGAGGGGGTAGTAAAGAAATGGCCTGTGGCCTTGGATGCTCTAGGGAGCCACTGGAATGAGGAGGAAGGTGAAGGAGGAGGTGAAAACTGCTGTCCAGGGGAGTGATTGGGGCTTTACCCCCTCCAATGATTGAGCTGAGGCCATAGAGAAGTTACTGGGGGTAGAAGATGATCAGAGGAAGCTGTGGTAGGAATTTGAGGTAAAGGGAAAAAGTAAAAGGGGTTCAAACACTGGTTTTCGTAATATGACAGAAGGTGTTTGATCAGGTTTTGGGGAGGCAAATGACTTCCAATTGGCATGGGACTTAACAGGATGGAAAGTCACATATAATTAGGCCCCTACACCAAATTTGAGCTCATTTGGGCAAAGTTGCCAATGTAACTTTGGTGAACCCTAGAAATCAACAGAAATGGTTTCACCATGTTTGAGTTGAGCTATTCATCTCCCCTTGATGCACCACTTGGTGTAGCATCATCATTTGGCGTTATGATCATGCCCACAAAGTTTGAAGCCCCAGGTAAAAAGTTGGTAATGTAGAGTTGTTCAAATTTGAATTTGAACAGAAGTGGTTTTGGGGTACTTAGACCAAGTTATGCTTCTCCAAAACTTGTGCCATTTGGCATGGATGCATGATTACATCATTTTAGCATGTTCACCAAGTTTGAGAGCATTTGGACAAGTTTGGCAATGTAGAGTTGCTCAAACTTTAAAATGGACAGAAATGGTTTTGAGGGGATTAGATGATGTTTCCTTGATCTTCAAGGCATGAGGCTTTGCAAGATCATCAAATATGTCATATTTGACAAGATAGAACTTCCCTTGAATTTTTGGAGAATATTCCCTATGTAAATATTTCAAAAGCTTGAAATATCCAGAAAGGGTTTTGGAAGGATTTGTCCAATATTTTGAACATGACCATGTGTCGAAACTCTTATATATGGACAATATATGTCCTATGAGTCTCCCTGAATTTTGGCAAATATTTTTGAAATAATTAAATAATTTTTCCTTATTAAAGACCATTTCTGGCCTTAAGAAAAAGCTTTTAAATAAAATATAAAAATAACTTTTAAAATTATACTTTTGTGGTTTCTGGGAGTCCTATACCTAATAGGATTCAAATATACTTTTTGGAAGATTTTTCACAACCTAAATAAGGTACTTGTAGTGCAAACCTCAATTCAGGGGTTTTTGGAAAACTAATTTTAGAAAATACTATTTGGCCAAAATATTTTTATAAGAAAATTCTATATTGGTCTATACACATGGCATGATCATTGGGAAAAAGTTTTGGATCAAGGAGATGAAGTATAAGAGTTGGAGGATTTATTTGATTTTTAGAGCACTAGCAAACAGCAGACAAAAGTCAAATCAAGCAAAGTCAAAAACACTCAAAAGTTTTTGTAAATCCACATTTTTAACATGATAATTAGCTTAAGCAAAGTGGCATGAAAATCAAGGTGTGACAGTACTGCAAGTACGTAATTGAGGGTGTGAAAAATCTTTCAAAATGTATATTTGACTCCTATTAGGTATAGGACTCCCTTAAACCACAAAAGTATAATTTTAAAAGTTATTTTCCTATTTTATTTAAAAGTTTTTCCTTTAGGCCAAAAATGGTATTTAATAGGTTAAAATTATTTAAATGTTTCAAAAATATTTTTCAAAATTCAGGGAAGCTCATAGGACATATATTGTCCATATATAAGAGTTTCAACACATGGTCATGTTCAAAATATTGGACAAATCCTTCAAAAACCCTTTGTGGATATTTCAAGCTTTTGAAATATTTACAAAGGAAATATTCTGTAAAAATTCCAGGAAAATTATATCATGTCAAATATGACATATTTGATGATCTTGCCAAGCCTCATGCCTTGGAGAATAAGAAAACATCATCAAATCCCCTCAGAACCATTTGTGTCCATTTTGAGGTTTGAGCAACTTTACATTGCCAAACTTGTCCAAATGCTCTCAAACTTGGTGCACATGCTCAAATAATGTAAATATGAATCTATGCCAAATGGCACAAGTTTTGGAGAAGGGTAACTTGACCAAAGTTCCCCAAAACCCTTTCTGACCAGATCAAAATTTGAACAACTCTACATGGCCGACTTTTTACTTGTGACCTCAACTTTTGTGGACATACTCACAACCCCAAATGATGACACTACACCAAGTGGTGCATCAAGGAGGGATGATTTGCATGCCTAAATCTTGGAAAGTCCATTTTCTGTTGATTTCTAGGGTTCACCAAAGTTACATTAGCAACTTTGCCCAAACAAGCACAAACTTGGTGTAACACCCTATTTTCATGTGCCATTTCATCCTGTTAAGACTCGGGTCGATTGTACTTCATTTACTTGCCCAAACTTACATCAAACACCTTCTGCTATTTTATCAAAACCTCTATTTTGACCCCTTCCAATATTCCCCCTTGCCTTAAGTTTTTACCACAACTACTCCTAGTCGCCATCTACCTCCAGCAACTCACCCAAGCCTTCAGCTCAATAATTGATGGGGTAAAACCCCACTTTTCCATTCTGTTTTCACCATGGCATCACCTTTTCTATCCTCCTACTACTTACCCTCCCTCCTACCTTACCTCCTAAGCATCTCAGATCATCCCAGTACCACCCCACAGCTAGTAGACAAGGAGGGACACGACCAGAGCGCGTGGGCATGCAGTGGCATGCCAAATGGGCGCTCTGGAGCGCGCTACAGTGTGCTCCCGCACTGTAGCTATGTCCTGTCCGAGGCCTCCGACCACCTAGGGCCTTCCCCTTGTGTCCCCCGAGGCCTCCTCAACGTCTGTGTCACGCAACGCTGTCGGCCCCCTCCTCCTTCTCCCTCCTATCGCCTCCCTCGCACGCGCGCCGGCCGCCCACGAGCTCCAGTGAGCGGCTCCGCACGCGTGAAGCCTCTCAATGCTTTCCGTGCCACAACAAATATTATTCTATTTACCCATGTATAGCCAACTTTGCAAAATCATAGGAAAATCATTTGAACTCCAAATCTAGTGAAACCAATTCCCAGATGCTTCTAAAATCCTGCTTTGTTAAATAGGTGCCTCTGCTCATTTTTCAAAATAATGTTTCTGTGCACCTCTTGCAAATCCAATAATCCCTTGATCTGACCATATTGAAATGTTCAAAAATACCCACATATCCAATTCCAATGAAAGCACTCTGGTTATTTTTCATATAACCAGAGATGTCCTAGAAAAGTCAAATTCATATTTTTAGATCACTTTTATATTTGCCTTGTTGTGTTGCTTTTTGTGAATTGTTTTCGACGTTAGTTGACGAAGTAGAAGGAGTACTTGGAGATGGACCAGAAGCTTTAAAGACTCTGAGGAACAAGGCAAGCAGCCCTTTGACCATGTTTGAGAAACCTTTTTATGCATGTCATATAACACCCTAATATCGATGCATCGGAATCATGTTGAGGTGGTGACCATTTTGGTTGTTGCCTTTGTTACTTTCCTATTGAAACTTGCATCAAGCATGACCATACCTTCCTATGAGGGTTATGCGGGCGGGAGTAGATAGGATGTTGTAGTAGTAGCTACGCAAGTGGGACGGAGATATGCATGGTGATGGAGGCAGGGTACTTTTAATAGACTTTTCAAAAAAAAACGTCGGGTGCCATTCATGCCCGGGGGACATGATGAGTTGGGTAACCACTTGATGACGAAGTGGTGTACCGAGACAAGTGTGTGTGTTGTTTTCAAAATGGATTGGTTTAAGTTGCGACCGTTATTCCAACCTTATATGCGCAACCACTCTACCCTTATATGTGAAAGGGCATTATTGATTACCTAGGCCAATACTAGCATGGTGCCCGCATTACTAGTGACGGGGGTGACATGAGGTCACTCTTGGGATGGGGTCGTGCTTGGATAGGCGGCCATGACTGTTTTCACAAGGCACCGGACACACCATTGGTACCCCGTGCCAGTGGTATGTGATGAATATGGGAGCAAGGCTCCACAATATTAAGATGTGAAATGTTGGGCACAGGGGTTGCTACCAATCGAGTGGACTCCATGTTAGTGTCGTCTAGGGAAAGATAGTGATCGGGTGCTTACCCCGGGTACTTGAGGTACCGCGGGTCGTGGATGACACGGAAGTTCCCCGGATCTTGTGGGTAAAGTGTGCAACCTCTGCAGGGTGTAAAACTATTCGAATAGCCGTGTCCACGGTCAAGGACAGTTGGGTAACCGCTCTTGGTCTACGTCCATTGTTTGCGAAACCTGGTGTGTGTCTGAGGAAAATAACACTGTTTGGTAAATATGTTGACGTGATTCCTAAGGAAGTCACGATGACTTGAGCATGAGTTGTTCATAACTCTTTCTCGATGTGATGTCTGTAACCCCTTGTTACTTGTTACAGACACATTCATGTCATTGATAAATATTGGTCATACTTGCATGAGAAAAACTAGCTTTCCGCAAAACTGCCAAATTAGCAGTAGAGCCTTGCATAATTATTCTGTTATCACTCTTGGGTTGCTTGTGAGTACATTCAAAGTACTCATTGGCTTGCCACTGGTTATTTTATTGGCCATGCTTGAAAGAGCAGGTATATGAAGAAGAGTTCTTTGCTGACGATCGTGCGAGCTAGGACGCTTCCCAGTCAGAATGCCTGTAGGGTTAAGGCAGATGGCATGGGTCCAAGTTGTCAACGAAGATTTCCGCTGCGATGATATACTCAAGACTTGACCGTAATGGTCCTACTTGTGTAATACGGTATGTATGGATGTAAGACTCTTGTTATACAGCTTCTGTGTGTTCAGTGAGCATTGATCTCTGGGATCACTGTACACGTGCATTCGGTGATTTCGACTTATGAGTCAGGGTCCCCACAAAAAGCTAGCAAGACTAGGTCTATATTCAGAACCAGAGACCGAGCTCCCGCATGGGACGGCGGCTATCAAGCCAATCGCATCGGTGACATACCAGTTTGGGGTCAATACCGAACACCACAACCATCGGACATACGCCACGATATAGCAAGATACAGAGGAGCTTCACACCCTGTATGCTTTACCGATGAGGTGTTGGGTCATGATTTCCCACAAGGGTTTAAACCCGTGAACATCGAAGCATACGATGGAACGATGGATCCTGCCGTCTGGATAGAAGATTTTATTCTTCACATCCACATGGCTCGAGGAGATGATCTCCACGCCATCAAATATTTACCCCTCAAGCTAAAAGGACCATCTCGACACTGGCTAAATAGTCTCCCAGAAAAACTCCATTGGGAGTTGGGAAGAACTTGAGGACGCTTTTCGGGCCAATTTTCAAGGGACTTATGTCCGGGCCCCGGACGCCGACGATTTAAGTCACATCATCCAACTACCCGGGAAGTCAGCCCGCAAGCTTTGGAACCGGTTTCTCACTAAGAAGAACCAGATCGTTGACTGTCCGGACGCCGAAGCCTTAGCGGCATTCAAGCACAGTATCCGGGATGAATGTCTAGCTAGACACCTTGGATAGGAAAAGCCGAGGAGAATGGCAGCCCTAACTACACTAATGACTCGCTTTTGCGCGGGTGAGGATAGCCGGTTAGCTCGTAGCAGCACCAGTGACCCTGGAACGTCCGAAGTCAGGGATGGAAATGGAAAGCCACGAAGTAGGAAAAACACACATCGAAACAATTCTGGAAGCCCAAATGATACAGTGGTAAATGTCGGATTCAACGGCTCTAGACCCGGTCAATGGAAGAAGCCTTTTAAAGGCAACAAAGATGGTCCATCAAGTTTGGACAGGATATTAGACATGCCCTACCAAATCCATGGCACCCTAGAAAAACCTGCCAACAACACCAACCGTAACTGTTGGGTTTTCAAGCAGGCCCACAAGCTAAATGCCGAACACAAGGGGAAGGAGCCTCAGAGCGAAGACGAGGATGAACCTTGCCAGCCGAATATAGCGGGACAGAAGAAATTTCCACCGGAGGTCAAAACAGTGAACATGATATATGCCACTCATATCCCAAAAAGGAAGTGCAAGCACGCACTTCGAGACGTCTATGTCGTTGAGCTTGTCGCCCCAAAATTCAACCCATGGTCAGCCTATCCGATCACTTTCGATCGCAGGGATCATCCGACCAGTATTCGGCATGGGGGTTCGGCTGCCTTAGTGCTCGACCCAATAATAGATGGATACCATCTAACCCGAGTGCTCATGGACGGCGGCAGTAGTCTCAATCGGATATATCAGGACACTGTCCGCAAGATGGGGATCGACCCATCAAGAATCAAGCCAAGCAGCACGACCTTTAAAGGAGTGATACCGGGCGTTGAAGCTCGCTGCACAGGCTCTTTAACATTGGAGGTTGTATTCGGTTCTCCCGACAACTTGCGAAGCGAAGAACTACTCTTCGACATAGCTTCGTTCCGAAGTGGCTATCACGCTCTACTCGGAAGAACGGCCTTCGCCTGCTTTAATGCAGTCCCGCATTATGCCTATTTAAAGCTCAAGATGCCTGGACCACGCGGTGTTATAATGGTCAATCGAAATATGGAGCGCTCTCTCCGTACGGAGGAGGACACTGCGTCCTTAGCAGCCGAAGTACAATGCGGCCTACTCAAGTCGGATAATCTATCAACAGTAGACACAGCTAAACGTGTCCGCCACACGCTTCAGTGCAGCAGCTCAGATGAACGAGAGCAAGATTGACAGCTACGCCCCCGTCGATTGCCCCATAAAGTGATGGCATATGTGCCTCGAGTACATAATTATGCCTTAAAATTTCCTTGGGCAACGACCGAGGGCACCTGCATATAGTCCATAGTTCAGCTAGACCCTATTCGGACTTTAAACTTACCTTCTTTAGGTTCATTAAACGAACCAGACTTGTTACTGCCACACCGGATCAATTTATTCTTTTTCGGGTTTACCTTTTTTTTTATAGACGACCATCATACTCACACCCTCAAGGACACATTACAGATGAGGAAACGACGCAGACATGCAGCAGGGACCCGCACTAAGGTTTCTTTTTATATTAAGACTGTAATGCCCAGGATGGGACTATACCTCCTACGTGTCGAGGCACGACTTAAAGGTATAAGCCCATCCTAGAATGATCTCAAGTTTGGTATCTTTGCACAACTCATGTAAAAGAGGGATTAAAATGCAAAAGAGGATAGTTGGCTTACACTCGCCACTTCACACAATACATTACATAAACAATCATCATTCAGAACATCACAACCCGACTACGGGTGAAGATCCAAAAGAAAGATACCAAAACAACATAAAGCCACAGGTCAGGATCGAATCCTAGTAGAAACCACTACTGAACATCGAAACGTCACAAACAAAAGGCCACACTCTTCATCGAGCTCCCGATGAAGTACTTGAACCAGCTCCTGCATCAAACTCGGCTGAACCTGCATCTGGTGTGGTGAAGTAACTGTGAGCCACAGAGGACTCAGCAATCCCGTTCCCGGGTAACAAGACTATTTAAGCCTTGGGTGTGGACAAGGCTGAAGAAAGCAAAGAGGTGAAGGAACAACAAGAGTCTGCAGCAGCAACTAGCACTAACTTACGTAAAAGAGAGCGAGAAGAGAAGTGCATCGGTCGAAAGATGATCACGACGTGATCCTAGCTAAAGCCGGTCAAACATAACCCCACCGTGTTCAACTCCCGAATCCCTATTCGGAAATTGACAGTCACGGTACACACGCTGGTAGTGTATTGAAACATTGTGTCAAGTTATCTACAACCGGAATTAACAAGCTCCCATCTGCCACATAACCGCGGGCACGGCTTTCGAAAGTTCAAACCCTGCAGGGGTGTTCCAACTTGACCCATTACAAGCCCACGATCCGCGAAGTCGCAACTCCATAGGTGGGAAGACCCGAGTATTCTCGGAATCCCGTGCTCAAGTTAAACCGAACTAAGGTAAGGCTAATCCAGCAAATCCTCCCGGCGTGTCGACACCCTGATAGTAGCCGCGCGTATCTAAGTCTCAGGACACGACCGGATGGGCGATTCTACAGGACCCAATCCTCGAGTTTCCCCGTGGTGGTTCCCGCAGACTCCCCGTTTGGGACCAACACCATCGGCACTGGCCCCCCTGCTATGTAGAAATAAAGGATCCTCGAGGGAGCGACCCTCTATGCAAATTTAATTAATTAATTAAGTTGTTATTATGAGGCAAATAGTACCAAATGTTGGGACTTGCTGGAAAAGACTTAGCACTTAGCGGTTTATCAAGGGGGTCCCATACACCCCAACCGTGTTAGGAACGCATAATCAAGGAACATAACACCGGTTTATACGGTTCCTAACGGCAAGAGTGGAACAAAACACCAAGCAAAAGGCTTAGCCTTCCACCCTGCCAGTATATAGATGATTTCATTTTTAAGCATTTATATAGTGTGATATAACCCAACCACTTCAACATGAAGCAAGCATCTTCAATCTTCACCTCCAACTAGCAATGCTATAAGAGGGGCTGAGCGAAGCGTACTTAGCCAAGCAACGGTTTGCATAGGTAGGTTGGTTAAACATGGCAATTGGTTACAAGTAGGAGGCTGACAAGAAGAACATGGGCATCGAGGCAAAACTATAGATCGAGACTACTAGCAATAGGCAAAGATAGTAATGGTATCCGGGTTCGGTCATCTTGCCTGGGATTCCACAAGGGAGAAGAACGGATCCAAGAAGAAGACGGAGCAACAGTCGAGCGGATCCTCACAACTCCGGAACGAAACTGAAGCTAACAAGAGAAGCAACCGGAAAGAAAGAAACAACACGGTAAACACACACAAACATAAACATGGCATACAATGCACAAGCAAGCATGATGCATGTCCGGTTTAAATATGCAAGGCATGGCAAAGTGCACAAACAAATACTACAAGTTAAGTGGAGATCAATATGCAACGAGTTGCATATTGACGAAACACCACATATTAATTATTTAGTTGACTTTTGTTATTTACAAGACAAGATAAATGTTTTTAACATGGCAAGAGGTGAAGCATAATAAAACTATACTAACTAGGCATTTTAAATGAGGCCGGAAAAAGAACAACAACATGTCCGGAAAAATCCCCATGAGCATGTTTAATAATTATAAGCAAACAACCATTAACCATATAATGTTGTTATCATGATGCGGATGACATGATCAAGTTTATGCAAGTTTATTAAAAGGTTGACTTAAAGGAGATATGAAGTATTGTCACCGTGGTGGAAAGGAAGGGGGCCACGACAACGATCCGAAAAAAAAAGATGCAACGCAACATCTCGGTTCCGGTACTCGTTGAGAGACCGGTGCAAAGATGAAGGGTGGTATGAACGAGTTGAACAAGATGAAAGGTGGGGCAATCCCGTTACCGGGTTCCCACGAGTCGGTGACGAGGCAACCGAGGAACATGACAACGGTGGAACGGGCACGAAGCACACAAGGGAGACATTTCATACAACCACAACAAGCACGAGCGTTCATCCACGAGGTCGTTTCGGTATACCTTCGAAGCGTGCGTTTCGGGGCGGTTCGAGACGTCGAGGGACGTAGTGGAAGGAGTCGTTCACGCGAGTCGTAGAGGAAGTAGAGGAAGTAGACGTTCACGTCATCGTGTCGTGGTACTTGGCGAATTCCTCGTTTCCGGGCGACGGTAGAGGTACTCGCGCTCATTCTTCCGTAGATGAACGGGTCATCGTGGTACTTGTCGGGGCCGTCTTGGCAACGTAGTTGTACACGTGGCCGTCGTGGGAAGTAGTGGAACTTGGTCGTTTTCCGGGCGTCGGTAGTCGTACACGGGGCGTTTTGTAGATGTTCACGGATCTTGTTCGTAGATGTACTTGATCAGGTTGCCGGTAGTCGTTCGGTCATCTGTCAAAATAACAGAACATGGCAGCACACAAAACAAAACAAAACTGCTCGGGAGCAACAAAAGGGGCAGCACGGCGACGAGTCCGCGGGCACTGGATCCGTTGCTGGAAGACGACAAGGCGGGACCTGGCCACGCGAAGGGAGCTGCGCGGAGGGGCGCTGGAACCCGCAGGAGACGAGGCCCTGGCGAGGCTGGAGCTCTGGCTGCGGTGTTGAGGAGGCGTCGGTGGAGGCCATGGGGGCAGCAGGACGGCGACGCGGCCGGATCGTCGCTGGCGGACGGAGCAGAGGGGGACGCGCCCGGCTGGAGGAGGGGCGCTCGAGGCCGCGGCTCCTGGAGACGAGGAAGGGCCCGGGGCTGGAGAGCTTGGGCGCGGGCGCGCGCTCGCCTGGAGGAGGGGTCGGGCCCGGCCGCTGCTCCTGGCGAGGGGGCTGCAGGGCTCGAGGCGCGGGCGCCTGCCGCTGGACGGAGGGGAGGCCGCGCGCTGGAGGAAGGGGATCGGGGAAACGGGTCGAGGGAGAGGGAGATCGAGGGTGGCGGCGGTCGTGCGGGAAGAGAGGGAGAGAGCGCTGGGATCGGGCTCGAGGGGAGGGGTCGCTAGGGTTAGAAAGTGAGGGACATCGAGAGAAGCTGCGGCGGGGAGGAAAACGGAGGGAGAGAGAGACCGGTCGAGGGATGGGCTAGGGTTTCAGTGGTAGCCGGTTGGGCCAGGAGAGAATGGGCCCAAGAGGGAGGAGAGAGGCCTGGTGCGGCTGGGCCTAGATAGAGGCTGGGCCAAAGGAGGAGAGGTGAGGATAGAAGGAGGCCTAGAGGATGGCTGCCTCTTTTATTACTTAGCAGAAAAAAAAAACAAAAGAGAGAAAAGAGAAAGAGGAGGACGGTTAGGGAAAAGATAATACAAAGGACTATTTTTCTCGGGCATCATAAAATGAGCAAAGTCCGAGAAAAATAAGAAAGGCATGAACGGAAAATAATTCAAACATATTTGAATTTAATTCAAATAGGTTTGAACTAAGACGTGATTATTGAAGTGTCCAAAATGTCCGGAATTTTTGGAGGAGCCTCGAAACAACGGAAAGAAATTAAGACAAGGTTTAGAAGTAGAAACTCGAAGTGAAATAAACATGGGGAATATGCAAGTGTGTTACGGTGATTCCGAAGCAATGGAATATTTATTAATATAGCTCCATAACTATTGAGAGGCTTTTATATGTTATAAAGAGAAGACATCTTCCCTCGATTTAAATGAACCGAAGGTCCACACGATTTATTAGGTTGAGATGCAAAAATAAATATGACATGATGGCATGATGACATGATGCAATGCAAAAAAAAATAACACAAGCAAAAGAAACACACGGGCAACCCGGAACATCTGGAATCTTCTGGAAGCTTCTGGAATCTTCTGGGACGTCGGTCTCGGGCGTCACAACTCTCCCACACTAACAGAGGATCTCGACCCGAGATCCTAGAGATATCACCGGGTAAAAACGAAAGAGGAAGAGGTAAAACAAAGTTGCTTCTTTGACAGACGAGTGAAACCAAACAACCTTAAGAGGTTGAACAAGATGAAAGAAGAATACAACGGAGATGAACGAAGATGAAAACTCCGTTAGAAAAGAGAAAACAAGGAACACAATGATAACCTTGAGAGGTTGAAAGACATGGAACAAGAGCTTAAGAACCAAAAGAATATGAAACTGCAACGGTATAGCCAAGGAATAAGAATGACAGAATTTGGACAGCACTCCGTCTGTAGATGGAAGGAAAAGAACAAAAACTTGAGGAGATGTAGTGATACTTGATGAAAACAACAACACACAGCCTCCGGAACAATTAAAAGAATGGCACAAGGGGTAAGAAAGGCTTCAGACAGCACTCCGGTTAAAAAGATATGCAAAACTAGATAAGATGAGGGAACTACAATGTAGGTGACAACATTCCAGTTAAATGATAAGCAAGGGAAAAAAACATGATCTCGATAAAAACGAGATGATGGTTTGGAGAGAGCAACATTACAAAGCCTCCGGAATGAAAGAATAGAATATAGATCAACGAAAGAAATGAATGGCGAAGAAATATGACAACTTCTCCCAAAATTGAATTTGAAAAAAAGCATCCTTACGAAGAAGGGTTGAACGGAGTTGTTGGAAAAATCCACAACGAAGAATAAGCTTGATGTGGGCTTATGGAAAACATCTCAAAATTAAGAGGTGACAACCAGCCACTAACTAAAACATTTGCTTGGATTGATATCAACAAGGAGACGATAAACTTATTTCACCGGAAGGATAAATGAAGAACTTGGGTCATTTATAAGCACCACAATAGCAAAATCCTTAGGGAAAAGCTTTTTGGTGAAATACAACCCAAGATAACTCCAATGGATAAATTGAAGGGTTGGAAAGATCTCCTGAACAAAGAAAATGATGGGTTTAAATATCTCATTCTTGATAACTCGTGAATCATAAAACATGAAGGAAAAATTATCAAGAATGACATAACACCATCTCAAAGACAAGGGGAAAAGAATTGCACTTGGAAAGCATGATGAAGAATGAATGAGCTCCAACAAGAATCTTGATGAAAACTTCGAGGATGAATTAAATGATGATGAACCACCATGAGAACTCCGGTAATGAAAGCATGAGAAGTGAAAGATGAAAAGAATAAGATTCAAGGCCTGCGATGAATTAGATGGAGCTTTGAAATGATAATTGAAATCACTTGGAGCTCCGGAACAAGATGGACAACTTAGAACCGAGAATATGATATGATGAACAAGCTCCAGACAAAAGAATTAAATCACCTTGAAGGAATAAGAATAAGAATTATGTCATGCATCTCCTTCACCAATTTAAATTGATGACAACCAAAGGATTTGACATACTACTTATTCTCGTTGGAAAGAATTAAAGAGGGATCTAGCACAAACTTGAGAAAAGTCTTGAACGACTCACCGGTAGGATTGTGAAAAGAACAAATGAATTAAAACAATAACAACGGAAGGGTAATCTTGAACGAACCACCGTAAGAATAGGGACACGAACGAAGAAACATCAATGAAGAATAGTAGGAGGACGAAGTTGAAAACTGAGAACGAAGAAATATTCTGAAATGATGGCCTTCGGAGGATCACAAAGAAAAGAATTCATGAAATGCTCCGGACGGGTATCAAAACGATAATGAGGATGGCAAGAAGCTAGAACCACAACTCATCAAGAGAACGGGTCAAGATTTAAGAGAAACACTTCTCCGGTCTCCAAATGGTGAGAATGAAGACGAGAAATGCCATAAGAATTGTTGAGCACTCCGGAATGAAGAATTAAAAAGGTTGAACCAACGATGGAAAGAATTTGAAAGCGATCCTGGAGAAGGCATGTGACTGATGGGATTCATTCTTACGTCACACTTTGAAAAGAATTCTCCGGAAAAAGAAGAGTCAGGTAAGATCCTGGGAAAAGACCTGTGGGTTAGGGCCCACTAAAGAAAATCACCGTTGAAAAGATTGCTTGAGATATTGCACCGGTTAAAATAAATGGCTTGAATGGATTAAGAATGGAATTATGAATCTTCAGCACTCCGGATATGAATAGCAAGAGGAGAATGATTAATTGGTGCACCGGAATAAGAAAGCATTGTGAAATGAGGAAAAGGATAAGATCAACACCGAAATCTTGAATTACATCCACCGGCAGAATTAGAGAACAAAAGAATGATGAACTTTAAGCTCTTGAGCAACTTCACGATAAAATCACCGGATAAGAACTTTTGAAGGAAAAGAATGAAGAAAACATCACATGAATAAAATGGATATTTCATTAGAGAATTTCTTGCTCCAAGAAAAGAAAAAAGGGTGGGAGGGTGGGGAAAACAAAGACAACTTGGGATGAACAAAAAGGGCACCGGTTGAAAAAAGAATTAACATGAAGATCTCGATGGTTAAGAAGGACTAGCACTCCCATAGAAATATGAGAACACCGATTAGGAAAGGTATGGAATCAACATTTATCATCGAAGCAACTCGAATACCAGAATCAAAACGAAGCAAAGGATAGATATTGAACGAATGAATTCCGTAGATACATCAACTAGACGAGAAGCCACTTGGAAGAAGAAAAAAGATAACTAAAAAAGGAACAAAGATCAGATAGAACAAATACAAGATAGAAGCTTCGTCCGACATATTCGTGCTGAAAGCTCATGGAACGTGTTGCAAAAGGGTTTTGCAATCCCCGGATCAGCATAGCCAAGGACCCTTTAAGATGCAACTCCCGATCAGAACAAGTCCATAAAACCACTTCACTCAATGTAGAACCCCAAACTTCATATCGAGCATCCGTTGGAAGAATGCCTAGAACTACTGGATGAAACCCACCTATAGATTTCCGAAAGTTTCCAGTTATGCAATCAGGTGTTGGGGATACACGGGAAGCACCGCGCAATCAACTCTAAACCTACATCCAGGTGTATCCATCCTTCAACACATAACCAGTCTTTCTCGGAAACTGTTTACCTCGGACCTTCGAAAAGCATCCACTATAACAAGCTATGGCAATACTCTCGAACTACCTCCCCAGTACTGGGTGATGTCGGGGTTATCTTGCCACTGGCCGTATAGGAGAGATTTTCGATGTCGGCCGTCTTAAGTATTTAGTATTGCCGCGATATGCTTGTGTCAATGATACCCCGAAGCTCAACTCCTCGGTAACAGGAGGCATCGGGAACAATATCCTTGTCACAAGAACATCGAAACAATCCCAGAATACTCGCGGGATTCCTAAAAAAAATTGGTGCAATTTTGAAAATAGAAGAGACAAGAGTAGTCGTCAGGAGTCCTCACCAGAGAGAAAGGGGATGAGAAGCAAAGAAATCCTACTCTCCGATATAAATATAGGACTCAAATCATTTTCAGTGTGTGCCTAGACTCAACCGTCAACGATTCGATCAAACAATGGGGCTTCTAGGTCGGAGAAGGCTCTGAATACCAACTTGTAATGCCCAGGATGGGACTATACCTCCTACGTGTCGAGGCACGACTTAAAGGTATAAGCCCATCCTAGAATGATCTCAAGTTTGGTATCTTTGCACAACTCATGTAAAAGAGGGATTAAAATGCAAAAGAGGATAGTTGGCTTACACTCGCCACTTCACACAATACATTACATAAACAATCATCATTCAGAACATCACAACCCGACTACGGGTGAAGATCCAAAAGAAAGATACCAAAACAACATAAAGCCGCAGGTCAGGATAGAATCCTAGTAGAAACCACTACTGAACATCGAAACGTCACAAACAAAAGGCCACACTCTTCATCGAGCTCCCGATGAAGTACTTGAACCAGCTCCTGCATCAAACTCGGTTGAACCTGCATCTGGTGTGGTGAAGTAACTGTGAGCCACAGAGGACTCAGCAATCCCGTTCCCGGGTAACAAGACTATTTAAGCCTTGGGTGTGGACAAGGCTGAAGAAAGCAAAGAGGTGAAGGAACAACAAGAGTCTGCAGCAGCAACTAGCACTAACTTACGTAAAAGAGAGCGAGAAGAGAAGTGCATCGATCGAAAGATGATCACGACGTGATCCTAGCTAAAGCCGGTCAAACATAACCCCACCGTGTTCAACTCCCGAATCCCTATTCGGAAATTGACAGTCACGGTACACACGCTGGTAGTGTATTGAAACATTGTGTCAAGTTATCTACAACCGGAATTAACAAGCTCCCATCTGCCACATAACCGCGGGCACGGCTTTCGAAAGTTCAAACCCTGCAGGGGTGTTCCAACTTGACCCATTACAAGCCCACGATCCGCGAAGTCGCAACTCCATAGGTGGGAAGACCCGAGTATTCTCGGAATCCCGTGCTCAAGTTAAACCGAACTAAGGTAAGGCTAATCCAGCAAATCCTCCCGGCGTATCGACACCCTGATAGTAGCCGCGCGTATCTAAGTCTCAGGACACGACCGGATGGGCGATGCTACAGGACCCAAACCTCGAGTTTCCCCGTGGTGGTTCCCGCAGGACCCCCGTTTGGGACCAACACCATCGGCACTGGCCCCCCTGCTATGTAGAAATAAAGGATCCTCGAGGGAGCGACCCTCTATGCAAATTTAATTAATTAATTAAGTTGTTATTATGAGGCAAATAGTACCAAATGTTGGGACTTGCTGGAAAAGACTTAGCACTTAGCGGTTTATCAAGGGGGTCCCATACACCCCAACCGTGTTAGGAACGCATAATCAAGGAACATAACACCGGTTTATACGGTTCCTAACGGCAAGAGTGGAACAAAACACCAAGCAAAAGGCTTAGCCTTCCACCCTGCCAGTATATAGATGATTTCATTTTTAAGCATTTATATAGTGTGATATAACCCAACCACTTCAACATGAAGCAAGCATCTTCAATCTTCACCTCCAACTAGCAATGCTATAAGAGGGGCTGAGCGAAGCGTACTTAGCCAAGCAACGGTTTGCATAGGTAGGTTGGTTAAACATGGCAATTGGTTACAAGTAGGAGGCTGACAAGAAGAACATGGGCATCAAGGCAAAACTATAGATCGAGACTACTAGCAATAGGCAAAGATAGTAATGGTATCCGGGTTCGGTCATCTTGCCTGGGATTCCACAAGGGAGAAGAACGGATCCAAGAAGAAGACGGAGCAACAGTCGAGCGGATCCTCACAACTCCGGAACGAAACCGAAGCTAACAAGAGAAGCAACCGGAAAGAAAGAAACAACACGGTAAACACACACAAACATAAACATGGCATACAATGCACAAGCAAGCATGATGCATGTCCGGTTTAAATATGCAAGGCATGGCAAAGTGCACAAACAAATACTACAAGTTAAGTGGAGATCAATATGCAACGAGTTGCATATTGACGAAACACCACATATTAATTATTTAGTTGACTTTCGTTATTTACAAGACAAGATAAATGTTTTTAACATGGCAAGAGGTGAAGCATAATAAAACTATACTAACTAGGCATTTTAAATGAGGCCGGAAAAAGAACAACAACATGTCCGGAAAAATCCCCATGAGCATGTTTAATAATTATAAGCAAACAACCATTAACCATATAATGTTGTTATCATGATGCGGATGACATGATCAAGTTTATGCAAGTTTATTAAAAGGTTGACTTAAAGGAGATATGAAGTATTGTCACAGTGGTGGAAAGGAAGGGGGCCACGACAACGATCCGAAAAAAAAAGATGCAACGCAACATCTCGGTTCCGGTACTCGTTGAGAGACCGGTGCAAAGATGAAGGGTGGTGTGAACGAGTTGAACAAGATGAAAGGTGGGGCAATCCCGTTACCGGGTTCCCACGAGTCGGTGACGAGGCAACCGAGGAACATGACAACGGTGGAACGGGCACGAAGCACACAAGGGAGACATTTCATACAACCACAACAAGCACGAGCGTTCATCCACGGGGTCGTTTCGGTATACCTTCGAAGCGTGCATTTCGGGGCGGTTCGAGACGTCGAGGGACGTAGTGGAAGGAGTCGTTCACGCGAGTCGTAGAGGAAGTAGAGGAAGTAGACGTTCACGTCATCGTGTCGTGGTACTTGGCGAATTCCTCGTTTCCGGGCGACGGTAGAGGTACTCGCGCTCATTCTTCCGTAGATGAACGGGTCGTCGTGGTACTTGTCGGGGCCGTCTTGGCAACGTAGTTGTACACGTGGCCGTCGTGGGAAGTAGTGGAACTTGGTCGTTTTCCGGGCGTCGGTAGTCGTACACGGGGTGTTTTGTAGATGTTCACGGATCTTGTTCGTAGATGTACTTGATCAGGTTGCCGGTAGTCGTTCGGTCATCTGTCAAAATAACAGAACATGGCAGCACACAAAACAAAACAAAACTGCTCGGGAGCAACAAAAGGGGCAGCACGGCGACGAGTCCGCGGGCACTGGATCCGTTGCTGGAAGACGACGAGGCGGGACCTGGCCACGCGAAGGGAGCTGCGCGGAGGGGGCGCTGGAACCCGCAGGAGACGAGGCCCTGGCGAGGCTGGAGCTCTGGCTGCGGTGTTGAGGAGGCGTCGGTGGAGGCCATGGGGGCAGCAGGACGGCGACGCGGCCGGATCGTCGCTGGCGGACGGAGCAGAGGGGGACGCGCCCGGCTGGAGGAGGGGCGCTCGGGGCCGCGGCTCCTGGAGACGAGGAAGGGCCCGGGGCTGGAGAGCTTGGGCGCGGGCGCGCGCTCGCCTGGAGGAGGGGTCGGGCCCGGCCGCTGCTCCTGGCGAGGGGGCTGCAGGGCTCGAGGCGCGGGCGCCTGCCGCTGGACGGAGGGGAGGCCGCGCGCTGGAGGAAGGGGATCGGGGAAACGGGTCGAGGGAGAGGGAGATCGAGGGTGGCGGCGGTCGTGCGGGAAGAGAGGGAGAGAGCGCTGGGATCGGGCTCGAGGGGAGGGGTCGCTAGGGTTAGAAAGTGAGGGACATCGAGAGAAGCTGCGGCGGGGAGGAAAACGGAGGGAGAGAGCGACCGGTCGAGGGATGGGCTAGGGTTTCAGTGGTAGCCGGTTGGGCCAGGAGAGAATGGGCCCAAGAGGGAGGAGAGAGGCCTGGTGCGGCTGGGCCTAGATAGAGGCTGGGCCAAAGGAGGAGAGGTGAGGATAGAAGGAGGCCTAGAGGCTGGCTGCCTCTTTTATTACTTAGCAGAAAAAAAAACAAAAGAGAGAAAAGAGAAAGAGGAGGACGGTTAGGGAAAAGATAATACAAAGGACTATTTTTCTCGGGCATCATAAAATGAGCAAAGTCCGAGAAAAATAAGAAAGGCATGAACGGAAAATAATTCAAACATATTTGAATTTAATTCAAATAGGTTTGAACTAAGACGTGATTATTGAAGTGTCCAAAATGTCCGAAATTTTTGGAGGAGCCTCGAAACAACGGAAAGAAATTAAGACAAGGTTTAGAAGTAGAAACTCGAAGTGAAATAAACATGGGGAATATGCAAGTATGTTACGGTGATTCCGAAGCAATGGAATATTTATTAATATAGCTCCATAACTATTGAGAGGCTTTTATATGTTATAAAGAGAGACATCTTCCCTCGATTTAAATGAACCGAAGGTCCACACGATTTATTAGGTTGAGATGCAAAAATAAATATGACATGATGGCATGATGACATGATGCAATGCAAAATAAATAAATAACACAAGCAAAAGAAACACACGGGCAACCCGGAACATCTGGAATCTTCTGGAAGCTTCTGGAATCTTCTGGGACGTCGGTCTCGGGCGTCACAAAGACCCTATGTAAACCTTTTTTCTCTTTCTTGTTATATACATTCTTGGCATGTAAAATGAACAAAAAAGGTCATCGGCATTATCTGTAAAGTTGGCGGTTCGCCGTACTATAGAGGGATATTAATAGAGCAATTTTATTTGTATCATATCCAGAGTTTTATTCACTCATCATCGAATGTTCTTTTCCCGCATTAGATTTCCATATGTGCCTTGTCAATAAGGGTTTATTACCAGGGGCTGTAGTCAGCCCTGGTATATGCTGAACGACCGAACACCTATAGGGAGTGTTCGCCGTCCTGGATATTTGCATTATATGCATCAGTTCCGAATCATGTCTTGGGTCAATAGTTGGGTTGCCCGGCTCCTGTGCTTGCCCCTACAAACCCGATTGTTCAGCTAGGGTGTAAAGGGAGAACTACTGTGATAGTACTTCTGGCTAGTCCGGTCAAGTACCTCAGTAGAGAAAGCCGAAAACTGACTGTCATGATAAGTGAGAACCTGGTCAGCAATCGAGTGACTTAGTTTTATACTACGATCGATAGAGATCTACCCCGTGTTATACGAAGGGTTGGTTTTTTGCCCAGCCAAGTGCAACTGGATACTTTATCTGCACCAGGGGCTAGTACCTAGCCCCACTTGTCAAACTCCTACGACTAAGTGAAAGGAATAATGCCGCATAGTCTGATTGCCTGGTTCGCTCCGCATACACCTCCTATACGGACCAAGACGTTGGATAAAGAGTGGTTGCATATGACCGAACACCCCAGTACTATGTACCTGGGGGCTGAAGCCGACAACTCGAAACTTTCAGACTTAAGATAAACAGTCACACAGGAGGTAAAAAATGTTGATATTATAAATAGCGCAAAAGTTATATATACATCGGATTCACAAGCCTAGCCTTTACCTCCGGATACAATCACTCGAAGACAACATCTTTCAAACACTGGGCTTCTACAAGGCGGGCGCGTTCGACGACGTCCTCAAAGTACTTCTCCGGCTTGCGGTGCTCCTTGCCTGCGGGCGGGCCGGCAGTAGCTATATGTACTGCGTTCATCTTCGCCCAGTGCACTTTGACGCGAGCGAAAGCCATCCGAGCACCTTCTATGCAGGCCAAACGCGTTAGTGCGTCGACCCGCGGACTCGCCTCGACGAGCCGCTTCACCAATCCGAAGTAGATATTTGGGATTGGCTCAGCAGGCCATAGCCGGACTATTAAGTCCTTCATGGCCGAACCCGCCATGTTGTGCAGCTCGACCAGCTGCTTCATCGGGTCGTTGAGGGGAACTGGATGTTGTGGCGCATAGAACTGCGACCAGAACAATTTCTCTGTGTCATTCCCCTCCTGGGCTCGGAAGTATTGAGCGGCATCTGCGCTGCTCCTCGGAAGATCAGCAAACACGCCTGGAGAACTCCATAATCGTGTCAGCCCAATAAACTTTCGCCCTCCGAAGATGCTCTGTAAGAGAAATATCTTACCAGATGCTATCTGTCACCCTTGCTTGATTTCCTCATAGGCGTTGCGCGCCTCGCCTCGTGCGTCCTGGGCAGACCTTACTGCCGCAGACAGCTCTCTCGCCTGCTTCGAAGCCTTCTTCTCCGATGCCTCACACTTACGGATGGCATCTTGGAGCTCGACCTCCACTTCGGACACCCGAGATTTGTGCTTCTCGCACTCCGCCTATTCGGCCTCCAGATCAGCAGCCGCTTTATCAGCGGTCGCCTTGTTCGCCTCGGCCTCCTTCTCGGCCTTGGCAACCTCGCCCTTAAGGGCCTCAAGCTCAGCAGCTGTGTAATACATAGTAGAATATTAGAGTTTGTAAACATACTCAATCAATTAGGTCTTATTGACATTAAAAAAAATCCGCATACCTTGCGTTTCATCAAAATGTCGGTTGATGCGGTCGAGGTCCGCATTCGCCACCTCGAGCTTCCGATTTAGTTCGGCCACCTCTGCGTCTTGCGCAGTCGCCGTAACTAAGGAAGCCTGCACAACAGTTCAGCTCTATAAGTATGTTGTTCTATGGATACTTCATCCGATTCTTTTCAGAATCACACAAAGCATCAAGGGCTACTGGTTATATTTGTGTATTTAAAACAACTAAAATTTCTTCAAAGTATAACATTGCTTACCTCAAAGCCTATTAAAAAGTTGTTGAAGGCTTCATTAGTCCGCCCTAAACGGACTGAATCTTCTTCATCACCGCACCCATCACAGTGCGGTGTTCTTCAATGACGAGAGCACTTTGCAGTGCTCCCTCCATATAATTCGGCGCCTCCAGATTAACTCCGGGCGCTGCCGTATCCTCCTCCGCTTGAGGAATCAGGTCTTCGGACCCCGGAGCCGCGCTAGGCTCCGGGATGATGTTTGGTGGGGCCCCAAATTGATTGGGCCCCATGTCTTCGGTCTAAATGGGGACCGTCTCCCCATGGTCAACGGCCGCCAAGGTATTATCCCCGGCCGCCTTGTCTCATGCCCCACCCTCATCTCCTTGGGCGGAGAGCACCCGCTGGGACGACACTTCGGTGTCCCCACTGATTACGAGCGATGGTGCCCGGACTGGCGGGTCACTCTCCGTCTCTCCAGGCGCTAGAGAGTTCCCCTCCGATGAGGTAACATCGGGATTTACACCGGGAGGGCTGTAGGTCAGCAGGAGAAAAATATTAAGTAAAATACCATAAAAACTGAATAAAGAAAGGTGCAGCACTTGAGTCGGGACTGACTTATGTCTCGGGCAGGGGTTTTTCCCTGGGCTTCATAACATAGCTATGTTCAGATGAACTCGAACTAGCTCCGAGGTTTAGTTTTCTCCGGGGCACGACCATACTCGTGTCAGCGACGGCCCCCCTCTTCATCCCCCTGTCTTGCACAGGGGGCATTTCTTCTTCTTCCTCTTCCTCCTCATCATCTTCCTCCGCCTTGTCAGAGGAGAGGATGTGGAGGTCCTCGGGCTTCTTGCCCGCAGGACGGGGGCTGTCTCCGGCCCCCTTTCCCTATATCTTCTTGGGCTTCTTGGTCGGCGCCTTGTACGACACCGGAACCAGCATCACCGTCAGTAGAGGCAGTGTTGGCTCTTCGGGCAAAGGCACCGGACACTTAATCCAGGACGCCTTCTTCGTCCAGCCCTGTATATCACGTAAAAATTCCAACTCCTATTATCATTAAATAAGGGAAAGGGTAAGTGTTCGGCAAGGATTATTATTACCTCTGTGGCGGAAACTTCGGTGCTGAAGCCCGCATCCTCGTCCTCTTTGGGCCATTCCTTCTGGCTCTTGAAGAGGTGCTTCCAGATCTCTTTGTGCGTAGAGCCGAAGAGATGCTTCAGCGGCTTGTCTCCTGCCGGATCGAACTCCCATAGGGAGGAATCCCGGCTTTGGCAAGGGAGAACAAGCCGGGTCAACATCACCTGGATCACGGAGGAGAGCAGGTGCCCCTTGGAGATCACACCGGACACACGACCCACGAGATTTGTTACCTCGGTATGTGACCCCCAGTCCAGACCCTTTTTGGTCCAGGAGGTCAACCTCATTGGGGGTCCGGATCTGAAAGCAGGTTCCGCCGCCCACTTGGTGTCACGGGGTTCGGTGATGTAGAACCATTCCTGCTGCCAGACCTTTTTTGTCTCCACAAACGAACCATTGGGCCAAGTTGCGTTCGAGAGCTTGCTGATCATGGCGGCCCCGCACTCTACGTGTTCCTCGTCAACCACCTTCGGCTTCATGTTGAAGGTCTTAAGCCACAGGCCGAGGTGTGGGGGGATGCGGAGAAAGGCTTCACACATCACTATGAAAGCATATATGTGAAGAATTGAGTTCGGGGCTAGATCATGGAAATCTAGCCCGTAGAAGAACAAAAGACCCCAAACAAACGGGTGGAGTGGAAACCCTAGCCCCCTAACGAAATGAGAGGTGAAAACTACCCTCTCACTCGCCTTAGGAGCGGGAATCACCTAGCCCTTAGGAGGGACTCGGTGTGCGATGTCGCCGGCGAGATACCCCGCGCTCCGTAGATCCTCCACGGTCTTTTCAGTGACCGTGGAAGCCTCCCACTTGCCTCTGGCACCGGATCCAGCCATGGCTGAGTAGAGGAGTAGTGGTTGAGGAACAAGGAGTTGTGGACGCAGGAGATGAGAATACGGGGGCAAGGGAAATTGGAGAGCTTGAGCTTGAGGAAGGTGTGGGGCTGGTGAAAGGGATTGATGTCCTTTCACAACGTTGCGAATACAAAGCGTCCCCCCACTTTATCCATAAAACTCGCCGGTTCCCAAAGCGATCATGCGTAATGCGCGGCGTGGGTGCTCACGTCACACTGATAAAGAATCCCACAATAAGAGGGCATGATCTCTATTCTGATGGGACGTGCCATGAGGATATACCTCAAAACGCGAAACTAGGACCAAATAAAATGGTTCGATGCGTTAGTGGGTTGGGCGCAACGCTTCACCCAAAAGTTGTCAATAGAGACACATTATTCATTTTCTTTAAGAGCCTTGCCTTCGAGTCTAAGGGTTGTACTAATCTTGCGGAGCCGAACACAATCCCTCTATTTGCAGAAGATATATTCGGGAGGAGGAACCCGCCTTGCTGTGGGGACCCCGACTTAAGAGTCGAGATCACCGAATGCACGTGTACAGTGATCCCAGAGATCAATGCTCACTGAACACACAAAAGATGAATAACAAGAGTCTTACATCCATACATACCGTCTTACACAAATTATGACCATTATGGCCAAGTCTTACATAGATAAAGCCTCGCGAGCTGAATAGCAAGTAACTCGAATAGCGGAAGTCTTTGTAGATAAGTCGAACCCATGCCATCTGCCTTAACCCTACAGGCATTCTGACTGGGAAAGCGTCCTAGTTCGCATGTTCGTCTCCATAGAATTCTTCTTCAAATTCCTGCTCCTCCATGCCTGGCCAATTAAATAACCAGTGGCAAGCCAATGAGTACTTTGAATGTACTCGTAAGCAACCCATGATTTGGTTCAAGGTAACAATGCAAGTTGTACAACAAATAAGCAACCTAGCTACAAGCTAGATATTCTACCATTTGTGAGACATGCATCAATGTACTTGGGTAACCTCGAGGACAGGTTACAGATATCAACATAAATAGAGTTCAAATCATTTCTGGTTCTTTCAACAAGTCAAGTCACCACCTTGGCTCAATACACACACACACACACACACACATAATCACCAAGATTGTTAAATTCTGGACATAGTTTAAGTAGCACCTCCCAACTGTCCATGACCGTGGATACGGCTATTTGAATAGTTTTACACTCTGCAGAGGTTGCGCACTTTACCCACAAGATCCAGGAAGCTTTCGTGTCATCCACGATCCCGCAGCACTTCAAGTACTCGGGGGAAGCACCCGGTCATTACCTTTCCCTCGACGACACTAACATAGGGTCCACTCGTTGGTGCACATCCCTCGTGTACAAATGAAAGATCGTGGGACTTGCCCTGTTTACATTGTCACGCATACACGAAGGGACCAATGGTGTGTCCGTTACCCTGTAAAACAGTCATGGTCGCGTATCCAAGCACGACCCCGTCCCCGGAGTGACCTCAAGTCTCCCCCGTCACTAGTAATGTGGGCACCATGCTGGTATCAGCCTAAGTAGTCAATAATGCCCCGTCCCATAAGGGGTAGAGTGGTTGCACGTGTTTGGTTGGGATGGTAATCACACATAAATCTAATCCATTATTTTACCCACACACGAGAACTCTCTTTGGTACACCACTTCTTCCTCAAGTGGTGGCCTTAACTCAACATCACCCTCGGGCATTAGGGGCACCCGATGGGGTTTTCGAAAGAATGCAACCACGAAGGGTTCATGGTACATATGCAACATCATGCATGAACAACTAATCTTTATACATTGCATCTATGCACAAGGTAAAGTTATGAGTAGGGGTATGCACCATGTGGTGGTTCCCAACAAGTTTACCACCGTCATATTTCATCATCATGCAATCGGAAAAGGGTACCGATGAATAAGAGGGGTGTCATGGTCAAAGGGCTGCTTGCCTGGATTGGCTTGGTCTTCAAAGTCTTCAAATCCTTCTCCTTCTTCTCCTTCAGCAACTTCGTCAAACATGGTATCTAATCGTCGCAATAAAATAATGGGACAATAAGACAATAATAAAAACAAAAAAGACAAGGTGCTCAGAAAAATGTCAACTTATTTTTATAAAATACTAGAAGGAAAAATAAGAGGGCAAAAATTCTTAGTTTTGGATTTGGAGTGACAGAATGGGGTAGATGGATTTTCGAACAGACGTTTTAATGTTCAAATTTAAATTTAAATTTGAACAGTACAGAAAAGGTTCATGAATATGTGTGAAAGTTATATCATTAAATAGGTTGGAATATTACAAGATTTTAGGAGTTGGAATAAATTAATTTGGATGATTATTTTATTCTGTAGATTTATTTGAAAAACCTACAGAAAAGAAAAGGAAAAGGGCTACCGTGCAACTGGGCCAGAACGGCCTCACCGCACAGGCCGAGAGGGTTTTCGGCCCAGGCGAGCCGAGCATCGTGCGCGCGTGAGGTTTAAACCTGGCGGGCGGGGCCCAGCGGCCAGTGGGAGAGAGAGGAGGCGAGAGGGATGGGAGGCTGATAGGCGGGGGCCGCCTGTCATCCCTAACCCCCGTCCAGAGGGCCGGCGAGCTCACTGTCGGCGATTCAGGGCACGGCAGGGCGAGCTGAGGGCAGGGATGGAGTTAGCGTGAAGTCGCCGTTCGGGTGGTGGTGGAGGCAGTCACCGGAGTGGTCGGGTTTGCCAGCGACGAGGTTGCACGGTGGAGAGGCGTTGGGTGGTGGTTGCTCCGGCCGCTTCCGACTGCACCAGAGAGGGGAAAGAGAGGGGAAATGGTTAGTGAGGCTTGGCGTTTTCAGATTGAAGCTCGGGGATAGCGGGGACGGCCCGTACCGAGCGGACGACGGTGAGCCGCTGCGGCGGAGCTCGAGCTCGATCTCGAGCTCGAGAGCTTCTGGGAGGGAACTGGGAGTGTGGGGGTGTGCTTGAGTGAGCCGAGAAGCGAGTGATGGAGAGGAGAGGGCTCGGGGGTGCCTTTATATAAGCGGCCGGCAGTCCACCGAGGAGGTGTGCGCCGGCGACTTCATTGTGGTCGCTACAGGCCATGGGGGCTCATTGAGGTGTGTGTGTGGTGCTTGTGGGCGTGGTTCACGTCCAGAGAGGGAAAGAGAAGGAGCGGGGGAAGGCTCCAGAGGCTTGCGCGTGTGAGGACGAAGATTGGAGCTCGCGGGCGGGCGGCGCGCGTGCGAGGGAGGCCACAGAAGGGAGAAGGAGGACGGGATAGGGCCGTGCCATGTCGCGGACGTCGAGGCGCCTTGGCTGGCGCGAGGGGGAGGCTCGAGGTGGTCAGAGACGCCGGGTCAGGAGCGGCTACAGTGCGAGAGCGCACTGTAGCGTGCTCCAGAGCGCGCAAATGGCCGGCATGGCTTTGTTTATGCTCTGTGGCCGTGGCCACCGGTGTCTAGAGGATAAGGGAGACCATAAACAACATGGAATTGGCATTGGATGCTCTGGAGAGCTTCTAGAAGGAGGGAGGGTTGAAAGAGAAGGGTGAAAATGGCTGTCCAGATATGTAAATGGGGTTTTACCCCCCTCAATCATTGAGCTGCGGTGCAGCCCTTGTTGCTGGAGGTAGAAGGGGTCCTCGGGGTGCTGTGGTAAGAACTTGAGGCAGGGGAAATAGTGTAAGGGGTCAAAGCAAGGGTTTTGGTAAAACAGCAGAAGGTGTTTGATGATGTTTTGGGCAAGTAAATGTGTTTCATTTGGCATGAGACTCCATAGGATGGAATGGCACATATATTTAGTCCCTTTCGCCAAATTAGAGCTCATTGGGCAAAGTTGCCAATGCAACTTTTGTAAACCCTAGAAATCAACAGAAATGGATTTTCCAAGATTAAGTTAAGCAAATCATCCCTTCTTGATGCACCACTTGGTGTAGTGTCATCATTTGGGGTTGTGGGCTTGTCCACCAACTTTGGGGTCACAAGTAAAAAGTTGGTAATGTAAAGTTGTTCAAATTTGAATCTGAACAGAAATGATTTTGTGGTACTCTGATCAAGTTACTCTTCTCCAAAACTTGTGACATTTGGTCTAGATGCATAAATAGACCATTTTAGCATGTGTACCAAGTTTGAGAGCATTTGGACAAGTTTGGCAATGTAAAGTTGCTCAAACTTCAAAAATGGACATAATGGTTTTGAGGGGTTTTGATGATGTTTTCTTGCTCCCCAAGGCATGAGGCTTGGCAAGATCATCAAATATGTCATATCTAACATGATAAAATTTCCCTCGAATTTTTAGAGAATATTTCCTTTGTAAATATTTCAAAAGCTTGAAATATCCAGAAAGGGTTTCTAGGGGATTTGCCCAATATTTTGAACATGACCAAGTTTTGAAACTCTTATATATGGACAATATATGTCCTAAGAGTCTCTCCGAATTTTGGCAAATATTTTTGAAATAGATAAATAATTTTTACTTATTAAAGACCATTTCTAGCCCAAAGAAAAAGCCTTTAAATAAAATAGGAAAATAACTTTTAAAATTATACTTTTGTGGTTTTGGGGAGTCCTATACCTAATAGGATTCAAACATACCTTTTCAAAGATTTTTATCACCCTAAATCAAGTACTTGCGGTGCAAATCTCAATCCAGGTTTTTTTTTTGGAAAACTAATTTTTGAAAATACTATTTGGCCAAAATATTTTTATATGAATATACTATATTGTTATATACACTTGGTATGATCATCGGGAAGAAGTTTGGGGTAAGGAGATGAAGTATAGAAGGTGAGGCTATGTTGACTTTCAAAGAGCAATTGAAATCAGGGAGAGAGAAACTTAATTCCAAATAAAAGCCAAGTGATGCCAAAAAAATTGTTGGTCCAAATTGCCATGCTTTATTAATGCAATAACCATGTTACAAAATGCAGGGTGTGACAGACCTACCCCCCTTACAAGAATCTCGTCCCCGAGATTCCTAAACTAGGCTTTAAATGAGATCGGGATACTCGGATCTAAGATAGTCTTCTCATTCCCAAGTTGCTTCTGCTTCCGTGTGGTTGCTCCACTGGACCTTGAAGTATTTGATGGTGCGCTTTGTGTACGTCGCTCTGCTTCATCCAGAATGCGAATGGGCCTCTCGCGATAGGTCAAATCAGGCTGAAGGTCAATGGCTTGGTGATCGACATCCTTGTAGAGATCAGGCTTGTCCGGAACTTGGAGACACTTCCGGAGTTGTGACACATGGAATACGTTGTGCACATCAGATAGCTCAGGTGGTAGTTCCAACTGGTAAGCCACTTCTCCTCATCGTGCAGTGATCTCAAAGGGTCCAATGAACCTTGGTGCGAGCTTCCTCTTAACGTGGAAACGCTTGGTTCCCTTCAGAGGAGTTACTCGCAGGTACACATGGTCTCCAACACGGAAACTCATATCTCGACGACGTTAATCGGCGTAGCTCTTCTGTCTCGACTTGGCGGCCTTCAAACGTTCTCTGACTAGTTGGACTTGCTCTTCTGCTTCGCAGAGAATATCTGGTCCAAAGACTAGCCCTTCTCCAGTTTCTGACCAGTTGAGGGGTGTGTGACACTTGCGTCCGTACAATACCTCAAATGGTGCCATCTGAAGGCTCGATTGATAACTGTTGTTATAGGAGAACTCGGCAAAAGGGAGGCAATCTTCCCACTTGGCTCCATATGCTAATACACAGGCTCGGAGCATGTCTTCGAGTATTTGATTTACTCGCTCCGTCTGTCCTCCGGTTTGCGGGTGGAAAGCCGTGCTGAAAGACAACTTGGTTCTCAAGGCTTCTTGGAACTTCTTCCAGAACCTTGAGGTAAACTGGGTTCCTCGATCTGACACAATCTCCTTAGGAACACCATGAAGGCTTATGATTCTATCGATGTAGAGAGTTGCCACCTGGTTGCCATCATAGGTAGTCTTGACAGGAATGAAATGGGCTACCTTGGTCAAATGGTCGACTATGACCCAGATGGATTCATGTCCTTTATTCGACCTTGGTAATCCGGTGATGAAGTTCATTCCGACTTTATCCCACTTCCACTCAGGAACCTTGAGTGGTTGGAGCAATCCAGCGGGTCGCTGATATTCAGCCTTGACCCTTTGGCACACATCACACTTTGCAATATAGGTGGCAATCTCTCTTTTCATCCCGGGCCACCAAAAAAATTCCTTCAAGTCTTGATACATCTTGGTTCCTCCAGGGTGGATGGAATACGGAGTGTTGTGGGCTTCTTGCAAGATCAAATTCTTCAGCTCCATCTTGTTTGGTACGCAGATGCGGCCTTTGTGCCAAATAGTCCCGTGCTCGTCCTCGGAGAATCCTGGAGCTTTGCCTAGCTTCATCTTCTTCTTGATGCCTTCAATGCTTGCGTGCCCACCTTGTGCTTCCTTGACTTCATCCATCAGTGTTGGTTTGACTTCCAGATGGTCTAGGAATCCATGGGTGACCAATTCCAAGCTGAATTGTTCCAGCTCTTCAAATAGGGTTGGCTGCCTTCTTTGAATTATGGCATTTAGGGAGCAAGCCTTTGTGCTTAAGGCATCGGCTACCACGTTAGCCTTCCCGGGGTGATATTGAAAACTGAGGTCATAATCCTTGATTAGTTCCAACCATCTTCGTTGCCTCATGTTCAATTCCTTCTGGGTGAAAATATACTTCAGACTTTTGTGGTATGTGTATATCTCACACCGTTTCCCTAGGAGGTAATGCCGCCATGTCTTCAAGGCATGAACTACTGCTGCTAACTCAAGATCGTGAGTAGCGTAGTTCTCTTCATGAGGTCATAGCTGCCTTGAGAGGTAAGCTATGACTCGTCCTTCTTGCATCAGAATGCTTCCCAATCCGGTTCGAGAGGCATCACAATATATCACGAACTCTTTGTGAATATCAGGTGTTGCCAGAACTGGGGCGGTGGTCAATCTCTTCTTGAGCTCTTGGAAGCTTTCTTCGCATTTTGGCGTCCATTCGAACTTCTTGTCCTTCTTCAGGAGCTGACTCATTGGCCGGGCAATGCTGGAGAATCCTTCCACGAATTTGCGGTAACAGCCCGCAAGTCCGAGGAAGCTTCTGACTTCCTTGACGGTCGTTGGGGATTGCCATTGGGTTACAGCTTCGATCTTCGCGGGATCAACTGACAATCCTTCCTCGGTCAAGACATGACCTAAGAATCCAACTGTATGCAGCCAAAACTCACATATGCTGAATTTGGCATATAGTTGGTGCTCTCGAAGCTTGTCTAGGACCATCCTCAAATGTTGCTCGTGCTCTTCCTCTGTCTTCGAGAAGACAAGAATGTCATCAATGAAGACAACAACAAACTTGTCCAAATATTCCATGAAGACCTTATTCATGAGATACATGAAGTAAGCTGGGGCACTAGTTAAACCAAAGGACATGATCGTGCACTCATACAAGCCATATCTTGTTACAAATGCCGTCTTCGGAATATCTTGGAGTTTGATCTTCAGCTGGTAGTACCCAGATCTGAGGTCTATCTTGGAGAACACCTTGGCTCCACTGAGTTGATCAAACAGATCTTCAATCTTGGGAAGTGGATACTTGTTCTTGATTGTAACTTCATTGAGGGAACGGTAGTCAATGCATAAGCGGATGGTACCGTCCCTTTTTGCCACAAACATAACAGGTGATCCCCAAGGGGAGGCACTAGGGCGGATAAATCCCTTCCTCGGCTGCTCTTCTAGTTGCTTCTTCAACTCGGCTAATTCTTTCGTCCCCATTATATAAGGCTTCTTATAGATGGGTCATGCCCCGGGCATGAGCTCGATGACGAACTCAATGTCACGATCAGGGGGCATTCCCGGTAGCTCATCCGGAAAGACATCGGGGTACTCGCATACTACTGGCACTTGCTCCAGTCCAACTTCAGACAGACAGTTGACTTGAGTGGTTTGAGCAGAAGAGGAGTTGGAGGCAAACTTAACTTCGACTCCTTGGTCATTCGTCACAGTGACAGTCCGATTGGCACAGCCTAATAAGCCTTGGTGTTTGCTGAGCCAATTCATGCCAAGTATCACATCCAAGCCTTGTGATCTTAGGATTATAAGGTCTGCTAGGAAATCTACCCCGTTAATGACGATACTGACTCCCTTATAGCCTATCTTGGCTCTCATCTCTCCTCGGGGGTTTGTACCACCATGGGGTTATTCAGGGGTGTAGAGGTCATGCCACTTTTTAATGCAAATCTTTGAGTGACAAATGAATGTGTGGCTCCAGAATCAAACAAGACAGTTGCAGGTGCTGAGTTGACAAGGAACATACCCAGCACGACGTCCGGGTCTTCCTGGGCTTCTTCTGCAGTGACGTGATTCACACGCCCCTTCCCATGGTTGGCCGGGTTGCGAGGAGCTTGGTTCCTTGGCGGCATCCCGTGGCCTTGTCCTGGGTTCTGTGCATTGGGGCGCGGGGCATCGGGCTTCTTGTTGGGGCACACCCTTGAGATGTGTCCTGACTGACCACATCCAAAGCAAGTCACTTGGTTTGGGTTATTGATCTTGTTGCCACCACTGTTATTGGGGTTGAATGCTGGCCTTGGGTTGGCATACTGCTGAGGCTGATAGTTGGTGCGAGGTGCAGGAGCTCTTGGCTACTGATAGGTTGGCTTGACCGGGGCTGGCTGCCACGGGCGAGGCTTCTAGTTACTGGAAATTCCCTTGCTGGCCATCTTGCGCTTGCGAGTGTCTTCCAGAGCACACCGCTTGTCTTCAAGCATGAGTGCTTTGTTCACCAGGTCAGGAAAGGTTGGGCAGTCACACACGACAAGCGAGTGCTGCAGAGTCTGATTGAGGCCTTCCATGAAGCGCTCCCTTTTTGCAGCATCCGTGCTGACATCTTCAGGGGCATACCTTGACAGAACACTGAACTTCTGCATGTACTCCTTGACAGTGCCACTTCCTTGCTTCAGGGCTCGAAACTCACGCTTCTTGATAGCCATGATTCCGGAAGGTATATGGGCCTTGCGGAATTCTGCCTTGAAGTTATTCCAAGTGATGTCTTGCCCAGCATGCATGACCTTGAATCCATCCCACCAAGCTCTAGCAGTCCCCCCGAGGCAGTGGGCAGCATAAGCCACCTTCTCGTGGTCTTTGGTGCAGCCGACTAGTTCCAGCAAGTCCTCAATGGTGCGGACCCAGTCGTCTACATCCAGGGGTTTAGCAGTCTCGATGAAGGTTGGCGGTGCATGCTTCTTGAACTCCGCCAACATGGAACGTCCATTGCCATTCCTCGCCGGCTGGCGGTTGTTGGTGACAGCTCGAGCAATCATCTGGAGGGCTGCGGTGTTGGCTTGGCGTTCCTCTCGGAAGGCTTGGAGAAGCTGAGCCATGTCCATGATCGGGGGAGGTGGTGGTGGAGCTTGGTCATGGGTTTGGTCCTGGCTGGCCTCTGCTTGGGCGGATGCTCCGACTTCGGGCTGCTGGGTAGAGGTACTAGTACGAGTTACAACAGGCATCTTGTTGGAGCGGTAAAGGTCTTGTGATTTGGAATGAAGAGGGAAAGCAATAAAGATGGGTGCCTAGTAAGGGGGTGGGTGTGACACTATTTATTTTCATGCAAGGGCCAAAAGGGCCAAACACATTCATTAAAATACCAAATGGGTGATGTAGTCGTTTACACATTCCCGAAGGGAAGATACGACGTACATCCAAACACAACAAAAGCAAACACTAGATGGCTTCATATGAACCATACAAGGACTCGACTTCGCATAGGGGTTACACGACCTATCCTACCATAGAGGTCACGAGCTGGCATATCCGAGTTGCGAATAATGCCTAAGCGGCGGAATGCTCGGTCGCGTATTATGGCTCTTCTGGGTCTTCCTCCTTGTCTTCATCTGTCTGGGCCCCCCTATCACTTGAGGGTGTGGGGGAGTGGAGGAGTTGGACACGGTGTTGTTTTGCCGGTGGTGCGAGGAAAAGCTTGTGAAATTCCCTTGCCGTCATACGACGTCGCTGGGGTGGTTCTTCATCCTTGGAAGATACATCTCCTGAGGGCCTTCCGCCTCGATATGTGACAGTGGGTTGCCCGGGAGGCGCACCTTCCTTCTTGATCCTATCTGTCTTCTCTTGTGCTCGCCGAAGAAGTGCCTTGGTCTTATGGAGTTCTTCTCGGAGCTTCATTGATTCCGAGGCCAACTCTTGTGCCAAGCTGTCGGCACAAAGGCTGAAGTAGGTCTGGAATCGAAGTGGAAGTCCTTCCTCAAGTGGAGGGGCTTGCGCGCTGCTTTCATCTTCACCTTCCTTCCGGTAAGGCAAGAAGCGGGTTTTCATCTTGGCTGCCATCTCCGGAAGAAGTTCTCGGAGGCGGGTTAGTGCCTTGAGTGCAGCTGCCTCGACAACGAGGAGTAGTGTTGCCATCTGGGGTCCCTCGAAGAACAAACTTGTGGGAGGATCGTTTGCCTTCACGATTACTTCCACATGGTACTCCACCTTGGTGTCGCTAACCCAATGCTCATGGTAGGTGAGGATGGGTGCTCGGTGGAACTGGCACTCCTGGAGGCTATCCTCGAGAAGCAAGGGGAACCCAGTGGTCAGGAGCTCTTCAGGTACGGCGGCCATCTACAAAGGTTGAATGGGAGAGGTTAATAAGCTGATGATATCTCTGGCTTTGGCAAGGTTTAGAAAAGAAGAGAGGTTCAGAAGGTTTATGAAAAAGGGTCTCATCCTAACTAACGCCCATGCTAACTAAGGCTTCCTACAGTCAGGATGGCTCTGATACCAGCTCTGTGGGGACCCCGACTTAAGATTCGAGATCACCGAATGCACGTGTACAGTGACCCCAGAGATCAATGCTCACTGAACACACAAAAGCTGAATAACAAGAGTCTTACATCCATACATATCGTCTTACACAAATTATGACCATTATGGCCAAGTTTTACATAGATAAAGCCTCACGGGCTGAATAGCAAGTAACTCGAATAGCGGAAGTCTTCGTACATAAGTAGAACCCATGCCATCTGCCTTAACCCTACAGGCATTCTGACTGGGAAAGCGTCCTAGTTCGCATGTTCGTCTCCATAGAATTCTTCTTCAAATTCCTGCTCCTCCATGCCTGGCCAATTAAATAACCAGTGGCAAACCAATGAGTACTTTGAATGTACTCGCAAGCAACCCTTGATGTGGTCCAAAGTAACAATGCAAGTTGTACAACAAATAAGCAACCTAGCTACAAGCTAGATATTCTACCATTTGTGAGACATGCATCAATGTACTTGGGTAACCTCGAGGACAGGTTACAGGTATCAACATAAATAGAGTTCAAATCATTTCTGGTTCTTTCAACGAGTCAAGTCACCACCTTGGCTCAACACACACACACACACACACACACACACATAATCACCAAGATTGTAAAATTCTGGACATAGTTTAAGTAGCACCTCCCAACTGTCCATGACCGTGGACACGCCTATTCGAATAGTTTTACACTCTGCAGAGGTTGCACACTTTACCCACAAGATCCGGGAAGCTTTCGTGTCATCCACGATCCCGCAGTACTTCAAGTACTCGGGGGAAGCACCCAGTCATTACCTTTCCCTAGACGACACTAACATAGGGTCCACTCGTTGGTGCACATCCCTCGTGTACAAACGAAAGATTGTGGGACTTGCCCTGTTTACATTGTCACGCATACACGAAGGGACCAACGGTGTGTCCGGTGCCGTGTAAAAACAGTCATGGTCGCCTATCCAAGCACGACCCCGTCCCGGGAGTGACCTCAAGTCTCCCCCGTCACTAGTAATGTGGGCACCATGCTAGTATCAGCCTAAGTAGTCAATAATGCCCCGTCCCACAAGGGGTAGAGTGGTTGCACATGTTTGGTTGGGACGGTAATCACACATAAATCTAATCCATTATTTTACCCACACACGAGAACTCTCTTTGGTACACCACTTCTACCTCAAGTGGTGGCCTTAATTCAACATCACCCTCGGGCATTAGGGGCACCCGATAGGGTTTTCGAAAGAATGCAACCACGAAGGGTTCATGGTACATATGCAACATCATGCATCAACAACTAATCTTTTGACATTGCATTTATGCACAAGGTAAAGTTATGAGTAGGGGTATGCACCATGTGGTGGTTCCCAACAAGTTAACCACCGTCATATTTCATCATCATGCAATCGGAAAAGGGTACCGATGAACAAGAAGGGTGTCATGGTTAAAGGGTTGCTTGCCTGGATTGGCTTGGTCTTCAAAGTCTTCAAATCCTTCTCCTTCTTCTCCTTCAGCAACTTCGTCAAACACGGTATATAATCATCGCAATAAAATTACGGGAAAATAAGACAATAATAAAAACAGAAAAATCAAGGTGCTCAAAAAAATGTCAACTTATTTTTATAAAATACTAGAAGGAAAACTAAGAGGGCAAAAATTCTTAGTTTTGGATTTGGAGTGACAGAATGGGGTAGATGGATTTTTGAACAGAGGTTTTAATGTTCAAATTTAAATTTGAACAGTACAGAAAAGGTTCATGAATATGTGTGAAAGTTATATCATTAAATAGGTTGGAATATTACAAGATTTTAGGAGTTGGAATAAATTAATTTGGATGATTATTTTATTCTGTAGATTTATTTGAAAAACCTACAAAAAAGAAAATGAAAAGGGCTACTGTGCAACTGGGCCAGAACGGCCTCAGCGCACAGGCCCAGAGGGTTTTCGGCCCAGGCAAGTCGAGCGGCGCGCGCGTCAGGTTTAAACATGACGGGCGGGGCCCAGCGGCCAGTGAGAGAGAGAGGAGGCGAGAGGGATGGGAGGCTGATAGGTGGGGCCCGCCTGTCATCCCTAACCCCCGTCCAGAGAGTCGGCGAGCTCACCGTCGGCAAATCAGGGCACGGCAGGGCGAGCTGAGGGCAGGGACGGAGTCAGCGTGAAGTCGCCGTTCGGCTGGTGGTGGAGGCAGTCGCCGGAGTGGTCGGGTTCGCCGGTGACGAGGTTGCATGGCGGAGAGGCATCGGGTGGCAGTTGCTCCGGTCGTTTCCGACTGCACCAGAGAGGGGAAAGAGAGGGGAAAGTGAGGCTTGGCAGTTTCAGATCGAAGCTCAGGGATAGAGGGGACGGCCCATACCGAGCGGACGACGGCGAGCCTCCGCGGCAGAGCTCGAGCTCGATCTCGAGCTCGAGAGCTTCTGGGAGGGAGCTGGGAGTGTGGGGGTGTGCTTGAGCAAGCCCAGAAGCGAGTGATGGAGAGGAGAGGGCTCAGGGTGCCTTTATATAGGCGGGCGGCGGTCCACCAAGGAGGTGTGCGCCGACGAGCTCATTGTGGTTGCTACAGGCCACGGGGGCTCGTCGGGGCGTGTCTGTGGTGCTTGTGGGCGTGGTTCACGTCCAGAGAGGGAAAGAGAAGGAGCGGGGGAAGGCTCTAAAGGCTCGCGCGTGTGAGGCCGGAGATTGGAGCTCGCGAGCGGCCGACGCGCGTGCGAGGGAGGCCACGGGAGGGAGAAGGAGGAGGGGGACAGGGCCGTGGCGTGTCGCGGACGTCAAGGCGCTTCGGCTGGCGCGAGGGGAAGGCTCGAGGTGGTCGGAGACGCCGGGTCAGGAGCGGCTACAGTGCCAGAGCGCACTGTAGCGTGCTCTAGAGCGTGCAAATGGACGACATGGCTTTGTTTATGCTCTGTGGCCATGGCCACCAGTGTCTAGAGGATAAGGGAGACCATAAACAAGTTGGAATTGGCATTGGGTGCTCTGGAGAGCTTCTAGAAGGAGGGAGGGTTGAAAGAGAAGGGTGAAAATGGCTGTCCAGAGATGTAAATGTGGTTTTACCCCACTCAATCATTGAGCTACGGTGCAGCCATTGTTGCTGGAGGTAGAAGGGGTCCTAGGGGTGCTGTGGTAAGAACTTGAGGCAGGGGGAAATAGTGTAAGGGGTCAAAGCAAGGGTTTTGGTAAAACAGCAGAAGGTGTTTGATGATGTTTTGGGCAAGTAAATGTGTTTCATTTGGCATGAGACTCCACAGGATGGAATGGCACATATATTTAGGCCCTTTCACCAAATTAGATCTCATTTGGGCAAAGTTGCCAATGCAACTTTTGTAAACCCTAGTAATCAACAGAAATGGATTTTCCCAGATTAAGTTAAGCAAATCATCCCTTCTTGATGCACCACTTGGTGTAGTGTCATCATTTGGGGTTGTGGGCTTGTCCATCAAATTTGGGGTCACAAGTAAAAATTTGGTAATGTAAAGTTGTTCAAATTTGAATCTGAACAGAAATGATTTTGGGGTACTCTGATCAAGTTACTCTTCTCCAAAACTTGTGCCATTTGGTCTAGATGCATAAATAGACCATTTTAGCATGTGTACCAAGTTTGAGAGCATTTGGACAAGTTTGGCAATGTAAAGTTGCTCAAACTTCAAAAATGGACATAATGGTTTTGAGGGGTTTTGATGATGTTTTCTTGCTCCCCAAGGCATGAGGCTTGGCAAGATCATCAAATATGTCATATCTGACATGATAAAATTTCCCTCGCATTTTTAGAGAATATTTCCTTTGTAAATATTTCAAAAGCTTGAAATATCCAGAAAGGGTTTCTGGGGGATTTGCCCAATATTTTGAACATGACCAAGTTTTGAAACTCTTATATATGGACAATATATGTCCTAAGAGTCTCTCTGAATTTTGGCAAATATTTTTGAAATAGATAAATAATTTTTACCTATTAAAGACCATTTCTAGCCTAAAGAAAAAGCCTTTAAATAAAATAGGATAATAACTTTTAAAATTATACTTTTGTGGTTTTGGGGAGTCCTATACCTAATAGGATTCAAACATACCTTTTCAAAGATTTTTATCACCCGAAATCAAGTACTTGCGGTGCAAATCTCAATCCAGGTTTCTTTGGAAAACTAATTTTTGAAAATACTATTTGGCCAAAATATTTTTATATGAATATACTATATTGTTATATACACTTGGTATGATCATCGGGAAGAAGTTTGGGGGTAAGGAGATGAAGTAGAGAAGGTGAGGCTATGTTGACTTTCAAAGAGCACTTGACATCAGAGAGAGAAAAACTTAATTCCAAATAAAAACCAAATGATGCCAAAAAATGTTGGTCCAAATTTTCATGCTTTATTAATGCAATAACCATGTTACAAAATGTAGGGTGTGACACTTGCAATGTCGAAGACAATACGGAAGCCGAATTCATCGTCATCGAAGACAGGTCCAGGGGCTACTGAGGGAGTCTTGGATCGGGGGGTCCTCATGTGGCTGGACAAACTCCTGGTGGGCCGGACTGGTGGGTCGTGAAGATTATTATAGAAGATCATCTCTCGTATCTGGATAGGACTCCTGGATTCTTGTAATGGCAAGTTTTAGGATCGGGTGTAGATTTTCCTTCCTCTACAAGATGATATGTACAAACCCTAGGCCTCTCCGGTGTGTATATAAACCAGAGGGTTTAGTCCCTAGAGGCTAGAGAAGAATCATAATATCCTCATAGGCTAGACCTAGGGTTTAGCCATTACGATCCCGAGGTAGATTAACTCTTGTACACATATTCACTCATACTAATATAGTAGGAAGTAGGGTTTTACCTCGATCGAGAGGGCCTGAACCTGGGTAAACATCATGTCCCCTGCGTTCTATTACCATCGATCCTCGGACGCATAGTTCGGGACCCCCTACACGAGATCCGCCAGTTTTGACACCGACAGCGGCCCCACCTCGTCTCCATCCGCAATGGCCGTCGCAGGTCCTTCTCGGTCCCGGCGAGCCAAGCCCTCCTCCACTCCTCCTCACCTCACCATCATCTTCTCCACCTCCTGTCGCGGGGCCCCACCCTCTCGCCCCCTCGCTTTAGTGCCCCGTGGCAGTGTGCTCCTCGTCCGACCACCACCCGTCCCCTCTCTATTGCTCCTTGCCGCGACCGCCCAAGCCTTCCCCGGCGTCCACTCTTCCTCCGGACGAACGCGGCGTGGCCCTCTAAGCTGGTCGGTGGTCCCAGCTCCACCGGGGATGCCCGGAGCCGCCCAGGACATCGCCGGCCACGCCCCTCACCTATCCTCCTCTGTTTCTGATTGAGCGGACATGAGGAGGAAGACAACAACCGCACCAGACTCCCTGCTCGTGGACCCCGCTTGTAAGTGAGTATGGGTCGGGCCCATCTTTGTTTTAAGTGGAAGCGTATTCACAGAATACGTTTTCTTCTGAAGAAAGCACATTTCGTTTCCTCTTAGGCTCTGAATATTTTTTCAATCGCAGGAGACATATTTCAGGGAAAGGCGCTTTCGGTTTTAGCAGACAGGGACCTGGTTGTAGAAATATTCTTGCACATTAGTCCATGTTCTTCCAACACGCGTATCTCCGCGACAGTAACTCCGATTGAGGTCAATCCAGAGCCCACTTCTTCGTATCATTGAACTCTATCGGTTAGTATCATTTTAATGAGGGTGTCACACTTTGAAAATGATCATTATGTCGTTGACCCAAGTCAGTCCCCTCTATGAGAGGAGTTTCCAGCAAATCTTTTTGTGAGCTTTCATCACTTCTTCCTGGAGTATTCTCCATTCCCAGGCAAGTCACGACAGCCACTTGTATGATAGCTACACATAAGCCATGTTTTTCTACTTAAATATTCAATAAATGTTTGCTCTTTTGGTACTGCTATTGTTGTTTTGGTTATGCTTGTGGATCCATGTTCATCTTCGTGCTATGTTCTTATGCACCTTGTTATCCTGTACTACTTGCTAGTATTATCTTCTTATGTCATGCTTGGTCATAGTAAATGCTGGTGGTAGTGATGTTCATCTGATGCATGGTTAACGTCTGCTATCAAAGTATCTGTGATATGCATGATCATCGCTATGCCATGTTTACCTGCCTCTAGTAGCCTAGTGCTTTATTATTGTTGATGCTAGTAGTTCATACGTTAAATTGTTATACTTCCCGTCCATGTTATGTTGATATCATATTCATAAGCCTTGAGGTTGCATCATGTTATTCAGTTATGATTCAGCTTATTTTTTTTCAAGTTAACTGGATATTAATTGAACTTGAACATCTGTTGGCTGAGAGATGGGGCCACCGTGTCGAACTAACCAGTGCAGCCCCACTTTCCTTTATGGGAAGGCCCTCATGTGGTCTATTGTCATGCCTCTCGTTGGTGCCTTCACCTAGGGAAGGTTATGGGCACGCGCTACCCTGATCAGGTAGGCGTACATAAGCCTTGTGTGCCTGAGTTTGGTATTGAGATCTCATGTCCTCATTTTGGATCGTTTTATTTTGCCACGACGGTGGCCGTTGGGTGTCCAGAGTGGCATCGGGGCCACCCATGACTTAGGCCAAAGGGGAGTTTGTTGGAGTGGCCGGGAGAGTGTCATGCAATAGATTGGTTTTTTCAGAACACCGTTGGTCCACCTGAATGAGAGCACAAGGCCGTGGGTTCTATGGTGTGGGTACATTGTACTAACCTCTGTAGAGTGTGTTTAATCTATCGATAGCCGCGCCCGCGGATATGGGCCCAGTTCGTAGTAGGTCACACTATGAGTCAACCGTAATAATAACTTGCTTAATAACAACCCTGATTCGATGATGAGGGAAGTTGGTTGATCTTCATGTGATCGTGAGAGGATCACTGTGGTATCAGGGATACCGAAGTGGGTTGATGTTTGTGGTGTTATGCAAGAATCATGGGTAAAGGTCAAGGTCCTTGTGGTCATGTAACGATGACTATGGTATTGTAATACCAAGCTTGATTGGATCCTGAGGTGATCGTGTGATGTTCACGATGGTAAGTGATGCATGAGGTGGTTATGAGATAACCCCGACAGAGTAAGTTGGTGCATGATGTTGTAACCTGCTGCATACTAACACCATCTTGTTCATATGCTCATGTCATGCTGATGAGGACATCACTAACAAGGTTACACCCACAGCCCCAACTGACACATATACAAGACCAATTACTAGAGCTCGCGCACGCCAATTAAATTACCAAGTACTTATGTTTCTTGGTAATGATTCTAATGTTCATGAGAATATGATGGTGCCTAAATTGGATACATTTGTCTTGCTTACAAATGAAGGGCCTAGCTTGGACAAGAAGGATGAACATTGGAGCAAGATCAAGCATGGAGATGATGGCATGCACAAGGGGAACAAGGACGGGGTTACAAGTGATGATTTCAGGACTTTGAAGCCACCATAATGAGTGTGTGAAGCCTTGGACGAAATATACAAGATGCCACTTCATAAATTTAGTCCATAGGCTATTATAGGTGCCGCGTCACCTTATTATTGGGCCAGGCCCATGTAATTTCGAAATACTTGAGTATAGGCTGTTTTTAGAGTCCGTATGTGTGGGGAAACAAGAGTTAGGGTTGGTTTTGGACCCCTCCTCCAAGGGCCACGAAATTCCCCCCTCTTCCCCCATATATACATCCCTTAGGGCATTGTTTAGACTTTGGGTTTTGTTTAGATTAAAGTTCGCCATAGCTGCAACTTCGCGTACTTCGTTTGTGTTCAACGACCAGAGAAAGACGTCATAGAACCCCACCTTGATCAATAAAGCTTTCCTCTTATATTCGCAATATCCAGATTGCAAGCTTAGTTTCTTGCTTGTTCTTCGTTTGCTTGCAGGAAATAGACCCTCATGGTTAGGTTGATCGTGCTCCGGCGTGGTTAATAACCTCTCGGAGTTGGTTTAGCGATTGCTAAGGCGCGACGTCCTCGCACGTTCATAGTCGGATCGTGAAAGTCTACTCCACCGAAAACGATAGCCACCATCTCATCGAAAGACGGGACACCTTTGCCTCTATCAAGTGGTATCAGGTTTCCAGGTTGCTCGGTGAGATTTTACAGTTTTTCGTAGATTAGATCGAGTATGTTCTTCATACCTATAGTCCACGAAAAAGCCAGAATTTTTTTAGGGTTAGTCCCTCATATCCGAACCAGTTTGAGCCTTCGCATAGTCTTTTCAGTACTTTGCTTTGTTGAATTTGCGGTTGCATCGTCGTGTCAAGTTACTGGTCTTAGCGTCTAGTCTTTTAGAGTTTCGAGTTCTAGTCATAAGTTGTCACGCCGCCGCCGCAACATCTTCATCACTACTGCCACATACCACCACCGATCTGTATCCATATACCACCACCAATCCGTATCCATATACCACCACCAATCCGTATCCATATACCACCACCGCTGCCATATTCTACCACCATATACCCCCCACCAATCCGATTTCTTTTCGTTTTAGATTGGCTTTCGAGATCCATATAGTTTCGTTTTCGTGTTTCCTTGCCTGAGTAGGTCTCGGAAAAAGAAAAAAAACGAGTCTGGAGACCCCCGGGCAGTTTTAGGCCGGCAGGTGAAAATATTTTTTCCCTATCCTATTTTTAGGTTTTTCTGAGTCTTTTGAGACACGTGCCATCATACTGTTTTTTACCGCACTTTTTCATCGTCGCTGCCCTGATTCCGAAAAAAAATCGTCAAAAAAATTTCGTGCCTATCATCTTAGTTTGACTTGGGAAGAGTTTTGAGACACTCGCCATTATAGTGATTTTCGGCACAAAAAAAGGGCGCAAAAAAAGAGGCGAAAAAAATCAGAGTGTGCTTTCCCCTTGATTACGTGCAGCGTCGTGATTTTGTTAGTGTTCTAGGCTCGCGTCTCTAGTATGGTCTAGCCTAGGACCAGCACAGTACCGTCGTTGAGCGTTTATAAGCCTTCCCAGCTCCACATACATCTACGTCGTGCGTTTGACTCTCCCTAGTAATCGCTTTATCCAAGCTTTGAGAGTTCTGACTACCACGGTTGCCGATCACCACCTACTGCTGGGTAAGGATTGGTAAGAATTTGAGATTTGCTTGACGGATTTGTGATGCCCTACCACCACCATTTTCTAGTAGTCTGTAGGATCATATTTTTGTGTGTTTCTATTGTTGCTAACCGTGCCAGGATCACAAGTCAATGAGACTGAATGGGAGAACATGACGAACAAGGAGCTGCATGATAAATTTCAGCAAATGATGGGTCAACAGGTAGAAGATGTGATGACCAGTTTTGGCGACGCATTAGCGAGGGTCGATGGCATTGAGAAGTCAATTGACACCAAGTTGGATGCCAAATTCGCTGAAGTGCTTGCGCGTCTACCTCCACCTGCTGCACCATTGCAACAACAACAACAACCACCTTCACGTCGAGAAACAGCCCTCCGCAAAGCGAGCCGTGTCGCTCTTTAGCCTGGCCAAACTGTGGGTGCTGCTGTTGATACTTTTGTGGCTCCTGCTGCTGCTGAGGAGGAGGACGATTATGCAGGGGATTACAAGGATGAGGTTGATCAAAATCAGAACTACGTGCAACAACCAGCACCACAACCACCATGTCGTCCATATGCAAATAATCGCAATGATAGGGCTGCACCACACCCTCAGGTACGAGATCATGACCATCTCCCTAAACTAAAATTGAATATTCCACCATTTGAGGGTAGATATGTTCCTGATATATATCTTACTTGGGAGTTAGAAACCGAACAACGTTTTACATGTTTAAAATATCCCGGGGAGAGACGTGTTGCTGCTGCTCTTTGTGCTTTCACTAGTTTTGCTTGTGTGTGGTGGTCTGAATATTGTAGATTATATTCGGATAATATTCCAACTACTTGGGCTGCTTTGAAAACTGTTATGCATACTCGTTGGGTTCCACCATATTATCAACGCGAATTACTTCAGAAATTGCAGCGTTTAAGACAAGGAAAAAATTATGTAGAGGAATATTATCGGGAACTACAAACTGACTTGATTAGATGTGGTATTGTTGAGGATAATGAGGCTATGCTTGCATGTTTTATGGGTGGTTTAAATAGAGAGATTCAGACAATTCTAGAGTATAAGGAGTATAATAATGTCACTCGTTTATTCCATCTTGCTTCCAAAGCTGAACGTGAAGTGCAGGATCGACGGGCCTTGGCGCGAACTAATTATTCTGCAGGTCGACCTTCATCATGGACACCGTGTGCATCATCTACTTCGACACGTCTGGCTGCACCACCGCCTACTCCGTCCGTCACTTCTAGCCGTGATAAAAGCAAACCGGCACCACCACCATCAACAAGGAGTACACCTTCCGGTCATGCGCAGAGCTCTTCTTCATCCACAACATCCACAGGGCCAACACATGATGTTATATGTCGTCGTTGCACTGGTCGTGGTCACTATGCGAGCAAATGCCCATCTTAGCGTGTCATGATTGCTACTGAGGATGGTGGTTATGAGTCCGCTAGTGACTATGATGAGGAGATTTTGGCTCTTATTACACGTGAAGAACACGGTGGAGATGATTCTGAAAATGAGACGCAATACATGGCTCCTGAAGATGCCGACAAGTATGAATGTTTAGTTGCTCAACGTGTTTTGAGTGTGCAGGTCACACAAGCGGAGCAAAATCAGAGGCATAATTTGTTCCATACAAAGGGAGTTGTGAAGGAACGTTCTGTTCGCGTCATCATAGATGGAGGGAGCTGCAATAACTTGGCTAGCATGGAGATGGTGGAGAAGCTATCTCTCACCACAAGACCACATCCACATCCTTACTACATCCAATGGTTCAACAACAGCGGCAAGGTTAAGGTAACACGTACTGTTCGTGTGTATTTTAGTATCTCCACATATGCTGATTATGTTGATTGTGATGTGGTACCCATGCAAGCATGTTCCTTATTACTTGGTAGACCATGGCAATTTGATAAAAATGTTGTACACCATGGTAGAAACAATCGGTATACTCTTGTTCATAAGGATAAACGTATTACTTTGCTTCCTATGTCTCCTGATTCCATTTTGAAAGATGATATTAATAGAGCTAATAAAGCAAAATAGGAGCAAAATAAGAGTGAAAATCAGATTGTGGCAAAAGAATTTGAGCAACATATGAAGCCTAATAACACACCATCATCTCATGTTGCATCTGAAATTAAATTAAAAAGTGGATGTTTACTTGCCACCAAATCTGGTATTGATGATCTAGATTTAAGCAAATCTATTTGCTATGCTTTTGTGTGCAAAGAGGCAATATTTTCATTCGAGGACGTGCCTTCCTCTTTGCCTCCTGCTGTCACTAACATTTTGCAAGAGTTCGCGGACGTCTTTCCACAAGACGTGCCACCGGGATTACCACCTATTTGAGGGATTAAGCATCAGATTGACTTAATTCCCAGTGCATCGCTACCTAACCGTGCACCATACCATACCAATCCAGAGGAGACGAAGGAGATTATGCGTCAAGTACAGGAGCTACTCGACAAAGGTTATATACGTGAATCCCTTAGTCCTTGTGCTATTCCTATTATTCTAGTTCCGAAAAAGGATGGTATATCGCGTATGTGTGTTGATTGTAGAGGCATTAATAATATTACTATTCGTTATCATCATCCTATTCCTAGGCTAGATGATATGCTTGATGAATTGAGTGGCTCTACAATATTCTCCAAAGTTGATTTGTGTAGTGGATACCATCAAATTCGTATGAAATTGGGAGATGAATGGAAAACAACATTTAAAACTAAGTTTGGATTATATGAGTGGTTAGTCATGCCTTTTGGGTTAACTAGCGCACCTAGTACTTTCATGAGATTAATGAATGAAGTTTTACGTGCTTTCATTGGACGATTTGTGGTAGTATACTTTGATGATATATTGATTTATAGCAGATCTTTGGAGGAACATTTGGAACATTTACGTGTTGTTTTTATTGCTCTATGTGATGCACATTTGTTTGGTAACCTTGGAAAGTGCACCTTTTGCACCGACCGAGTATCTTTTCTTGGCTATGTTGTTACTCCACAGGGAATTGAGGTTGATAAAGCCAAGATTGAAGCTATTGAGAGTTGGACGCAGCCCAAAACGGTCACACACGTGAGGAGTTTCCTTGGCCTCGCTGGATTCTATCGGCGTTTTATGAGAGATTTCAGCACCATTGCTGCACCTCTCAATGAGCTTACAAAGAAGGATGTGCCTTTTGTTTGGGGTACTGCACAGGAAGAAGCATTCATGGTATTGAAAGATAAGTTGACACATGCTCCTTTACTCCAACTTCCTGATTTTAATAAGACTTTTGAGCTTGAATGTGATGCTAGTGGAATTGGGTTAGGAGGTGTGTTATTACAAGATGGTAAACCTGTTGCATACTTTTCTGAAAAATTGAGTGGGCCTAGTCTGAATTATTCTACTTATGATAAGGAATTATATGCTCTTGTTCAGACTTTGGAAACATGGCAACATTATTTATGGCCCAAAGAATTTGTTATACATTCTGATCATGAATCTTTGAAGCACATTAAAAGTCAAGCAAAACTGAACCGTAGATATGCTAAATGGGTTGAATTCATAGAGACTTTCCCTTATGTTATTAAACACAAGAAGGGAAAAGAAAACGTTATTGCTGATGCATTGTCTCGTCGTTATACTATGCTTTCACAACTTGACTTTAAAATATTTGGTTTGGAGACAATCAAAGATCAATATGTGCATGATGCTGAATTTAAAGATGTATTGCAGAATTGTAAAGAAGGGAGAACATGGAACAAGTTCGTCGTTAATGATGGATTTGTGTTTCGTGCTAACAAGCTATGCATTCCAGCTAGCTCTGTTCATCTTTTGTTGTTGAAGGAGGCGCGTGGAGGAGGATTAATGGGACACTTTGGCGTGAAGAAGACAGAGGACATACTTTCTACACATTTCTTTTGGCAAAGATGAGACGGGATGTTGAGCGTTTTGTTGCTCGCTGCACTACATGTCAAAAAGCTAAGTCACGACTCAATCCTCATGGTTTATGTATGCCTTAGCATGTCCCTAGTGTTCCTTGGGAAGATATATCTATGGACTTTGTTTTGGGTTTACCTCGAACAAAGAAGGGGAGGGATAGTATTTTTGTTGTCGTGGATAGGTTCTCGAAGATGGCACACTTTATACCATGTCATAAAAGCGATGATGCTGCTAATGTTGCTGATTTGTTCTTTCGTGAAATTATTTGCTTGCATGGTGTGCCAAATACTATTGTTTCAGATGGTGATACTAAATTTCTTAGCCACTTTTGGAGATGTTTATGGGCTAAGTTGGGGACTAAACTGCTTTTTAGTATTACTTGTCACCCCCAAACCGATGGACAAACTGAAGTAGTCAATAGAACTTTGTCTACTATGCTTAGGGCTGTTTTGAAGAATAACAAGAAAATGTGGGAAGAATGCTTGCCTCATATTGAATTTGCTTATAATCGTTCGTTGCATTATACTAAGATGTGCCCTTTTGAAATTGTCTATGGTTTCCTACCTCGTGCACCTATTGATTTGTTGCCTCTTCCATCTTTGGTGATGGTTAATTTTGATGCTAAACAACGTGTTGAATTGATCTTAAAAATGCATGAGTTAACTAAGGAAAATATTGAGCGTGTGAATGCTAAATATAAACTTGTTGGAGATAAGGGTAGAAAACGTGTTGTATTTGCACCTGGAGATCTTGTTTGGTTACATTTGTGTAAGGATAGGTTTCCTAAATTGCGCAAGTCAAAGCTAATGCCACGTGTTGATGGTTCTTTCAAGGTGTTAGAGAAAATAAATGATAATGCATATAAACTTGAGTTGCCTGCAGATTTTGGGGTTAGTCCCATATTTAACATTGCAGATTTGAAGCCTTACTTGGGTGAGGAAGATGAGCTTCCGTGAGGACGACTTCAATTCAAGAAGGGGAGGATGATGAGGACATCACTATCAAGGTTACACCCACAGCCCTAACTGACACATATACAGGACCAATTACTAGAGCTCGCGCACGCCAATTAAATTACCAGGTACTTTTGTTTCTTGGTAATGATTCTAATGTTCATGAGAATATGATGGTGCCTAAATTGGATACATTTGTCTTGCTCACAAATGAAGGGCCTAGCTTGGACAAGAAGGATGAACATTGGAGAAAGATCAAGCATGGAGATGATGGCATGCGCAAGGGGAACAAGAACGGAGTTACAACTGATGATTTCAGGACTTTGAAGCCACCATAATGAGTGTGTGAAGCCTTGGACGAAATATACAAGATGCCACTTCATAAATTTCGTCCAGAGGCTATTATAGGTGTTGTGTCACCTTATTATTGGGCGAGGCCCATGTAATTTCGAAATACTTGAGTATAGGCTGTTTTTGAGTCCGTGTGTGTGGGGAAACAAGAGTTGGGGTTGGTTTCGGACCCCTCCTCCAAGGGCCACGAAATTCCCCCCTCTCCCCCATATATACAACCCTTAGGGCATCGTTTAGACTTTGGGTTTTGTTTAGATTAAAGTTCGCCATAGCTGCAACTTTGTGTACTTCATTTGTGTTCAATGACCAGACAAAGACGTCACAGAACCCCACCTTGATCAATAAAGATTTCCTCTTATATTCGCAATATCCAAATTGCAAATCTTAGTTTCTTGCTTGTTCTTTGTTTCCTTGTAGGAAATAGACCCTCGTGGTCAGGTTGATCGTGCTCCGGCGTGGTCAATAACCTCTCGGAGTTGGTTTAGCGATTGCTAAGGCACAACGTCCTCACATGTTCGTAGTCGGATCGTCAAAGTCTACTCCACCGTAAACGATAGCCACCATCTCATCGAAAGATGGGACACCTTTGCCTCTATCACATGCTCATTATGTTCTAGTTGTATCATGTTCACCTTGTACATGCCATGTTATTCTGATAGTATCATGTCATCAATTGTAAGTAACCTGTAATTGCCATGTTGTTGATTGTTTGGATTGCTTTTGGTTGTTGTTTGCTTCCAAGTACATTCAATGTACTGACCTGACGTGTCATGCCAATTTGCAGGTCATGCCTTGTCTTCTTGCTTGTTTGCCATGGACCCCTTGTTGGCGAGCTAGGATAAAAGTTTTAGCCAGAGTCCCTGCAGAGTGGATTCCATCGCTGTCATCATTGTTCCGCTACTAGAAGTTATTCCGCTGCTTCGATTTTTTCCGCTGCTTGCATAGAGCAATCGTGGCAGGCATAGCAACACTGTGCCGATGTAATTTCCTTTTACATCATAATTCTTGTATCCATGTCCATGTTGTAATAAAGAGCTGATTTGTTCTATGGTAAGCGGTACCGTATTCAAGAAGAATTCTCCTCAATCTATGGGCTTGAATATGGGGTGTTCCGGTCTCTCTGAGCCGGGGTGCCACAAGGCTTGGTATCAGAGCAGGTCTGGCTGTAGAGCATCCTAGTCCAGGCGAACATTAGAAAATGGTAGTATAGGGTCTAGTTGTTTGTCTTTGCCTGCTGCATTTGGTTGTTGTATTTGTTTGCCGCATAGCATGCATATAGACTTATTTGGTCGCTAACGGTCTATCTTGTGAGTGTAGGTGGTTCCGACCCACTACATGCACCCTTCTTATTTGCATCCCTGCTTTTCGGTGTTCAGCGTCGTCTCTTTCACAACGGAGTGATGCCATGGTACCAAGTCTTCCACACACCATTTGTAGGCGGTATGCTTAGCTATCGTGTCAATATCTTTCTGCCATCCACCCATATCGTTTCGGTGATAGACTTGTCTCTATCCCGAATCATGCCATTCAACTCACCACTTTGGTAACCCTTACTGATCTTTGCTATCAAAAAGGGCAATGCCAGCCAACCCAGTTTTCCACCACTATCCTACCCTACTATCATATTCTTTGTACGTGTACAGTTTCCATTCTGTCCACTTGATGATGGTGTGGTCGTGACCTCCGTGTTCTGCCCCATGATCACCAAGTCCGTCCTCACCTTTGTATCCATCTAGATGTAAATGGTGTTCCGCAGCGTTTGGTGTATCCTTGTTTAAAACAACTCCTTCCACACGTGGATTCACTTTCGTACACACCGCCACATCATTTTAGATCGTAATACTAGAATTTCCACGAGATTTGCATGGTTAAGTATGCATGCATATTATTAATGTGAGTTGCAGTATTATGTGATGTTGCTTCAATATATTTGTATGCCTTGTATGTTGTGTGCATTGTTGCAATCGACCGTTTCTTGTGCTTCTTGGTTTGAATCTTCAGTGTTACATAATTTTCCCCTTATGGAAGTTGCTCACCAACCGATACCGGACCAGGAAAATCAGTGAGTAGTGTATATACACCAGGAAGCTCATTTAAACACAATGAGCTTGTCAGCTAACAACATCGTATTGCAGACATCCAGTCTAAATACAAATTATATCTCGCTCAGACTTTCAGCATCACGTACCCGTCAGAGAGACATTTTCGTTGCAGCAATGATTAACCCAGCAGGAGAACAAAGTTGGGTACAAGGCAAACCGAACATTTGAAGTCAAAAAGTCTGGTTTGATTCTGCTATGAGTAAGGTTTGAAACATGCTACACCCGGAAGACAATCCAAATATGCGATGAATTTATCAAGAAGGACAATCAGACAATATTTGTCATATGGGTAATCAATAGCCGGAGTGTCCAGAATATATATATAGAATTCCATTTGCAAAGAAAAGTAAACCAGTGAAGCATACCAGGCAAGATTCTTCAATCTTTCGCAGTAAGGTATGAATGACTTCCAGTGCAAGATATTCAGTCTTCTTCGGTAAGATACCACTAAAGCTTTTGGCATAAGGTACTGAGTCTTCCCTAGCAAGGCACTAAGGGGGGAAGCTTTCGAGGTACGATACCTAGTCTTTTTAAGCAAGCTGTATGATTAAAAGCTTCGAGCACAAGCCATTTAGTCTTCCTCAACAAGATACTCTTGATGGATTCCAATGCAAGCTACTCAATCTTCTTCAGTACGACACTAATGCGAGGTATTAAAACAATGAGTTGTCAGCATATGACAAAACAACCCAAGAGTCAAGTCTGCAACAGTTGGGTCAGAAACAAGAATCAATCAAAACAAAAGTCCGCCTCAAGAATCAAATATTTATACATACGGTGAGCATGCTGTCAAGTTTATGCAAGTCACTCGTACAAGTAAGAATTCAAGGTAAGAATCCGACAACCTGGCTGGTTATGCAAGAGAAGGAAACCCAGTGGGTGATGCAAGAATCGATAATTCTTGAAGAAAGACAACATTGAAACCATCATCTTGGCAGTGGTTATCGAGGTCAGCCTCATAACACCCGACAAGTGATATTATTAACCTTGTCAACGTCTGTATAATTAACGACAACATTGAGATCCGTGGAAGCACATGTGAACCTAGCAAATATCCTGAGACTCGAGACATGCATAATGCCAAGGTATGATTGCCAAAATATTGCATATGACAGCACCCAAGGTCTCAAAAATAATCAAGGGAATATAAGGCCACGCTCTTTTAGCTAAAGATCCAGACAAGGAAAATAATAATGAAGTAGCAAGACCGACACTACAGGTATGCTGATTATTGTGTGAACAATGTGGTATGGATGCGTAAGTCAATATTATTCCATATCAAACACTATGAAGATACACCCGAGGGGTCTATTCCATTATGGTAAGGACCTCATAACAAGGTAAGCCACTCAGTCAACAGAATCTGCTCAAGACTAGCAGTATTAAATATCCAAGTCTGTCATATCCGACCAAAGGACAACTCAACAAATTGACTTCAGTATCCGTCCTAAAGCATCACACGGCCTACTATCCACATGGGTATACCGGCTGGAAGAAGTAATCAGAATGTTAAACAACAAGCCTCAAAGCGTGCGCCCTCAAGTATGAGAATCGGATAAAGAATAGCCTGCCATGGAGAGAATTCTTTTGTCAAATCTATGAAAGTTATCGTAAGAAGGTGGTACACTTTTATGCCAGTCACGATAACCGACAACCAAATCCTTGGTACAGATTGATACTCCAGACTGTGAAGCCAGTATAGATGATCCAGAAACTCCTGCAAGTCGTCGGAATCCATCCGGAGAACATGTATGATTCACATCACTGTTTTGAACCCGAAGAGCACACATATATTCGAGCCACCCAATGTCTGGGTGGCAGATATTCCATGTTTCCCAAGAAGATCTGGAATATTCTTGGTACTAGATACCAGAATAAAACCTCCCTCGAGAATCAATATCGAGAAGGACACGTATGTCAGTTATGATAATCTTTCGGATCTCAGCTAAGTCAGCAGATATGTAAGAAATTGGAACTAGTGCGAACTTGAACATATGAGGTAAGTCCTGCCAGAATGTCCAATACGGTGAAGCAAACCATCCCAGCGCAAGGTAGTCAGTCAAATAAAATTTAGTGGGAACATAATATAAGGAAAATGGGAAACCCGAGTTGGAAACGGTTTCCTTGAGTCAGAATATTCACTTGTTCCCTGAGCAACCAAATCTCGAGGATGATATTTCTTTATGGGGCGAAGGTTTGTGACACCCTGGATTTTGGCTTTTTCTTTTTCCTTTCTTTTCCTCGGATTATTGCTTTGATTTGTTTTTCTGTGGCTATGTGGTCTGAAAACTTGGGAAGACTATATCTTCCTTGGTTCCATAGTGGCTTTTCATCCTCTAAATAATCCCAAGACCCTGTCATTCCTCATATTGAACCAATCCCAATATTCTTTTATTGGGAACATTCCTTGTTCTATTACAGGCATAACCCTGTTTGCTCTAGGCTATGAAGCAACCTATATTTCTATCCCTCCCAAAATTCCCAAATAGTTCTCATAAATTGTTTGGGTCATATATTCCACAAAAATGGAAAACTTTTCCTTGCCATGTTAAAAAATAATTCACCAATATTCCTTTTCCTTTAATGCCCTAAATGGCACTTTGTGAAGCTATTTATCTTTGCTTTCTTAACCCAAAACTTTTCGGACACCTTTTCCTGTCCAGAGCTTTGCCTCATACCAAAGTTCAACTTCATTTGCCAGGTAAACATTTCTTAGCAATTTTCCAAAGTTTTTGTCCAGGAAGGAAGTTTGTGAAGGAGGTACAAGGAATATCCAAATGAGTTGAAACTTTGCCACATCATTCATTAGGTCATATCATAGCATTCCTCCAAACTTGAGTTCATTCCATCCGTCCATGTGAGCTCACCATCAAATATAGTTTTCTGTTCAGATTTTCAGATTGTGAAGCAAGTATATTTTATATTGCTTCATTATTGCTAAAATTTACCAGAACCTTATCCTATCATTATAACTCCTCTATGAACAATTTGGGCTCATATTATTTGGCCATTTTGTCTTAGGAATTATTTTAAGATTATGTACAGAGAGATGCTTTGTGAAGCAAGTACCACATTGGTGTATCCATGGTATGAAATTTTTATAGCATCTTCATATGCCCAAATGATGCACCTTCTCCAAAATTCAGCTCAATCGCATTTTTCATGTGAGTGCCACTTTACTGTTTGCATTTCTGTGCAATAAGATGAGTTGTACAGCAAGTGCCATGTATCTTCATCCAAAGGAGCTGCAAATTTGCAGAGATACTCGTCTTAGTAGTTTATCACACCCTGCCAAATTGTAGTTGATCACACCTTGTTGTTGATCTGCTTTGGAGCCAAGTGCATTTCTCTTCTTTGCCCCTGGCCTTGCTTGTTTCTTCATTGGCACTCGGGGTAGAATGGTCTATCTACTAGACATAGTTTGGCAGACCCGAGCGCGTGTCACCACCATGTTCATGCGGTGACCATGGGGCACACCGGCCAAAACACGCGCTCTGCAAACTGCAGCCCATGTTATCGTCGATTTCCTCTGCCTCTCGCGTCCCTTTCATGTCCTGGAGCTCGCCCCTGCGACAAACTGATCTGCTTCGCCATTTGCAGTGAGCTAGAGCCCTCTCGAGGCTTCCTGAGCTCCCCTTGCCTATATATAGCTCTCCCCTAGGTCCTCCATGCCTCGCCGCTCCCTCCTCGACCCCCTCCACCCACCGGAGCGGCCCCACCACGCCTCCATCCACCATGACCGCCGCGGGTCCTTCTCGGTCTCGGCGAGCCTAGCCCTTCTCCACTCCTCCTAACCTCACCATCGTCTTCTCCACCTCCTGGCATGCCTCCCCACACCCTCGCCCCCTCGCCGGAATGCCCCGTGGTCATGTGCTCCTTGTTCGACCGCCCCCGCCCCCTCTTTGTTGCTCCTTGCCGCGGCCGCCCAAGCCCTCCCCGGCGTCCACTCTTCCTCCGGACGGAAGCTGCGTGGCCCTCTGAGCTCGTCAGTGGTCCTAGCTCCACAGGGGACGGCCGGAGCCACCCGGGCTGTCGCCTGCCGCGCCCCTCCCCTGTTGCCTGCCGTGCCCCTCCCCTGTCCTCCTATGTTTCTGATCGGGGGGACAAGAGGAGGAAGACGCCGACCACACCAGACCCCCATGCCCGTGGACCCTGCTTGTAAGTGATTATCAGTCGAGCCCATCTCTGTTTTAAGTGGAAGCGTATTCTCTAAATACATTTTCTTCCGAAGAAAGCCCATTTTGTTTTTCTCTTTGGCTCTGAATATGTTTTCAATCGCAGGAGACATATTTCAAAGAAAGGTGCTTTCTGTTTTTAGCAGACATGGACTTGTTTGTATAAATATTATTGCAGATTAGTCCATGTTCTTCCAACACCCGTATCTCATTGACCGTAACTCCGATTGAGGTGTATCCAAAGGCTAATTCTTTGTAACGTCGAAATCTATCTGTTGGTACCATTCTAACATATAAGGATGCTGGGCGACCCTCCTTCCTGAGCGCTCCCTCGATTTTGCTTTGTTTTGGCCATTCGATTTGGCCTGGTCGAGTCAACGCAGTGGTTCCAACCATTTGATTATTACATTCTGTTTTGACCGGGGTTGCTTCGTGGGCGCACGATGACTGGTGGGCTCGAGGAGTTCTTCGATTGGCTGGTTCTAACATATAAGGATGCTGGACGACCCTTCCTCCCGAGCGCTCCTTCGATTTCACTTCGTTTTGTCCATTCGATTTGGCCTGGTCGGGTCAACGTTGTGGTTCCAACCGTTTGATTTTTACATTCTGACCGGAGTTGCTCCGTGGGCGCACGATGACTGGTGAGCTCGAGGAGTTCTTCGATTGGCTGGTTCTAACATATAAGGATGCTAGGCGACCCTCCGTCCAGAGCACTCCATCGATTTCGCTTCGTTTTGGCCATTCGATTTGGCCTGGTCGGGTCAACGTTGTGGTTCCAACCGTTTGATTTTTACATTCTGTTTTGACCGGAGTTGCTCCGTAGGCGCACGATGATTGGTGGGCTCTACGAGTTCTTCGATTGGCTGGGTTAACTTTTCTCGCGTCACCCATTCCCGTTGCATCGCGCGGCTCGAGGCGCGCATGCCGCATGGTGCGTCGTGGGCGAGCTGCGGGGTTAGCCGGTGCGTATGCACCCGGTTTCTGCACCCGCACATCTGCTTTGCTGATGATGGGTGGGCAGTTTCTGCTCTCGGCCCCGCTCGTCAGTTGCGGTGGCTGCATTGTCTCGCGTCTGGGGTAACTCCTCGGTCAACTGTTGCTATCGCGTCGCGCATCGTGCGTCGTGGGACTAGGGGCCGTTACATGTGCACTCGGATTGGGAACCCACGCTTGTGCTGGTGCGATGACGGGTGGGCCACCGCTGCTTCCGTTCCCGCTCGTCGGCTGCTCCTCTTTTGTTTTCCTTTGCAAAAGCCCGTCGCCCAATCCCCTCGCCCGCCTGCCGCACCCCTCCCTCTCTCTCTCTCTCTCATCGGCCGCCACAACATGTAGACACGAACCTTAGGGCATCTCCAGCCGCGCCCCCAGGAAGGCCTCCTCGGGCGTTTTTTTGCGCCGGCACCGAAAAAACGGCCCAGTCGCGCTCCCAGGAGCCCGATTTTCGCCGGCCTCGGCCGAAAACAGCGCCGGCGGACCCAGGCCGAACCCAGCGCGCTGGGGGCGCACGGGGGCACCGGGGCGAACCGTTTTGGTGCGAAAAAGCCACGGGCCAGCCGCGTCAGCGACACGGCGTCTCGTCTTCCCCCAACTGCCTCGGTTCCCGCGGGGAATCAATGGCAAGGCTGCCGCCGGTCAGCCTTGCCATTGATTCCTCACAGGCGGCGCATCTCGGGACGGCGCGCCGACGACTCCCCTCCCTCGCACGCGTACACACGGGCGCGGAGCGGCTATAAAAGCCGGCGGTCTCTCAGTCGCCTGTGCCTACACCAGACTCGCCCCTCGCCGCCGCCCAACCCCTCTCTCTCCGTCCCCATCTTCCTCTCCCGAGCGCCCCCGATAGCCCCTCTCTCTCCCTCTCTCCACCGCCGCGCCCGTCGCCATGGCAGAGCGCTTCCCTGGAGATGAGGCGACGGCGAACGGCTTCGGCCGCCGTTCGCTTCGCGAACAGGAGTCCTGGCTCCTGTTCCAAGCGAACATCCCGGCGCCGCCGGACATGCGCGCCGGGCCGACGGGGTGGTGGCTCAGCGACGGGGGAGTGCCTGTTCCCTCATTACCCGACGCCGTGGCGAAGCCCAGGTACTTCGCCGAGGAGGTCGAGGTGGCGCGCGCCTCCCTAACCGACGACGAGCGCTCCCTCCCCAAGTACGCCGCCGGCAATCACGCGGCCTGGGCGGCGTACTTCCAGAGCCGCCAGCAGCAGCGTCTGGCCTCCACCAACGACGCACCGGTGGTCGGCGGTGTGAATAACAGCGAGGGGCGCCACCTATGGTGGGGCGTCCCCGGCCGCACGCTGGATGGCGTGCTGGCGCACCTCGACGACGGGAACAACCCGCCGTTGACCTATCCTGCGACGCGAGCCGCCCCGTCGCAGCAACACCGGCGCGCATGGGCGCCAAGGAGGTTTGCCTCCTCCTCGTCTTCCTCCTCTCGCTCGTCTTCCCACTCCTCCGGTTCTCCGGCGCTTCTCGGCGTCAAGGCCGAGCCCGCGGCGGAGACGCCAATCGGCTGGCGCACTCACATCGTCGGCATCGTCATCAACGAGGCCAGCCGACGTGCCCCCTCCTCGTCGGCTCCTCCGCGCTTCGTCAAGCCAAAGATGGAGCCGGGGCTGGCGCCGGTGAAGACGGAGCCGGGGCTGGCGCCGGTGAAGGCCGAGTTCGACGACGACGACGCGGCCCTGGAGTGGGCGCGCCAGGACTCCATTGCGATGGAGAAGGCGCGTCGGGAGAAGAAGAAGGAGCGCCAGCGCGCCACCCTGCGCCGCTTCGAGGAGCGCCGACGCGGCTGCGAGGAAGACGGCGTCGTCGTCCTATGCGACAGCGACGACGACGACGACGCGCCGCCGCCAGTCCGCCATGGCGACGCCGGGCAGGGGTCCAACAGGGATGCCCGCGTCAAGGAGAAGAAGGCCGACGACAACGATGGCGGCGACGGCGTCGACGACTTCAGCCCCTTCCTTTTTTAGATTAGGTTTATGTAATGAAAATGCGCAAAATTCGCCAAAATTTGTCATGTTTGGACGAAATTTAACTAGTTTTTATCATATCTTCGCCGAAGTTTTATTTTTTTAATTTTAATACGCGCCTGGGACGGCCTGGGTGCCGCTGGTCCCAAGTCTATTTTTTGCGCCGGCTCACCCCGGGCGGCGCTTTTCCCCCGATGCTTAGCCCCCTCTTCTCTCTTGCGTGTGTGTGCTCGTCGCCGCCTTCCCCCCGCTGCACCATCGTTTCCCCAATGCCTACACCGGCTACAACGGATCCATGGCTGATGGGAGGGTATGAGGCAGCGAAGGATGCCGTCGTCAACCCGTGGCTTAGGCTGGTGGAGCACAGGTCAGATCTAGGTGGAAGGACCGGCGCCTGCGGGGAAAAGCGGCGGTGGTGGGAGGCTCGCCGACCGAAGCAGCAGTAGCTGCTGGTCGGCCCGACGCACCGCCTCAGCCCCGCCTCCTCAGCTGCGGGCCGCACGCTCGACATGGGCAGTTGTGCCGTCACTGGTGGCAAGTTCAGCCACCGTCGCCTCCTCTTCTATTCGAACCCAGTAAGCCCTCTCATGAGAACATCAGGGGATGATGTGCCCTCAACTACGTGAAGCACAGGTCCACATGAGCTCCTCTTTCAACCTGTGTGTAAGATTTCTTCCTTTTCTACGAAAGCACAAATCTGAAGCTTTTTTTGGTTCCCTCATCAAGATTTCTTCTGAAGTGTGACAGATTGTTATTCCTTACCAGGGAGGACAATATTCATTTGAAGGACTTATTAGGCCTAGAATATTTAGCTGGTAAGATATCGTATTTCTATGATTCATCCATCTCTCTAATTCTGACCTTATAGATCAACATATCTCCCTGCACCCTTCTAAATCTGGTGCTGCTACATTTTTTTCTTACATGGGTATATGTATGAGATTTCTTCATTTATGTATATTTGTGCCTGAAAGAAATTTACATTATACAAAATTTATTGTCAAAATCTGAAGCTTCAGACTGTCATCAAGTTTGTGTCAAATTTTTTGTTCCATTTTGGAACAGTGTACTTTCGCAAGTATTTTTCTAACAAATACATATAATACTTGCACAGATCATCTTACAAAATGGAAGTACACAGGAATTAATATATAGAAGTTACGACCATTGTGCAGGGTGATTTCTGAAGATGGATTACAGGTAAGTAGATTAACAAATTAGTACTGAACCTATTTCTGTTGATACTTCATTTTGCTCAATCTTTTGTATTGACCGTAAGCATAAAGGATATCATGTTGGGTTGCATTGCCATGCAAGGAATGGATATCCTAAACCTAAAAAAGTACCAACACAGATGATTGTTTCTTAGGAATGTCATTGTGTTGTTACGGTAAAGATGGCTATCTGTAGCACCTTCTATAGTTTAGTTTACTATGAGGAATATCATTCAAGCTCTGTACTATGTATTACCACTACAAATTTGGCTAGGGAATCTGTCTCATTTTAATGTTGCATTGAAGTGGTTGTGATGAAGCAGATTTTTTACTTGACTACTTTCTGACCTATAGACCTTTTCTGTTTTGTGCAAGTTCAAAGTATTAGTTCTTTCAGGTTGTCCAATTTTTGCAGGGATGTTGTGTGAGGTCTGGTACAAACTTTAAGACAATTTTTTAATACATTCATGGGATCACCAACTTTTAGCGTTTGTTGAGACTAGCTAGGTGGGGTCATGAATTCCTAGAAGATCATGGCAATTATCCTACTTTGCTTGCAAGATTGGTTTCTAAAATTATCATGGTAGTTGTACTTTTAGATTGCTGCTGATTTGGCTAAATATTTTTCTATTATTTTCAAAGCTTTCTTTCTTTACTGTGTGTAAAACTAATCCATTCCTAATTGAATCTTTCAATGGTTGATGGGAATACTGCCGATCTTGCTTCTCTGCTTTTTAATGTTCCATATGTTTTCATGTACAAACCGAGGCATGCGGGCGCAATGGCAGGCATCTCCGGCAGCGATGGCAACCTGGATGCAAAAGGCGACAGCGGGGGTGTTTGATTCGATCCAGCGCCATGGACCGGTCCCTGCAGGAGAGAGAGGATATGAGGGAGAGAGAGAGAGAGAAGGATTGAGAGGAGGGAGAAAGAGAGAGAGGTACGATGGCGGATGTTATTATAGTATTAGAAGAATTCCTGATATATGTATTTATAGGAATTAATGATATTTGATGCAAAATATTGATGGCCAGGTGAATGCACCAGACTCTTCAAGATCGAGGGCACCAATGGCAAAGGCCGAGTGCGTCCATCGACAGCATGCACAATGTCCGGACTCACCGAGCGGTACAACCGGAGACGCTTTCGACTGCCTGCAGATCTGGAAACCAGACAACATATCTGAAACCCACTATCCTGTGATGCATGAATCTCTATGCTCAGTTTGGCTACATCCAGTTTTTCATCGAGAGAAAGAACATTAAGAATTTTTGCACATTCTGCTGTAGAAATATCGACTGTTTGAATACAAGTAGTGTGTTTGGCAGTTGGTTCTTGTGACTTCCAAAAAAACCCTGGAATGTTTGTTCTGCTGGTACAGCTCTCTTTGGTAGGACATTTTGGCTTCAAATAAATAAATGAACCTAACATTTCTTAATATTTTATATCACTTTTTGTATTGATGGTCTTCTTGCATGCTCATCTGCCAAGAAGTCAATCGAATAATGTCATGCGTTCGTCAACACGTGCCAAGCCATTCACTGTTGTCTCTGCCCGAAGAAGGATTATGGTTCTCCACCTCTCTGATGCTCATATTAAAATTCTGGTATGTTCTTCCTTTCTTCTTTTATTTTCTGTCAAGAAAGGTGGAACCTGTTCTTAATTTCCCATCATGATTTCAATGGAAATTTGTTAGTGTATTTCTAGCTAGAATTGTATGTATATATTACAAATTTATATTGCAACAGATTAATAACGAGAATAGAAGCATTTACACCCATCTAACATATTTGTATGGTATTTTTCAAAAAGCTCAAGGTTAGATATGTGGCTATCATTAGGATGGAAGATAAACTAATGTTAAAATATTGTTTGAATTTCCTTAGTTCTGTAAAAGGCAATACAAGATATGTTGCGCCATAATTCTATTCAAAAAACGATTAACAACTGGCAATGAACGACACGACACGTCCAATGTTCTGTATTCAAATGGATCATTTCGTCAGTTTGGGTTTAGTAGTTCATAATGGTTTTATTCTGTGACAGGATTAATTGTGTTTATACTGTAACCAGTTCAAGGATCGGCTGTCGAGCCCTATGATCTTTGTACACTAAGGTTCAGTTGTGTTCTTTGTGAAATATATGTCCTACAAGTCTCAGATGTCTTGCTTTGTTTTCGCTTTCCAAGCTACAGGCTTTTGATATACTCCAAACGTGATTCTGTGTATGTTGTCTGATTCCATCTATTGTAAAACTTAAATTAGTAATTTGCCCTGTACACACTATAGTGGAATCATTGTGCTTGATGCTGTTTTATTTTAGTGTTGAAATGTTTTTCTTATTTTTTTTTTTTGTGTTGAGAAATATATTCTTTTTCCAGTCATTGTTTTCTAAATCCTATCAATACTTTACCAGATATGGTCTTTTGAAGTTTTTGTTTTATAACAATCTGTGTTGCAATGTTCAACTTGAGTATGGTATAGTTTATTCCTTTATGTTGCAGCTATTCCAGAGAAGTTTAGAGCTCTGCAACCTTTTGAAGACATGGTTTACCGTAGCAGAGATGAAACAATCAATCAGTTGAGATGCATCACATCATCTTTTTTCTCTGGACATTTATGGGTATTGCAGACTCATTTCTTTTGCCACAAAGGGCGGGAGCTGTGCCATTTGACTTGAAGGACAAAGCATTCATCACAAGGGGGTGGTCTTCAGGATATTATACACAAAAGAGGAAATTTCCGTTTGTATAGAACCAAATTATATGATGTAATTGTGTTCAATTGTTTTATATGATGTAATTGACCACTAGAGATTCTCATGTACACAATGTTTATCATGTATTAAGTACATTTTATTGTCAAATGGGTTTACTTTTTTTATTGCAACTTCACAACTACTCGAACATTCTAATTGCGGGCTCAACTATTTGGAACCACTGATCTAATTTTGTTGGGTCTGTGTATGTGTGCATTGAAGTTTGGTGAGTCTAAGGAAGAACCAAACTTTTATTGCTATCTCATCATATGCTATCTTAAATGTAGAGTGTTTGCTACAATCTCATGTTTGAAAATGTGATTAAATACAAATTGTGCATGCTCAAGTACGTTAATATTTGTAAAGAGAAATTATTATTAAGTTTTGATTAAAATGGTTTCTGTTGGTATCAGGTGGTTAGTCACACCTAAAATTACTTAAAAATGCAAGTTGTGCCCATGGTTTTAAATGGGACTCTGCGCCATTTGACCCAACAAGTCTACGAGTGGGCCAGCCCAAATACTCTATTTTGTTTTAAATGGAACTTTGTGCTTCCTAAATAAAATGTGTATGTACACCTAATTATAGACACTTATCCACCGTGTTTGATATTAAAGGGGATTCAACCATGGGTATTTTTTTCATCGCGAACATGGATTTAGCGTGCCCCTGCGCCATTTGGCCCAACTGGTCCACTAGTTTTCAAGAGGTTGTCACACTACGAAAATGACCATAATTCAAGTTAACCGGATATTAATTGAACTTGAACATCTGTTGGCTGAGTCATGGTGCCACCGAGTCAAACTAACCAGTGCAGCCACACTTTCCTTTATGGGAAGGCCGTAATGCGGTCTATTTTCATGCCTCTCACCGGTGCCTCCAACTAGGGAAGGTTATGGGCGCGCACTACCCCGATTAGGTAGGCGGTCATAAGCCTTGTGTGCCCGAGTTTGGTATTGAGATCTCATGTTCCCGTTTGGGACTGTTTTGTTTTGCCACGACGGCGGCCGTTCGATGTCCAGAGTGGCATCGGGGCTAAGCAGTGTCGTATTCTAGAAGACTTCTCCTCGATCACTAGGCTGGAATACATGGCGTTCCAGTCTCTCTGAGCCAGGTGCCACAGCTGGCGCCCTAAAAACAACTTGCATGCATGATTAGATTATGTTGCCATGATCATGTAGAGAGTGTCATATGCTGCTATGGTTTCCATTTGTACTAAATACAGGGCCTTCCCTGCAGCGGATCCAGATCCCACAAGGAAGGTCTGGAAATGAGCCGACATGCCGATCTTGACAGATAATCAGATAAGTTCTCTTTAAGGTATCCATAGCGTGCTTCTGTAAGGAAGGATACTTGCACATAGATAAAACCTTGTCATTTTCGAAATATTTGTGCTCCCACCTTTCGATTCGAATTATACTTAGGTTAGGGTGGTCGCAGTGGCATTTGGAAGAATATGGCTTGACGGGGGGCTGATTCCTCCTGTCACTCCTAAAGCCCGCCAGGCTTGGTCTCGCGGCAACAATGGGAAGGACCAGCAAGATAGCTTGCCGGGGAACCTTGTTTGCACGAAAGTATAGAGGAGTCCCTCCTCTGCATGTATGTAATACATGTAGAAGTACCCGACAAACATGTTCTTTTTCATTAATGCAAGCAAGTACGAACCATACAAAGTACAAATATGGATGAAAGAGATTACATGTTTACAACTAATGTTTGACAAAAGCATACATAATTTAGACTAAAAAAGATAAGTGCCCCGTCATACCTTTCTTGTCCCTCTCCTCCTAGGAACACAATGGGAGGTGAAAAGGGCAACATGTGCGCCTGGGAACAAGCCCAGCCTGACCCCATCAAGGCCAGCGGGATGCAACTTGACAAGATCGAGAGGCTGCAGACGAAGGTGATGGATGGAGGGAGTGTCTAGGCGATGCCCTGGTGACCACCGCCAGGACCAAAGCAGCATGGGTACCGGCTGGGAAGATGAAGCCGGATTCCATGGAAAACGCTTGCCGGGGCCCAACTGGAGGAGGCAGAGACATCCACACCCACGTCCCCGGCAAATTGCTCTGCCGGGGAAGAAGACCCAGGTGGAGATGATGGTGCTTCCGGCACCCGGCTGATGGTGACGGTGCGTCCGGCGTTCAACTTGAGTCCATGACGTAGCCCTCATGCTTCACGCCCGGAGACTTGCTGCCGTCGTCCTCCCCACTGGTGTCCTCCTCGTCGGTGCAGCTCGAGGAGGAGCTTTTGTCGTCAGTCGAGCTCTCCACGCAGCACCCTAAGTGAGCACCCGAACACCCGAAGACTTTGACGTAGAGGAGGGTAGCATCCATTAACTTGAAGTGAAAGACGTGCCCTGCCTCCAAGCTATGGCCACGAGCGAAGTTTTTCCAACCGCCCGGAGAAACATGCCAGGAGGGGCAGGGAACTCTGTGTCCACTTGCATGATGCCATTGCAACAACATCTCATGTGAAGTCTCAACCCCGGCGGCTATTCTACCTCCATCACCCTTGCAAAACGAGTTGGAAGCCGAAGATGGCTGCGCGGGGGGGCCGTGCAGCTTACGACGAACTCCAACGGTTTGTCCCCGATGTGGCCTTGGGGTGGTCCCGGAACAACCAGAGGAAGGACGATTATGGCACCGCCACATCCTCCTTGGCCCCAAACACCGCGGCGGCCGTGCCCCGTCCTACGCCTCTACCACGAGCATTGAATTCCGCCCCCACGTCACTAGTAGGGAGAGGAAGGCGCTATCCGGAAGAGGCTCGCATTGCCACCGCTGGAATGTTACGACGTCCTCTTCCCCTCGCCATTCATGGAAGAAGGATGATGCAAGGTTGTAGAAGAATAAGATGTGTGTGAGTTAGCCCCTTGCCCACTCCCCTTTTTATAGGCGGACATGGCCGGGGTCTGGCTCTTCACCAAAGAGGCAATCTTCCCGCTCCGCCAATCCGGCCCCTCTACGTCGTCGATGGTGCACAAAATCAACTACCCACCTGCACCTATCCATGGCGCCTGGCTTTCTGCAATGGCACTCCTCCCCACGCCTGACGTTTTCGCCACCAAGCCTGCCCAATGCATACGTGGAAGAAACGGCAGGAGCGGTAGATGAGTGAAACGACAGTTGCCACCCCATGAGCGTGGGACATGGGAAACCGACGAGTCATGGCTTAAAAATCATCCCACGACGTCTCACACAACAGGCGGAAAAAGCGGAAACTAACCCCATTAAATGTTAATGAAGAAGCAAGGAAAATATCAAAGAAGATGAAAGCCCCGCAGTAGTGTGGCCCTAGTGCTTGCATGTGTGTTTGTTGGGGCCCACCCCAACAATACCCAGCAACACGTTTGGGCCAGGCCCGGGGGCTCCCGTCGGTGCAACGAACATTTGCATTCGTTACTCGTACTGTACACAGGCGCAACGATCTTCCATGCTCGACAACAACATGTGTGGCAAGGCCAAGCTGGAAGTGCAGCTCTTTGAGAGATCAAAGAGCAGAACAAGAAGACCAAGACAAGTCAAGATAACAAGTTTTCATCTTGTGGAAGCCTCCCTTGCCGGGCAGGAGAGCCTTCCAGGGTCGAGACAACCCCGAGAGCAAGTCCAAGTTTTCCCCGGCAGGCTTGCCGGGACCGTCCAAGACACCACCACTCCACCACATTGGGGCGCAGGTCAGCCATCAGTGCGGTGTCGTGCCCTCAGATGACTAAGTGCCTTCCGCTAGGCACGTGGCAGCCACCTGGAAGAAAAATTACCTCCAAATGACACCCGTCCAGAGGCGTGTCCAGCTGATAAGCAAAGTTATGGATAAGCGGCGCGACTGGCTTGCCGGGCTGCATCCTCAGTGTGACACCTACCAGTGCATTTAATGCACTTTGTCCTAACTACCACAGTTCAGTAGGATAGCAGTGGTAGCTATCTAATCAACAAATAGTGACTATTTGCCACTGTGGATGCCTCTTGAACTATAAAAGGGGACCCGAGATGAACTAACAAAGGATTCGGACCCTCTCGTATTTGTATGCGCGTAGCTGCTCTCCTCGAGGTCTCCTTCCCTGGCACGAGCGATGCTTTTCCGTCGGGTCCTCCCATTAATCCCACCAAAGCAGGAGTAGGGTTTTTCGCGTCACGGCGGCCCGAACCTGGGTAAAAACTGCCAGTGTCATAGTCCCCGTGCCGTTCCATGGCTTCTGCTCTTTGTTCAACGTGATTCCCCCCTACCGAACCACAAAGGGGACAATGACCCCATAGGTGATCGTCTTTTCCCACAACATGCCCGTACCGCTAATGAGGCGGTGAGGGGTGGCTGATATTTGTCCATGCTAGATGTGTTATTCTCAAGATGGGTGTTTATTCACTTGTCATTGCATGAGAGTGCGGCGGTAACAGGGATGCCCAGTCCCGAAATGAAAAAGAAATTTACTTTATGTTGTCCAATAATAAATTCCTTGGAAAGTGTTGGTATGGAGGGCACCCGTCGATACGGTTAGCCATGGATTGTGAAAGAATGGTGGAAAAAGGAATAAACTTCATTTTCTATTTGGGAACCGCCTATGATGTATCTAGCATGGAAAGTATTGAAAACTCTTAGTCATTTTCGTTGACGTGAAAAGTAGGCCTTTAAAAAAAATTATCTCTCAATTTAAGCTTTGAGCTCTGTCACCTCTACAAATCCCTACTTGGGCCTTTCTATTTACTTTATGCATTTTTTATTTTTTATTTGAGTCTCCATCTTCTCTTATAAAGCACCAACTAAGGTGAACTATGACCGTACATGAGCATTGGATGTATCTAATATGCGAGTGTGTTTCATGAATGGATCAATGATTGAGCATGACGGGCTAGGGATAACTTGCTTTAGTATTGATATTTTGAAAGACATGGTTGCACGTTGGTATGCTTGAGTATTGAAGTCTTCATGTCAAAACTAGACGATTGCTTTGAACCATATAAAAGTCCAAATGTCCATGCTACGAAAGTAAGGAATATGTGATGAACATGTTATGCAGCATTCCACATCAAAAATTCTGTTTTTATCATTTACCTACTCGAGGACGAGCAGGAATTAAGCTTGGGGATGCTGATACGTCTCCAATGTATCTATATTTTTTATTGTTCCATGCTACTAGATTATCAATCTTGGATGTTTTACAATCATTTTATAGCAATTTATATCATTTTTTTGGGACTAACCTACTGACATAGTGCCAAGTGCCAGTTGCTGTTTTTTGCTTGTTTTTTACATCGCAGAAAATCAACACCAAACAGAGTCCAAACGCAATGAAACTTTTTGAAGAATTTTTATGGGCTAGTAGACACCAAATGGGCCAAATAAGCACCAAGGGGGTGCTTCGAGGGGAGCCTAAACCACCATGGCGCGCGCCCTGGTGGGTTGTGCCATCTTGGTAGCCTCCTGCACCGCCTATTCACTCTATTAATACCCCAATATTCCAGAAACCCTAGGAGAGTCGACGAAATTTTGTTCGAGCCGCCGCAAGTTCCAGAACCACGAGATCCAATCTAGAGCCCTTTTTCGGCACTACGCCAGAGGGGAACACGATCGCGAAGGGGTTCACCATCCTCAATGGTGCCTCTCCGATGATGCGTGAGTAGTTCACTTCAGACCTACGGGTCCGTAGGCAGTAGCTAGATGGCTTCTTCTCTCTTTGTTTCTCAATACATAGTTCTTTTGGAGGTCTATTTGATGTAATGACTTTATGCGGTGTGTTTTTGGGATCCGATGAATTATGAGTTTATGATCAGATTTTCGTTGGTTTAATATCCATACTAGATTACTATAGCATTGTATTTCTTCTCCGATATTTGAGTTTCGTTTGGCTAACTTTATCTATTTATCTTGCAATGGGAAGAGGTGCTTTGTGATGGGTTCGATCTTAAGGTGTCCTTTCCCAGTGACAGAAGGGGCAGCAAGGCACGCATGTATTGTTGCTATTAACAAAAAATATATGGGGTCTATTCCTACATGAATAGATCTTGTCTACATCATGTCATCGTTCTTATTGCATTACTTCATTTTTCCATAAACTTAATACACTAGATGCATGCTGGATAGCGGTCGATGTGTGGAGTAATAGTAGTAGATGCAGGGAGGGGTCGGTCTACTAATCTTGGACGTGATGCCTATATACATGATCATTGTCTTGGGTATCATAATAACTATTCGCTTTTCTATCAATTGCCCAACAGTAATTTGTCTACCCACCGTTTGCTATTTCTTGAGAGAAGCCACTAGTGAAATCTATGGCTCCGGGTCTATTTTCCTATCACACACTTTCAGATCTATATTGCCATTTGCTTTTTATTTCATTTGCAACTTTTATTTTCAGACCTATATTATCAAGAAGCCAAAAATACCTCGCTGAATTTTATTTGCCATTGTTCCATTTTCCACTACTCATCTATCCTTTTACCAATCCATTATCTAGGAGGGATTGACAACCCCTCTCACACGTCGGGTTGCAAGTATTTGTTATTTGTGTGCATGTACCGTTTACATATTGTCGCTTGGTCTTCCTAATGGTTCAATAACCTTGGTCTCATCACCGAGGGAAATAACTACCGCAGTTGTGCTGCAACATCCCTTCATCTTTGGGGAAATACCGACGTAGTTCAAGCGACATCATGATACCATACCAAGGCACCTACACCAAGCTTGGAATAAGCCAAGGGTTGTGCCCATACCAACGTACTCAAGTTTCTTTCTTCAGTGATGGTGGTGGTGATGGGGTAGTAGGCTTGTCCTTCATCCTTAATAGGAATTCTAGATTTCCATTGATCTTCCGAAGAGCATGATCTTGCTCTTCCAACACAATACCTCACGAGTAAATGAGGTATTTTGAGCGCAAATTGCTTCAAAAATCTTTAAATTAACAATTTGATATTGGGAGAGATTGTGCTAAGGGAGTTGCAGAATATCTCCCTTTTCTGTAGTCTCTCCCGAAGGTATGGATATATCTCTTTTTTCTTGAACCTGACTTCCTGCGGCCACTACTACTTGTGAGCTGCGTTGGGATTTCCTCAAACAGAAGAGGATGAAGCAGTACAGTACATATAAGTATTTCCCTCAGTTAAGAACCAAGGTTATCAATCCAGTAGGAGAACCACATAGAACCTTGTTAGTAGCACCTGCACACACAAAAGCAAATGCTTGCACCCAACCCAAACAAGGGGGTTGTCAATCCCCTCGGCGGTTACTTGCAAGCATTAAATCTCATAGTGGTAGGTAATAATATAAATTGCAAAACAAAATAAAATAAATAAAATAGCAGCATGGTATTTTGTGTGTTTTTATATATCATAAGTAGAACCGGGGGCAATAGTTTTCACTAGAGGATTGTAAGTGCATCTAGTGCCCTTTAGTGATTTTGGTGTATTGAAGACTTATATGTTAAGGGACTAATGTGTTCGTGAGTGTGCATATGTTTTATAAGTCTCTGAGGAGTTTGTTATTTCCGAAGTAAGTCGACCCCTAAAAATGAATGTCTTCATCTAAAGACTTTGGTTTTCTTGAAGACTTTGAAAAATGAGGAAACTGGTGTGACCTTGAAGATATTGATATTGATGCGAGGGTTAAGAAGCGTGAAGAATTTTGTTTGTATAGTTTCATTTTTCCTTTCTTGAGTCATAGGAAACACTGTACCGTTAAAGGGGTCGAGGTAATACTAAGTACAAATTTCCATATGATGCTCATCTCAAAGCCTACACATACCCAATCCTTCGAGCAAAGTTTTCGGAAATCTCATGTAGTTCAGTCAATTCTTCAGTGACAAAGACGAAGTTCTTCTGATCTCTGAGGAATTTGTTCTGACTGAGGAGTTAAGAATTCGCCAGTGCGGATTTCCTACAAGTAAGGAACATGATAGCCCTGAGGAATTTGCGAGCTCAAATTTCCGACCGTTAATGTGCTTTATATCTTATCCATCCAACGGTCATATCATTAGGGGCATTTATGTCTTATCATCTTGGGATGCTCCCTGGCTATAAATAGCCGCCCCCTTCATCCACTAGTTGGTTGGCTGCTCTGAGGGAAACTAACACTTGTCATTTAGAGAAACCCATCCTCCAAGGACTTTCGGAGAAAATCATCAGTGAGGAAAAACCCAAAAACTAAACACCTAAAACCCAATATGATTGAGCATCACTGGAGAGATTGTTCATATGTGGAACTGACGCTTGTTACCTTTGAAGACTGTGCATCTTCCAAACGGTTAGGTGTCAATGGTCTAAACCATCCAAGAGGAATTGTGGATCGCCGCGTGACCAAGTCTGTTAACATTTGGAGGTCACCTTGAAGACTTACCACGAGTGATTGGGCGAGGTCTGTGCGACCTTAGCTCAAGGGGAATACGGTAAGGACTATGTGTCCTGGGACTGTGTGTCCTTTGGTTTAAATACCAAGCCTACCTAACCAGACGTACAACTGTTACAATAGTTCGAACTGGTCTACCAAATCATTGTCTTCACGGAGCTACTGGTTCTATTTCCTCAACTCTTTCATTTCATCGCTTACTTGTTGACTCATTTGATCATTACTAATTGAAGACTTTGACTCACGACTTTCTCAATTTCCTCAATCATATTTCTTCAGTCATTTTGTCTTCTGGCTGCTTATCTTGTTCACACGATACTTGTGCTCTGTGTATGTCTCATTTCATCATGATGACTATGTTACTGTCATGTTATGCATGCACCTAAGTACTTATTCCACTGCTTGTATTTTGTCACTTAGCTATTTCCTCATGAAGTATTTCCTAAGTGATGAATTTGTAAAAATCGCCTATTCACCCCACTCTAGTTGATATAACACACTTTCAATTGATATCAGAGAAAGGTACTCCCTTGTTCTGTGTGATTTTGGTTTAACCACCTGGAGTTTTAGTTATGTCGACTGCAGGCATGATAAAAGTCTAGGCTGGGTGTCCTACCTTCGATGGGAAGGACTACCCCTACTGGAAGAACAAGATGCGCATGCATCTTGAGGCAATTGATAACAATCTCTGGTACGTTGTGGAAACTGGCATTCCCACCATCTCTCCTTGAGTGGACGCTGCTGATGTGAAGAGATTCAAGCAACTTGCCTCTCAAGCGAAGAATATCACATGTGGTCCTCTGAGCAAAGGACAGTACGACAGAGTGAGTGCTTTGGAAACTGAAAAGCATATCTAGGATATGATCTCCAAGGTCAACGAAGGAATCTCAACCCAATGTGATTCTCGAGTTGACGTTCTCCGCAATCTCTTCAATCACTACAAAAGACTCAATAATGAAAATGTTCAGCAAACCTTCGATCGCCTCACTGACATCTCAAATGAGCTTTCGTGAAGAAATCGCTGAGATCTCTTGATTCCTCATTCAATACACATACACTGATTATTCAACAATGTGGAGACTACAAGTCACTAGATCCTACTGATATCCTCGAGAGACTAAACACTCATGAGAGACCTCTACGGGCCCAGCTATGGAAGATCGCGTGCAATGAAGGCCAAGGCAATTTCCACATTTGAAGGGGAAGATTCTGATAGTAGCCTTGGTGATCCTGAGGAACTAAGCCAGGAGCTAGCAATGCTCGTCAGAAGATTCCAAAAGTTCTCTAGACGTGGCCACTTCGGAAAATCATCAAGAGGTGATGACATGAGATCAGATTCTTCATCTCGCGGCTACAAGAAGACGTGCCACAAGTGCAAGAAACCTGGTCACTACATGGCTTATTGCACTCAGGGATTGAAGAAGAAGAAGAAGTACAAGGATGACAGTTGTGACGCCCCAAGACCGACGCTCAACAAGACTCCTAGCTATTCCGGGTTTCACCGTGTGTTTCATTTTGCTTGCTTTGTTTTATGTTTGCATTGCATCATGTCATCATGCCATCATGTCATTAATTTTTTGCAACTCAACTAAATAAATTGTTTGGATCTTCGGTCCATTTAAATTGAGGGAATTCACTGGTGACTTCTCTTTATAACATATCCTCCCGATAGTAGGGAGCTATTATAAAAGTATTCCATTGCTTTGGAATCACCAAAACACACTTGCAAAATTCCCATGACTTCTCTACGTCAAGTTTCTACTCTCAAACCTTGCCCATAATTCTTATCTCTTTTATCGAGGCTCTTCCTAAATTCTCAACATTTTTGGACACTTAAAAACCCAAGTCCTAGTTCAAACCCATTTGAATTAAATTCGAATGAGTTTGAATTACATCTTTTAATCATGCCTCTCCTATTTTTCGTGGACTGTGCACATTTTTACGAGTCCGTGAAAATCATCCGCATGCCCAAGTTCCTTCCCTAATCTTTCCTGTCTCTATCTTTTTTTTCTGCTATTAGAAAATAAAAGAGAAGGGAGAGAGAGAGAGATAGACCAGCTGGGCCGGCCTCCCACCTAAGGCCCAACCGGCCTCTGCCTATCTAACCCTAGCCGCACGATCGCTCCTCTCTCTCGATCTCCCTCTCCCCTCAGTGCCGACCCCTCCTCACGCCCGATCCCCATCCCCCCCTCCTCTCGCTCTCTTCCTTGCGCCCACGCCTCTCCTCCCTCTCGTCCTCCCGACGCCACCGCCCGCTCCCTCGCATCGGCCTCTGGCCTAGCCTGCACCTCGCCCTTCGCCGCCGGATCCCTTCCTCCTCGCCATCGCCTAAAGCCACCGCCTCCCCGCTTGGCCCCGTCGCCGGCTGTCTGCCGCCATCTTCTCCGAGCCGCCCTGGCCTCCCGCGCAGGCCACCGCAGCGCCGCGGCGCTCTGCCTCGCCAGAGCAGTGGAGCCCCATCGGCCCTCCTCCGCGCCTCCTTATCCTCTGGCCACCTCCGCTTTCGCATGGCCCAAACACCCTGCGCACCCAGGCCAGCACCGCCACCCGCCGTTGCCGTCTTCCCACCGCGCCGTGCGCCATGAACCACCCCTGCTCGCCGACCTTCCCTCCACAACCACCGGGGTGCCACCTCGTCGGGCCGCACGCGCGCCGTGCCGCCCGCCTTGCCTCGTGCCGCCACTCGTCGCTGCTTTCCGTCGCCGCATCTGATGCTGCTGCTCTGCTGCAAGCCACACCGGCGCCTGATCCGCAAGGCTGAGACTCCCTCGCTGCTCTGTTGCGAGCTGAGTCCGTCACCGCGTTCGTCTCCTCCTCCATGTGCGTGTCGCAGCCCCGATGCCCTTGTGTTGTTTTGTGTCGAGACAAGTCAAGACCATCTTCTATGTCTACATGCAAGTACCCTCGACGCCCGACGCCGAGTACGACTACATGAATTCGCCAAGATACATGACGACCCTGGTTAAGGGACCGAACAATGCCAAGTACCATGACGAACGTGTACCTCTTCCCTCGACGACTTGAACCGCCCCGAAACGCATGCTTCAAAGGTATAACCGCCGAGTCGATCCCCGTGGACGAATGTTGCATGTTGTATGAGATGTATCACTTGTTTGCGCCGTGTCTGAAGTGCCCTCGTTTGCCTTGCCACCAACCCGTGGGAACCCGATTACCGAGATCACCCCACCATCTTGCATGACACGCTCACGCCACCCTTTCTTTTGCGCTGGTCTCTCGACGAGTTACCGGAACCGATATGTTACCGTGGCATCATTTTCGGATTCGCCACCGTGGCACCCTTTCTTTCCACCATGGTGACAAACACTCCATATCTTGCTCATGTCAACTTTTAACTATAATTGCATTAAAACTTGCAAATGTCATCCGCATCATGATAACAACATTTAAATGGTTAAAATTGTGTTTGCTTTAAAATTGCTAAACGACATGGGGATTTCCGTAATTGTTGTTGTTATTTCTGGCCTCATTTAAAATGCCTAGGTAGTGTAGTTTGCTCATGCTTCACCTCTTGCCATGTTAATAACATTTAATATTGTTGAGTACATAACCGGGATCAAATTAAATAATTGCATGTGGTGTTTCGTCAATATGCAACCTGTTGCATATTGAGCTCCACTTAACTTGTAGTGTTGTTTGTGCACTTTGCCATGCCATGCATATTTAAACCGAACATGCATCATACTTGTTTGTGCATCATATGCCATGTTTATGCTTGTGTGTTTACGATGTTGTTTGCTTCTTTCCGGTTGCTTCTCTCATTAGCTTCGGCTTCGTTCCGAAGTTGTGATGATCCGTTTGACTACGCCCGTTTGTACTCTTCATGGACTTGTTCTTCTTCATTGCGGGATCTCAGGCAAGATGACCGTTCCCTAATATCACCTCTATCTTTGCTTTGCTAGTTGTCTCGCTCTATAGTTATGCCTCGATGCCTATTCTTGTCTTGTTAGCCTCCCATGTTGCCATGAAACACTCAAACCGCCTTCCTAGCAAACCGTTGATTGGCTAAGTACGCTTTCTCTCAGCCCCTCTTATAGCGTTGTTAGTTGCAGGTGAACTTGGAAGATTGCTCCATGTTTGGACTTGTTTTATTGGGATAACACAATATATATCTTAATTAAATAATGCACATATATATTGGTAATGGGTGGAAGGCTTGGCCTTTTGCTTGGTGTTTTGTTCCACTCATTCCGCCTTAGGACCCGATAAACCGGTGTTATGTTCCTTGATTTTGCGTTCCTAACACGGTTGGGGTTTATGGGCCCCCTTGATAATTCGCACTGCTTAAAGCTTTTCCAGCAAGGTCCAACTTTGGTACTACATTTGCCTAACAACTAAAACTTGCATAGGGAGTAATTAACCCGAGTTCTTAATCAACCCCCGGGCCAGTGCTCCTCATGAGTGTTGGTCCAAACTGGGCAACCTGCGGGGCCACCTTGGGGAAACCCAAGGGCTGGTATATACCTATAGCTTGTCCCATCCGGTCGTGGCCTGAGACGAGATACGCGCGGCTACTATCAGGGTGTCGGCATGCCGGGAGGTCTTGCTGGATTAGTTTTACCTTTGACGAAATATCTTGGGCATGAGATTCCGAGAATACTCGGGTCTTCCCAACATGGAGTTGCGACTTCGCAGATCGTGAGCTTGTGATGGGCTAAGTTGGGACACCCCTGCAGGGTTATGAATTTTCGAAAGCCGTGCCCGCGGTTATGTGGCAGATGGGAATTTGTTAATATCCGGTTGTAGATAACTTGACACCATATCCTTAAGAATACACTACCTGTGTGAGTAACCGTGACTGTCTCTTTTCGAAGGGATTTTGGAAAGTGAACACGGTGGGGTTATGCATGAACGTGAGTAGCTAGGATCACTTTTTGATCATCTTTGGCGACCGTTGGCACATATCCTCATCTCGCTCTGAATTCGTAAGCTAGTTGCTTAGTGCTTGCTGCAACCACTTTATTACCTCTCCACACCTAAAGGCTTTATTAGTTTTGATACCCGGGAATGGGATTGCTGAGTCCTTGTGACTCACAGATTCAACACACACCAGATGCAGGTACAACTGAGTACGACGCAGGAGATGGACAAGAACTTCACTAGGAGTTCGATGAAGAGCGTGGTCGTATGTATGTGACATAAGTCGACGATCAGTAGTGGTTCCTACTAGGGGCGATCAGGACTTGTGGGTGTGGTATCTTTTCTCGTTTGGATTTCATCAGTAGTCGGACCCTGTGTTATTTGGATGAATATATGCTATTGTATTAATTGTGTGACGTGGCAAGTGTAAGCCAACTATTTTACACTTTCATCCATGTTCATTACATGAGTTGTGCAAAGATACCACATTTGCGATCATTCCAGCATGAGATTATGCCTCTAACTCGTGCCTCGACACGTAGGAGCTATAGTCGTATCCTGGGCATTATAACAGTTCTGATGACTTGAAGAAAAAGAAGAAATCTTCAATGTCCTCATTGTCAAAATCTTCAAAGTCCTCATCTCACAAGATGAGAAATTCCAGAAAGGCACGAACATTCATTGGCAAGGAAATGGACTCTGAAGCTGAACCTGAAGAAAATAAGGAAGAGGAGGAATTTGAGGAGTCAGACTTCGGTGTGGCAAGTCTTGCTCCTGCTACTGCTTTTGTCTACAAGTCTATCCAACACACGGGAACATGGCAACTCTAACACTACTGACGATGGCAACGATGACTTTGCTCCCACCTATTGCTTCATGGCAAAAGGTGCCAAGGTACTCAAATATCCCTCCTCTGATTCCAGTGAAGGTGAATCTGATGAAACCTCAAACCTAACTATTCCAAACTTGCTAATGTTTCCATGAAACAACAAAAAACTTTGGAAAGGATTCAAAATTTCCTAGACAAAAGTGATGACATGTTGGGTGAGGAACTGAATCGAATTAAAACCTTGAATGAAAATCTTCAATGACTACAGTCTAAGTTTGATAACCTTCAAGGTCGTCACGAAACACTCTTGGCCGATCATGAGAAGCTTTCTTATGAATTTCTTTAGAGAAAGCAAGATCTTGAGAAACTAAGGGTGGCTCATCATGATATTCAAAGGGAAAATGATTCTTTGCTTTCTCAACAGACCAATTCCGCTCAGGAAAAAATTGATGCACCATGCTTAAAATGTACTAAACGAGAAAAATGCAAATTCTTCTGCTGAATGTTCAAATGCTTATATAGCTACAATTTCTTCAAATGATTTTGTGGTGACAATTTCATCAACTGAGCAAACCACCAATGCTACTGATGTAGGGTTGAAGGAATTGCATGTGACATGCATGTACAAAAGCCTCAAAGGGCATCAAATCCTTTACGATGTACTTAACCAGATTCTGAACATGAACCCTAGGAAAGAGGTTATTGCCTTTGAGAGGAAACTCAATGCTGATGGGACCTAATGGAAACCTGAGTAGTATCCCAAAATGTCATGGGTTGGTGCGAAAGGACCTCCCGTAGATCCATCTACTTTATCTGGATTTACTTGTGAATCTTCATGTTCATTTGATGAGTCTTTTGACTCCAACTATAAACTGTTCAAAAATCAGAATGGTGAAGTATTTGCCAGATATGTTGGAATTAACTGCAGGAACGGTCCCCATATGAAGAAAATATGGGTTCCCAAAAGGTGCCTTGAGAGTCTTCAGGTGAATGTCCTTATGACACCACCTGTGAAGAATAGGAACCCCAGATCAAAATCTTCATATGGACAAAAGTTCTCACATGGATCAAATTCCTCATATGGATCCAAGTCCTCATATGAACATCATCGTGCTAATACCTCTGTTTCACAGGGAAAATCTAAGAGTTATGAATATGTGCATTATTCTTCAAATCATTATGTTCATAAGTCCTTGAAGAATTTCTCTGCTTACTCATATGCATACTCTAACCCCTCTTCTGTGAAACAAAGTGCACTGGCTTCAATGCCACCTTTCTCCTATGGAGCTCACAGAATGTTGAACTCTTTGACACCCCTCCAGATGTGGGTGGTGAAGAAAACGAACTAATCTCTCATGCAGGGTCAGGTCTCCAGACGAACTTAAACTTCTAAAGAATTTGCTGGAAACCTGAATGTGCTTGAAAGGACGCAAGCTAATCATGAAGAAATGAATTACTCATTTCTCATGTCCTTATACTGCTGTATCTGTTGCACTACTTGATGAAATTCAATCTGATGATTTTGATGTCATAATCTTCACTATGAAGTATGAGTTCGTAAGATGCACTAATTCATCTACATGATGAATCTCCCAAAGCTAATGAGTGGGTCCTCGACAGTGGATGTACGAATCACATGACCGGCGACACCTGAAGCATATCACCTACGCTGACAAAGGAAAATGCAAGGTATTGGGTCTAGGTAAGGTTGCAATCTCAAGAGATCGATGCATGGACAAAGTCATGCTTGTCAAGTCTCTTTGGTTCAACCTCATGTCTGTCTCAATGCATTGTGATCATGATATGGTTGTCGTCTTTGGAAAATATTGCTATGTAGTAGTCTTGCAATCTGACAACTCCAAAGTCTTCGAAGGCTTTAGGAGAGGAGACCTTTATATTGTTGATTTCTCTATAGGACCACAGCCTGCCACATGTCTACTCGTAAAAGCTTCAGAAGGTTGTCTATGGCATCATCGACTCGGTCATGCTGGCATGAGGAACTTGCACACGCTTGTGAAGAAGAAGCACATCATTGGTGTCGAGGGTGTTAAATTCCTCAAAGATCATCCTTGTGGGGCTTCTAAGGCTGGAAAGATGACAAGATCCAAGCACCCCTCGAAGAATATCATGACTACCACTCGTCCTTATGAATTCCTTCACATGGACCTCTTGGGCCACACTCATTATTCAGCACTAACAAATGCATCATCTCTATATGGCTTTGGTATTGTTGATGATTATTCCCATTACACTTGGGTGCATATCATCACATTCAAACATGAAGTGCAGAAAATCTTCAAGCAATTTTCCTCAAGGGCCTCTACGAATTTCAATGTAAAGATCAAGCATATCTAGAGTGACAATGGGATTGAGTTCAAGAACACTGGTCTCGATGACTATCTTGATGAACTTGGTATTACTCATGAGCTATCTGCCCCATATATTGCTCAGCAGATCGGTGTCGTGGAGCACAATAACAAGACTCTTCTTGAGATGGCTCGCACTATGCTTGATGAATACAAGAAAACCTCATATGAACTCCTCACTGACAAGAAACCCAATGTGAGCTATTTCAAAGATTTTGGTGCTAAATGTTGGATTAGAGATCCTCATCACAGTTCTAAATTTGCACTGAAAGCACATGAAGGTTTTATGCTTGGTTACAGAAAGGACTCGCACACCTACAGAGTCTTCAACTCCCATCATCACAAGGTTATTGAAACTGTAGATGTGCGGTTCGATGAGATTAACAGCTCGCAAAAAGAGCACTTGCCTCCTATGCTAGATGAAATACCTCCTGAGGAATCCTTGGCTACTAAGGATATTATACCCACTAAAGAACCTGCTGAAGAAGTTATTCCAGAAAATGAAGAAACTCATGCTGGTGCTGCTAAAGAAAATGGCACTGAAGAAAATGCTCAGCCAAACCAAAGTCGTCAACCTGCTCATCCTCACATGGCAAAAGAAGTGGAGATTGAGAAAATCATCGACGCCATCAGCGCACCAGGTCCCCTCACATTCTCAAATGGTTCACACTTATCAAACTTTTGTGGGCACTTTGCTTTTGTCTATATCTTAGAGCCCAATTAAGTTGATGAGGCATTTCTGGAGCCTCAGTAGATGTAAGCTATGCAAGAGGAATTGCATCAATTCGAGCTCAACAATGTATGGAAACTGGTCAAGCGACTAGATCCTTGCAAGCACAGTGTCATCGGTACTTCTAAGTGCATCTAGTGCCCCTTAGTGATTTTGGTGTATTGAAGACTTATAGGTTAAGGGACTAATGTGTTTATGAGTGTACACAGGTCTATAAGTCTATGAGGAGTTTGATATTTACAGAGAATGTCGACCCCTAAAAATGAAGTTCTTCGACTGAAGACTTTGGATTTCTGATGACTTTCTGAAGACTTTGAAAGTGAAGAAATTGGTGTGACCTTGAAGACTTGGTATTCATTTGAGGAACATGAAGCGTGAAGACTTTTGTTTTCGTAGTTTCATTTCCTCTTTCTTGAGTCATAGGAAACACCGTACTGTTAAAGGGGGTCGAGGAAATACTAAGGAAAATTTTCCATGTGATGCTAAACTCAAAATCCTACACCTACCAATCCTTTCGAGTGAAGCCATTGGAAATCTCATACAGTTCAGTCATATTCTTCAGTGACAGAGACAAAGTTCTTCTGGTCTATGAGGAATTTTTTCCGAGTGAGGAGTTAGGAATTCGCCAGTGCGAATTTCCTACACAGTGAGGAACATGATAGCCATGAGGAATTTGATACTCAATTTCCGACCGTTGCTGTGCTACGCGCTAGCTGTCCCAAAAATATCTACCTACCTAACGGTCATATCATTAAAGAGCATTTATGTCTTATCATGTCGGGCTTCTCCCTAGGCTATAAATATCCCCCCTACAACCACTAGTTGGTTGGCTGCTCCGAGAGAAACTGACACTTGTCATAAGAGCAACCCATCCTCCGAGGACTTTGAGCGAAAATCATCAAGTGAGGAAAAACCCAAAACCAAACCCAAACACCTACAAACCCAAAAGTGATTGAGCATCACTGAAGAGATTGATCCTGCGTGGATCCGACGCTTGTTACCTTTGAAGACCGTGCTTCTTCCCAAGGTTGTCAGAATCGAGATTTTGAATCGGATCGGAGCCCCGATGGTAGGATCGCAAATCGTAGAATCTTCACTATCAGGATCGTAGAAACATAGATTCTATGGACTAAAGTCGTAGAATCATAGGGGTTAGTTTGGATCGTAAGGTCGTAGAATCGTATAACAGAATCGCAGTTCTGACAACCTTGCTTCTTCCAGACGGTTAGGCGTCATGGTCTAGAGCATCCAAGAGGAATTGTGGATCGCCGAGTGACAGAGTCTGTGAAGGTTCGGAAGTCACCTGAAGACTTACCATGAGTGATTGGGCGAGGTCTGTGTGACCTTAGCTCAAGGGGAATACCGTGAGGACTTGGTGTCTTGGACTGTGTGTCCAGGACTGGGTGTCCGGGACTGTGCGTCCTCAGGTTTAAATACCTAGCCGCCCTAACCAGATGTACAACTGAGACAGCAGTTGGAATTGGTCTAACAAATCATTGTCTTCACCAAGCTAACTGGTTCTATTTCCTCAACTCTTTCATTTCCTCATATATGTGTTGTGTGCTTGTTCATATCTGTTTGAAGACTTTGACTGAAGAATTTCTCAATTTCCTCAGTTCTATTTCTTCAGTCTGTTTGTCTTCATCCTGTGTTATCCTGTGATTACGCTTTCTGTACTCTGTGTTTGTCTTCATTTCTTCATGATGACCATGCTTGTATTCTGTTATGTTTACTTCGGAGTACTTATTCCGCTGCAAGTAGTTCTTCGCTAAGGAATTTCCTCAACAGCAAATTCTTCAGTGAAGAATTCATAAAAATCGCCTATTCACCCCCCTCTAGTCGATATAACGCACTTTCAATTGGTATCAGAGCGAGGTACTCCCTTGTTCTGTGTGATTTAGGTTTAACCGCCTGGAGTTTTAGTTATGTCGACCACAGGAATGAAGACTGTGTCTTGCCCCATCTTTGACGGTCACGAGTATCCCAAGTGGAAGGCTATGATGAAGAAGTGTATCATGGCGATGAACAGTGATCTGTGGACCGTCACTAAGATTGGTCTTACCGATCTGTGCAAGATGGCAGAAGCTGATGACATTCGCAAGTTCACCCTCCTCAACCTCACAGCGAAGGACGTCATCTGCTCCTGTCTGTCTCAAAATCAGTTCGGGAACATCATGCATCTCAATCATGCGAAGCTTATCTGGGACCGTCTCTCTGAGGTATATGAAGGTCATCAAACTCGTGATGATCCCTGGTTTGAGGATTTCAAAGAATCTCTCAAGATGATGACTTTCGATCCAGAATCATCATCCTCTACACCAAGTCTTATGGCAAAAGGTGCCAAGGTAACTGAATGCTACCTACCTGAGTCTAGTGATGATGAATCTGGTGATGAATTTGGACCCAGCTATGTTAAACTTGCTTCCCTTGCCACTAAACAACAAAAAGCTTTGGAAAAAGCTCATAATATGCTTAATGAGAGCAATGATATGTTGGGTGAAGAAATGAATTGATCTAAAATCTTTACTGAAAATCTTCAGAGACTTCAGTCCAAGTATGATAACCTTCAAGGTCATCATAACACTATCTTGTCTGATCATGAGAAGCTTTCTTGTGAATTTCTTCAAAGGAAGCAAGATCTGGAAAAGTTAAGAGTGAGTTATGAAGATCTTTAGAAGGAGCATGATTCATTACTTGCTCAACAAATCAGCGCTTCTCAGGAAGAATTCATTCCTCCATGCTTGAAATGCATTGAACGTGAAATAGCTAATTCTTCACCTGAATGTTCAAATGCTTCATATGCTACAAATTCTTCACCTGTCTCTGCTATCACTAATTCCTCATCTGAGGACATTGCTAGTATCACTGACAATGCAGGGCTAAAGGAATTGTACTTGACAATCATGTACAAAAGCCTCAAAGGGCATCAGACTCTTTGTGATGTGCTTAAAAAGCAGATCCTCAACAGGAACCGTAGGAAAGAGGGTATTGCCTTTGAGAGGAAACTTAATGTTGATGGTTCGTATTGGAAGCCTGAGCAGTACCCCAAAACCTCATGGGTTGCTGCAAAGGGACCTCCAGTTGATCCATCCAATTTATCTGGCTTTACATGTGAATCTCCTCATTCTTCTGATGAGTCATTTGACTCCAACTATAAACTATTCAAAAATCAGAATGGTGAAGTATTTGCTATATATGTTGGAACTAACTGCAGGAATGGTCCCCCTATGAAGAAAATCTGGGTCCCTAGGAGGCACCTTGAAAATCTTCAAGTGAATGTCCTCATGACACGTCGTGTGAGGAATAGGAACCCCAGATCCAATTCTTCATATGGATCAAAATCTTCAGATGGATTCAATTCCTCATATGGATCAAATTCCTCAAAAGGATCAAAGTCATCATATGAATATCATCGTGCTAACAACTCTGTTTCGCAGGGAAGAGCTAAGGGCTATGAATATGAGCATTATTCTTCTAACCATTATGTTCGTAAGTCCTCGAAGAATTACTCTGCTTATTCATATGCTTATCCTATCTCCTCTTATGTGAAACGAAACGGGCTGGCGTCTATGTCGCCTTTCTCGTATGGAGCTCGCATAGTGATGAACTGTTTGCCACCCCTTCAGATGTGGGTGGTGAAGAAAAAGAACTAATCTCTTCTGCAGGGTCAGCTCTCTAAACGTGCTCAAACGTCTGAAGAATTTGCTGGAGACCTGAAAAATGCCTGAAAGGACGTAGGCTAATCATGAAGAAATGAACTCTCATTTCGCACGTCCTCATACTGTTTTATCTGATGCATTGCTTGATGAAATTGATCTGATGAATTGATGTCATATTCTTCACTGATGAAGTATATGAGTTTGTAAGCTGCAATAATTCATCTGCAGGATGATCAACCCAAAGCCTCTGAGTGGGTCCTCGATAGTGGATGTACAAATCACATGAATGGTGACAAGAATCTATTGATGGATGCTCCCTTATCACCATCTCATCTGAAGCATATCATCTTCACTGACAAAGGCAAAAGTCAGGTATTGGGTCTAGGTAAGGTTGCGATCTCAAAGGATCGAAACATGGACAAAGTCATGCTTGTTGAGTCCTTAGGATACAACCTCATGTCCGTCTCAATGTTTGCGATCTTGATATGGTTGTAGTCTTCGGCAAATATCGTTGTGTTGTGGTCATGGAATCTGACAATTCCAAAGTCTTCGAAGGCTTTAGGAGAGGAGACTTGTATATTGTTGATTTCTCTACAGGACCTCAACCAGCTGTGTGTCTACTTGCAAAAGCTTCAGAAGGCTCGCTATGACATCGATGACTTGGTTATGCAGGCATGAGGAATTTGCACACGCTTGCAAAGAAGAAGCATGTCATTGGCATTGAGAATGTCAAATTCCTCAAGGATCACTTATGCGGTGCCTGTGAAGCTGGAAAGATGACCAAGGCCAAGCATCCAGCGAAGACTATCATGACCACTACTCGACCATTTGAATTGCTTCACATGGATCTCTTCGGTCCTAATCATTATTCTGCAGTTTCAAATGATGCTTCTGAACATGGCTTTGTTATTGTTGATGAATACTTTTGATACACATGGGTACACATTGTTACTTACAAACATGAAGTGCATGAAGTATTCAAACGATTTTCCTCAAGGGCTTCAACCAACTTTGGTGTGAAGATCAAGCACATCAGAAGTGACAATGGAACTGAGTTCAAGAACTCTGGTCTCGATGACTATCTTGATGAACTTGGTATTACTCATGAGCTATCTGCTCCTTATATTCCTCAGCAGAATGGCGTCGTGGAACGCAAGAACCAGACTCTTGCTGAGATGGCTCGCACTATGCTTGATGAATACAAAACGCCTCGTCGCTTCTGGATCGATGCAATTGATACTACATGCCACATCATCAATAGAGTATATCTTCACAAATTCTTCAAGAAGACTGCCAATGAACTCCTCACTGACAAGAAACCCAATGTGAGTTATTTCAAAGTCTTCGGTGCTAAATGTTGGATTAGAAATCCTCATCACAACTCAAAATTTGCACCGGAAGCACATGAAGGGTTTATGCTTGGTTACGGAAAGGACTCGCACACCTATAGAGTCTTCAACAATGTTCTTCACAAGGTTGTTGAAACTGTAGATGTGCGGTTCGATGAAACTAACGGCTCTCAAAGAGAGCACCTACCTACTGTGATAGATGAACCAGCACCTGAGGAAACTATCAAATTCAAGGCTACTGAGGATGTCATTCCTATCGAAGAATCTGCTGAAGAATTCATTCCAGAACCTGAAGAACGTCAAGCAGATGCACCTGAGGAAAATGCTGAAGTAAATGGTGCTGTATAAAATGCTGATCAAATTCCTCGATGACAACCAGCTCATCCTCGCATTGCTAAAGAAGTGCAGATTGAGAATATCATCAGCGACATCAATATACCAGGTCCTCTCACACGCTCAAAAGCTTCACATTTATCTAACTTTTGTGGGCACTTTTCTTTTGTCTCTATCACAGAGCCCACTAAGGTAGATGAAGCATTTCTGGAGCCTGAATGGATTCAAGCTATGCAAGAAAAATTACATCAGTTCGAGCTCAACAACGTTTGGGAACTGGTCAAACGTCCAGATCCTCGCAAGCATAATATCATTGGCACAAAATGGTTCTACCGCAACAAGCAAGATGAAAATGGCCTTGTGGTAAGGAATAAGGCACGGCTTGTAGCTCAAGGCTACACACAGGTTGAAGGAATTGATTTCGATGAAACTTTTGCACCTGTTGCTAGACTTGAGGCTATTCGCATATTACTTGCTTATGCTAACCATCATGATATCATTCTCTGTCAAATGGATGTGAAAAGTGCATTCCTCAATGGTAAGCTTGAGGAAGAAGTATATGTTGCTCAACCCCCAGGTTTTGAAGATCCAAAGAATCCTGACAAAGTCTTCAAACTCAATAAGGCCCTCTATGGCCTCAAGCAGGCCCCTCGGGCTTGGTATGATACTTTGAAGGAATTCCTCATGAAGAAAGGCTTCAAACCTGGTTCACTTGATCCTACACTTTTCACTAAATCTTATGATGGTGAATTATTTGTGTGCCAAATATATGTTGATGATATTATCTTTGGCTGTACTGACCAACATTATAGTGATGAATTTGCCTATATGATGAGTGAAGAATATCAAATATCTATGATGGGAGAGTTGAAATTCTTCTTAGGTCTTCAAATTCGTCAACAACGCAATGGCATATTCATATCTCAGGAGAAATACCTCAAGGATGTACTGAGGAAATTCGGCATGCACGATTGCAAAGGCGTCAAAATTCCTATGCCCACAAATGGCCATCTGTGCACTGATGAAAATGGTATTGACTTCGATCATAAGGTATACTGCTCCATGATTGGTTCTTTATTGTACATATGTGCATCTAGGCCAGATATAATGCTTAGTGTTTGCATGTGTGCCCGATTTCAAGCTACACCGAAGGAATCACACCATAAGGATGTGAAACATATTCTTCGATATCTAGCTCACACACCAACACTTGGATTATGGTACCCCCAAGGGCTCGGCTTTTGATCTCATTGGATATTCAGACTCTGACTATGCTGGTGATCGTGTGGACCGCAAATCAACATCTGGTACATGTCATTTCCTTGGAAGATCTTTGGTCTGTTGGTCCTCGAAGAAACAAAACTGCGTATCACTGTCTACTGCTGAAGCTGAGTATATTGCGGCTGGCTCTTGCTGTGCTCAATTGTTATGGATGAAGCAAACTCTCAAAGACTATGGCGTCAACGTGAAGAATGTGCCTCTCTTCTGTGACAATGAGAGTGCCATCAAGATTGCTCACAACCCAGTTCAGCACTCGAAGACAAAGCACATTCAGATTCGTCATCATTTTCTTCGTGATCATGTGTTGAAGGGCGACATTTCTATTGAACATGTGAAGACTGAAGAACAGCTAGCCGATATCTTCCCAAAGCCCTTGGATGAGAAGAGATTTAGCAAGTTGCGGTGTGAGCTAAATATCTTAGAATCTTCGAATGTTCTTTGAATTGGACACTCATCCTAACACTTATGCAAAATTGATGACTTAGATGTGCAACACATGAAGAAATTGTTTTTCTTCAATTAATGAAGAATAACGCTCTAAGTGTGAAGAAATTAATGAAGAATTGGATTCTCAGAACCCTACGACAATTGTACGCGGTGTCTGAAATCATCATTCTTATACGGCAGGTCACGCCACCACAAAAGTTGAAAATCTTCAATTTGAGTTTTTGAAATTCCTCAGTTGTTCATATTCTTCAACTTTGCATTGTCTTCACTGTTTCCATCTCTTTTTCTTCATTGGCTATATATATATATATATATATATATATATATATATATATATATATATATATATATGAGTTTATGTCCTCTATAGCATTCACTTATTGCTATTTCTTCAAGTTGCTTTTTCTGCTAAGTGAATGTGATCGGACCCTTCCCCCCTCTATGCTAAACTCAACCCATTCCATTCTCAATTTCTTCATATGCGTTCTATTTGAAACTTGTTCAAAATATTCACTGTGCCCTTGTCAGCTGAAGAAATTGCGAACGCAATGTTAAAACTTATCCTTTCCAAAATTTTCGGTTTTGCCGCTCAAATCGTTCCGCATCCCATGACAATACTTATCTATTCACCCACGGTCTCACACGATCTCCACTACACAGTACGTGGGTGACACATGTCGTGCGAATGAGAAGGGTCAGAGGCACATTCATCCAAATTCTTCGGGCGAACAGTTATTCACCTCAGCTATAAATACCCCTCCCCTTCCCTCACTTCACTTTTTACTCCGCTCGTTCTCACTCTCCCGCTCGAGCTTCTCCAACCCTAGCGCCGCCGCTACTTCATCGTCGCCGGTGAGGAAGAGCTTCACTGCCTCGACCTCGTCGTCGTCGTACTCGCACCGGCCACGAATTTCTTCACTCCGCCGCCGCCGTAGCTGTCTTCCTCTGCCAAGTTAGGGCGTGGAAGATCTGCACAGACGAACTTCACTTCTCCATCTCACAGTTCATCGTGTTCTTCATCCAGGGTAATTAAAATTTACTTTTACTGCCCTCTTTGATTCGAATGTTTTCTTCAAAATTCTCAAAAGGTGTTTTCTTCGTCAAATCTTCACACTAAACACCTCACATATCATCTGTTCTTGATTGAATTTCTCTAAGCTAAATTTTTCTTCAAAATTCCTCAATTGTGTGGATTTTCAATCTATACAACTCTGGAACCTAAGACAAAGAACGCTTAGTCAAATTCTTCAAGACTCATGTCACACCCTGCATTTTGTAACATGTTATTTGTAACTTTGAAGCATGAAAATTTGGACCAGCAATTTTTTTTAGCATAATTTGGCTTTTAATTGGAATTGAGTTTTCTTCATTTGCTTTTTCATGTGCTCATTAAAGTCAACTATGATCTCTTGTAGATTTCATCTCTATACTCAAGACTTCTGCCCAATGATCATGCCAAGTGTTATATAACAGTATAGTATTTTCTTACAAAATTAATTTGGCCAAAAAGTATTTTATAAATTTAGTTTTCCAAAAACCCCTGAATTGAGATTTGCACTGCAAGTACTTGATTTAGGGTGAGAAAATTATTTCAAAAGGTTTATTTGAGACCTAGTAGTCATAGGACTCCCAGAAACCACAAAGGTATAATTTTAAAAGTTATTTTCCTATTTTATTCAAAAGCTTTCTCTTAAGGCCATAAATGGTCTTTAATAGGAGAAAATTATTTAACTGTTTCAAAAATATTTGCCAAAATTCAGAGAGACTCATAGGACATATATTGTCCATATATAAGAGTTTCAACACTTGGTCATGTTCAAAATGATGGGCTAAACCCTCTAAAACCCTTTCTGGATATTTCAAGCTTTTGAAATATTTACAAAGGAAACTTTCTCCAAAAATTCCAGGGAAATTCCATCATGTCATATATGACATATTTGATGATCTTGCCAAGTCCCATGCCTTGGGAAGCAAGAAAACATCCTCAAACCCCTTCATAACCATTCTGTCCATATTTGAAGTTTGAGCAACTTTACATTGCCAAACTTGTCCAAATGCTCTCAAACTTGGTGCACATGCTAGAATGACCTAATAAGGCATCTAGACCAAATGGCACAAGATTTGGAATAGAGCAACTTGATCTGATCACCTCAAAACCCTTTCTGTTCAAATGCAAATTTGAACAACTTTACATTACCAACTTTTTATCTAGAGCTTCAAACTTTGTGGACATGATCAATACCCCAAATGATGATGCTACACCAAGTGGTGCATCAAGGGGAGATGATTAGATTGACTCAATCAAGATGAAACTGTTTCTGTTGATTTCTAGGGTTCACCAAAGTTACATTGGCTAGTTTCTCCAAATGAGCCCAAATTTGGTGAAGCACCCTATTTTCTCATGTCTTTTAACCCTGTCAAGTGCCATGTCAAGTGGAATTCATTTACGTGACCAAACACTGATCAAACACCTTCTGCAGAATTTCTAAAACCTCCAACTTGACCACTTTCACTTTTCTCCATGGCCTCAACTTCTTACCACAGGCTCATTGAGTTACCAGCTACCTCCAGTAACTCCCCCAGCACCTCAGCTCCATGATTGGAGGGTGAAACCCCTGTTTTACCTTGCTGTACAGTAGGGTTCTACCATTTCACCAACACCCTCACTCTCTCTCTGCATCCCCAGGGCATCCAAGGCCTCAGGGCATTTCTTTACTCCTCCCTCTACGTGCTGGACACTGTTGGACACGCTGGATCGGACCAAACCGGCGAGAGCGCGGCGATGCCAGTCAAACGCATGCTCTGGAGCGCGCAACAATGCATCCCGCACGCTGGCTCCAGCCAATCGCCGATCCCCGACAGCCTCGGGCCTCCCCCTCGCGCCAGTCGAGGCGCCTCGACGTCCGCGACCTCCCCGGCGCTGTCCCCCCTCCTCCTGCGCCCTCCAGTGAACGTCGTCGCACGCGCACCGGCCGCCCGCTTCGGCCATTCTTCTGCTTCACACGCGCGCGCGCCTCTGACGCTCCCCCGCTCCTCCTCTCACCTCAGCTGGACGTAGAGCTCGTCCAGGAACTCCCCAGACTCATCCCCGTCGCCTCTCGTGCGCTGTAGCGTCGAGCCGGAGCTCGCCGGCGCACTGGACCACGGGCCTCCGCCGAGCCCCTATAAATAGGACCTCCCGAGCCATTCCAACAACACCAGCAGCACCTCCTCCTCCCCAGCATCACTCCTGCATCACCAGCTCGACCCCAGGAGGTCCCAGTGCTCGGGATCGACCGGAGCTCCGCCGCGTCGGGCCGCCGGCGATCTCGAGGTACGGGCCTCCCCTGCCTCTCCTTCCACCCGTTTCGGAACCGCCGCACCTCACTGACTCTTTCCCCCTCGTTTCCCCTCTCTGTGGCAGCCGGAAACAGCCGCAGGCACCACCCTCCGACGAGCTTCCGCCGTCCCACCTCGCCGCCGGTGAACCAGGACTCCCCGCCGTGCCGCACCACCACCACAGCAACCGCAACACGACACTGAGCTCATCCCTGCCCTCCGTTGCCGTCGTCGTGGCCGGAATCCTCGCCGGTGAGCTCGCCGCCGCCGTGGCCGTGGGGTTAGAGATGACAGGCGGGCCCCGCCTGTCATCCCCCCACCTCTCTCCCCCTCCTCTGTGCCACTGACCCACGGGCCCCGCCCGTCAGGTTTGAAAACCTGACGTGCGCGCACTGGCTCCCGTGCGGCTGGGCCAGTCCGTCTGGGCCGTGCACTGTGGCCTTCCCTGGCCCAGTGCACAGGACCCTTTTTCATTTTTCTTTTCTGTTGACATTTTAAACATTTATACAGAAAAGAATATTGATCCAAATTAAATATTTCCAACTCCTAAAATCTTGCAATATTCCAACCTATTTAATGGTACTACTTTCATTCAAATCCATGAAACTTTGCTGTACTGTTCAAATTTAAATTCAAATTTGAGCAGTATAACTCCTGTTCAAAAATCAATATATTCTATTCTGTAACTCCAAAACTCCAACTAAGATTTTTCCCCATCTTAGAAATCTCTCTAGTATTTTACAAAAATGAGTTGACATTTTTCTGAGCACTTTGATTTTTCTGTTTTATTTGTCTTCTTATTTTCCCGTGGTTATTATGCGACGTATAGATCCCGTATTTGACGAAGTTGCTGTGGAAGAAGAAGGAGAAGGACTTGAAGACTTTGAAGACCAAGCCAATCCAGGCAAGCAGCCCTTTGACCATGATACACTTGTTCTCGGAACCCGTTTGTTTCCGATGCATGATGATAGGGTTACGATGGTGACCTAGATGAACCACCACATGATGCATGTTTTATTGTTGACCTTGCTATATGCTAGATGACATTCAATAGGTGGTCATGATGCTTATATGATGCATGACATGATCTTGATCTTGCTATGTGCTAGATGACATGCATATGGTTAGTGGTTATGATTAGTGATGCATGAGTGACATGAACCTTCATGGTTGAAGTCTTTGCATAAAACCCCGTCGGGTGCCATTTATGCCCGAGGAAGATGATGATGATGAGTTGGGTGACCACTTGATGACGAAGTGGTGTGCCAAGGCAAGTGGGTGTGTTTTTCAAACGGATTGGTTGAAGTTGCGACCGTTATTCCAACCATACATGTGCAACCACACTACCCCTTATGGGACGGGGCTTTATTGATTACTTAGGTCGATACTAGCATGGTGCCCGCATTACTAGTGACGGGAAGACTTGAGGTCTTTCCCGGGACGGGGTCGTGCTTGGATAGACGACCATGACTATTTTCACAGGGCACCGGACACACCGTTGGTCCCTTCGGGTACACGTGAACATTGAAATTAGGGCAAGTCCCGTGATCTATTGTTTGTACCCGAGGGCCGTGTGCCAACGAGTGGACTCTATGTTAGTGTCGTCTAAGGAAAGATAATGACTGGGTGCTTACCCCGGGTACTTGAGGTACCGCGGGTCGTGGATGACACGGAAGTTCCCCGGATCTTGTGGGTAAAGTGTACAACCTCTACAGAGTGTCAAACTATTCGAATAGCCGTGTCCACGGTCATGGACAGTTGGGTAACCGCTCTTGGGCTACGTCCAATGTTTGTGAAACCATGCGTGTGTATGTGAGTCAAGGTGGTGACTTGACTCAATGAGATGAATCATATTCATGTTGATGTCGGTAACCTGTCTTCGAGGTTACGCGAGGTTATTGATGCATAAACTTGATGGTAGAATATTTTTTCTAGCCTTACTAGATTGATCATTGTTATTCAATTGCACTGTTACTTGAACCACATCATGGGTTGCTTGCGAGTACATTCAAAGTACTCATTGGCTTGCCACTGGTTATTTAATTGGCCAGGCATGGAAGAGCAGGATTATGAGGAAGAGTTCTTTGGAGACGAACATGCGAACTAGGACGCTATCCCAGTCAGAATGCCTGTAGGGTTAAGGCAGATGGCATGGGTTCTACCCGTTTATCGAAGACTTCCGCTATTTGAGTTATTTCCCATTCAGCCCGTGAGGCTCTATCTATGTAAGACTTGGCCATAATGGCCTTAATTCGTGTAAGACTATTTGTATGGATGTAAGACTCTTGTTATTTCAGCTTCTATGTGTTCAGTGAGCATTGATCTCTGGGATCACTGTACACGTGCATTCGGTGATCTCGACTTCTAAGTCGGGGTCCCCACAGAGCTGGTATCAGAGCCATCCTGACTGTAGGAAGCCTTAGTTAGCATGGGCGTTAGTTAGTTGAGACCCCTTTTCAAAAACCTTCTGAACCTCTCTTCTTTTCTAAACCTGAGATTTCCTCAGCTTATTAACCCCTCCTATTCCACCTTTGTAGATGGCCGCTGTTCCCGAAGAGCACCTGACCACTGGGTTTCCCCTACTTCTCGAGGATAGCCTCCAGGAGTGTGAGTTCCACCGAGCACCCATCCTCACCTACTTTGAGCATTGGGTGAGCGATACTGAGGTGGAGTACCATGTGGAAGTGATCGTGAAGGCAAACGATCCTCCCACAAGTTGGTTCTTCGAGGGACCCCAGATGGCGACACTACCACTCGCTATTGAGGCTGCTGCACTCAAGGCACTAACTCGTCTCCGCGAGCTTCTTCCGGAGATGGCAGCCAAGATGGCAACTCGCTTCTTACCTTACCAGAAGGAAGGTAACGAAGAAAGCAGCGCACTAGCCCCTCCACTGAAGGAAGGACTCTCGCTTCGGTTCCAGACCTACTTTAGTGTATGTGCCGACAGCTTGGCACAAGACTTGGCCTCGGAATCAATGAAGCTTCGAGAAGAACTTTACAAGACCAAGGCACTTCTTCGTCGAGCTCAAGAGAAGGCAAACAAGATCAAGAAGGAAGGAGCACCTTCTGGACAATCCGCTATCGCATATCAAGGCGGAAGGCCCTCCGAGGATGTGTCTTCCAAGGGTGAAGAACCACCTCGGCGACGCCGGATGACGGCAAGGGAATACCGCAAGCTTTTCCCTGCACCACCGTCGAAGCAACGTCGTATCCAACTCCTCCACTCCCCCACTCCCTCCAGCGACAAGGGATCCCAGGCAGATGAAGACAAGGAGGAAGACCCAGAAGAGCCGGAATACGCGACCGAGCATTCCGCCGCTTAGGCATTATTCGCTACTTGGATATGCCAGTTGTAACCCCTACGGTAGGATAGGTCGTGTAACCCCTATGCGCAGTCGAGTCCTTGTATGGTTCATATGAAACCATCTAGTGTTTGCTTTTGTTGTGTCTGGATGTATGTCGTAATCTTCCTTCAGGAATGTGTAAACGACTACATCACCCATTTGGATTTTAATGAATGAGTTTTGGCCTATCGGCCCTTACATGATTTGATTTAGTGTCACACCCACCCCCTTACTAGGCGCCCACCTTTCTTGCTTTCCCTCTTCCGAGTCATGAGACCTTTTACTGCTCCAACAGGATGCCTATTGTAACTCGTACTGGTACCTCTACCCAGCAGCCCGAAGCCGGAGCATCCTCTCAGCCAGAGGCAGGCCACGACCAAACCAACGACCAAGCTCCACCACCACCTCCTCCAAGCATGGACATGGCTCAGCTTCTCCAAGCTTTCCGAGAGGAACGCCAAGCCAACACTGCAGCTCTTCAGCTGATTGCTCAAGCTGTCACCAACAACCGCCAGCCGGCGGGGAATGGCAATGGACGTTCCACGTTGGCAGAGTTCAAGAAGCATGCACTGCCAACCTTCATCGAGACTGCTGAACCCCTGGATGCAGATGACTGGGTCCGTTCCATTGAGGAAATCCTGGAACTAGTCGGATGCACCGAAGATCGCGAGAAGGTGGCTTATGCAGCCCACTGCATCGGGGGAACTGCTAGAGCTTGGTGGGATGGATTCAAGGTCATGCATGCTGAACAAGACATCACTTGGGTTAACTTCAAGGCAGAATTCCGCAAGGCCCACATTCCTTCTGGAATCATGGCTATCAAAAAGCGTGAGTTCCGAGCCCTGAAGCAAGGAAGTGGCACTGTCAAGGAGTACATGCAGAAGTTCAGCATTCTGTCAAGGTATGCCCCTGAGGATGTCAGCATTGATGCTGCCAAAAGGGAGCGCTTCATGGAAGGCCTTAATCAGACTCTGCAATACTCGCTTGTCGTGTGCGACTGCCCATCTTTCCCTGACCTGGTGAACAAGGCACTTATGCTTGAAGACAAGCGGCGTGCTTTGGAAGACACTCGCAAGCGCAAGTTCGTCAGTAAGGGAAGTTCCAGCAACCAGAAGCCTCGTCCGTGGCAGTCAGCCCCGGCCAAGCCCACCTATCAGCAGCCAAGAGCTCCTGCACCTCGTGCCAATCCTGAGCCTCAGCAGTATGCCAACCCCAGGCCAGCTTTCAACCCCAATACCAGTGGTGGCAACAAGATCAACACTCCAAACCAAGTCACTTGCTTTGGGTGTGGTCAGCCCGGACACATCTCCAGGGTGTGCCCCAACAAGAAGCCTGATGCCCCGCGCCCCAATGCGCAGAACCAGGGACAAGGCCGTGGAATGCCACCAAGGAACCCAGCTCCTCGCAATCCACCGAACCATGGGAAGGGGCGTGTGAATCACGTCACTGCTGAAGAAGCCCAGGAAGACCCGGACGTCGTGCTGGGTACGTTCCTTGTCAACTCAGCACCTGCAACTGTCTTGTTTGATTCTGGAGCAACGCATTCATTTGTCACTCAAAGATTTGCATTAAAAAGTGGCATGACCCCTACACCCCTGAATAACCCTATGGTGGTACAAACCCCCGGAGCCGAGATGAGAGCCAAGATAGGCTGTAAAGGAGTCAGTATTACCATTAACGGTGTAGACTTCCTAGCAGACCTTATCATCCTGAGATCGCAAGGCTTGGATGTGATCTTAGGGATGGATTGGCTCAGTAAGCACCAAGGCTTGTTAGACTGTGCCAATCGGACAGTCACTGTGACCAATGACCAAGGAGTCGAAGTCAAGTTTGCCCCCAACTCCTCTTCTGCTCAAGCCACTAAGGTCAACTGTCTGTCTGAAGTTGGGCTAGATCAAGTACCGGTGGTATGTGAGTATCCTGATGTCTTTCCGGATGAACTACCGGGAATGCCCCTTGACTGTGACATTGAGTTCATCATCGAGCTCGTGCCCGGAGCAGGACCCATCTATAAGAAGCCTTATAGAATGGGGACGGAAGAATTAGCCGAGTTGAAGAAGCAGCTAGAAGAGCAGCTAAGGAAGGGATTTATCCGCCCGAGTGCCTCCCCTTGGGGATCTCCTGTTCTGTTTGTGGCAAAGAGGGACGGTACCATCCGCTTATGCATTGACTATCGTTCCCTCAATGAAGTTACAATCAAGAACAAGTATCCACTTCCCAAGATCGAAGATCTGTTTGATCAGCTCAGCGGAGCCAAGGTATTCTCTAAGATCGACCTCAGATCTGGGTATTACCAGCTGAAGATCAGACCCCAAGATATTCCGAAGACAGCATTCGTAACCAGATATGGCCTGTACGAGTGCACGGTCATGTCCTTTGGGTTAACCAATGCCCCAGCTTACTTCATGTATCTCATGAATAAAGTCTTCATGGAATATTTGGACAAGTTCGTTGTTGTCTTTATTGATGACATTCTTGTGTTCTCGAAGTCGGAGGAAGAGCATGAGCAACATCTGAGGATGGTCCTAGACAAGCTTCGTGAGCACCAACTGTATGCCAAATTCAGCAAGTGTGAGTTCTGGCTGCACAAAGTTGGATTCTTAGGTCATGTCTTGACCGAGGAAGGATTATCTGTTGATCCTGCAAAAATCGAAGCTGTGACCCAATGGCAATCTCCAACGACCGTCAAGGAAGTCAGAAGCTTCCTCGGATTAGCGGGCTATTACCGCAAGTTCGTGGAAGGATTCTCTAGCATTGCACGACCAATGACTCAGCTCCTCAAAAAGGACAAGAAGTTCGAGTGGACGCCAAAATGCGAAGAGAGCTTCCAAGAGCTCAAGAAGAGATTGACCACCGCCCCAGTTCTGGCAACACCTGATATTCACAAGGAGTTCGTGATATATTGTGATGCCTCTCGAACCAGATTGGGAAGCGTTCTGATGCAAGAAGGCCGCGTCATAGCATACCTCTCCAGGCAGCTACGACCCCATGAGGAGAACTACGCTACTCACGATCTTGAGCTAGCGGCAGTAGTTCATGCCTTGAAGACATGGCGGCATTACCTCCTAGGGAAACGGTGTGAGATTTACACAGACCACAAAAGTCTGAAGTACATTTTCACCCAAAAGGAATTGAACATGAGGCAGCGGAGATGGTTGGAACTCATCAAAGATTATGACCTCAGTGTTCAGTATCACCCTGGGAAGGCTAACGTGGTGGCCGATGCCTTAAGCAGGAAGGCTTGCTCTTTGAATGCCGTTATTCAAGAAAGGCAGCCAGCCTTGTTTAAGGAGATCGAACAATTCAGTTTGGAATTGGTCACCCCTGGATTTCTGGATCATTTGGAAGTCAGACCAACCCTGCTGGACGACGTCAAGAAGGCTCAAGATGGACACGCAAGCATCGAAGGCATCAAGAAGAAGATGAAGATGGGCAAGGCCCCAGGATTTTCCGAAGACGAGCACGGGATTGTTTGGTACAAAGGTCGTCTCTGCGTACCAAACAACACCGAGCTGAAGACGCTGATTCTGCAAGAAGCCCATGACACTCCGTATTCCATCCACCCCGGAGGAACCAAGATGTACCAAGATTTGAAGGCACGATTCTGGTGGCACGGTATGAAGAGAGAGATTGCAACCTATGTTGCAAAGTGTGATGTGTGCCAAAGGGTCAAGGCTGAGTATCAGCGACCTGCTGGATTGCTTCAACCACTCAAGGTTCCTGAGTGGAAGTGGGATAAAGTCGGAATGGACTTCATCACTGGATTACCAAGGTCGAATAGAGGACATGACTCTATCTGGGTCATAGTCGATCATTTGACCAAGGTGGCTCATTTCATTCCTGTCAAGACTACCTACTCAGGCAACCAGCTGGCAACTCTCTATATCAACCGAATCATAAGTCTTCACGGTGTTACCAAGGAGATTGTGTCAGATCGAGGCACCCAGTTCACTTCTAGGTTCTGGAAGAGATTCCAAGAAGCCTTGGGAACCAAGTTGTCTTTCAGCACAGCTTTCCACCCACAGACCGAAGGTCAAACTGAGCGAGTCAATCAGATTATCGAAGATATGCTCCGAGCCTGTGTCCTGGCATATGGAGCCAAGTGGGAAGACTGTCTCCCTTTTGCCGAGTTCTCCTATAACAACAGTTACCAGTCCAGCCTTCAGATGGCACATTTGAGGTATTGTACGGGCGCAAATGCCGCACACCCCTCAATTGGTCAGAGACTGGAGAAGGACTAGTCTTTGGACCAGATATTCTCCGCGCAGCAGAAGAGCAAGTTCAACTAGTCAGAGAGCGATTAAAGGCAGCCAAGTCAAGGCAGAAGAGTTATGCTGACACTCGACGCCGAGACATGAGTTTCTGTGTCGGAGATCATGTGTACCTGCGGGTAACTCCTCTGAAGGGAACCAAGCGTTTCCACGTCAAGGGGAAGCTCGCGCCAAGGTTCATTGGCCCTTTCAAGATCACCGACCGACGAGGAGAAGTGGCTTATCAGTTGGAACTACCACCTGAGCTATCCGATGTGCACAATGTATTCCATGTGTCACAACTCCGGAAATGTCTCCAGGTTCCAGACAAGCCCAGTCTCTACAAGGATGTGGATCACCAAGCCATTGATCTGCAGCCTGATTTGACCTACCGCGAGAAGCCCATTCGTATTCTGGACGAAGCAGAATGACGTACGCGGAGCCGTACCATCAAGTACTTCAAGGTCCAGTGGAGCAACCACACCGAAGCAGAAGCAACCTGGGAACGAGAAGACTATCTTAGATCTGAGTTTCCCGGCCTCTTTAAGCCCTAGTTTAGGAATCTCGGGGACGAGATTCTTGTAAGGGGGGTAGGTCTGTCACACCCTGCATTTTGTAACATGTTATTTGTAACTTTGAAGCATGAAAATTTGGACCAGCAAATTTTTTTAGCATCATTTGGCTTTTATTTGGAATTGAGTTTTCTTCATTTGCTTTTTCATGTGCTCATTAAAGTCAACTATGATCTCTTGTAGATTTCATCTCCATACTCAAGACTTCTGCCCAATGATCATGCCAAGTGTTATATAACAGTATAGTATTTTCTTACAAAATTAATTTGGCCAAAAAGTATTTTATAAATTTAGTTTTCCAAAAACCCCTGAATTGAGATTTGCACTGCAAGTACTTGATTTAGGGTGAGAAAATTATTTCAAAAGGTTTATTTGAGACCTAGTAGTCATAGGACTCCCAGAAACCACAAAGGTATAATTTTAAAAATTATTTTCCTATTTTATTTAAAAGCTTTCTCTTAAGGCCAGAAATGGTCTTTAATAGGAGAAAATTATTTAACTGTTTCAAAAATATTTGCCAAAATTCAGAGAGACTCATAGGACATATATTGTCCATATATAAGAGTTTCAACACTTGGTCATGTTCAAAATGATGGGCTAAACCCTCTAAAACCCTTTCTGGATATTTCAAGCTTTTGAAATATTTACAACGGAAACTTTCTCCAAAAATTCCAGGGAAATTCCATCATGTCATATATGACATATTTGATGATCTTGCCAAGTCCCATGCCTTGGGAAGCAAGAAAACATCCTCAAACCCCTTCATAACCATTCTGTCCATATTTGAAGTTTGAGCAACTTTACATTGCCGAACTTGTCCAAATGCTCTCAAACTTGGTGCACATGCTAGAATGACCTAATAAGGCATCTAGACCAAATGGCACAAGATTTGGAATAGAGCAACTTGATCTGATCACCTCAAAACCCTTTCTGTTCAAATGCAAATTTGAACAACTTTACATTACCAACTTTTTATCTGGAGCTTCAAACTTTGTGGACATGATCAATACCCCAAATGATGATGCTACACCAAGTGGTACATCAAGGGGAGATGATTAGCTTGACTCAATCAAGATGAAACTGTTTCTGTTGATTTCTAGGGTTCACCAAAGTTACATTGGCTAGTATCTCCAAATGAGCCCAAATTTGGTGAAGCACCCTATTTTCTCATGTCTTTCAACCCTGTCAAGTGCCATGTCAAGTGGAATTCATTTACTTGACCAAACACTGATCAAACACCTTCTGCAGAATTTCTAAAACCTCCAACTTGACCACTTTCACTTTTCTCCATGGCCTCAACTTCTTACCACAGGCTCATTGAGTTACCAGCTACCTCCAGTAACTCCCCCAGCACCTCAGCTCCATGATTGGAGGGTGAAACCCCTGTTTTACCTTGCTATACAGTAGGGTTCTACCATTTCACCAACACCCTCACTCTCTCTCTGCATCCCCAGGGCATCCAAGGCCTCAGGGCATTTCTTTACTCCTCCCTCTACGTGCTGGACACTGTTGGACACGCTGGATCGGACCAAACCGGCGAGAGCGCGGCGATGCCAGTCAAACGCACGCTCTGGAGCGCGCAACAGTGCACCCTGCACGCTGGCTCCAGCCAATCGCCGATCCCCGACAGCCTCGGGCCTCCCCCTCGCGCCAGTCGAGGCGCCTCGACGTCCGCGACCTCCCCGGCGCTATCCCCCTCCTCCTGCGCCCTCCAGTGAACGTCGTCGCACGCGCACCGGCCGCCCGCTTCGGCCATTCTTCTGCTTCACATGCGCGCGCGCCTCTGACGCTCCCCCGCTCCTCCTCTCACCTCAGCTGGACATAGAGCTCGTCCAGGAACTCCCCAGACTCATCCCCGTCGCCTCCCGTGCGCTGTAGCGTCGAGCCGGAGCTCGCCGGCGCACTGGACCACGGGCCTCCGCCGAGCCCCTATAAATAGGACCTCCCGAGCCATTCCAACAGCACCAGCAGCACCTCCTCCTCCCCAGCATCACTCCTGCATCACCAGCTCGACCCCAGGAGGTCCCAGTGCACGGGATCGACCGGAGCTCTGCCGCGTCGGGCCGCCGGCGATCTCGAGGTACGGGCCTCCCCTGCCTCTCCTTCCACCCGTTTCGGAACCGCCGCACCTCACTGACTCTTTCCCCCTCGTTTCCCCTCTCTGTGGCAGCCGGAAACAGCCGCAGCCACCACCCTCCGACGAGCTTCCGCCGTCCCACCTCGCCGCCGGTGAACCAGGACTCCCCGCCGTGCCGCACCACCACCACAGCAACCGCAACACGACACTGAGCTCATCCCTGCCCTCCGTTGCCGTCGCCGTGGCCGGAATCCTCGCCGGTGAGCTCGCCGCCGCCGTGGCCGTGGGGTTAGAGATGACAGGCGGGCCCCGCCTGTCATCCCCCCACCTCTCTCCCCCTCCTCTGTGCCACTGACCCACGGGCCCCGCCCGTCAGGTTTGAAAACCTGACGTGCGCGCGCTGGCTCCCGTGCGGCTGGGCCAGTCCGTCTGGGCCGTGCACTGTGGCCTTCCCTGGCCCAGTGCACAGGACCCTTTTTCATTTTTCTTTTCTGTTGACGTTTTAAACATTTATACAGAAAAGAATATTGATCCAAATTAAATATTTCCAACTCCTAAAATCTTGCAATATTCCAACCTATTTAATGGTACTACTTTCATTCAAATCCATGAAACTTTGCTGTACTGTTCAAATTTAAATTCAAAATTGAGCAGTATAACTCCTATTCAAAAATCAATATATTCTATTCTGTTACTCCAAAACTCCAACTAAGATTTTTCCCCATCTTAGAAATCTCTCTAGTATTTTACAAAAATGAGTTGACATTTTTCTGAGCACTTTGATTTTTCTGTTTTATTTGTCTTCTTATTTTCCCGTGGTTATTATGCGACGTATAGATCCCGTATTTGACGAAGTTGCTGTGGAAGAAGAAGGAGAAGGACTTGAAGACTTTGAAGACCAAGCCAATCCAGGCAAGCAGCCCTTTGACCATGATACACTTGTTCTCGGAACCCGTTTGTTTCCGATGCATGATGATAGGGTTACGATGGTGACCTAGATGAACCACCACATGATGCATGTTTTATTGTTGACCTTGCTATATGCTAGATGACATTCAATAGGTGGTCATGATGCTTATATGATGCATGACATGATCTTGATCTTGCTATGTGCTAGATGACATGCATATGGTTAGTGGTTATGATTAGTGATGCATGAGTGACATGAACCTTCATGGTTGAAGTCTTTGTATAAAACCCCGTCGGGTGCCATTTATGCCCGAGGAAGATGATGATGATGAGTTGGGTGACCACTTGATGACGAAGTGGTGTGCCAAGGCAAGTGGGTGTGTTTTTCAAACGGATTGGTTGAAGTTGCGACCGTTATTCCAACCATACATGTGCAACCACACTACCCCTTATGGGACGGGGCTTTACTGATTACTTAGGTCGATACTAGCATGGTGCCCGCATTACTAGTGACGGGAAGACTTGAGGTCTTTCCCGGGACGGGGTCGTGCTTGGATAGACGACCATGACTGTTTTCACTGGGCACCGGACACACCGTTGGTCCCTTCGGGTACACGTGAACATTGAAATTAGGGCAAGTCCCGTGATCTATTGTTTGTACCCGAGGGCCGTGTGCCAACGAGTGGACTCTATGTTAGTGTCGTCTAAGGAAAGATAATGACCGGGTGCTTACCCCGGGTACTTGAGGTACCGCGGGTCGTGGATGACACGGAAGTTCCCCGGATCTTGTGGGTAAAGTGTACAACCTCTACAGAGTGTCAAACTATTCGAATAGCCGTGTCCACGGTCATGGACAGTTGGGTAACCGCTCTTGGGCTACGTCCAATGTTTGTGAAACCATGCGTGTGTATGTGAGTCAAGGTGGTGACTTGACTCAATGAGATGAATCATATTCATGTTGATGTCGGTAACCTGTCTTCGAGGTTACGCGAGGTTATTGATGCATAAACTTGATGGTAGAATATTTGTTCTAGCCTTGCTAGATTGATCATTGTTATTCAATTGCACTGTTACTTGAACCACATCATGGGTTGCTTGCGAGTACATTCAAAGTACTCATTGGCTTGCCACTGGTTATTTAATTGGCCAGGCATGGAAGAGCAGGATTATGAGGAAGAGTTCTTTGGAGACGAACATGCGAACTAGGACGCTATCCCAGTCAGAATGCCTGTAGGGTTAAGGCAGATGGCATGGGTTCTACCCGTTTATCGAAGACTTCCGCTATTTGAGTTATTTCCCATTCAGCCGGTGAGGCTCTATCTATGTAAGACTAGGCCATAATGGCCTTAATTCGTGTAAGACTATTTGTATGGATGTAAGACTCTTGTTATTTCAGCTTCTGTCTGTTCAGTGAGCATTGATCTCTGGGATCACTGTACACGTGCATTCGGTGATCTCGACTTCTAAGTCGGGGTCCCCACAACTCATCTTGTGGGGACCCCGACTCATAAGTCGTGATCACCGAATGCACGTGTACAGTGATCCCAGAGATCAATGCTCACTAAACACACAGAAGCTGAATAACAAGAGTCTTACATCCATACACACCGTATTACACAAATAGGACCATTATGGTCAAGTCTTGAGTATATCATCGCAGCAGAAATCTTCAATAACAACTTGGACCCATGTCATCTTCCTTAACCCTACATGCATTCTGACTGGGAAGCGTCCTAGCTCGCATGCTCGTCACCAAGAAATCTTCATCATATCATGTTCTCTCATGCCTGGCCAATAAAATAACCAGTGGCAAGCCAATGAGTACTTTGAATGTACTCGCAAGCAACCCAAGTGTGATGATAGAATAATTATGCAAGGCTCTACTGCTAAATTGGCAGTTTTGCGGAAAGCTAGTTTTTCATATACAAGTATGATCAACATATAACTTGGACATGCATGTGTCTGCAACAAGTATCAGGAGGTTTCAGACATCAATATCGAGAAAGAGTCATGAACAACTCTTGCTCACGCTCATCACGACTTTCTCGCAATCACATCAACAGATTTACCAAACCGTGTTGTTTTCCTGAAACTTATGGACATAGTCTAAGTAGCACCACCCAACTGTCCTTGACCGTGGACACGGCTATTCGAATAGTTTTACACTCTGCAGAGGTTGCATACTTTACCCACAAGATCCGGGGGAACTTCCGTGCCATTCATGACCCACGGTACCTCAAGTACCCGGGGTAAGCACCAGATCACTACCTTTCCCTAGACGACACTAGCATAGGGTCCACTCGTTGGTACACGGCCCTCGAGTACAAACAGTAGATTATGGGACTTGCCCTATTTTCAATGTCACGCGTACACGAAGGGACCAACGGTGTGTCCGGTGCCCTATAAAAACTGAAGGAAATATGCCCTAGAGGCAATAATAAAGTTATTATTTATTTCCTTATATCATGATAAATGTTTATTATTCATGCTAGAATTGTATTAACCGGAAACTTAATACATGTGTGAATACATAGACAAAACAGAGTGTCCCTAGTATGCCTCTACTAGACTAGCTCATTAATCAAAGATGGTTATGTTTCCTAGCCATAGACATGAGTTGTCATTTGATCAACGGGATCACATCATTAGGAGAATGATCTGATGGACAAGACCCATCCGTTAGCTTAGCACTATGATCGTTTAAGTTTTACTGCTATTGCTTTCTTCATGACTTATACATGTTCCTATGACTATGAGATTATGCAACTCCCGAATACCGGAGGAACACTTTGTGTGCTACCAAACGTCACAACGTAACTGGGTGATTATAAAGGTACTCTACAGGTGTCTCCGAAGGTACTTGTTGGGTTGGCGTATTTCGAGATTAGGATTTGTCACTCCGATTGTCGGAGAGGTATCTCTGGGCCCACTCGGTAATGCACATCACTATAAGCCTTGCAAGCATTGCAGCTAATGAGTTAGTTGCGGGATGATGTATTACGGAACGAGTAAAGAGACTTGTTGGTAACGAGATTGAACTAGGTATTGAGATACCGACGATCGAATCTCGGGCATGTAACATACCGATGACAAAGGGAACAATGTATGTTGTTATGCGGTTTGACCGATAAAGATCTTCGTAGAATATGTGGGAGCCAATATGAGCATCCAGGTTCCGCTATTGGTTATTGACCGGAGACGTGTCTCGGTCATATCTACATAGTTCTCGAACTCGTAGGGTCCGCACGCTTAAGGTTTCGATGATAGTTTTATTATGAGTTTATGAGTTTTGATGTACCGAAGGAGTTCGGAGTCCCGGATGAGATCGGGGACATGACGAGGAGTCTCAAAATGGTCGAGACGTAAAAATCGATATATTGGACGACTATATTCGGACATCGGAAATGTTCCGAGTGATTCGGGTATTTTCGGAGTACCGGGGAGTTACGGGAATAGAGGAGAGAGGCCAAAAGGAAGGAGGCGTGCACCCCCCTTCTGGTCCGAATTGGACAAGGGGTGCAGCCCCCTTTTCCTTCTCCCTCTTCCCCTCTTTCCTTCTCTCCTACCTTGGAAAGGAAAGGGGAATCCTACTAGGACTTGGGAGTCCTAGTAGGACTCCCCACACTTGGTGCGCCCCCTCTAGGGCCGGCCTCTCCCTCCCTCCTTTATATACGGGGGCAGGGGGGCACCTCTAGACACAACAATTGATCTCTTGATCTCTTAGCCGTGTGCGGTGCCCCCCTCCACCATAGTTCTCCTCGATAAATATTGTAGCGGTGCTTAGACGAAGCCCTGCGACGGTAGAACATCAAGATCGTCACCACGCCGTCGTGCTGACGGAACTCTCCCTCGACACTCGGCTGGATCGGAGTTCGAGGGACGTCATCGAGCTGAACGTGTGCTAGAACTCGGAGGTTCCGTAGTTTCGGTGCTTGATCGGTCGGGCCGTGAAGACGTACGACTACATCAACCACGTTGTTCTAACGCTTCCGCTTTCGGTCTACGAGGGTACGTAGACTCACTCTCCCCTCTCGTTGCTATGCATTTGGTAGATAGATCTTGCGTGATCGTAGGAAAATTTTAAAATACTACGTTCCCCAACAGTGGTATCAGAGCCAGGTTTATGCGTAGATGATATGCACGAGTAGAACACAAGTGAGTTGTGGACGATACTAGTCATACTGCTTACCAGCATGTCACACTTTGATTCGGCGGTATTGTTGGATGAAGCGGCCCGGACCGACATTACGCGTACGCTTACGCGAGACTGGTTCTACCGACGTGCTTCGCACACAGGTGGCTGGCGGGTGTCAGTTTCTCCAACTTTAGTTGAATCAAGTGTGGCTACACCCGGTCCTTGTGAAGGTTATAACAACACATACTTGACGAAATATCGTTGTGGTTTTGTATGCGTAGGTAAGAACGGTTCTTGCTAAGCCCGTAGCAGCCACGTAAAACTTGCAACAACAAAGTAGAGGACGTCTAACTTGTTTTTGCAGGGCATGTTGTGATGTGATATGGTCAAGACATGATGAGTTATACGGTTTTGTATGAAATGATCATGTTTTGTAAAGTTATCGGCAACTGGCAGGAGCCATATGGTTGTCACTTTATTGTATGAAATGCAATCGCCATGTAATTGCTTTACTTTATCACTAAGCGGTGGCGATAGTCGTAGAAGCAATAGTTGGCGAGACGACAACGATGCTACGATGGAGATCAAGGTGTCGCGCCGGTGACGAAGGTGATCATGACGGTGCTTTGGAGATGGAGATCAAAAGCACAAGATGATGATGGCCATATCATGTCACATATTTTGATTGCATGTGATGTTTATCTTATTATGCTTCTTATTTTGCTTAGTTCGACGGTAGCATTATAAGATGATCCCTTACTAAATTTCAAGGTATAAGTGTTCTCCCTGAGTATGCACCGTTGCGAAAGTTCGTCGTGCCGAGACACCACGTGATGATCGGGTGTGATAAGCTCTACGTTCAAATACAACGGGTGTAAGCCAGTTTTGCACACGCAGAATACTCGGGTTAAACTTGACGAGCCTAGCATATGCAGATATGGCCTCGGAACACTGGAGACCGAAAGGTCGAGCGTGAATCATATAGTAGATATGATCAACATAAGATGTTCACCATTGAAACTACTCCATCTCACGTGATGATCGGACATGGTTTAGTTGATTTGGATCACGTGATCATTTAGATGACTAGAGGATGTCTATCTAAGTGGGAGTTCTTAAGTAATATGATTAAATTGAACTTTAATTTATCATGAACTTAGTCCTCGTAGTATTAGCATATCTATGTTGTAGATCAATAGCTCGCGATGTTGCTCCCCGTTTATTTTTTATATGTTCCTAGAGAAAACTAAGTTAAAAGATGTTAGTAGCAATGATGCAGAATTGTTCCGTGATCTGAGGATTATCCTCATTGCTGCACAGAGAATTATGTCCTCGATGCACCGCTAGGTGACATACCTATTGCAGGAGCAGATGTAGACGTTATGAACGTTTTGACAAAAGCTCGGTATGATGACTACTTGATAGTTTAAGTTCATGCTTTATGGCTTAGAACCAGGACTTCAAAAACGTTTTGAACGCCACGGAGCATATAAGATGTTCCAAGAGTTGAAATTAGTATTTCATACTCATGCCCGTGTCGAGAGGTACAAGACTTCTGACAGTACTTTGCCTACAAGATGGAGGAGAATAGCTCAACCAGTGAGCATGTGCTCAGATTGTCTGGGTACTACAATTACTTGAATCAAGTGGGAGTTAATCTTCCAGATAAGATAGTAATTGACAAAGTTCTCTAGTCACTATCACCAAGTTAGTAGAACTTCATGATGAACTATAATATGCAAGGGATGACGAAAGGAATTCCCGAGCTCTTCGCAATGCTGAAGTCGGCGAAGGTAGAAATCATGAAAAAGCATCAAGTGTTGATGGTTAACAAGACCACTTGTTTCAAGTAAAGGGCAAAGGGATAGAAGGGGAACTTCAAGAAGAATGACAAGCAAGTTGTCACTCCTGTGAAGAAACCCAAAGCTAAAACTCAAGCCTGAAACTAAGTGCTTCTACTGCAAAGGAAATGGTCACTGGAAGTGGAACTGCCCTAGATACTTGGCGGATAAGAAGGATGGCAAAGTGAACAAAGGTATATTTTGATATACAGATTATTGATGTGTACTTTACTAGTGTTCATAGCAACCCCTGGGTATTTGATACTGGTTCAGTTGCTAAAATTAGTAACTCGAAACGAGAATTGCAGAATGAACAGAGACTAGTTAAAGGTGAAGTGACGATGTGTGTTGGAAGTGGTTCCAAGATTGATATGATCATCATCGCACACTCCCTATACTTTCGGGATTAGTGTAAAACCTAAATAAATGTTATTTGGCATTTGCGTTGAGCATGAATATGATTTGGTCATATTTGTTGCAATACGGTTATTCATTTAAAGTCATAGAATAATTGTTATTCTGTTTACATGAATAAAACCTTCGATGGTCATACACCCAATGAAAATAGTTTGTTGGATCTCGATCGTGGTGATACACATATTCATAATATTGAAGCCAAAAGATGCAAGGTTAATAATGATAGTGCAACTTATTTGTGGCACTGCTGTTTAGGTCATAATGGTGTAAAGCGCATAAAGAAACTCCATAGTGATGGACTTTTGGAATCACTTGATTATGAATCACTTGGTGCTTGCGAACCATGCCTCATGGGCAAGATGACTAAAACTCCGTTCTCCGGAACAATGGAGCGAGCAACAGATTTGTTGGAGATCATACATACAGATGTATGTGGACCAATGAGTGTTGAAGCTCGCGGCGGGTATCGTTATTTTCTGACCTTCACTGATGATTTGAGCAGATATGGGTATATCTACTTAATGAAGCACAAGTCTAAAACATTTGAAAAGTTCAAAGAATTTCAGAGTGAAGTGGAGAATCATCGTAACAAGAAAATAAGAGTTTCTACGATATGATCGTAGAGGTAAAATATTTGAGTTAGCGAGTTTGGCCTTCAGTAAAAACAATGTGAAATAGTTTCACTGCTCACGCCACCTGGAACACCATAGTGTAATGGTATGTCCGAACGTCATAACCGTACTTTATTATATATGGTGCGATCGATGATGTCTCTTACCGATCTACCACTATCGCTTTTGGGGTTATGCATTAGAGACAGATACATTCACGTTAAATAGGGCACCATCTAAATCCGTGGAGATGACACCGTATGAACTGTGGTTTGACGAGAAACCTAAGCTGCCATTTCTTTAAGTTTGGGACTACGATGCTTATGTGAAAAAGTTTCAACATGATAAGCTCGAACCCAAATCGGATAAGTAAATCTTCATAGGATACCCAAAAGAAACTGTTGGGTACACCTTCTATCACAGATCCGAAGGCAAGGTCTTTGTTGCTAGGAGTGGATCCTTTCTAGAGAAGGAGTTTCTCTCGAAAGAAGTGAGTGGGAGGAAAGTGGAACTTGATGAGGTAATTGTACCTTCACCCGAATTGGATAGTAGTACATCATAGAAACTGGTTCCAGTGATTCCTACACCAATTAGTGAGGAAGCTAATGATGATGATCATGAAACTTCGGATCAAGTTACTGCTGAACTTCGTAGATCAACCAGAGTATGTTCCGCACCAGAGTGGTACGGCAACCCGGTTCTGGAAGTCATGTTACTGGACCATGATGAACCTACGAACTATGAGGAAGCGATGATGAGCCCAGATTCCGCAAAATGGCTTGAGACCATGAAATCTGAGATGGGATCCATGTATGAGAACAAAGTGTGGACTTTGGTTGACTTGCCCGATGGTCGGCAAGCCATCGAAAATAAATGGATCTTCAAGAGGAAGACTGACGCTGACAGTAATGTTACTGTTTACAAAGCTCGACTTGTTGCGAAAGTTTTTCAACAAGTTCAAGGAGTTGACTACGATGAGACTTTCTCACCCGTAGCGATGCTTAAGTCTGTCCGAATCATGTTAGCAATTGCCGCATTTTATGAAATCTGGCAAATGGATAACAAAACTGCATTCTTTAATGGATTTATTAAAGAAGACTTGTATATGATGCAACCAGAAGGTTTTGTCAATCCTAAAGGTGCTAACAAAATGTGCAAGCTCCAGCGATCCATCTATGGACTGGTGCAAGCATCTCGGAGTTGGAATATACGCTTTGATAAGTTGATCAAAGCATATAGATTTATACAGACTTGCGGTGAAGCCTTTATTTACAAAAAGTGAGTGGGAGCACTACAACCTTTCTGATAAGTATATGTGAATGACATATTGTCGATCGGAAATGATGTAGAATTTTCTGGAAAGCATAAAGGAGTGTTTGAAAGGAGTTTTTCAAAGAAAGACCTTGGTGAAGCTGCTTACATATTGGGCATCAAGATCTATAGAGATAGATCAAGACGCTTGATAAGACTTTCGATGAGTACATACCTTGATATGATTTTGAAGTAGTTCAAAATGGATCAGTCAAAGAAGGAGTTCTTACCTGACTTGTAAGGTGTGAAGTTGAGTAAGACTCAAAGCCAGACCACGGCAGAAAAATATAGAGAGAATGAAAGTCATTCCCTATGCCTCAGCCATAGGTTCTATAAAGTATGCCATGATGTGTACCAAACATGTTGTATACCTTGCCATGAGTTTGTCAAGAGGGTACAATAGTGATCCAGGAGTAGATCACTGTACAGCGGTCAAAAATTATCCTTAGTAACTGGATGACTAAGGAAATGTTTCTCGATTATGGAGGTGATAAAGAGTTCGTCGTAAAGGGTTTCGCCGATGCAAGCTTTGACACTAAATCCAGCTGACTCTAAGTATCAATCTGGATGCGTATTCAAAGTGGGAGCAATTAGCTAGAGTAGCTCCATGCAGAGCATTGTAGACACATAGACATTTGCGAAATACATACGGATCTGAATGTGACAGACCCGTTGACTAAACTTCTCTCATGATGCAAAACATGATCACACCTTAGTACTCTTTGGGTGTTAATCACATAGCGATGTGAACTAGATTATTGACTCTAGTAAACCCTTTGGGTGTTAATCACATGACGATGTGAACTATCGATGTTAAATCACATGGCGATGTGAACTAGATTATTGACTCTAGTGCAAGTGGGAGACTGAAGGAAATATGCCCTAGAGGCAATAATAAAGTTATTATTTATTTCCTTATATCATGATAAATGTTTATTATTCATGCTAGAATTGTATTAACCGGAAACTTAATACATGTGTGAATACATAGACAAAACAGAGTGTCCCTAGTATGCCTCTACTAGACTAGCTCATTGATCAAAGATGGTTATGTTTCCTAGCCATAGACATGAGTTGTCATTTGATCAACGGGATCACATCATTAGGAGAATGATCTGATAGACAAGACCCATCCGTTAGCTTAGCACTATGATCGTTTAAGTTTTACTGCTATTGCTTTCTTCATGACTTATACATGTTCCTATGACTATGAGATTATGCAACTCCCGAATACCGGAGGAACACTTTGTGTGCTACCAAATGTCACAACGTAACTGGGTGATTATAAAGGTACTCTACAGGTGTCTCCGAAGGTACTTGTTGGGTTGCCGTATTTCGAGATTAGGATTTGTCACTCCGATTGTCGGAGAGGTATCTCTGGGCCCACTCGGTAATGCACATCACTATAAGCCTTGCAAGCATTGCAGCTAATGAGTTAGTTGTGGGATGATGTATTACGGAACGAGTAAAGAGACTTGTTGGTAACGAGATTGAACTAGGTATTGAGATACCGACGATCGAATCTCGGGCATGTAACATACCGATGACAAAGGGAACAATGTATGTTGTTATGCGGTTTGACCGACAAAGATCTTCGTAGAATATGTGGGAGCCAATATGAGCATCCAGGTTCCGCTATTGGTTATTGACCGGAGACGTGTCTCGGTCATGTCTACATAGTTCTCGAACCCGTAGGGTCCGCACGCTTAAGGTTTCGATGATAGTTTTATTATGAGTTTATGAGTTTTGATGTACCGAAGGAGTTCGGAGTCCCGGATGAGATCGGGGACATGACGAGGAGTCTCAAAATGGTCGAGACGTAAAAATCGATATATTGGACGACTATATTCGGACATCGGAAAGGTTCCGAGTGATTCGGGTATTTACGGAGTACCGGGGAGTTACGGGAATAGAGGAGAGAGGCCAAAAGGAAGGAGGCATGCACCCCCCTTCTGGTCCGAATTGGACAAGGGGTGCAGCCCCCTTTTCCTTCTCCCTCTTCCCCTCTTTCCTTCTCTCCTACCTTGGAAAGGAAAGGGGAATCCTACTAGGACTTGGGAGTCCTAGTAGGACTCCCCACACTTGGTGCGCCCCCTCTAGGGCCGGCCTCTCCCTCCCTCCTTTATATACGGGGGCAGGGGGGCACCTCTAGACACAACAATTGATCTCTTGATCTCTTAGCCGTGTGCGGTGCCCCCCTCCACCATAGTTCTCCTCGATAAATATTGTAGCGGTGCTTAGACGAAGCCCTGCGACGGTAGAACATCAAGATCGTCACCACGCCGTCGTGCTGACGGAACTCTCCCTCGACACTCGGCTCGATTGGAGTTCGAGGGACGTCATCGAGCTGAACGTGTGCTAGAACTCGGAGGTGCCGTAGTTTCGGTGCTTGATCGGTCGGGCCGTGAAGACGTACGACTACATCAACCACGTTGTTCTAACGCTTCCGCTTTCGGTCTACGAGGGTACGTAGACTCACTCTCCCCTCTCGTTGCTATGCATCTGGTAGATAGATCTTGCGTGATCGTAGGAAAATTTTAAAATACTACGTTCCCCAACAAAAACAGTCATGGCCGCCTATCCAAGCACGACCCCGTCCCGAGAGTGACCTCATGTCACCGCCGTCACTAGTAATGCGGGCACCATGCTAGTATAGACCTAGGTAATCAATAATGCCCTTTCCCATATAAGGTTAGAGTGGTTGCGCATGTTTGGTTGGGACGGTAGTCACACCTAAATCTAATCCATATCTGTAAACAACACTTTCATGAAGCCTCGGTACACTACTTCTTCACCAAGTAGTGCCCTAGTTCCTCATCAACTCCCAGGGGCATTAGTGGCACCCACTGGGTTATTTGCAAGTATGTCAAACCACACTTGTTTCTTTCCATGCATAACCCTGACCCATTTTGCGTAGCCAACTACTATAGCATATATCTATCTACTCCCACCCACATAACCCTCATAGGAAGGTAGGGTCATGTTTGATGCAAGTTTCAATAGTAAAGTAACAAAGGTACCAACCAAAGTGGTCGCCACCTCTACATGATTCCGATGCATTGATAATAAGGTGCTATGAGACATGCATAAAAAGGTTTCTCGAACATGGTCAAAGGGCTGCTTGCCTTATCCTTCCGAGTCTTCAAACCTTCTGGTCCATCTCCGAGTACTCCGTTTATTTCGTCAACTAACGATGGAAACAATCATAATAAGCAACACAACAAGGCAAAAATAAAAGTGCTCTAAAAATAGGAGTTGGACTTTTCTAGGATACCTCTGGTCATATGAAAATTGACCAAGGTGGTTTCATTGGAGTATGATCAATGGGTGGTTGGGCACATTTCAATATGATGGAATCAAGGGGTTTATGGATTTGAAAGAGGTGTACAGAAATATATTTTTGAAAGATGAGCAAGGGCACCCATTTAACAAGTCATGATTTTAGAAGCATCTAGGAGTTTGTTTCACTGGATTTGGAGTACAAATGAATTCCCTAGGATTTTGCAAAGTTGATAAATATGAAGAAATGGCTCATTATTTGGTGGGGTACAGAAAGTATTAATAAAAATGTTCCAAAACTAAGTTTGGACATGACAAGCACCTAGGAATTTGAACCACTGCATTTGGATCAAATTTGAGCTCTCTGTGATTTTATAAAGTTCATCACAGAAAATGAATAATGACATTTTGATAATATTTGTGAAGGAAAAGTTTCTGGAAAAATGTGCATGTTGCACCATGTGATAGAGTATGATTTATGGAGCCAGAAGAAATTTGAATCATCAATTTTGGACACTATTTGAATATTTGGATGATTTTCGAAGCTGTCTGGTAAAAGAAAAAGGATAAGGAAAGGGTTTTACCCTTATACAGCGTGCTGGGCGGGAGATAGCAGTGGGCCGGCCCAGCGGCTCGGGTGCGCGGGCAACAGGGGCGACGTCGAAGGCGCCCACGCATACTGCGCCTTCACTGCGGGGACGCGGAACCAGGCGAGCCCGCCTCCACTTGCCAGCGTGGCCTGGTGGCTGGGCCACTTACGAGCGGGGCCCGCCTGCAGGGCCTCCGTCTTCTTCTTCCTCCCGCGCGCTCGCCTGGCCGAGGGAGCAGAGGACCCCGACGGCGACTGCCGGCGCTACGGAGCACCTCCGGCGATGCTCTGGCTATGGATGGGCTCGGTGAAGAACGCCGCATCCACCCATGTATGCCACGGCTGCGAGGGATGATCGAGTCGACGGCGGCTTGGACGCCGGCGGATGGTGGTGTCGGCGAGATGGGCACGGTGCTATGGTGCGCCCTTGGATGAGAGGAAGAGCAGGGGAGGTACGCCTAGCTCAGGGGAGTCCGTAGGTGGAGATAGGAGAGGGAGAAGAGACCGGGCTGGCACGAATTCGAGCAGAGGCCGGCGGCTCGGCTCCGGCCATGGTGGTGCACTGAGGGCGCGGGGAGAGGCACGGCTTGGTCCAGAGGATGCTCAGGAGCTAGGGGTAGCAAATGGGGCGGAGAGGAGCATCGGGGAAGGCCTTATATAGGTGGCCCACGGAGCATCGTGAGCGCGTGCGCCGGCGAGGCCGTTGCCGTCGCTGCAAGCCACGGGGGCGCGCGTGGGTGTGTCCGGGGTGTTCGTGGGGTTGGTCCAGGCCTAGAGAAAGAGAGAGGAGGAGCGGGGATGTGCCAGGTCAGCGCGCGTGTGAGCACGCTCATTGGGGCTCTCGGTGACCACGGTGCACGTGCGAGCAAGGGCCGGAGAGAGATGAAGGAGGCGGTCGACCAGCTGCCGTGTCCCGGACGTCGAGGCGGCCTCGGGGACACGAGGGGAAGGCCCGAGGTGGTCGGGGCTGGTTATTGGGGGTGGCTACAGTGCGCCAGGGCACTGTAGCGCACTCCAGAGCGCGAGCTCTGCATGCCATGGCATAGAAAAAGTGTCATATGCGTGTCCCCTTATGTCCAGCAGTGCCAGGGGTTAGTAAACAATGCCCAGACGTCTTGGGATGCCCTGGAGGGCCATTGAAGTGAGGAGGGAGGTGAGAAAGAAGGAGATTGCTGCTGTCCAGAAGAGTAAAATGGGGTTTTACCCCCTCCAATGGTTGAGCTGAGGCATGGGTGAGTTACAGGAGGTAGAAGATGATCAGGTTTACCTGTGGTAAGAATTTGAGGTAAAGGGGAATAGAAAAAGGGGTCAAAACAATGGTTTTGGAAAAATGGCAGAAGGTGTTTGATGCAGATTTGGGCAAGCAAAATAACTCCACTTGACATGAGACTTAACAGGATCAAATGGCACATACATTTAGGCCCTTCCACCAAATTTGAGCTCATTTGGGCAAAGTTGCCAATGCAACTTTGGTGAACCCTAGAAATCAACAGAAATGGATTTCTCAAGATTATGTTAAGCAAATCATCTCTCCTTGATGCACCACTTGGTGTAGTGTCATCATTTGGGGTTGTGAACATGTCCACAAAATTTGAGGCCCAAGTAAAAAGTTGGCAATGTAGAGTTGTCCAAATTTGGATCTGGTCAGAAAGGGTTTGGGGGCACTTAGATCAAGTTGTCCTTCTCCAAAACTTGTGCCATTTGGCATAGATGCATAATTACATCATTTTAGCATGTGCACTAAGTTTGAGAGCATTTGGAAAGTTTGGCAATGTAAAGTTGCTCAAACTTCAAAATGGACAGAAATGGTTTTGAGGGGATTTGATGATGTTTTCTTGCTTCCCAAGGCATGGGGCTTGGCAAGATCATCAAATATGTCATATATGACATGATAGAATTTCCCTAGAATTTTTGGAGAATATTTCCTTTGTAAATATTTCAAAAGCTTGAAATATCCAGAAAGGGTTTTGGAAGGATTTGTCCAATATTTTGAACATGACCATGTGTTGAAACTCTTACATATGTACAATATATGTCCTATGAGTTTCCCTGAATTTTCGCAAATATTTTTGAAATAATTAAATAATTTTTCCCTATTAAAGACCATTTCTAGCCTAAAGGAAAAGCATTTAAATAAAATATAAAAATAACTTTTTAAAATTATAATTTTGTGGTTTCTGGGAGTCCTATATCTACTAGGTTTCAAATATACTTTTTGAAATAATTTTCTCACCCTAAATCAAGCACTTGTAGTGCAAACCTTGATTCAGGGGTTATTGAAAAACTAATTTTAGAAAATACTATTTGGCCAAAATATTTTTATAGGAAAATACTATACTGTTCTATACACATGGCATGATCATTGGGAAAATGTTTTGGATCAAGGAGATGAAGTATAAGAGTTGGAGGGTTTATTTGATTTTTTTAGAGCACGAGCAAACAACAGACAAAAATCAAATCAAGCAAAGTCAAAAACACTCAAAAGTTTTTGTAAATCCACATTTTTAGCATGACCATAAGCTTAAGCAATGTGGCATGAAAAACAGGGTGTGACAGACCTACCCCCCTTACAAGAATCTCGTCCCCGAGATTCCCAGACTAGGCGTGGAAAGGAATACAGAGTCTTGGATACGGGGTAGTCTTCACTTCTTCTTGTTGGTTCTGCTTCCGGGTGGTGCTCCATGGAATCTTGAAGTACTTGGTGGTGTGGCTTCTTGCTTGTTGCCCTCTTTGATGCAGGTTGCTGAGGGGTCTCTTGTATAGGTTAGGTTGGGTTAGTTGTCAAAGGCTTGGTGATCGATGTCCTTGCGGGGACCGGGCTAGTTAGGAAGTAAGAAGTACTTCCAGAGTGGTGACCCGAGGAATATTTGGTGTACGGTGGGTATCTCAGGTGGTAAATCTAGCTGGGAGCCGTCTACTATTTGTCTTGCAGTGGAGTTGAAGAAGGATGATAAATCTTGGTGTGAGCGTCCCTTCGACATGGAAATGCTTGGTTTCTTCGAGAGGAGTGGTTTGCCGATACGCCCGGTCTTGGACGCAGGAGTTTACTTCTTGATGACGGTGGTCGGCGTAGTTCTTCCTTCTTGACATGTCGGCTTTCAATCGTCTTCTATCCAGCTGTCCGTCTCTTCTTTTGTCTTCGGGCAGACAAGTAGGCCATCAAACAATGATGTTACCCAACTTGTCCAATTACTTCATGAGGTCTATGGGGTACGCAAGGTAGGCTGGGGTATTGGTGGTGGTCTCCGTTGAGTATTGGCAGGGGTCTTCTTGACTCAGAGCCAAGGCCCGTGGTCGGGATCTGACCAGGTTGTGGCTTGGTGGGGCTTAAGGGTTTCAAGGATTCTAGTGAGTGAGTGAACGTTTATTATCTTATCCTTAAGCACGGTTTCTGAGATGCCAATAGATCTATCTAGTACTCCGAACGAAAAAGCATCTTCTTGCATAGACCAACTTCAATCACCACTCATGCCATATATATCCTCATCCAAGAGGCGGTCTAACAAAATTTTACTTTTCTACGATCCCCAAGTCCATATGTACGTCTACCCCTAAAATCCATGGGTAGATCATACATGCTGCTAAGCTTAAATTAAACTCCACAATCCAAGCACTCAATCTACTCTTGCAAGGCTCGCGATAATGCATCTATATTCTAAGGAAACACGTCATATGCCACTCCAAGATTTTGTTTCCTTCCTATAGATCAACTCCAATAGCCCGGTAATTTCCATCAATCACCACATAATCCAACAATTCTACAAATCCGATGTCTACGGTGTTCCGCAAGATCTCAAGTCCCTATAATACCCAAATACTTGGAAGGACTATGCATTATGATAGTAAGTCCACCAAATTCCCAACATCGGGTCAAGTAAACTCCAAGGTCATGATTATATAGATCCCTAAATCAACTCCGGCAAATAATCCAATCTCCTAGGTTATTGTCCACCGAGAAACATGGTATCATGATCAGGATCATTGGTCTAAATCCAATTTACTCCGAACCATGCAGACATATCTAGCATCTATACCCAACCAGAATCACCTAGGTACATCCAAATCTCATGTCCAACGAGTACTCCCACATGCTTCCCCAAAGTCATGATCCCACCAACATGAAAGCCTCACAATCCATCAAGGTCTCAGATAATTCCTCGAAGTCACTTATATAAAGCCACCAAGTCATCTGTCTTATATACTCAAATTGGTCTATCTATGGCATCATCAGTTCTTGTGCTATATTAGGATGACAATTTGCTCGTTCACTGTGTCCTCTAGCTCCTTTACGAACCCAGTGTTGTGCAAGGTTACAAAGGCTTAACAGGTTCTCTCGCAATTCTATGGGTTAAGCACATGGTTAAGGATTCGTGCTGGAGTATCTCATGAAGTCTCAAAGGGTCTAGGAATGGGTCTCTAGCCTGGAGGGTTAAACATAACTTCACGGGGTTGCACTTGGTCGTGGAGGTTGTAGCAGGAGTCTTCATTGTTAGTTGGTCGCCGAGTTGGAATCCTTGGCACTTCTTGTCTTGCGGGTCTTCAGTTGAGGGGAGGGAAGAGAGGGAGAAAGTAGCATAGAGGAGGGGAGTGCCTAAAGGGGGTTCTATAGTGCAGGTGCAAACAAACAGGGGCAAAAAGGCCGAAACAAAAGAAACAAGGCAAGGAAGATGATATAGCCATGCACTTGTTGCCTAGGGCAAAAGTGCGACTTATATCAAAACACAAACAAATAAAAGCAAGCAACACACAATCATGGTTCTATTCGAACCATCACACGGACTCGACTGCACATAGGGGGTACACGAATCATCCTACCCTAGGGTTCTCTGACTCAGCAGTCGTGACTTGTGCCTCGTGCAATCTCCTGAGTTTTCCACAGGTGTTGCTATGTCCCTTGTAGTTGTTTGACAAACGATCCGGGTTGAGCCTGGAGAATCTTCAACAACTTCTCGCCTGATGAGGTGATGCGGTGAAGGTGTCTCCTTACAGCTGGCGTTGACTTGTCTTCTCTTGTCTCTTTAATCATGATGATCCCTTGTGCCTTCTGGGCCGTCGAGGGTACCAGGTAGGCAATCCTTTATGCAATGATATCAATCAAGGCATAGTAGAGGTTCAACATGGCGGTTACGTTGATGACAACATCGACACCAAGAGCGGGGGACGAAGAGAACCGTTTTCCTGCTCACTATAGTGAGGCGGACCAAATGGCGAGGTTCTCATCCACCGGTGGTTGCCGATACAACAACGGTAGTGACATGATTACTCTATTGGCGATGTATATCATGATTTTGCATAACCTATACCCTGGTCGTCATAGGCCAATGTTGCATCTTCTTGGGGCACTATCAAGGGTGTCACCATCTTCTGGGTCTTCATGTCTTCATTCCTCGAGGATGGATTTTCTGTTGGTATCGTCTTGTCGTGGTGTCGCCACTCTTGCGTGTAGAAGTGGTGGGTGAGTGTTTGGCAAGGTGCACTCCACGAGGTTTACAGAAAATCCAGTGGTCAGGGGCATAAGGGTTCTAGCGACTAAAAGTTTTGAAGGGGAAGAGATCAAGTATAGCCTAGTTTTCGAAAAATTGAGAAGGGAAGAGAAGTATAGATAGTTTTGAAAATAGTTTTACCCTAACTAACGACCATGCTAACTAAGGCTTCCTACAGTCAGGATGGCTCTGATACCAGCTCTGTGGGGACCCCGACTCATAAGTCGTGATCACCGAATGCACGTGTACAGTGATCCCAGAGATCAATGCTCACTGAACACACAGATACTGAATAACAAGAGTCTTACATCCATACACACTGTATTACACAAATAGGACCATTATGGTCAAGTCTTGAGTATATCATCGCAGCGGAAATCTTCAATAACAACTTGGACCCATGCCATCTGCCTTAACCCTACAGGCATTCTGACTGGGAAGCGTCCTAGCTCGCATGCTCGTCACGAAGAAATCTTCATCATATCCTGTTCTCTCATGCCTGGCCAATAAAATAACCAGTGGCAAGCCAATGAGTACTTTGAATGTACTCGCAAGCAACCCAAGTGTGATGACAGAATAATTATGCAAGGCTCTACTGCTAAATTGGCAGTTTTGCGGAAAGCTAGTTTTTCATATGCAAGTATGATCAACATATAACTTGGACATGCATGTGTCTGCAACAAGTATCAGGAGGTTTCAGACATCAATATCGAGAAAGAGTCATGAACAACTCTTGCTCACACTCATCACGACTTTCTCGCAATCACATCAACAAATTTACCAAACCGTGTTGTTTTCCAGAAACTTATGGACATAGTCTAAGTAGCACCACCCAACTGTCCTTGACCGTGGACACGGCTATTCGTATAGTTTTACACTCTGCAGAGGTTGCACACTTTACCCACAAGATCCAGGGGAACTTCCGTGTCATTCACGACCCGCGGTACCGCAAGTACCCGGGGTAAGCACCCGATCACTACCTTTCCCTAGACGACACTAGCATAGGGTCCACTCGTTGGTACACGGCCCTCGAGTACGAACAGTAGATTATGGGACTTGCCCTATTTTCAATGTCACGCGTACACGAAGGGACCAACGGTGTGTCCGGTGCCCTGTAAAAACAGTCATGGCTGCCTATCCAAGCACGACCCCGTCCCGAGAGTGACCTCATGTCACCCCCGTCACTAGTAATGCGGGCACCATGCTAGTATCGACCTAGGTAATCAATACTGCCCTTTCCCATATAAGGGTAGAGTGGTTGCGCATGTTTGGTTGGGACGGTAGTTGTCGTGGAATTAACACGGCAGATGTCCGGTCTAACTGACTTGATGATGGAACCATCGCACGGGTTAGCTTAAAGGGGTTCATAGCACACAAAGGACACAGAGGGTTTATACTAGTTCGGCCCCGTCGATGAAGGTAAAAGCCTACGTCTAGTTGGTTTGGTATTGCTTGGGCGTCGGATTACAGGGAGCGGATCGCTTGTCTGTAGTCTCGACAGGTTGATTCTTGCTTGTCCTTGAACCGTCGCCGGGTCATCCCTTTATATAGAGGCGACGCCTGGTCCGGTTTATAGAGTCCCGAGGCCGGCTCATACTCGTGTCCGCCTCGGTCTCTGTCCTTTCTTCCTTATCTCTCAAGTTACATCATCGGGCGGTTTACAAACCATAATTCTATACATGGGCCCTAAGATCTCATGGGCCGTAGCTTTTACTAAATATTACAACCAAACATATTATAATAAACCGGTTTACACTAGCCGGTTCATACCTGCTAGTCATATCCCTGACATTAGGCCCCAGAATGATTTGAACTTGTTCATATCAATCTCCCTTGTCTTGTATAATTTCCTTCTGTGTCTTCTCATTTTTGTAAACCGCCCTGACGTCATCCCCGAGAATCACTGAATCTGACCGTGACATCACTTCCGCATGTAACGCCGCGAGCTGTATTGTAGTTTTGTTTAATGGTTATCCCGAAAATCGAGGCGTCAAAGGATCTTTATCCGATCCTTTGCTCCCTCGAATCCCGTGCCTGTCGCTTCGTATCTGACTTTTCCTTATAAATACTACTGTCCCCATCTATTATCTTCTTCTCGCCTCTTCTTCCTCCGTTCGTTGCCCGAGCTTCAAGTCACCATTGACGCCCGAGCTCGAACCACCGCCGTCGACCGCCGAAATCAAGTCCTCGCCGGCCGCTGCATCAACCTGACTTTTGACCAGAGAAACCTCCGCCGCTGATCCCTGTTGTTCCAGGTACGTCTTTCATCTTCATTGTCGATCCGTATCTTCTAGGGTTCTTCCTTGCGCGTCCGCCATTAGAGCCTTAACGAGAACTTTATCTTGTTCGTAGAAAGTTTGACCTTTTCGTCCTGCCTTTATTCTGCTGCTTCCATGCTTTAGATCTCGTCATTTTACATAACCTGTAGATTCATCCGCTCCGTCTATCACCCTTGTGATTCTTCCCGTATCTCTTTGTATTTATTTTTCTTTTTCTTGCATGCTCAGATCTGTTCTGCCTTAGTTGTCTGTAAAAACCTGTTTCCTTCCCTTTGTAAATCTGCTAAGTATACTCCGGTTTAACCTGTCATGCACGGACACTAAAAAATCTTAAAGACAAACGCGACGGTTTTAGCTCTTCCTGTATTACTGTCGTGAACCGGTAGTAACATAGCTCCCTATTATTACCGGGTTATCCACATCATTAGTCCCTTGCTGAAACCGTTGCGTAATCCTTGTATATATCTTCCGGTTTATACTGCTGTACCCGCATAATCCGGTTTTGCACTTTATCTTTTCAGCATTTGCTCTTCTGCTATTATGGCCAAACAATTTGTGTCTTGCGATTGGGCTCCTTCCATTGTCACGGAAGAAGATTTAGCCAAAGCTGTGTCAATTGGCACTTTAGGCCCTCGATCTGTTTTAAAGTGGCGGGCTTCAAAAGGTGAATGCCCTCCTACTCCCAGAGAGGGGGAGGTTATTGTTTTCTTTGATCATATAGCTCGAGGCTTCACACCCCCCGGTTCAAAAAAATTCCGGGATGTACTTGCCGCCTTCCAACTCCATCCTCAGGACATAGGTCCAAACTCTGTCTCCAATATCTGTGATTTCCAAGTGTTCTCAGTGGTATATCTGCAAGAAGAACCGTCTGTTGACCTGTTCCGGGATTTCTTTCACCTGAACCGGCGCACTGAATTCACCAGCGGACCGCATCAAGAACTGGGTGGGGTTAGCATCCAGAAAAGGAGAGATGTAGTCTTTCCCCACGCCGCTCTTCATACGCACCCAAAGGATTGGAACAAGTCCTGGTTTTACTGTATTGATACTTCTCCTGCCGGGGAGAACCCACTGCCGGGTTACCGCGAGCACCGTCTTCCGGAGGATCACCCTTTGCCACAGCGACTTACCTCTGCCGAACGACCCCGGTTTGCTTCTCAGCTTACTAAACTGAAAGCTTTTATGGCCAACGGTCTAGTTGGAACCGATTTCATGCGCTGTTGGCTCTCTTGGAGTATCCTTCCCTTGAGTCGGCGACCAAATCTGATGTGCAAGTATTCTGGTAAACCGGACGACCCTCAACGGTTTACCAAGGATGAACTTTCTGAATCGGAGGTTATTGAATCGGCTAAGAAGATGATCAACGTCACCTTAGAAGATTGCAGCAAAGTTGGGTTGGCTCCGTATTATAAGAAGAACAGACTGCCTGCAGTAAGCCTTGCTTTCTTGTATATATTTTTTAATCCGTTTATATAAACCGTCCTCTAACTGTCTCTTTCTGTCCGAATAGGCCGATGATCCTTTCTGGAAAAGAAAACCTCAGGAGAAAACCGGAAAGCAGACACGCCGAAAAACCCTTGCTAATAAGAAGAGAAAGGCGGCCGGAGGCTCTAGTTCTCATGCTGAGGATGACGATCCGGACTCTGAGGTATGAATTAATCCGGCTTTAACTTGCTTGCTTTTACTCATATTTGTATCTAATGATAACTTTCCACAGGAGTTGGCTGAAGGTGATAAACCGGCCGAAGTTGAGGTAACTATCCTTTCTTCCGATTCAGAACCACTTCCGCAAAAAAGTCGTCGGACAGTCCGGAAATATCAATTTTCTCATCCTTATGCTCAATTGGATCCTAATTTTCTTTTGAAGAAACAACAACATGAAGCTCTTCGTCGGACCACTCGCCACATCGGCCTGGCAGTGGAATCATCCGGAATCTCTCTCACTCCGGCTCGGAGGCGCCGTTCTGAGGTTATACTTTCTCCAACCCTCCTTCATCCCAAGGCCGGGCTTATCCGCAAACCTCTTAAACCGTCTGACCCTGATTATCAGGATACTCCATTATCTTCTTCCGGTGAATCGACTGCCACGCAACTTCCCCCACTGAAAACCGTCCCAGGGTAAGTCTTTTTAACTTATCCGGTTTATGATTATATTTTGCTTCACAATCTTAACTCGTTTTCCGAACTTATTCCAGCAAGCCAAAGCCTAGCAAAAAACCAAAGGCCAAAAAATCCACTGCTGAGACTACTGTTGATGATCCGGCAGTTGATCCGGCAACAACCGTCCCCCCAGAAGGCGAGCCTACAATTCCTCTTGAGAATCCTGCGCCTACGGATCATATTTCAATGCCCGAGAACCCTACTGCTGATGATGTTCATAATGCGCCAAGTCCTGCCCGGGCCAATTCTCACCAGACCAATCCGGCATCTCCCAGTCCGGTTCATACTGCAGCTCCACCAACAGTACCTGCTTCTCCAGAAGTTGAAGTGACTGGCACTGCTTTTACTGCTCCGGCTCAGCCCACTGTTTTAGCCAAACATACGGCTAAAGCGGAGAAATTGCATAAAGAGAAAGGTAAATGGAATACCGAGCTATCCAGCCTTGCTGACATGAGTGCCCAGGAGCTCTATTCCGGGTATTTAAACCGGCTCCACAGCAGCCGAGATTACGAAGCGGGCTTAGTTAACATGATGAAAGAAAAATATGAGGTAATCCTTTCCTTCTGGCTTTGTACTTTTGATATGCTTCTAACTATTTCATAGTAGCCCCCGAGTTCCGGTTTAGCTGCTCGTTCAAGGTGAACCGGAACTTATAACTTGAACAACTGATCTTACATTAGCCCCCAAGTATCAAGTAGATAACTTTGGTTATGTATTTCATACTTGTAAGAATTTCTTCTGATACTTCCATTATCCATTAGCCCCCAAGTGTCAAGTAGACAACTTGCTTGTGTGCTTGAGACTTTTGTCTTCGAATTACTTATGCTTTTTTCTTCAACTACCCATTAGCCCCCAAGTGTCAAGTAGACAACTTGTTTGTGTGCTTGAGACTTGTCTGATTTTTGCTTCTTATCACTTGATTTTTCTTGCAGGCTGACTTAAACCGGAATGCTGATGAGATCAATGAGCTTCGGAGCCGCCTTGCTGAAACGGAGGCTGCTGCTTCGAAAGCCAAGAAAGATCTGAAGGTGAGTTTAAAGACTGCTGAAGAGCTGAAAAAATTCTTTGAAGAAGAGCGGGCTGCCTTTGAGGTTCAGAAGAAAGAGCTGGAGAAAAGGGCCAAAGATGCTGAGGAAGCCCTTAATCCGGTGACTGAAGAATTAACCGGCTTAAAGCGGCAAATAGAGTTGATGACCTCTGCCATCTTTGGTAAGTCTTTTGATCAGTATTCCTGCTTTAACCTTGTAATCTTTCATCTGTACCGGTTTAACTGTGATACTCATATGCAGGACGCCGTGTCACCCATCTTGGGGATGACTTGCGGAAGAAACTTAAGGCCTGTTACACTTTGGTCGAGCAGCTGTATTCCGGCGCTCAGAGGATCATAAGTGCAACATCTTTCAGTAAACCGGCCCCCACGACCATCCAAGGTACATTAGAAAAGTTGTCTGTTTTGCCAGTGCGTTTGGAGGAAGTCAAGAAATCTGCTGCTCGAGCCGGTGCCCTCATGGCGCTTACCAGAGCCAAGGCCTGGGTTCCGGACTTTGATCCGGAAGAGGCTTTAAATGGGTGTCCAAATACCAAGGAAGACGGATCATCATTTACTGCAAAGGATCTCTATGCTTTGACAAAGGAGATGCGTCCCCTTGCCAGCAAACTTGCGGCTGAAGCAGATTTATCCAGGTATCATCCAGGGTATGACTTGCAAAACGAGCGGGTGGAGCGGCCGGTTTATGAAACCGTCAATCTAATCCCACCAGTGCATCCTCATACATTCGCTCCAGATATTGAACCGTCGGAACTCATCAACGAAGAGATGTATTTTCGTACTTTAACGAAGATCGACTGGTGCGCCCCGGATTTCCAACCGCTTCAAGAGGACGAGGAGATTCCGGATCAAGTTGATGGCCAGCCGTCTCAGCAGGAAGGAGCATAACTCATAACTTATTGTTGTAGTTGCAGTCCCGCTTTATCAAACAATCTTTTAATCCGTCAGGCTTGCTATGCCTTGTAATAGGATAGCTGAAACATTATCCGCTTTGATCCGGATATTCTGAGTTCTTGTTTTAATGTTTGCCAAATTAAATTTTGTCTGATGTCGTTTATCTTGCGTATCATCTGTTCCAGCATAAGTAACACTGAAAACATGTCCTAGCGGTTTACCACTGGACAGATTAAATTGTTCTCACAATATATCAAACAAGTATATACTTATATCAGAAATAATTTTATACCTGAGACCAAGTATGCTCAATACTCTTAATCCGGTAGAACTTAAAATTTCTTGATGAGGACCTTCATGGATCCAATAACAAACCCGGGCTTGATAAAAGACACCGGTTTATATCATTCTGAAACTTTGTCCAGAAGTTTGTAGCTTGTTTCCTGATGGATGATCCGGGTTATAATGAACACCGGTTTATTCATGCTGGTATTCATGACCCAGACTTTTAACTTTATAGATATGTGGTCAACTTCTGTAGCTGTTCCACTCCGGTTTAAAGAGTCATAAAACATAAACACCAAAGATGTGAATTTGAAAATAAAACCATGTAGTCAAGGCTTTTTAAGAGCTGCCAGGCTCAAAGCAAGGTTCAGCCAATCACTGGATGTGGGAATCCCGTCTTTCCAGAGGGCCGGTGGATGCGGATTATCCGTCTTTCCATAGGAACCATAAGAAAAAAAATTAGCCAATCACTGGATGCGGGTAAACCCGTCTTTCCAGAGGGCCGATTGATGGATGCGGGAATCCCGTCTTTCCATAAGAATTTTAGCCAATCACTAGATGCGGGTAATCCCGTCTTTCCAGAGGGCCGGTTGATGGATGCGGGAATCCCGTCTTTCCATAAGAATTTTAGCCAATCACTGGATGCGGGTAATCCCGTCTTTCCAGAGGGCTGGTCGATGGATGCGGGAATCCCGTCTTTCCATATAGTCTTCCATGGCTCCATGAAGTCATGGGTAGATCTTGAACCAATCACTTGATGGATTACCATCCAGAGGGTTTCCTTGAAGCGTCCTCTTTTGAGCCGGATGTGACCTCATGCTCTTCAGGGAGTTTTATTGCTTTTGAGTATATATATTCTGCAAAAATCAGTTTTAAACCGGCCGATATGTTTGAAATATAACATATGATAATACATATATGGTTGTCCTCACAAGATATTTGTATTGGAAAAAAGGCTGAGCCCCCGGTTTACCGAGGTTGCCGGTTTATTCATTGATCATAATATATACATAGGATACAGTGGAGCTCATAGCTCAAGTATAGTATGGCCGTAAGTGGGCGATGTTCCATGGCCTCTTCGTCTCCTCCTCTGATGTCCGTGAGTCCTTGTGTTCTCGAACGTCCAGCAGGTAATATGAACTGTTGTGCAGATTCTTGCTGACCACAAAGGGCCCTTCCCAAGGCGGGGATAATTTGTGCATATCTGTTTGATCTTGGATGAGCCGGAGTACCAAGTCGCCCGCCTGGAACGTCCTTGTCTTGATCCGGCGGCTGTGATATCTGCGTAAGTCTTGTTGATAAATTGCAGACCGTGCCGCAGCTATATCACGCTCTTCATCCAGCCGGTCCAAACTGTCTTGCCTTGCTTGCTCATTGGCCGCTTCAACATAAGCTGTTACCCTTGGTGAATCATGACGGATATCACTTGGAAGGACCGCTTCAGCACCATATACCATGAAGAAAGGTGTGTAACCTGTGGATCGGTTTGGTGTAGTGTTGATACTCCAAAGAACAGATGGTAACTCCTCAACCCAGCATCCTGGGGTTCTCTGCAAAGGAGTCATAAGCCGGGGCTTGATACCTCGCAAAATCTCCTGATTTGCTCTTTCAGCTTGACCATTGGATTGGGGGTGGGCCACAGAAGATACATCTAAGCGAATATGCTCCCGTTGACAGAATTCTTCCATCTCACCCTGAGATAAATTGGTGCCATTATCCGTGATGATGCTGTGCGGAAAGCCAAACCGGAAAATTACCTTTTTGATGAATTTGACCGTCGTTGCCGCATCACACTTGCTTATAGGCTCTGCCTCAGTCCACTTTGTAAACTTATCCACTGCTACTAGTAGATGAGTTTTTTGATCTTGGGATCGCTTGAAAGGTCCAACCATATCAAGCCCCCAAGTTGCGAACGGCCAGGTTATTGGTATCATCCGGAGCTCCTGTGCTGGAACAAGAGCGCGTCGTGAAAACTTCTGACAAGCATCACACTTCCGGACCAAATCTGCCACATCAGCATGAGATGTTAACCAATAGAACCCATGTCGAAAAGCCTTAGCCACCAAGGATTTTGAACCGGCATGATGACCACAATCCCCTTCATGGATCTCGCGAAGGATCTCACAACCTTCCTCAGCCGATACACATCGCTGAAATGCTCCAGAAACGCTTCGATGATGAAGTTCCCTGTTGGCAATTGTCATGGACTTAGAATGACGGATTATCTGCCGTGCTTCTATTTCATCGTCCGGTAGCTCTCCTCGGCTCAGATATGCCAAATAAGGCAGCGTCCAATCCGGAATAACATGAATCGCTGCAACTAACTGTGCCTCCGGATCAGGAACAACTAGGTCTTCCTCCGGTGGTTTTCTTCAGCATCTGGTAAAGCGGAATCGCCTTCTCTCCCAAACGGCTGATGAACCGGCTTAATGCTGTGATTCGGCCAGCGATACGCTGAACATCGTTGATGCAAACTGGTTTAGTCAAAGATGTGATTGCCTTAATCTTCTTCGGATTAGCTTCTATTCCTCTGTTTGAGACCAAGAATCCCAGTAGTTTACCTACCGGAACACCAAAGGCACACTTCTCCGGATTAAGCATCATCTTATAAGCTCGAAGATTGTCAAAAGTCTCCTTAAGATCCTCTATCATTGTCTCCTCTTTCCTTGATTTAACCACAATGTCATCCACATAGGCATGAACATTCCTCCCTATCTGTCCTTTAAGACAATTCTGAACGCAACGCTGATAAGTTGCTTGAGCATTCTTGAGCCCAAAAGGCATAGATACATAGCAAAAAGCACCAAAAGGGGTTATGAAAGCTGTCTTCTCTTGGTCTTTAACTGCCATCTTGATCTGGTGATATCCTGAATATGCATCCAAAAAGCTTAGCCGCTCACATCCCGCTGTGGCATCGATAATCTGATCAATGCGAGGAAGAGCAAAGGATCAGTTGGGCAAGCTTTGTTGAGGTCTGTGTAGTCCACACACATTCTCCACTTCCCATTCTTCTTTAACACCAGCACCGGATTAGCCAACCACTCTGGGTGAAAGACTTCCACTATGAACCCTGCGGCCAAAAGCCTGGCCACTTCTTCTCCTATAGCCTTGCGCCTCTCTTCGTTGAAGCGGCGCAAATATTGTTTAACCGGTTTATATTTCGGATCAATGTTAAGGCTGTGCTCAGCGAGTTCCCTCGGTATACCTGGCATGTCAGAAGGTTTCCACGCAAAGATATCCCGGTTCTCACGGATGAACTCGATGAGCGCGCTTTCCTATTTGGGATCAAGGTTAGCGCTGATAGTGAACTGCTTCGACGAATCACCTGGCACAAAATCAACTTGCTTGGTCTCCTCCGCTGATTTAAACTTCAACGCCGGATCATGCTCTGTAGTTGGCTTCTTCAGCGGAGTCATATCTGCCGGATCAACATTATCTTTATAGAACTTCAATTCCTCTGTGGCACATACTGCCTCCGCGTAGGCTGCATCTCCTTCTTCACACTCCACTGCTATCTTACGACTTCCAAGAACCGTGATCGTACCCTTGTGACCCGGTATTTTGAGCTGCAGATAAACATAACATGGCCTAGCCATAAACTTGGCATAAACCATTCTCCCGAATAAAGCGTGATAGGGGCTCCGGATCTTGACAACTTCGAAAGTTATCATTTCTGACCTGGAATCATGCTCATCTCCAAAGGTAACTTCCAAGTCAATCTTTCCAACTGGATAAGCCGACTTACCTGGAACCACTCCGTGGAATACCGTGTTTGATTGTCTTAACTTCTTATCCGTCAGGCCCATACGACGGAAGGTCTCATAGTACAAGATGTTGATGCTGCTACCACCATCCATGAGAACTTTAGTGAACTTATAACCTCCCACATGGGGCGCTACCACCAAGGCCAAGTGGCCCGGATTATCCACCCGCATCGGGTGATCCTCCCTACTCCATACAATGGGCTGCTCTGACCAGCGCAGAAATTGCGGTGTTGCCGGTTCAACCGCGTTAACTGCCCGCTTTAAAACCTTCTGATCTCGTTTACACAGACTTGTGGTGAACACATGGTATTGCCCACTGCTCAACTCCTTCGGATTATTCTGATATCCGGATTGTGGTTGCTGTTGCTGACGCTGCTGATTACCCTGATTATTGTGATTACCTTGGCCCTGCTGTTGACTGCCTTGGTTATTGTAACCACCCTGATTACGCGGCTGATTGCCCTGGTTATTATAACTTCCTTGACCATTTTGATTACCGGCCCGGTTTTGATAACCATTGTTATTGCCCCTATATCTTGATCCGAAGCTGTTCCCCTGATGACCCGGACCATAAAACCCTGGGCCTGAACCGCCATTTGGAGGCCTGTCATTAGGATTAAAGCGGCCCATCATTGCTTCCATAAAGGGCCTGCACTCTCTTATAATGTGTTTTGCCAGTCATTTGCTCGAGCCATGCTTCGGACAAGGCTGATCTAACTCTTGGTGCCAACTAAAATCCCCTCCGCCGGTTTGCTGAGGTGGGTTGCCCATATTACGCTGAAAACCCCCTTGAACTTGGGTATTGGCTACGAAATCAGAGCCACCTTCTGCCTTTCGCTTGCCCAAGAAACTTGCAGTAGCCGGGTTAACTTGCGCCGGTTTACCAGGTTTGTTAACCTTCCCTGCTTTGTCTCCCTCAGCTTCTGGATACTTGGTATTATCAGAGTCCCCATACTTTACCAGAGCACTCATGAGAGTTCCCATATCATTGCAATCCCTTTTAAGCCGTCCTAGCTTTAACTTTAAAGATTCAAACCGGCAATTGTTTTCCAAAGTCACTATCGCCGTACTAGGATTGATACCATTCGAAGAGTGCAAGATCTCTGATACTCGCCGCACCCAAGCACTTGTAGACTCCTGCTCTCCTTGCACACAGGCTGCTAGATCCACCACTGACATCGGCTGCTTGCATGTATCTGTGAAGTTTTTGATGAACTGATGATGTAGCTCTCCCCATGATCCGATGGACTTAGGGGGTAAACCCTTTAGCCAGGTCCGGGCTGTACCCTCAAGCATCATGGTGAAATATTTTGCACAAGCCGCTTCATCCACGTCCAGCATCTCCATGGCCATCTCATAACTCTCCATCCGAGCTTCAGGAGGTAAATCCGCAGTGTAATTAGGTACCTTGCGGGGCCCTTTAAAATCCTTGGGCAGTTTGACGCTCCGTAAAGCGGGGATAAGACACTGTACCCCAAAAGCACTCGTTGTGACTCCTGTCTCTGCTGTGGCTGTGTGAACCGGCGTCGTTTGACGGATTTCCTCCCGGGCTACTGACCTAACCCGGTTTGCATCTTGAGCTTGAGCATCCGCGCCTGCCGGATTATCCTGTCTGCGCCGATGTCGCCTGCGTTCACTGCTAGACACTTCTGGCTCTTCCCAATGCCTAGTGTAACTCCGGCTGGGACGCGGTGTTGAATGTAGCCTCTCCCTGCTATGAGAATATGCTTGCTGCTGTATTAGCGCCGTATTGAGCAGATCCTTGACCATGCGTGCCTCCAATGCCACCGGAGATGTCCCCTCAACGGGTAAAGCAGCCAAACGTGCAGCAGCAGCAACGATGTTATCCAAAGGATTTGAATAATGACCTGAAGGGGTAGGAACATGAGGCGCAGACGTGATCCGCCGATCTTGATCCACAGTGGGCTGCTGAACCGGCTCATCCCTGGCTGGAGGTGCCCTCCGGTTTGAAGCCGGATCGTTGCTGGTCCCAGCCCCAGGCGTTCTGAACAGCTCCGCCGCTTCATAAACCGATGGTAGACGAGATTGATATTTTCGACCCCTTACTCCCTGCACAGAGGCCTGCTCCATCCTTAGATGAAAAGCCTGATCATTCAACTCCGCTTGCCTTATTGCTATCATTGCCTTCTCTGCTTTCAGATCCTCCTTTAATTGATCAATCCGGCCTTTTAACTGAAGGAGCTCTGCATCATGCTGCGCCTTGTCTGCTGGAGCTATCGTTGCCACTGCTTTAGCTATGAACTCCTCGATCAAGGTGGATAGAACGTCAGTAGGTGAGAGGGCCGGGTCGCTCCCCCCTACACCAGCTTCTGCTGTCGCCCCGTTCACCGTGGGCTGTGAACCGGCCATAAAGACAGCCACCCGATTTGGCGGGTCGAACGGGTCCGGAATACTGTTTCCATCGGACTCACCCTCAGACCGGCCGTCCTGCAACTGATACAAAGACTCAGTTTCTCCGGATGAAGATTCGTCATCGGAGTAGACAACTGTTGCACCATCGGATTCCGATCCGTCCTCGGTTCGAACCCCGTGGACTGCTCCAACGAAAACGTGCTTCACGGCGGGCTGAATCCGGTTTGATCTCGCACGCTGAGCCGGCTCAATGATGTTGGAGAATATGTCCGGCTCAGGTCCCGGTTCGCCGATCTTGCCGATGAAGACGTCGATGCCGCCGAAGGGAACCCGGTACACGTATTCGATTGAATTGGCCTCCGGTCCCCAGCCTGCGTCGTTGATGTAGATCCGGCCGCGGCGACTCTTGGTCATCCGGCCGACCGTGCAACCCTTGAGCCCTTCAAAGCTGCCCTTCAAGAACTCGAAACCATCGTGCGGAGGCCCCATGGTGGGCGCCAACTGTCGTGGAATTAACACGGCAAATGTCCGGTTTAACGGACTTGATGATGGAACCATCGCACGGGTTAGCTTAAAGGGGTTCATAGCACACAAAGGACACAGAGGGTTTATACTAGTTCGGCCCCTTCGATGAAGGTAAAAGCCTACGTCTAGTTGGTTTGGTATTGCTTGGGCGTCGGATTACAGGGAGCGGATCGCTTGTCTGTAGTCTCGACGGGTTGATTCTTGCTTGTCCTTGAACCATCGCCGGGTCGTCCCTTTATATAGAGGCGACGCCTGGTCCGGTTTACAGAGTCCCGAGGCCGGCTCATACTCGTGTCTGCCTCGGTCTCTGTCCTTTCTTCCTTATCTTTCAAGTTACATCAGCGGGCGGTTTACAAACCATAATTCTATACATGGGCCCTAAGATCTCATGGGCCGTAGCTTTTACTAAATATTACAACCAAACATATTATAATAAACCGGTTTACACTAGCCGGTTCATACCTGCTAGTCATATCCCTGACAGTAGTCACACCTAAATCTAATCCATCTCTGTAAACAACACTTTCATGAAGCCTCGGTACACTACTTCTTCACCAAGTAGTGCCCTAGTTCCTCATCAACTCCCAGGGGCATTAGTGGTACCCACTGGGTTATTTGCAAGTATGTCAAACCACACTTGTTTCTTTCCATGCATAACCCTGACCCATTTTCTGTAGCCAACTACTATAGCATATATCTATCTACTCCCACCCACATAACCCTCATTGGAAGGTAGGGTCATGTTTGATGCAAGTTTCAATAGTAAAGAAACAAAGGTACCAACTAAAGTGGTCGCCACCTCTACATGATTCTGATGCATTAATAATAAGGTGCTATGAGACATGCATAAAAAGGTTTCTTGAACATGGTCAAAGGGCTGCTTGCCTTATCCTTCCGAGTCTTCAAACCTTCTGGTCCATCTCCGAGTACTCCATTTATTTCGTCAACTAACGTTGGAAACAATCATAATAAGCAACACAATAAGGAAAAAATAAAAGTGCTCTAAAAATAGGAGTTGGACTTTTCTAGGATACCTCTGGTCATATGAAAAATGACCAAGGTGGTTTCATTGGAGTATGATCAATGGGTGGTTGGGCACATTTCAATATGATGGAATCAAGGGGTTTATGGATATGAAAGAGGTGTACAGAAATATATTTTTGAAAGATGAGCAAGGGCACCCATTTAACAAGTCATGATTTTAGAAGCATCTAGGAGTTTGTTTCACTGGATTTGGAGTTCAAATGAATTCCCCAGGATTTTGCAAAGTTGATAAATATGAAGAAATGGCTCATTATTTGGTGGGGTACAGAAAGTATTAATAAAAATGTTCCAAAACTAAGTTTGGATATGACAAGCACCTAGGAATTTGAACCACTGCATTTGGATCAAATTTCAGCTCTCTGTGATTTTCTAAAGTTCATCATAGAAAATGAATAATGACATTTTGATAATATTTTGTGAAGGAAAAGTTTCTGGAAAAATGTGCATGTTGCACTATGTGATAGAGCATGATTTATGGAGCCAGAAGAAATTTGAATCACCAAGTTTGGACACTATTTGAATATTTGGATGATTTTTGAAGCTGTCTCGTAAAAGAAAAAGGATAAGGAAAGGGTTTTACCCTTATACAGCGCGCTGGGCGGGAGATAGCAGTGGGCCGGCCCAGCGGCTCGGGTGCGCGGGCAACAGGGGCGACGTCGAAGGCGCCCACGCGTACTGCGCCTTCACTGCGGGGACGCGGAACCAGGCGAACCCGCCTCCACTTGCCAGTGTGGCCTGGTGGCTGGGCCACTTATGAGCGGGGCCCACCTGCAGGGCCTCCGTCTTCTTCTTCCTCCCGCGCGCTCGCCTGGCCGAGGGAGCAGAGGACCCCGACGGCGACTACCGGCGCTACGGAGCACCTCCGGCGATGCTCTGGCTATGGATGGGCTCGGTGAAGAACGCCGCATCCACCCATGTATGCCACGGCTGCGAGGGATGATCGAGTCGACGGCGGCTTGGACGCCGGCGGATGGTGGTGTCGGTGAGATGGGCAAGGTACGCCTAGCTCAGGGGAGTCCGTAGGTGGAGATAGGAGAGGGAGAAGAGATCGTGCTGGCACGAATTCGAGCAGAGGTCGGCGGCTCGGCTCCGGCCATGGTGGTGCACTGAGGGCGCGGGGAGAGGCACGGCTTGGTCCAGAGGATGCACAGGAGCTAGGGGTAGCAAATGGGGCGGAGAGGAGCATCGGGGAAGGCCTTATATAGGTGGCCCACGGAGCATCGTGAGCGCGTGCGCCGGCGAGGCCGTTGTCATCGCTGCAAGCCACGGGGGCGCGCGTGGGTGTGTCCGGGGTGTTCGTGGGGTTGGTCCAGGCCTAGAGAAAGAGAGAGGAGGAGCGGGGATGCGCCAGGGCAGCGCGCGTGTGAGCACGCTCATTGGGGCTCTCGGTGACCACGGTGCGCGTGCGAGCAGGGGCCGGAGAGAGAAATGAAGGAGGGGGCCGACCAGCTGCCGTGTCCCGGACGTCGAGGCGACCTCGGGGGACACGAGGGGAAGGCCCGAGGTGGTCGGGGCTGGTGATTGGGGGTGGCTACAGTGCGCCAGGTCACTGTAGCGCGCTCGAGATCGCGAGCTCTGCATGCCATGGCATAGAAAAAGTGTCATATGCGTGTCCCCTTATGTCCAGCAGTGCTAGGGGTTAGTAAATAATGCCCAGACGGCCTGGGATGCCCTGGAGGGCCACTGAAGTGAGGAGGGAGGTGAGAAAGAAGGAGATTGCTGCTGTCCAGAAGAGTAAAATGGGGTTTTACCCCCTCCAATGATTGAGTTGAGGCATGGGTGAGTTACAAGATGTAGAAGATGATCAGTTTTACCTATGGTAAGAATTTGAGGTAAAGGGGAATAGAAAAAGGGGTCAAAACAATGGTTTTTGGAAAAATGGCAGAAGGTATTTGATGCAGATTTGGGCAAGCAAAATAACTCCACTTGACATGAGACTTAACAGGATCAAATGGCACATACATTTAGGCCCTTCCACCAAATTTGAGCTCATTTGGGCAAAGTTGCCAATGCAACTTTGGTGAACCCTAGAAATCAACATAAATGGATTTCTCAAGATTAGGTTAAGCAAATCATCTCTCCTTGATGCACCACTTGGTATAGTGTCATCATTTGGGGTTGTGAACATGTCCACAAAATTTGAGGCCCCAAGTAAAAAGTTGGCAATGTAGAGTTGTCCAAATTTGGATTTGGTCAAAAAGGGTTTTGGGGCACTTAGATCAAGTTGTCCTTCTCCAAAACTTGTGCCATTTGTCATAGATGCATAATTACATCATTTTAGCTTGTGCACCAAGTTTGAGAGCATTTGGACAAGTTTGGCAATGTAAAGTTGCTCAAACTTCACAATGGACAGAAATGGTTTTGAGGGGATTTGATGATGTTTTCTTGCTTCCCAAGGCATGGGGCGTGGCAAGATCATCAAATATGTCATATATGACATGATAGAATTTCCCTGGAATTTTTGGAGAATATTTCCTTTGTAAATATTTCAGAAGCTTGAAATATCCTGAAAGGGTTTTGGAAGGATTTGTCCAATATTTTCCACATGAACATGTGTTGAAACTCTTATATATGGACAATATATGTCCTACGAGTTTCCCTGAATTTTTGCAAATATTTTTGAAATAATTAAATATTTTTCCCTATTAAAGACCATTTCTGGCCTAAAGGAAAAGCATTTAAATAAAATATAAAAATAACTTTTTAAAATTATAATTTTGTGGTTTCTGGGAGTCCTATATCTACTAGGTTTCAAATATACTTTTTGAAATAATTTTCTCACCCTAAATCAAGCACTTGCAGTGCAAACCTCGATTCAGGGGTTTTTGAAAAACTAATTTTAGAAAATACTATTTGGCCAAAATATTTTTATAGGAAAATACTATACTGTTCTATACACATGGCATGATCATTGGGAAAAGGTTTTGGATCAAGGAGATGAAGTATAAGAGTTGGAGGGTTTATTTGATTTTTTTAGAGCACTAGCAAACAGCAGACAAAAATCAAATCAAGCAAAGTCAAAAACACTCAAAAATTTTGTAAATCCACATTTTTAGCATAATCATAAGCTTAGGCAATGTGGCATGAAAAACAGGGTGTGACACATCTGGTCAAATTCCTCAAACTTATCTTTTTACAAAACCTTCTGAGAACGCATATGACCTCTCCAAATTCCTCGCAACTATACTCTGTTCATAGGTACTCATGTCCGCTGCTGAATCACTAGGTTCTCATCAACTTTACTCATTTGCAGCGTTCCTCCAAGAAAAGTTGCATACTTCTTCAGAAAATTCAATTGTTCAAATTCCTCGTCTGAAGAAAATGGCTGATGGAAAGAAGCCACAGAAAGGAGGAAAGAGGCCTGAGGTCAATACTGCTTCCAAGATTCCTGAAGACATATATGCTGACTATTGCACTCTTGATGAGGCAAAGTTCGGAAAAGAGGACAAGAATCAACGCAAAGTGAGCATACAAAGAATAGAGAGGAGATGGGCAAGAGAATGGAGGGAGTACAGATATGTGACTCCCAAATACATGAAGAAATTCGCACTCAATCCTCCCTGCCCAAGACCTCCATTGGCACATGGCCAAGTTGCCGATCCCACTAGCCTCAAGCGTGGTGAGGATTATTCTGAAGAATGGGCTAAGCACCATGCCAAGTTGGCCAAACAAGCAAAAGAAGTAGTGAGGAAATTCAATGAAGACTCTGCTGCTGCTGCTGCCTCTGCTTCCAAGCCTAAGAAGGCCATGGCTAAGAAGCCTGCTCACAAGCCAAGTGCTTCTTCCTCAATGCCCTCATGGCCAGATTCTTCTAAGCCCTCACGGCAAATTCCTCAGACTGCTCATGCTCCTCCAAAGTCCTCAGCTCCTCCGCCAAAGTCTTCAGATGCTACAGTAAAATCATCTGCTCGAGTGCATCTTGCCACATGTCAAAGGACTGCGGGCATATCCATTGCCTCAGGAGCCTCTGCAAGTTCCTCACCTACTTCTAGTTCCTCAGCAATACCAAGTTCCTCAGCTGGTCCCTCGCTACTGCAGAAAAAGACAACTGTTGGACGCGGCTCTCGCCCAAGTCCTCAGAAGAAACAAGTTGCTTTCCAAGTGTCGTCTGATGACGAAGAAGATGGTGAAGAACTTGTTCAAATCATCAGAGACAGGCAAGAAAGGGCCGCTAGAGCCAAAGGAAGCTAAGTGCCACTGCTTTTGGATCCAAAGGTGATCCTTGATTTCATTGATCTCTGGCATCAGGACCCCAACACTCATATGCCTGACTTCAACTTGACACCTAGCCAAAGTCATATGCTGACCGCCTTCATAGGCGAAGAAAAATGGAAATTTGAAAAGGCCACGCAGACGAAGAAAGCACAGTACAAGAAGGAGCGCTTCCTGAAGAAATATGTTGTCAACATGACAACTGAAGAACTTGTCAGGCTACAGGGAGAAATCAAAACCCTCAGTGATGAATTTGATACATATCGCGCAGACTGGATGGGCGCCAAAGTCAGATTTGTGAATTTGACTAAAGGTTTTTCTTCAAGTGCTGCTCGTCAAACGCACATTGAAATTCCTCACGCTGAAGCATCTCCTCAATCTGCTGAAGGACATGCCAGCACTGCTGAAGAACAACAGGCTGCGAAAGAAAATACCAGGGCTGATGACTGCATTCCAGCTGCTAAAGAAACTGCCAGGGCAACCTCTAGTGTTGCGCCTGAAGAAAATGCCAGGCCAGCTGAAGCTCCAAAGGTTGTGCCTGAAGAACATGAAGAAGTCAGGACAACTGCATCAGTTGTGCCTAAAGAAATACAACCAGATTCCTCTGCTCCTCCTGCGCCTACACCAACTCCAACCCTTCCATCTGCATTCGATGTGAAGAAGACAAAGGCTGCAGAACATGCACCTGTGAAGAAAAGGAAGGTATCAGCTTCATCAGATTCTTCAGCCCCGAAGAAAATGAAGCCTTTGACAAGCTCGGCTGAAAATCCAATTGATTTCGTTCCAATTTCCTCCATGCCATCAAAGGAACTTATTCCATTTGATGAAGAATATGTGATTCCTAGTGAACCAGATGAAGATATTCCCTCTGCTGCTTCATCAAAGCAGACAGACGAAGAAATTGAAGTGCATGCAATCCCTTCAATCCCAATCATCTCCTCGCCTATGCCTCAGTTCACTGCTGAAGAGGCCGGCGTTGAAGAATTGGAATAACAAGACTCGGACGTGGACATTGGGAAAGCCACTCCTTTGATGAATGATGAATTTTGGGATAGTCAGCAGCCCAACTCTCCTCTGTTCACGCCGCCGCAACAAATTCCTCATTCACCAGCGCAAACTGTTCCATTGGGCTCTGAAGAAACTCATCCCACTGAATCTGTTCATGAAGACATTCCAGCCACTAGTGCTGAAGAAACTACTGCTGCTAATGAATCTGTGAAGACTCCCACTGAAGAGGAACCAGAAATTCCTCAGACTGAAGAACATGAGATTGCGAATCCAGAGGTTGTGATGCAATTGACTGACACTTCTCAACCCAAGCAAAAGGATCCTTTCTCAAGAAAGCAAACTTTCAAGAAGGCTGATTACTTCGGCGAGCATGTGTTCTTCACTGACTTCAATCCTTATGACTCTGCTCGCATAAGGAAGAGGCGTTTTTGGACTGCCAGTCAGGCAAATTTCTATTCCTCGATGATCTACAACAAAGACAAAGTCTTCGATCTTCAGCATATTCCTCACGTGGATATGGAATCTGTGCCGTGCTGCGTGCCCGTCCTTAGTATTCTTCACGATGCTGGACTGTTGGGTTTCTGCACTGACATATGCGATTGGAATGAAGAACTGATTCTTCAATTTTATGCAACCCTGCACATCACTGGCAATTCTGAAGATGTGAATTCATGGGTGCTGGACTGGATGACCGAATACACTCACTTCAAGGCACCAGCCTCTGAATTACTTCAAGCTCTGCCTCTCAGTCCTCCCACTGAAGCAGCATGTTGCATGTATGAAGAAACTGAACTCACTAATCATTACATGCAAGTGCTTATGAAGCCTTTGAAGCCAGGTCAAGCCTCAAGGACCAAATTCCTCGTGAAGGAATTGTTGTTTCTGCCACGGACTATCTATCGCATTCTGATTAAGACATTGAGTCCTATCAAGGGCCACGACTCAAATGATGAAGAAGTCGTTGGCATCATGAAGAATCTTCTGTTCAACATCATCCACGGCGTTCCCGTCAACTTCCATGATTTCTTCATGAGGACTATGGCAAATGTTGCATTGTCCCCTTTCAACCTGAAGCCTTATGCTCCATGGATTATGAGATTCATCAGGACAAGGTCTTAAGTGAATTACAAAGCTGACACACTGAATCATTGCAGCTACTTGCCGCCAATTGAAGTCCTCAAATGGACATTTTCCTCAGCTGATGACAAGGGCAAGGCCACTGCTATTTTTTATGAAGGCATTCGTCCATTGGATGGTCAGTTACGCAGAGCTGCATCTTACTCCACCAATGATGACTCTGCCACTCATGACTCTGCCGCCAATGCTCCCAAGCCAAATCCTCAAGGCACAGCTCCCAGGGTGATGACTGATTGTGAGCTTCTCCTCCGTCTTCATCAGAAGGTTGATCGCATCACAAATGGGTCAAGCGCCAGTTTGGTTCAATTCTTCACAACATGACCTCTACACATAATGAAGTGAAGAAAAACCATTACTACCTTCATGAAACCCTCAACTGCACCTGGGATGTTCTATCTCATCTGTATGGCAAAGAAGATCTGAAGAAAATGGGTCTCAAAGATGACTTTGACTGGTCTGCTCCTCCACCGAAGGAATACAAGAAGGTCAAGGTTCCTCCCTTGGTGGCCAGCTCCTATTCTTCATCGTGCGAAACCTACGAATATGAAGACTTGGACGACACTACGGCATGCCCTACATCAACCATCGACCCCAACAATGTTGGCGCTCCTTCATCATCTTGAGATTCTTCAGGGGCGTTAGTCCTCAGTTTCGATCCTTTTGGTCATTCGATGACAAAGGGGGAGAAATTTGAGTTAGTCTTCAAGTGGGTCTATATATATGGGCTTTTTTTGCTAAGTTACAACTCTCGTTCTTCTGATGACTTTGTGGATCGAGTTGTAAACTTAAACTCTATGGTGATCTGATACTTTTGCTGTGGTGTTTCTGCATGCTTATTCCTCATTAATGTTATGCATGCATGCTGAATTACATCAGTCACCATATTTCATCATGCATTTCAAAATTCTTCATTTTTATGTCAAATGCGTGTATCATTACACGATATAGGGGGAGATCTCCATGATTCTACTCTTCAAGTGTGCGTTGCTTCAAAAGCAAATTCCTCACTATGCACAACTTCAGGGGGAGTTCTATCTTGCAATCAAATTCCTCAATATTTGCATTTACACTTCATATGTTTATCCCCGTTGAAAACTTAACCTATATTGTCATCAATCACCAAAAAGGGGGAGATTGTAAGTGCATCTAGTGCCCCTTAGTGATTTTGGTGTATTGAAGACTTATAGGCTAAGGGACTAATGTGTTTATGAGTGTACACAAATCTATAAGTCTATGAGGAGTTTGATATTTACAGAGAATGTCGACCCCTAAAACTGAAGTTCTTCGATCGAAGACTTTGGATTTCTGATGACTTTCTGAAGACTTTGAAAGTGAAGAAATTGGTGTGACCTTGAAGACTTGGTATTCATTTGAGGAACATGAAGCGTGAAGACTTTTGTTTTCGTAGTTTCATTTTCTCTTTCTTGAGTCATAGGAAACACCGTACTGTTAAAGGGGGTCGAGGAAATACTAAGGAAAAATTTCCATGTGATGCTCAACTCAGAATCCTACACCTACCAATACTTTCGAGTGAAGCCATTGGAAATCTCATACAGTTCAGTCATATTCTTCAGTGACAGAGACAAAGTTCTTCTGGTCTCTGAGGAATTTGTTCTGACTGAGGAGTTAGGAATTCGCCAGTGCGAATTTCCTACACAGTGAGGAACATGATAGCCGTGAGGAATTTGATACTCAATTTCCGACCGTTGCTGTGCTACGCGCCAGCTGTCCCGAAAATATCTACCTACCTAACGGTCATACCATTAAAGGGCATTTATGTCTTATCATGTTGGGCTGCTCCCTAGGCTATAAATAGCCGCCCCCTACAACCACTAGTTGGTTGGCTGCTCTGAGAGAAACTGACACTTGTCATAAGAGCAACCCATCCTCCGAGGACTTTGAGCGAAAATCATCAAGTGAGGAAAAACCCAAAACCAAACCCAAACACCTACAAACCCAAAAGTGATTGAGCATCACTGAAGAGATTGATCCTGCGTGGATCCGACGCTTGTTACCTTTGAAGTTCGTGCTTCTTCCAGATGGTTAGGCGTCATGGTCTAAAGCATCCAAGAGGAATTGTGGATCGCCGAGTGACAGAGTCTGTGAAGGTTCGGAAGTCACCTGAAGACTTACCACGAGTGATTGGGCGAGGTCTGTGCGACCTTAGCTCTAGGGGAATACAGTGGGGACTTGGTGTCTTGGACTGTGTGTCCAGGACTGGGTGTCCGGGACTGTGTGTCCTCAGGTTTAAATACCTAGTCGCCCTAACCAGATGTACAACTGAGACAGCAGTTGGAACTGGTCTAACAAATCATTGTCTTCACCAAGCTAACTCGTTCTATTTCCTCAACTCTGTCATTTCCTCATATCTGTGTTGTGTGCTTGTTCATATTTGTTTGAAGACTTTGACGGAAGAATTTCTCAATTTCCTCAGTTCAATTTCTTCAGTCTGATTGTCTTCATCCTGTGTTATTCTGGGATTACGCTTTCTGTACTCTGTGTTTGTCTTCATTTTTTTCATGATGACCATGCTTGTATTCTGTTATGTTTACTTCTAAGTACTTATTCCGCTGCAAGTAGTTCTTCGCTAAGGAATTTCCTCAACAGCAAATTCCTCAGTGAAGAATTCAAAAAATCGCCTATTCACCCCCCCTCTAGACGCGCGTTGTGACCAGGCAGAGCGGCCATGGACAGGACGGGCTTCTTTTCCGTCCCCGATAAAGTAAATAGACACCTAAGTAGTGCACTTAATGCGCCTTGTCCCATAATGGCACATGATAAGCCTATGCACTGTACACCTTTCCACCTCCTATGTGCCACTGTGGCAGCCCCTTTAGACTATAAAAGGAGGCCCGCGGCATACTGGAGAAGGATTCGGATCCTGAAAAGCTGGACAGGCACCGTAGCTAGCTCAAGAACTCAAGAACACTCAAATATACACCAGAGCAGGACTAGGGTATTACGCATCCTCGCGGCCCGAACCTGGGTAAACGACTGTTGTGCTGACTCTTAGACCTGCTCTTTGTACAACCTCGCGCCCGCCAACCGTAGAAGGGGTTCCAGTGATCCCATAGGTGTCGTTTCATACCGACAACTGTTTTGAGGAAGGTATGTGGTGGGTGTATGGTACCGGCAAAAGTTGCGCGGTACTAGAGAGGCTAGCAATGGTGGAAGGGTGAGAGTGCGTATAATCCATGGACTCAACATTAGTCATAAAGAACTCATATACTTATTGCAAAAATCTACGAGTTATCAAAACAAAGTATTCAACCCATGCTCCTAGGGGGAGGTTTGGTAGGAGTTAACCATCGCGTGATCCCGACCTCCACACAAAGGATGACAATCAATAAATAAATCATGCTCCAACTTCATCACATAACGGTTCACCATACGTGCATGCTACGGGAATCGCAAACTTTAACTAAAGTGTTTCTCAAATTCACAATTACTCCACTAGCATGACTCTAATATCACCATCCTCATATCTCAAAACAATCATCAAGTATCAAACTTCTCACAATATTCAATGCACTTTATATGAAAGTTTTTATTATACCCATCTTGGATGCCTATGATATTAGGATTAAATTTATAACCAAAGCAAATTACCATGCTTTTCTAAAAGACTCTCCAAATAATATAAGTGAAGCATGAGAGATCAATAATTTCTATAAAATAAAACCACCACCACGCTCTAAAAAGATCTAACTGTAGCACTAGAGTAAAACTATCTAGCTCAAAAGATATAAGTGAAGCACATAGAGTATTCTAATAAATTCCGATTCATGTCTGTCTCTCTCAAAAGGTGTGTACAGAAAGGATGATTGTGGTAAACTAAAAAGCAAAGACTCAAATCATACATGACGCTCCAAGCAAAACACATATCATGTGGTGAATAAAAATATATTCTCAAGTAAAGTTACCGATAGACGAAGACTAAAGAGGGGATGCCTTCCCTGGGCATCCCCAAGCTTAGGATTTTGGTTGTCCTTGAATTTTACCTTGGGGTGACTTGGGCATCCCCAAGCTTAGGCTATTGCCACTCTTTGTTCCATAGTCCATCAAATCCTTAACCAAAACTTCAAAACTTCACAACACAAAACTTAGCAAAAATCTCGTGAGCACCGTCAGTATAAGAAAACAAACCACCACTCAAAGGTACCGTAATGAACTCATTATTTATTTATATTGGTGTTAAACCTACTGTATTCCAACTTCTTTATGATTCATACCCCCCGATACTACTCATAGATTCATCAAAATAAGCAAACAACGCACGAAAAACAGAATCTGTCAAAAACAGAACAGTCTGTAGCAATCTGTAACTTTCGAATACTTCTGTAATTCTAAAAAAATTGAAAAAAATTGGTGGACGTGAGGAATTTGTCTATTAATAATCTTCGAAAAAATCAACTAAAAATCATTCTCCAGTAAAAAAATGGTAGCTAATCTCGTGAGCGCAAAAGTTTCTGTTTTTTACAGCATGATCGCAAAGACTTCTCCCAAGTCTTCCCAAAGATTCTACTTGGCACAAACACTAATTAAAACATAAAACCACATATAAACAGAAGGTAGATGCAATATTTATTACTAAACATAAGCAAAATCAAATAAAATAAAATTGGGTTGCCTCCCAACAAGCGCTATCGTTTAACGCCCCTAGCTAGGCATGATACAAGAATAGATCTAGGTATTGCCATCTTTAGTAGGAAATCCATAAGTGGCTCTCATAATAGATTCATAAGGTAATTTTATTTTATTTCTAGGAAAGTGTTCCATACCTTTTCTTAACGGAAATTGGAATCTATTATTTCCTTCCTTCATATCAATGATTGCACCAATCGTTCTAAGGAAAGGTCTACCAAGAATAATAGGACATGTAGGATTGCAATCTATATCAAGAACAATGAAATCTACGGGCACATAATTCCTATTTGCAACAATAAGAACATCATTAACCCTTCCCATATGTTTCTTAATGGTAGAATCCACAAGATGCAAATTTAAAGAACAATCATCAAGTTCATGAAAACCTAACATATCACACAAAGTTTTTGGAATTGTGGAAACACTAGCACCCAAATCACATAAAGCATAGCATTCATGATCTTTAATCTTAATTTGAATAGTAGGTTCCCACTCATCATAAAGTTTTCTAGGGATAGAAACTTCTAATTCAAGTTTTTCTTCATAAGATTGCATTAAAGCATCGACGATGTGTTTGGTAAAGGCTTTATTTTGATTATAAGTATGAGGAGAATTTAGCACGGATTGAAACAAGGAAATACAATCTATTAAAGAGCAATTATAATAATTAAATTCCTTGAAATAAAAAATAGTGGGTTCATTGCTATGTAAAGTTTTGACATCTTCAATCCCACTTTTAACAATTTTAGCATCAATATCTAAAAACTCCGAATCATTGGGACGCCTTTTAACAAAAGTTGACTCATCTCCAGTCCCATCTTTATCAAGATTCATATTAGAAAACAAGGATTTAATAGGAGACACATCAATAACTTTTAGATCTTCATCATTATTATCATGAAAACTAGAAGAACACGCTTTCACAAAGCAATCTCTTTTAGCACGCATCCTAGCGGTTCTTTCTTTGCACTCATCAATGGAAATTCTCATGGCTTTGAGAGGCTCATTGATATCATGCTTAGGTGAAATAGATCTAAGTTTCAAAGAATCAACATCAAGTGAAATTCTATCCACGTTCCTAGCCAACTCATCAATCTTAAGCAATTTTTCTTCAAGCAAAGCATTGAAATTCTTTTGTGAATTCATAAATTCTTTAACACTAGTCTCAAATTCAGAGGGCATCTTATTAAAATTTGCATAAGAGTTGTTGTAGGAATTACCATAATTATAAGAGGAATTACTAGGGATAGGCCTAGAATTAAAGTTTCCTCTATATGCATTGTTACCAAAATTATTCCTACCAACAAAATTCACATCCAAAGATTCATTATTATTCTCAATCAACGTGGACAAAGGCATATCATTAGGACCAGAAGAAACACTCTTAGTAGCAAATAATTTCATAAGTTCGTCCATCTTTCCACTCAAAACACTAATCTCTTCAATAGCATGTACTTTTTTACTAGTAGATATTTCTGTGTGCCATTGAGAGTAATTAACCATAATATTATCTAGGAGTTTAGTAGCTTCTCCTAAAGTGATTTCCATGGAAGTGCCCCCCGCAGCCGAATCTAAAAGATTTCTAGAAGCAAAATTCAAGCCGGCATAAAAGTTTTGTATAATCATCCATAAGTTCAAACCATGTCTCTCCCAAGCTTGTGCAACATGCTCATGATCAACTTGCTTAAAAGTCATAATATCCTTCCTAAGAGAGATAATCTTAGCAGGAGGAAAATACTAAGAGATAAAGGCATCTTTGCACTTATTCCATGAATCAATACTATTTCTAGGCAAAGAAGAGAACCAAGTTTTAGCACGATCTCTAAGAGAAAACGGAAATAGCTTCAATTTAACAATATCATTATCTGTATCTCTCTTATTTTGCATATCACACAAATCAACAAAGTTGTTTAGATGGGTAGCGGCATCTTCACTAGGAAAGCCGGAAAATTGATCTTTCATAACAAGATTTAGCTGCACAGCATTGATTTCACAAGATTCAGCATCGATAATAGGAGCAATCGGAGTGCTAATAAAATCATTATTGTTGGTATTGGAAAAGTCACACAATTTGGTATTGTCTTGAGCCATAGTGACGAACAAGCAATCCAACACACAAGCAAACAAGAAGCAAGCGAAAAGAGGCAAATAGAAAAAGGGCGAATAAAACGGCAAGGGTGAAGTGGGGGAGAGGAAAACGAGAGGCAAATGGCAAATAATGTAATGCGAAGGATAAGTCTTTGTGATGGGTACTTGGTATATGACTTTTACGTAGATCTCCCCAGCAACGGCGCTAGAAATTCTTCTTGCTACCTCTTGAGTTTGTGTTGTTTTTCCCTTGAAGAGGAAAGGGTGATGCAGCACAGTAGCGTAAGTATTTCCCTCAGTTTTTGAGAACCAAGGTATCAATCCAGTAGGAGACCACGCGTGAGTCCCTTGTACCTACACAAACAAATAAGAACCTTGCAACCAACGCGATAAAGGGGTTGTCAATCCCTTCTCGGCCGCTTGCAAACGTGAGATCTGATAAAGATAATAAGATAATATTTTTGGTATTTTGTTTTATAGATTGAAAATAAAGATTGCAAAGTAAAAGTAAAGTAAATATAACTAGTTGATGGAAGATTAATATGATAGGAGATAGACCCGGGGGCCATAGGTTTCACTAGTGGCTTCTCTCATGATAGCATATTTCTACGCTGGATGAACAAATTACTGTCGAGCAATTGATAGAAAAGCACATAGTTATGAGAATATCTAGGCATCATCATTGTATATAGGCATCACGTCCATGACAAGTAGACCGAAACGATTCTGCATCTACTACTATTACTCCACACATCGACCGCTATCTAGCATGCATCTAGAGTATTAAGTTCATAAGAACAGAGTAACGCCTTAAGCAAGATGACATGATGTAGAGGGATAAACTCATGCAATATGATGTAAACCCCATCTTTTTATCCTCGATGGCAACAATACAAAACATGCCTTGTTGCCCTTGCTGTAACTGGGAAAGGACACCACAAGATTGAACCCAAAGCTAATCACTTCTCCCATTGCAAGAACTACCAATCTAGTAGGCCAAACCAAACTGATAATTCGAAGAGACTTGCAAAGATATTTAAATCATGCATAAAATATTTCAGAGAAGAATCAAATATTGTTCATAGATAATCTTGATCATGAACCCAAAATTCATCGGATCTCGACAAACACACCGCAAAAAGAATTACATCGAATAGATCTCCAAGAAGATCGAGAAGAACTTTCTATTGAGATCCAAAGAGAGAGAAGAAGCCATCTAACTAATAACTATGGACCCGAAGGTCTATGGTAAACTACTCACAACTCATCGAAGAGACTATGGTGTTGATGTAGAAGCCCTCCATGATCGGTGCCCCCTCCGGTGGAGCTCCGGAACAAGCCCCAAGATGGGATCTCACGGGTACAAAAGGTTGCGGCGGTGGAATTAGGGTTTCGTGGTGCTCTCGGATGTTTTTAGGGTATGTGGATATATATAGGAGGAAGACGGACGTCGGTGGAGCAACGAGGGGCCCATGAGGGAGGGGGCGCACCTACCCCCCTGGGCGCGCACCCTGCCCTCGTGGCCGCCTCGTTTCTTTCTTGGCGTGTACTCCAAGTCTTCTGTGTTGTATTTGTTCCAAAAACGACTCTCCCGAAGGTTTCATTCCATTTGGACTCTGGTTGATATTCCTTTTTTGCAAACACTGAAATAGGCAAAAAAACAATTTGCACTGGGCCTTGGGTTGGTACGTTAGTCCCAAAAATAATATAAAAGTGTATAATAAAGCCCATTAAACATCCAAAACAGATAATATAATAGCATGGACCAATCAAAAATTATAGATACGTTGGAGACGTATCAGTGGGAATTTATGTTATAGAATTTGGCTTGTATATTCCAACGATGGGATTCCTCAAATGCCCTAGGTCTTCATGAGAAAGCAACTTGATGCACACCCACTAATTTTATTTTTGAGCTTTCATACACTTATAGCTCTAGTGCACTCGTTACATGGCAATCCCTACTCGCTCACATTGATACCAATTGATGGACATCTCTATAGTCCATTGATTTGCCGAGTTGATGTGAGACTTTCTCCCCACTTTTGTCTATTACCACCTTCTATTCCACCCATAGTGTTATATCCATGGCTGACGCTCATATATTGTGTGAAATATTGAAAAAGCGGAAGCGTGTTAAAAAGTATGAACCAAATGCTTGGCTGACACCGAGGTGGGCATGATCACCATCTGTTGAGAAGAGGGATCATAATAATACTATATGATTTTGTAGGGATAACTTTCTTTAGCCATGTTATTTTTGAAGCTTAATGATTTACTATCTCGTATGCTTAAAATATTATTGTTCTCATGTCAATATAAACTTTTGCTTGAAACTTACGGATCTGAACTTCCATATCACTTTAAAGAAGAATTGCATTGATAAATATGTTGTGTAGCATTTCACATCAAAAATTCTATTTTTATCATTTACCTACTTGAGGACGAGCATGAATTAAGCTTGGGGATGCTTGATATGTCTCCAACGTATCTATAATTTTTTATTGTTCCATGCTATTATATTATCCATCTTGGATGTTTTATATGCATTTTAATGCTATTTTATATGATTTTTGGGACTAACCTATTAACCCAGTGCCCAGTGCCAGTTTATGTTTTTTCCTTGTTTTTGAGTTTCGCAGAAAAGGAATATCAAACGGAGTCCAAATGGAATAGAACTTTACGGGGATTTTTCTTCGACCAGAAGACACCAGATGGACTTGGAGTACACGCCAGGGGATCTACGAGGCAGCCACAAGGGTGGAAGGCGCGCCTAGGAGGTAGGGCGAGCCCCCTACTTTGTGGGCCCCTCGTGCCTCCCCTCTACTTCTTCCCCCTATAAATTCACATATATTCTAGAAACAACAGAACATCCATCGAAACCACTTTTCCGCCACCGTAACCTTCTGTTCTCGTGAGGTCCCATCTAGAGGCATTTTCTGGTACCCTGTCGGAGGGGGAATCAACAACGGAGGGCACCTACATCAACCCTATTTCCCTTCCGATGAAGTGTGAGTAGTTTACCACAGACCTACGGGTCCATAGCTAGTAGCTAGATGGCTTCTTCTCTCTCTTTGATCCACAATACCATGTTCTCCTCGTTGTTCTTGGAGATCTATCCGTTGTAATCTTCTCTTGCGGTGTGTTTGTCAAGATCCAATGAATTGTGGGTTTATGATCAGATTCTCTATGAATAATATTTGAGCTTCTTCTGAATTCTTGTATGCATGATTTAATATATTGGTAATTCTTTTCGAACTATCAGTTTGGTTTGGCCAACTAGATTGGTTTTTCTTGCAATGGGAGAAGTGCTTTGCTTTGGGTTCAATCTTGCGGTGCTCAATCCCAATGACAGAAAGGGACATGACACGTGTTGTATTGTTGCCATTGAGGATAACAAGATGGGTTTTTCATCGTATTCCTTGAGTTAATTCGGCTACATCATGTCATCTTGCTTAAGGCGTTACTCTATTCTTATGAACTTAATACTCTAGATGCAGAATCGTTTAGGTCAATGTGTGGAGTAATAGTAGTAGATGCAGGAAGGAGTCGGTCTACTTGTCACAGATGTGATTCCTATATTCATGATCATTGCCATAGATGTTGTTATAATTATTCGCTCTTCTATCAATTGCTTGACAGTAATTTGTTCACCCACTATAATACTTGCTATCATGAGAGAAGCCTCTTAGGGATGGCAATGGGTCAGGTTTGGGGCGGGTGGAGCTGGTCCAAATCCAATCCATGACCCATCTTCGTACCTTTTGCCCATCCACGAAAGTATCCATGGGCACAACTAGTGCCCATGCCCAAACCCATTGGATACCCAAATACCCGTGGAGCTCCATGGGCATAGAAAAATCAGCATAAAGCCTTCCCAAAGATCAAATTAACTCATCATCGTTCAATCACAAATGACAACATAAGGTATAAACATAAGTAGGCAGCAAGTACACTGTTCAAACATTTTCCACACGCACAATGACAACACAAATAGTCTGATAGTAAAGAACTTGTCTTAAATCTTATTTCATCAAAAAACGGAAGTATACCAAACGATGACAAGTTGACAACTCACGCAGTATCATAGTAGAATTATGGTCTTAAAATCCTATTACATCAGAACCAAAGTTCTAAGATCTTATTAATCACGACTGAAGTTGCATAAATAAAGGACGTAACATATTTGAAAATTCAAATGCACTTCCAACAGTATGCGCACTAGTAATTGGAGACCCAGCCACATGTCCACATGAGCACACTTGGCTCCAAATTAGTCTTCAGTAATGATTGGCTCATTTTCATCCTGAGATAAAAAGGAAAGCATTAATAAACAAGTTAATTAAGACTGCATATGCATGAAGGATGAAAACGTGGCATCTAATCTAAGTCCAACCATCAACCACACATTCACAAGTATATATCTTAAAATAAATAGTGCACTGCCCACACATCACTTGTTATTTAAACGTATAAACCATACCCAACAGAATAAATTGAGATGAGAAAAAGGAGTTACCATCACTTCTTCTTCATCCTCAAGAACAGATTGAATCGCTTGCAAAGCGAAGTTGATATCACCTAATGCAAAGATGAAGCAAAAAATTAATTTATGCATAGCACAAAGAAACCGAATAAAAATTGATAATTAACAAGACTACCTAACATGTCCGCTCGTGACCAAGCTTGCATACACATAAGAGCTTCGGCTATGCTTGGTGTAAGCCGACTGCGATGTGCACTAAGTAACCTCCCACTAGTACTAAAGACTGACTCCGATGCCACAGATGTAACAGGGATGGGTAATATATCACGAGCAATCTTCTGCAAAGTAGGGTACTTGGCACCTCCAACTTTCCACCAATTAACAATGTCAAAATCTGCTGTTCTACGAATAAGGGGCTCGCCCAAGTACATGTCCAATTCATTGTGAACTTGAGAAGGAGTAACAGGTTGTGAAGACAAGTATTGCTCAAACGCGCCCAAAATTTCATCCACACCACCATTATGAACACCTGGGGTGCTTCCAACAGTAGAAGTTTCGACACACTGAGATACATCTTGATATTCAGCCAGCAAATCTAGCATTAACTTCTTTATTTTATCAACTTCTATGGATGCATGTTCAGTTCCATACAATGACCCAAATGAAGCCTTCAACATATGCATCTTATAATGTGGATCAAGGACGGTGGCAATAGCCATAAGACCATGGACATCTGTCCAATACTTCTCGAACTTGTCTTTCATTTCCTTGGACATAGCTTTTATGACACTATGTTTGCTAGTTTCCCATTTACGAATTGCCAACCGAATTCCACATATTTGCGGAAAGAAAAGACTAGCTGTAACATATGAAGTGCCTGACAACAACTCTGTGACATCAAAGAACACTTTCAACCTATCACAAACCTCCTTGGCAAAGACCCAATCTTCTCCAGTTGGACAAGTAAAATTCTTTTCACGTATTGAAAGTCTTTCAAAAACATCTTTGTATTGCAATGCACCTTTTAACATTATGTAGGTAGAATTCCACCTAGTTTTACAATCAAGAGCCAATCTACACGTGTATTCATTGTTCAAAAGGCGTGCCATCTTTTCAAACTTCTCATGTCTTTTAGGTGTGGCTGACCAAAATGCAACACTATCTCATACCCTCTCAATCCCTTTCTCCATGACATCCAATCCATCTTTTACAATCAGATTTAAAATATGAGCAGCACAACGCATATGCAACAAAGTTCCTTGCAACATAAGAGAAGAGGTGTCCAACTTATCTGGCAGAATTTCCATAGCCTTGTCATTTGATGTACAATTATCCAAGGTCATCGTGGATATCTTCTTCTCAAGGTGCCACTCAACAAGACATGCATGTAGTGCTTCGCATATAACCTCAGCATTGTGTGGACATGGAACATAAACAGACCTATACAATAAAAAGTAAGGAACTATTTAGGTTCAGAGTAACAATAATCAATACATCTATTTCAGAATAACAATGATTTAGATAGAGACATGGTTAATTGGTTACCTCATTAGGAAGCTCTTTAGGTTCCAAGAAGCATCAATATAATGTGCAGTTACAGCCATATAGCCCCTCTTTTGATGGCCAGCTGTCCACAAATCTGTTGTGATGGCTACTCGGTTCTCAAACTTTGCAAAGTTCTTCACCATGCTATTCTTTTGGACACCAAACATATTTATGATGTCCTGCCTAATGGTATTTCTAGACACCACCTTGAACATTGGTTGCAAAGTACCACAAAATTTTCGGAATCCAGCATGATCAACAATAGACAAAGGGTACTCATGCACACATATCATTAATGCAAGTTCCTTTCTAGCAAGTTCTTGATCAAAAACGTAGGTCTCCAAATTTACTTTCCCATCCCCACTTTTTGACAACTTTAATTTGCTTTGTTGTGGACCCACTGGTGCATGCCGAGCTGGACAATTATTACGATGAGTCCTTAAGTGTGACGTACCAGAGGTTGATTCTCCAGCATATGGCTTATGACACCAGTTGCATATTGCCTGCCATTTCCCATTGATCAGTTCTGACTTAAAATCATCCCATACATCTGATGTCCGCTTCCTTCTAGAGCCGGTCAGTTTTGGTTGCTCCACTGATGTACTGGTACCCTCTTGTGCAGTAGAACTTGCGACCACAGCAGCTCCAGCCACACCCGAGACATCCGCTGTAGGAGCAACACTGCTTTCGAGACCTGACAAAAGAATGCAAGATGCCATCAACTCAGTGCTCTCATGCAGAAATGATATTACACATATGTCTCATGCAAAAATTGTCGATCTAGCACTAATGTTTTGGACTCGGTATTAGAGATAAATTATAAGAGTAGAAGTTATCTAGAGCAAAATTCATTGTTGATAAAGCTCCTTCATGACAAAAAAGCAAGATAATGAATCTTTTAATAAGAAATAAAAATTATGCATAGTAGTGGTCAGTAGATGGTTTCCAATTATAGCAAAGATGCTGATAATAAAGCTACTCTATGAGAAAATTTAATAAGAACATTAAATTGTACAAAGGTGATGTCAGTGAATTGTTTCTAGTTCTAGAAGAAATACTATTAATAAAGCTACTTTATGACAAAATTTGATAAGAAAGTAACTTCTACAAATGCAACAGAACACAGTTTATGCTAGTTTATATAAAATCTCTCATAGATCACAAGCAAGGAGAGCACTGAGTTGCAAAAACTGTAGCAAATAACCATTTTCAGTGCTGATGGTGCTGCAGTTGACACCCTGTTGCTCGTCGGTGCACGGAACCTCCACTGCTGGTTGCCGACCACGCAAACTTCTCCGTGGGACACTAACACTCCCGCCCCTGCCCTTCCCATGGTTCCCCTTGCCCCCTTCCATTGAAGATTTACTCCTGCTCAGAGAAACAGAGCACACAACGGTATCTTAGTCAGGAAGAGATCGATCTCCAGTTGGGGAAGGAGAGAGCGAGTGGGATGGGGGTCACAGACCTTGGGTATATTGCGGTCTGCCGGTCGCCGATGTGCTGCCGTGCTGGTCGCCGAGGCCTGTCGATGTTGGTCGTCGTCTCGCCGAGGACGGTCGCGCTGGGGAGGGAGATGGAGTGTTGGACCCGGGATGCTGGTCGGAGAGGCCGGCCGCGCTGGGATGGACGACCAGGGAGAGGCGGGGGCGGGGAGCGGGGAGTGGGAGCGGGGGCGGCGGGCGTGATTTGTTAGGCGCAGAGGCAGAGGCGCAGAGCGCCGCCGCGCTGAGGATGAGGAGGGAGGTGGACTCGGGGTGACTGGGATTGACAGAGAGATTAGATTAGATTTAAGAATTATTAGATTAGTGGGGTTGTGGGGGATTAGGGGACATGGGCCAGGCTTTGACTTCTGTAACTGCAAGCGACTTGAGGTTGAACGTGTGCTTAGTCTTGTGTCACTGCCATATGGTCCCACCTGTCATACGGGTATCCATTGGATATCCATGGAGCAGAAATTAAACCCATGCCCAATCCGGCTGTTCGCGGGTATCCAGATCCATGGATCCATGGGCAGAAATGTGCACCATACCCTTGCCCATTCGGGTCGGGTATCCACAGGTATCCGGATCCATGGAGAAAATTGCCATCCCTAAAGCCTCTAGTGGAACCTATGGCCCCCGGGTCTACTTTACATGTTATAAGTTTCAGATCTACTATTTTGCAATCTTTTACTTTTCAATCTATAAACCAAAAACCCAAAAATATTTACTTTACTAGTTCATCTATCTCTATCAGATCTCACATTTGCAAATAACCGTGAAGGGGTTGACAACCCCTTTATAGCGTTGGGTGCAAGTTGATTGTTTGTTTGTGCAGGTATTTGGCGATTTGTGTGTAATCTCCTACTGGATTGACACCTTGCTTCTCAAACTGAGGTAAATACTTACTCTACTTTGTTATGTCATCCTTTCCTCTTCAAGGGAAAACCAATGCAAGCTCAAGAGGTAGCAAGTGGTGCTGCTTAGACTATGTCCACATGTTTCTGACAAACAACACGTATGGTATATTGTTGATATGATTCGTGAGGAGGTCACGATGAGCTTGAGCATGAGTTGATCATAAATATTTCTCGATGTTGATGTCTGTAACCTCATGATACTTGTTGTAGACGCTTTTCACGTCATTGATAAATGTTGATCATACTTGCATGAGAAAAACTAGCTTTCCCCAAAAATGCCAACTTAGTAGTAGAGTCTTGCATAATTATTCTATTATCACTCTTGGGTTGCTTGTGAGTACATTCAAAGTACTCATTGGCCTGCCACTTGTTATTTCATTGGCCAAGCATGAAAGAACAGGAGCAAGATAAATATTTCTTTGGGGACAAACATACGAGCTAGGACACTTGCCAGTCAGAATGCCTGTAAGGTTAAGGCAGATAGCATGGGTCGAAGTTGTCATTGAAGTTTTCTGCTACAATGATATACTCAATACTTGACCATAATGGTCCTACTTGTTAATACGGTATGTAAGGATGTAAGACTCTTGTTATTCAGCTTCTGTGTGGTCAGTGAGCATTGATCTCTGGGATTACTGTTCACATGCATTCGGTGATCACATCTTATGATTCGGGGACCCCACACTTCATGGGTGGAGCCCTTCGTGGGTTGAAGTTTCCATCAACGTGGACGTATGATAACACCATCTATCGGAACAACGCAAAAAAACTCCACGTCTCCATTGCATTTGCATACTCCAATCCCCTTCGTTTACTTTCTTGCAAATTGCATGCTTTAGATTTTCCGTTGCCTATACTCGTAGCATGCATGCTTGAAATGTATTGTGAATGCTTTAATATGTGGTAAACTCAACCTTAACTTGTAGAAATTAAAATATGTCAACTTTGCTTGTTAAGGGTCTAATCACCCCCCTTCTAGACCCCTCTTCTCAATCCTTTCAATTGGTATCAGAGCATTGGTCTCCATTGCTTTGGTTTTATCACCATTGGTGGAAGATGGATGAGTCTACATTCAGTGTATTAGACATAGAGTACCTATTCTTAATGGGGAGTTTTATGGTCCATGGAAAAATGATATGCTTGGGATATTAAATGAATATAATTTGAACAAGTATATTCTTAGCCCTTATGTGCCTCATATAGACCCTTTGCATCCGACCCCCGATGAGTATCTTGACATGGTTCACAATCTTAGAACAAGTGATCTTATCATTAGAGGATTGCCTAAAAACTTGCTTATATGCTTACCTACCTTTGAATGTGCTTACACTATATGGAAAAACCTTGAGGAACGTTTCTGAAATTATTCCATGAAAAACCTTGATGAAATTCTTCATAAGTCCATTTATTTCGAAATGATGAATCCTACTGACCCAAGTTTGATGAATGCTTTTTTGCACTGTTTGAGAATTCACCCGATTAATCGGTTAACGTGCCAATTAATCGCTACGCATAGCATGGCCGAATCGAATAGCACCTATTCGTTGGGTTAACTTGTCAGGACGATTAATTGGTCGGTTAGACCGATTAATCAGTTCTTAGGCCGATTAATCCCCGCTAGCCCATTTATGGGTGGGCAAACAAAGCCCAAATTTTTGGCCTCTAACCCCTTCCAGCCCCATTTCACTGCTTAATAGCTAGGATTAGTATTTTTACCTCATCTCTATGCTTTTTATATGTGTACGACATCATGTTTTGGTATATTACATAGCAGGGAGCATGAAAGTATGGTATAATACATAAAAACTACGTATATTTTGGCAAGTTTCTATTCAATCTACCGGTTAATGGTTGACCGATTAATCCAGTTCATAGGCCGATTCACCGATTAATCACTACTCCTGGACCGACCGAGCAGCTACCAGTTAACGATTTCTTGAACATTGCTTTTTTGAGCTTCGTGATCTTATGTGTGCCAATGATATTGGAGTCATTAGTAGCATTATCATGGAGACAATTAGAATTCACAAACTTGCACATTGTCATGATGATATATCTAATGAATCACTTGATCTAGGTGATGAACACACACATGATGATGTTGAGCATGGCTATTATGATGAGGACAAAGAAAGTGACTTTGAATTTGTGAAGACTATGAGGAATCTTAGTCTCATGGCAAATCTTTGCAATTATGCATCTGGAGGAAAGGAATGGGTTCTTGATAGTGGTTGCACTGATCATATGACCGGAGATAAAGACATGTCCAATGAGCTTGCTAAAAATGATGCCCACACAAGTATGTCACGTTTGGAGATAACTCCAAGGGTAAGGTACTTAACCTTGGTAAGGTGGCCATATCAAACGACACCTCTATACAAAATGTTATGCTTATTGAATCTCTTGGCTAGAATCTTCTTTCCGTATCTCGACTAGCCAACTTTGGTCCCAATGTTCTATCGACCGATGTAGATTGCCAAGTGTTTCATCGAGATAACCATAATATGGTCTTTACTGGTATCCATAGAGGTGACCTTTGTTGATTTCACTAAGAAAGCACAACCTCGTACTTGTTTAATTGCTAAATATTCTAAGGGATGGTTATGGCATAGAAGATTAGGTCATGTTGGCATGAGAAATCTTGATAAACTCATTAAAGGTGATCATATCCTTGGTGTTACAGATGTTATATTTTACAAGGATAGACTTTATAGTCCTTGCCAAGCAGGAAAACAAGTTGGAAGAAGTCATCCCGTGAAGAACATCTTGACCACAAGAAGACAACTCGAGTTGCTTCACATGGATTTTTTCGGTCCCAATGCTTATAAGAGCCTTGGTGGTAACTCTTTTGATTTGGTCATTATTGATGATTTTTCAAGATTTACGTGGGTGTTCTTTCTAGATGCCAAATCGCAGGTTCAAAAGATCTTCAAGAATTTCTGTCGTGGAAATAACACGGCAGATGTCCGGATCAACGGACTTAATGTTGAGGCGCGCATCTATGTGGTAGCTTGAAGGGGTTGAGCGGAATCGAGGGGCGCGATGCAAGACACGGATTTAGACAGCTTCGGGCCCCGGGAAACATCATCCGGTAATAACCCTACGTGCTGTTTGAGGCTAGATCTCATTATGACGGTGTCGCCGATAAACCGTCTCTTGGTGTCTAACCCTAGAAACTTGTCTGCTTGTAGTTTGTCTAAAAGCTTGTCCTCTTTGGGGAGCCCTGCCCCTCCTTATATATGTTGAAGGGGAGGCTTTACATGACTAGTCCTAGTAGGACTAGGATTGATCTATTACAAGGAGTCCTAGTCTTGCTTCCTTTCTGGAGAATATTCCTTGCACTTTATTATTAAACCGGCCCACTATTAATATGAACCGGCCTTCTGGGCCTTGGGCCTTGTCATCCATGATCCGCCTGCCGGGTTACCAATAACTTGACAAATGTAAAACGTCTTAAGTAAAATGCCAAGTCCGGCCGGGTTATAATTCCGGCCGGTTCATACCGCGGGGTAATATCCCCGACA
>LR738712.1:273166331-273195353 GCA_902687465.1 Secale cereale
AGCAACTCGGGACTATTCCTTTGTAGAATAAATCACTTTCATTGATGAAATAATATCCATTGCGCTTTAAAGCGACTTTGAAAACCTCAATCATAATATTGATAACCATAATAGGAATCCAGCCATGTTTGGCTATTGAAGAATATAATCCGGTTGGAAGACCGGTTCCAATGATGTTTGATCACAATCGGGCCGGGTTTAATAAACACCGGTCATTATTTTATCTCATACTGGCGACTTATAGTCAAAACCAGGCCGGTTTAATAAACACCGGTCATTATAACTGATCACGTACTGTCAATTTGTTGGCTCATCATGAAGGTCGATCCGGGTTATGATGAACGCCGGTTTAATTCTCGCTGGTGTTCATGACCAGACTTTCAATTTGATATGTGGTCAACTTGAGTAGCTGTTCCACTCCGGTTTAAAAGGTTATAAAACACAAACACCAAAAAAACATGCAATTTTTTGCAAATAAGGCCGTGTAGTCGAGGCTTTTTCAAAGAGCTGCCAGGCTCAAAAACTGTCAAAAGAACCAAGCCATCATTTTAACGCGTGTTGATACCGGCTCCGGATTGATACCGACTGCGGATTTTTTACCGACTCCGGATTGATACCGACTGCGGATTTTTTTACCGACTCCGGATTGATACCGACTGCGGATTTTTTACCGACTCCGGATTGATACCGACTGCGGATTTTTTTACCGACTCCGGATTGATACCGACTGCGGATTTTTTTTCTTACCGACTCCGGATTGATACCGACTGCGGATTTTTTTTCTTACCGACTCCGGATTGATACCGACTGCGGATTTTTTTTCTTTACCGACTCCGGATTGATACCGACTGCGGATTTTTTTTCTTACCGACTCCGGATTGATACCGACTGCGGATTTTTTTTCTTTCTGTGAAGTTTTCCCTTCCTTGAACCGGATAGGAGCTCATATTCCGGTGAATTCTGCCGCTCCTTTGTGCATATGCCCTGCACAACCAGACAGACTGATCAAAGCATCTTGCTTTCTTAAAAAATAAAAAATAATAAGAGAAGTAATATTGTAGATGGATATCACCTGAGTGTATTTGAGCCGGTATGTTGAATAGACCGGATCACAGGGTGGACAGTAAACGACCGCAGTATCAGAGGCGGCTCTGGCAGTTAAACCGGTAGTGGGGTTGTAAACCGGTGGAGACGAGTAAGCTGTCCTTCGTGTTGTAAACCGGTGCGGACGCGTAAACCGGCCGTCCGTTCATCAGGTAATATGACACAAAGGGAAACGCCGTTGTAGAATATGACCAATGCGTGTTTATATCCGTAGTGTAACAATGATTTTACCTGTATATGAAAATACCAATAGGGCAGAGTAATGGTGCTCTGAGGAAAAATATCCTGATAAAGTATATAAGAGAGATAACACCTGATTTGTTTGAAGAACGGACGGGCCGGCCGGCGCGGTCGCGAGAGACGGCCGCGTCGTTGTAAACCGGTGCGGTCGTAAGGGACGGCCACGTCGTTGTAGACCGGTGCGGTCGCAAGAGATGGCCACGACGTTGTGAACCGGCGCTTGAATCCGTGGAATGACGACGATCACTTGTGTCGAACAATGTTTGGCGTGCCTCCACCTGGGTTTGTTCGAACGACGGATGATCCGTAAGTGGCATCCGTAGATAACTTTTCAGTCTTGTCGCTAAATTAACGTCCTCTTTCTTGTCTTCTTGCTTTGACTGGCGAACAGATACTTCATGTGACACAGTAGCTAGCACTGTAGTTTTACTTGCAACCATGTAGCAGATCGTCTTCACCCAAGTAGTAGCAACAGTGATCTATCAAATCTCCTCGTGAATCGGTGTGTTGCAGATGTTGCCGTAGCCCCTTTTTCTAGTATCAGCTCCATTTAAAAAAAATCTCGGTATCCCCCCGACAACAATCAGCCTGCACCTCAGTGCACTCTTCAGAACTAAGTGGCGGGCGGTGACTCGAGCCACAGCAGCTCGACGCGACGACGGAGGTGGCGCCGGGCGCGTAGTGACTGTTTTTACCTCCGTAAACATAGGCAGTAGTGCTGTTTTAGCTTTTAAATAATGATTGTACTGCACCCTGCGTCCTTGTGAGGTTGTCCTCTCCGTGTAGCAGGTGGCTATATATAAAAAAAGTGCAACTCGATTTGCAGGCCTTGGTCTTTACGCCAGGGAGCAGTATCTAGCCGTATTCCTCCAGATTTACGTGTGTACACAACCACACGCAGGCGAACAAGCCGAGCAGATGATCCGTGAGTCAGTGATTTGATAGATAAGGTATGCCTTTATAGGGCGGCGCCATAGCGGAGATTGATTGCCGGTCTCGGCGGGTTACGGCTGCAGCCAAAACAATCCTTGATGTGGCAGATCGCGAGACCGCCGTGGTGGTCAGATCGCAACATTTGCCAACTTCCTTCTCTTCTAGCAGCCTCGGCAATCCATGAGGCAGGAACGACAGCTCGATGCCGTGATGACGGCAACTCGAAGGCTGTGGCGACTCACGAATCCAGGGGCGACTTGGAGGCCGAGGCGGCTTGAAGCAGAGCGGCAGAGGTGGTCGGCGGCTCAGCGATAGGCGGCTTGAAGCACTGGCAAGGGGAGCAGCGGGGCCGAGCTGGAGACTGGCAGAGCCGATCGTGGCGTCGTGTGGGCGGTGCAGGGAGCCCTGGCGGCAGCGAAGACCCATGCCGGTTTGAGGCCGCAACAGCAAAAGGCGCGCCGGCCATAGCAGAACCGTGGTAGCGGAGCCGAGGCGGGTCGAGAACCGGCGGGTCGGAGGCGCTGCTCCTCGTCTCCGCCCCGGAGGCCGCAGGCGCTCGAGGTGAGGCCAAAGCAGAAATCGACTCCGTGGCCGTATCCATCTCCTGTCGTGGCCCCTTTTCCCGTTTTGCTCTCTTATTTTTTTTTATTCCTTTACGGATTGGCCTCGATACTTCCTTTCCTGCAGCTCCGACGTGTGCTTGACATGATCCGGTGTAAGGCAGCTGTAGCAGAATTTTTGGTTGGTCTTGGTGAAACGCAGCAGTAGCAACGGAAATCGATCTCTCGGATTCGACTTGCAAAGGCGGCGGCTCATGGCGCAACCCTAAATTTTTTCTTCCACTTCAATCTCATGGATTGTAAAATCTTCATCTAAAAAACCGCAAACTCCTCGATCCTTAGAAGAAATCCCTCCAAGAACTCAACACCACCGTGCGCAGGCCCCACGGTGGGCGCCAACTGTCGTGGAAATAACACGGCAGATGTCCGGATCAACGGACTTAATGTTGAGGCGCGCATCTATGTGGTAGCTTGAAGGGGTTGAGCGGAATCGAGGGGCGCGATGCAAGACACGGATTTAGACAGCTAGGAAGGCACAAAATAAATTTGAAGTGAAGATCAAGAACGTTCGAAGTGATAACAGAGCGGAGTTGAAGAACACAAATGTGGATACCTTTCTTGACAAAGAGGGGATTTTACATGAGTTCTCAGCTACGTACACACCTCAACAAAATGGAGTTGTTGAGAGGAAAAACCGGACACTTATTGAGATGGCAAGAATGATGCTTGATAAATACAATACGCCAAGACACTTTTGGGCAAAAGCGGTCGAGACAGCTTGTCATGCTATGAATTGACTATATCTTCCCAAGGTTCTTGGCAAAAAGGCATGCAAGCTACTCACCGGTAACAAACCCCAAGTTGGATACTTTCGAGTATTTGTCTCAAAGTGCTACCTTCTTTATAAGCATCGTCATTAGAAATTTGCTCCTAAATCTCATGAAGGTTTTCTACTCGGTTATGGTTCAAACACTCACACATATCATGTCTACAACAATTTCACGCAAAAGGTTGAATATGTGGAAATATGCCCTAGAGGCAATAATAAAGTTCTTATTATTATATTTCCTTATTCATGATAAAGGTTCATTATTCATACTAGAATTGTATTGGCCGGAAACTTAAATACATGTGTGGATACATAAACAAATAACATGTCCCTCGTGAGCCTCTACTAGACTAGCTCATTCATCAACAGATGGTTAAGGTTTCCTAACCATGGACATGAGTTGTCATTTGATAACAGGATCACATCGTTAGGAGAATGATGCGACAGACAAGAACCAACCGTTAGCATAGCATATGATCGTTCAATTTATTTCTACTTCTCTCTTAATGTCAAATACACGTTTCTTCGACCATGAGATCATGCAACTCCCGAATACCAGAGGAAAACCTTGTGTGCTATCAAACATCACAACATAATTGGGTGATCATAAAGATGTTCTACAGGTATCTCGGAAGGTCTCTGTTGGGTTGGCATGGATCAAGATTGGGATTTGTCACTCCGTGTGAGGGAGAGGTATCTCTGGGCCATCTCGGTAATACAACATCACAAGAAGCTTGCAAGCAAAGAGACTTGCCGGTGACGAGATTGAACTAGGTATGGAGATACCGACGATCGAATCTCGGGCAAATAACATACCGACGGACCAAGGGAACTACGTAGTTGTCATAAAGGTTTGACCGATAAATATCTTCATAGAATATGTAGGAACGAATATGGGCATCCAGATCTCGCTATTGGTTATTGACCAGAGAGTCGTCTCGGTCACGTCTACATCATTCTCGAACCCGTAGGGTCCGCACGCTTAACGTTCGTTGACTATATAAGGTTATATGAGTTATGTGAATTGGTGACCGAATGTTGTTCAGAGTCTCGGATGAGATTACAGACATGACGAGGAGCTCTAGAATGGTCCTAAGGTACATGTTGCTATATAGGACAATACTATTTGGTTACCGGAAAGGTTTCGAAATGTACCGGGTATTTATCGAATCACTTGAAGGGGTTCCAGGAGGCTATGGGAGGTTATTCGGCCATATGGGACAAACGAAGGGAGCACACCAGCCCATGAGGAGCTGCTGCACCGCACCTCTGGCCGCCGGCCTTGGGGAGAAAAGGAAAGAGGGGAGTCGGCCTCCCCTTGCCTTCCCTCTCCTCCCCTTTCCTCCCCCCGACAACAAAAGAAGGAAGGGGCGCGCCTAAGGGCAGGCGCCCTAGAGCTGGCCGCTGGCCCCTAGGGGTGCGCCTGGATAGGGCTATTCTGCTACTAGTAACACAATATTATTTTGTTACTATCGGACCTATAAGGAGGTGATCGCACTGGAATCTAATAAACCGGGTGTTGCCCAAAACAAAATAGAGGCCAGGCCCACCACCAGCGCGCCGCCGTCCCCCTCCAACCAGCGCGCCATCGCCGCCGCCCCGCCCCCCTCCCACGAGCGCGCCGCCACCGCCCAGCCGCCACCCCGACCCCGCTCCCACCAGCGCGCCGCCGCCGCCCCGACCCCCTTCCCACCAGCGAGCCGTTCCTGCCTCCTCCAACGCGTCGGCAGCCTCCGTTCCCCGCCACCATACGGCTCCATCCCCCCATGTCGACCGCTGGTCTCCCTTCAGCTGGGTGCCGACTTCGGTCTGGCTGCACCTGCGACGACCACCTTCTCCAGCCTCCATCCACCTCTTGCCAAGATCCCCTTCAACATTCCAGCCCCGTCAGTTTAGTGTGATCTCTCCCGGTAAGTTCGTGTATGTAAGTGCATTTAGTGCCCCTTAGTGATTTTGGTGTATTGAAGACTTATAGGTTAAGGGACTAATGTGTTTATGAGTGTACACAAGTCTATAAGTCTATGAGGAGTTTGATATTTACATAGAAAGTCGACCCCTAAAGATGAAGTTCTTCAACTGAAGACTTTGGATTTCTGAAGACTTTGAAAGTGAAGAAATTGGTGTGACCTCGAAGACTTGGTATTCATTTGAGGAACATGAAGCGTGAAGACTTTTGTTTTCGTAGTTTCATTTTCTCTTTCTTGAGTCATAGGAAACACCGTACTATTAAAGGGGGTCGAGGAAATACTAAGGAAAAATTTCCATGTGATGCTCAACTCAAAATCCTACACCTACCAATACCTTCGTGTGAATCCATTGGAAATCTCATACAGTTCAGTCATATTCTTCAGTGACAGAGACGAAGTTCTTCTGGTCTCTGAGGAATTTGTTCTGACTGAGGAGTTAGGAATTCTCCAGTGCGGATTGCCTACACAATGAGGAACATGATAGCCCTAAGGAATTAGATACTCAAATTTCCGACCGTTGTTATGTTATGCGCCAACTATCCCAAAATATCTACCTACCTAACGATCATATCATTAAAGGGCATTTATGTCTTATCATGTCGGGCTGCTCCCTAGGCTATATATAGCCGCCCCCTACAACCACTAGCTGGTTGGCTGCTCCGAGAGAAACTGACACTTGTCATAAGAGCAACCCATCCTCCGAGGACTTTGAGCGAAAATCATCAAGTGAGGAAAAACCCAAAACCAAACCCAAACACCTACAAACCCAAAAGTGATTGAGCATCACTGAAGAGATTGATCCTGCGTGGATCCGATGCTTGTTACCTTTGAAGACTGTGCTTCTTCCAGACAGTTAGGTGTCATGGTCTAGAGCATCCAAGAGGAATTGTGGATCGTCGAGTGAAAGAGTCAGTGAAGGTTTGGAAGTCACCTGAAGACTTACCACGAGTGATTGGGCGAGGTCTGTGTGACCTTAGCTCAAGGGGAATACTGTGAGGACTTGGTGTCTTGGTCTGTGTGTCCAGGACTGGGTGCCCGGGACTGGGTGTCCTCAGGTTTAAATACCTAGCCGCCCTAACCAGATGTACAACTGAGACATCAGTTGGAACTGGTCTAATAAATCATTGTCTTCACCAAGCTTACTGGTTCTATTTCCTCAACTCTTTCATTTCCTCATATCTGTGTTGTGTGCTTGTTCATATCTGTTTGAAGACTTTGACTGAAGACTTTCTCAATTTCCTCAGTTCAATTTCTTCAGTCAGTTTGTCTTCATCCTGTGTTATCCTATGATCACGCTTTCTGTACTCTGTGTTTGTCTTCATTTCTTCATGATGACCATGCTTGTACTCTGTTATGTTTACTTCTGAGTACTTATTCCGCTGCAAGTAGTTCTTCGCTAAGGAATTTCCTCAACAACAAATTCCTCAGTGAAGAATTCATAAAAATCGCCTATTCACCCTCCTCTAGTCGATATAACGCACTTTCAATTGGTATCAAAGCAAGGTACTCCCTTGTTCTGTGTGATTTGGGTTTAACCGCCTGGAGTTTTAGTTATGTCGACCGCAGGTATGATCAAGGTCTCAGCTGGATGTCCTACCTTCAATGGGACGGACTACCCCTACTGGAAGAACAAGATGCGAATGCATCTTGAGGCAATTGACAACGATCTCTGGTATGGTGTGGAAAATGGTGTTCCCTCGGTATCACCTTCTCTGAATGCTGCTGATGTGAAGAGATTCAAGCAACTCGATTCTCAAACGAAGAATATCATTTGTGGCCATCTGAGCAAAGGACAGTATGGAAGAGTGAGTGCTTTGGAAACTGCTAAGCTTATCTGGGATAGGCTGTCCAAAGTCAACGAAGGAGTCTCAACATAGCGTGACTCTCGAGTAGATGTTCTTCTCAATCTCTTCAACCGTTTCAAAAGACTTGACAATGAAAATGTTCAGCAAACCTTCGATCGCCTCACTGACATCTCAAATGAACTTCAAGCACTTGGTTCCACTGACATCACCGACCATGAAGTGGTGAAGAAATTGCTAAGATCGCTTGATTTCTCGTTTGATACTCTGGCATTGATGATTCAAGAGCGTGGTGATTACAAGTCACTTGATCCCGCTTATATCCTCGAAAGGCTAAACACTCATGAGTTCCAGCTTGCTGAAAAGAGAGAGATCTATGGTCCAAGCTATGGCAGATCACGTGCCCTGAAGGCCAAGGTCATCTCTAAATCTGGAGGTGAAGATTCTGGTAGTAGCCTTGGTGATCCTGAAGAACTGAGCCAGGATCTAGCACTGTTCGTGAAGAAATTCCAAAGGTTCTCAAGACGTGGTCGCTTTGGAAAGTTCTGAAAGAGAAATGATTCCTCATCCAGTGACTACAATAAAAGGCTATGTCACAAATGCAAGAAGCCTGGTCACTACATTCAAGATTGTCCTCAGTGGGAAAAGGAATCTAAAAAGAAGAAATACAAGGATTACAGTTCTGATGATGCAAAGAAGAAGAAGAAATCGTCAAAATCTTCATCATCAAAATCCTCAAAGTCTTCATCTCACAAGAAGAACAACTCCAAAAAAGCTCGGGCATTCATTGGCAAGGAAATGGACTCCGATGCTAAATCTGAGGATCATGAGGAAGAGGAGGAATCTGAGGAATCCGAGTCTGGTGTGGCGAGTCTAGCTCTCGCTACTGCATTCGTCAGCAAGTCTATCTTCAACACTGAAGAAAATGGCTTCACCAACAAGGCTGATGAAGACAATGATGACTATGCTCCCACCTATTGCTTCATGGCAAAGGGTGCCAAGGTACTCAAATATACCTCCTCTGAATCTAGTGAGAATGAATCTGATGAAAACCTTAAGCCCAGCTATTCTAAACTTGCTAAGATTGCTATGCAAAAACAAAAGGCTCTTGATAAGGTTCAAAACATGATAGATAAAAGTTATGATATGTTGGGTGAAGAAATGGATCGATCTAAAATCTTGATTGAAAATCTTTAGAGACTTTAGTCCAAGTATGATAACCTTCAAGGTCATCATAACACTCTCTTGTCTGATCATGAGAAGCTTTCTTATGAATTTCTTCAAAGAAAGCAAGATCTTGAAAAGCTAAGAGTGAGTTATGAAGATCTTCAGAAGGAGCGTGATTCATTACTTGCTCAACAAATCAACGCTTCTCAGGAAGAATTCATTCCTCCATGCTTGAAATGCATTGAACGAGAAACTGCTAATTCTTCACCTGAATGTTCAAATGCTTCAAATGCTACAAATCCTTCATCTGCCTCTGCTATCACTAATTCCTCATCTGAGGACATTGCTAGTATCACTGACATTGCAGGGCTGAAGGAATTGTACTTGACATGCATGTACAAAAGCCTCAAAGGGCATCAGACTCTTTGTGATGTGCTTAAAAAGCAGATCCTCAACACGAACCCTAGGAAAGAGGGTATTTCCTTTGAGAGGAAACTTAATGCTGATGGTTCGTATTGGAAACCTGAGCGGTACCCCAAAACCTCATGGGTTGCTGCAAAGGGACCTCCAGTTAATCCATCCAATTTATCTGGCTTTACATGTGATTCTCCTCATTCTTCTGATGAGTCATTTGACTCCAACTATAAACTATTCAAAAATCAAAATGGTGAAGTATTTGCTAGATATGTTGGAACTAACTGCAGGAATGGTCCCCCTATGAAGAAAATATGGGTCCCTAAGATGCACCTTGAAAATCTTCAAGTGAATGTCCTCATGACACCTCGTGTGAGGAATAGGAACCCCAGATCCAATTCTTCATATGGATCAAAATCTTTAGATGGATTGAATTCCTCATATGGATCAAATTCCTCAAAAGGATCAAAATCCTCATATGAATATCATCATGCTAACAACTCTGTTTCGCAGGGAAGAGCTAAGGGCTATGAATATGAGCATTATTCTTCTAACCATTATGTTCATAAGTCCTCAAAGAATTACTCTGCTTATTCATATGCTTATCCTAACTCCTCTTATGTGAAACCAAATGGGCTGGCGTCTATGCCACCTTTCTCGTATGGAGCTCGTAGAGTGATGAACTCTTTGCCACCCCTTCAGATGTGGGTGGTGAAGAAAAGGAACTAATCTCTTCTGCAGGGTCAGGTCTCCAGGCATGCTCAAACGTGTGAATAATTTGCTGGAGACCTGAAATGTTCCTGAAAGAACGCAGGCTAATCAAGAAGAAATGAACTCTCATTTCTCACGTCCTCATACTGCTTTATCTGTTGCATTGCTTGATGAAATTGATCTGATGATTTGATGTCATATTCTTCACTGATGAAGTATATGAGTTTGTAAGCTGCACTAATTCATCTGCAGGATGATCAACCCAAAGCCACTGAGTGGGTCCTCGATAGTGGATGTACAAAACACATGACTGGTGACAAGAATCTCTTGATGGATGCTCCCTTGTCACCATCTCATCTGAAGCACAACATCTTTGTTGACAAAGGCAAAAGTCATGTATTGGGTCTAGGTAAGGGTGCGATCACTAGGGATCGACACATGGACAAAGTCATGCTTGTCGAGTCCTTAGGATACAACCTCATGTCTATCTCAATGCTTCGCGATCTTGATATGGTTGTTTCCTTTGGCAAACATCGTTGTGTTGTGATCATGGAATCTGACAACTCCATAGTCTTCGAAGGCTTTAGAAGAGGAGACTTGTATATTATTGATTTCTCTACAGGACCTCAACCAGCTGTGTGTCTACTTGCAAAAGCTTCAGAAGGCTGGCTATGGAATCAACGACTTGGTCATGTAGGCATGAGGAATTTGCACATGCTTGCAAAGAAGAAGCATGTCATTGGCATTGAGAATGTCAAATTCCTCAAGGATCGCTTATGCGGTGCCTGTGAAGCTGGAAAGATGACCAAGGCCAAGCATCCAGCGAAGACTATCATGACTACTACTCGACCATTTGAATTGCTTCACATGGATCTCTTTGGTCCTAATCATTATTCTACAGTTTCAAATGATGCTTCTGAATATGGCTTTGTTATTGTTGATGATTACTCTCGATACACATGGGTACACATTGTTACTTACAAACATGAAGTGTGGGAAGTCTTCAAATGATTTTCCTCGAGGGCTTCAACCAACTTTGGTGTGAAGATCAAGCACATCAGAAGTGACAATGGAACTGAGTTCAAGAACTCTGGTCTCGATGACTATCTTGATGAACTTGGTATTACTCATGAGCTATCTGCTCCTTATACTCCTCAGCAGAATGGCGTCGTGGAGCGCAAGAACAGGACTCTTGCAGAGATGGCTCACACTATGCTTGATGAATACAAAACGCTTCGTCGTTTCTGGATTGATGCAATTGATACTGCGTGCCACATCATCACCAGAGTATATCTTCACAAATTCTTCAAGAAGATTGCCTATGAACTCCTCACTGACAATAAACCCAATGTGAGTTATTTCAAAGTCTTTGGTGCTAAATGTTGGACTAGAAATCCTCATCACAACTCAAAATTTGCACCAAAAGCACATGAAGGGTTTATGCTTGGTTACAGAAAGGACTCGCACACCTATAGAGTCTTCAACAACGTTCTTCACAAGGTTGTTGAAACTGTAGATGTGCGGTTCGATGAAACTAACGGCTCGCAAAGAGAGCACCTACCTACTGTGATCGATGAACCAGCACGTGAGGAAACTATCAAATTCAAGGCTACTGAGGATGTCATTCCTACCGAAGAATCTGCTGAAGAATTCATTCCAGAACCTGAAGAACGTTCAGCTGATGCACCTGAGGAAAATGCTGAAGAAAATGGTGCTGAAGAAAATGCTGATCAAATTCCTCGACGACAACCAGCTCATCCTCGCGTTTCAAAAGAAATGCATATTGAGAAAATCATCAGCGACACCAATATACTAGGTCCTCTCACGCGCTCAAAAGCTTCACATTTATCTAACTTTTGTGGGCACTTTGCTTTGGTCTCTATCACAGAGCCCACTAAGGTAGATGAAGCATTTCTGGAGCCTGAATGGATTCAAGCTATGCAAGAAGAATTACATCAGTTCGAGCTAAACAACGTATGGGAACTGGTTAATCGTCCAGATCCTCGCAAGCATAATATCATTGGCACAAAGTGGATCTACCGCAACAAGCAAGATGAAAATGGCCTTGTGGTAAGGAATAAGGCACGGCTTGTAGCTCAAGGCTACACACAGGTTGAAGTAATTGATTTCGATGAAACTTTTGCACTTGTTGCCAGACTTGAGGCTATTCGCATATTACTTGCTTATGCTAATCATCATGATATCATTCTCTATCAAATGGATGTGAAAAGTGCATTCCTCAATGGTAAGCTTGAGGAAGAAGTATATGTTGCTCAACCCTCGGGTTTTGAAGATCCAAAGAATCCTGACAAAGTCTTCAAACTCAATAAGGCCCTTTATGGCCTCAAGCAGGCCCCTCGGGCTTGGTATGATACTCTGAAGGAATTCCTCATGAAGAAAGGCTTCAAACCCGGTTCACTTGATCGTACTCTTTTCACTAAATCTTATGATGGTGAATTATTTCTCTGCCAAATATATATTGATGATATTATCATTGGCTGTACTGACCAACGTTATAGTGATGAATTTGCCTATATGATGAGTGAAGAATATCAAATGTCTATGATGGGAGAGTTGAAATTCTTCTTAGATCTTCAGATTCGTCAACAACGCAATGGCATATTCATATCTCGGGAGAAATACCTCAAGGATGTACTGAGGAAATTCAGCATGCACGATGCAAAGGCGTCAAAATTCCAATGCCCACAAATGGCCATCTGTGCACTGATGAAAATGGTATTGACTTTGGTCATAAGGTATACCGCTCCATGATTGGTTCTTTATTGTACCTATGTGCATCTAGGCCAGATATAATCCTTAGTGTTTGCATGTGTGCCTGATTTCAAGCTACACCGAAGGAATCACACCATAAGGCTGTGAAACATATTCTTCGATATCTAGCTCACACACCAACACTTGGATTATGGTACCCCAAGGGCTCGGCTTTTGATCTCATTGGATATTCAGACTCTGACTATGCTGGTGATCGTGTGGACCGCAAATCAACATCTGGTACATGTCATTTCCTCGGAAGATCTTTAGTATGTTGGTCCTCAAAGAAACAGAACTGTGTATCACTGTCTACTGCTGAAGCTGAGTATATTGCTGCTGGCTCTTGTTGTGCTCAATTGTTATGGATGAAGCAAACTCTCAAGGACTATGGCGTCAACGTGAAGAATGTGCCTCTCTTCTGTGACAATGAGAGTGCCATCGAGATTGCTCACAACCCAGTTCAGCACTCGAAGACAAAGCACATTCAGATTCATCATCATTTTCTTCGTGATCATGTGTTGAAGGGCGACATATCTATTGAACATGTGAAGACTGAAGAACAGCTAGCAGATATCTTCACAAAGCCCTTGGATGAGAAGAGATTTAGCAAGTTGCGGTGTGAGCTAAATATCTTAGAATCTTCAAATGTTCTTTGATTTGGACACTCATCCTAACACTTATGCAAAATTGATGACTTAGATGTGCAACACATGAAGAAATTATTTTTCTTCAATTAATGAAGAATAACGCTCTAAGTGTGAAGAAATTAATGAAGAATTGGTTTCTCAGAACCCTACGACAATTGTACGCGGTGTCTGAAATCATCATTCTTATACGGCGGGTCACGCCACCACAAAAGTTGAAAAATCTTCAATTTGAGTTTTTGAAATTCCTCAGTTGTTCATATTCTTCAACTTTGCATTGTCTTCACTGTTTCCATCTCTTTTTCTTCATTGGCTATATATATATATATATATATATATATATATATATATATATATATATATATATATATATATGAGTTTATGTCCTCTATAGCATTCACTGATTGCTATTTCTTCAAGTTGCTTTTTCTGCTAAGTGAATGTGATCGGACCCTTCCCCCTCTATGCTAAACTCAACCCATTCCATTCACAAATTCTTCATATGCGTTCTATTTGAAACTTGTTCAAAATCTTCACTGTGTCCTTGTCATCTGAAGAAATTGCGAACACAACGTTAAAACTTATCTTTTCCAAAATATTTGGTTTTGCCGCTCGAATCGCTCCGCGTCCCACGATAATACTTATCTATTCACCCACGATCTTCACTACACAGTACATGGGTGAGACATGTCATGCGAATGAGAAGGGTCAGGGGCACGTTCGTCCAATTTCTTCGGGTGAACGGTTATTCATCTCAACAATAAATACCCCTTCCCTTCCCTCAGTTCACCTTTTACTCCGCTCGTTCTCACTCCCCCGCTTGAGCTTATTCAACCCTAGCGCCGCCGCTACTCCATCGTCCCCGGTGAGGAAGAGCTTCACTGCCTCGACCTCGTCGTCGTCGTACTCGTGCCGACCGCAGATTTCTTCACTCCGCCGCCGCCGTAGCTGTCTTCCTCTGCCAAGTTAGGGCGTGGAAGATCTGCACAGACGAACTTCACTTCTCCATCTCACAGTTTGTCGTGTTCTTCTTCTAGGGTAATTAAAAGTTACTTTTACTGCCCTCTTTGATTCGAATGTTTTCTTCAAAATTCTCAAAAGGTGTTTTCATCGTCAAATCTTCACACACTGAACACCTCACGTATCATCTGTTCTTGATTGGATTTCTCTAAGCTACGTTTTTCTTCAAGATTCCTCAATTGTGTGGATTTTCAATCCATACAACTCTGGAACCTAAGACAAAGAACGCTTAGTCAAATTCTTCAAGACTCATCTGGTCAAATTCCTCAAACTTTTTCTTTTTACAAAATCTTCTGAGAACACATATGACCTCTCCAAATTCCTCGCAACTATACTCTGTTCACAGGTACTCATGTCCGTTGCTGAATCTCTAGGTTCTCATCAACTTAACTCATTTGCAGTGTTCCTCGAAGAAAAGTTGCATGCTTCTTTAGAAAATTCAATTGTGCAAATTCCTCGTCTGAAGAAAATGGTTGATGGAAAGAAGTCACAGAAGGGAGGAAAGAGGCCTGAGGTCAATACTGCTTTCGAGATACCTGTAGACATATATGCTGACTATTGCACTCCTAATGAGGCAAAGTTCGGAAAAGAGGACAAGAATTAGCGCAAAGTGTGCATACAAAGAATAGAGAGGAGATGGGCAAGAGAGTGGAGGGAGTACAGATATGTGACTCCCAAATACATGAAGGAATTCGCACTCAATCCTCCCTGCCCAAGACCTCCATTGGCACATGGCCAAATTGCTGATCCCACTAGCCTCAAGAGTGGTGAGGATTATCCTGAAGAATGGGCTAAGTGCCAGGCCAAGTTGGCCAAACAAGCAAAAGAAATAGTGAGGAAATTCAATGAAGACTCTACTGCTACTGCCGCCTCTGCTGAGGCCTCTGCTTCCAAGCCGAAGAAAGACATGGCTAAGAAGCCTGCTCACAAGCCAAGTGCTTCTTCCTCGATGCCCTCACGGCCAGATTATTCAAAGCCCTCACGGCAAATTCCTTAGACTACTCCTGCTCCTCCAAAGTCCTCAGCTCCTCCGCCAAAGTCTTCAGATGCTACAGCAAAATCATCTACTCCAGTGCATTTTGCCACATGTCAAAGGACTGCCGGCATATCCATTGCCTTAGGAGCCTCTGCAAGTTCCTCAGCTGCTCCTAGTTCCTCAGCTGGTCCCTCACTACTGAAGAAAAAGACCATTGCTGGACGCGGGTCTCGCCCAAGTCCTCACAAGAAACAAGTTGCTTTCCAAGTGTCGTCTGACGACGAAGCTGATGATGAAGAACTTGTTCAAATCATCAGAGACAGGCAAGAAAGGGCCGCTAGAGCCAAAGGAAGCAAAGTGCCACTGCTTTTGGATCCAAAGGTTATCATTGATTTCATTGATCTCTAGCATCAGGACCCCAGCACTCCTATGCCTCACTTCAACTTGACACCTGGCCAAAGTCATATGCTGACCGCCTTCATAGGCGAAGAAAAATGGAAATTTGAAAAGGCCAGGGAGATGAAGAAAGCGCAGTACAAGAAGGATCGCTTCCTGAAGAAAAATGTTGTCAACATGACAACTGAAGAACTTGTCATGATACAGGGTGAAATCAAAACCCTCAGTGATGAATTTGATGCATATCGCGCAGACTGGATGGGCGCCAAAGTCAGATTTATGAATTTGGCTAAAGGTTTTTCCTCATGTGTTGCTCGTCAAACGCACATTGAAATTCCTCAGGCTGAAGCATCTGCTCAGTCTGCTGAAGGACATGCCAGCACCACTGAAGAACATCAGGCTGCTGAAGAAAATACCAGAGCTGATGGTTGCATTCCAGCTGCTAAAGAAACTGCCAGGGCAACCTCTAGTGTTGCGCCTGAAGGAAATGTCAGGCCAGCTGAAACTCCAAAGGATGTGCCTGAAGAACATGAAGAAGTCAGGACAACTGCATCAGTTGTGCCTGAAGAAAAACAACCAAATTCCTCTGCTCCTCCTGCGCCTACACCAACTCCAACCCTTCCATCTGCATCAGATGTGAACAAGACAAAGGCTGCAGAGCGTGCAGCTGTGAAGAAAAGGAAGGCATCAGCTTCATCAAATTCTTCAGCTCCGAAGAAAATGAAGCCTTTGACAAGCTCACCTGAAAATCCAATTGATGTCGTTCCAATTTCCTCCATGCCATCAAAGGAACTTATTCCATTTGATGAAGAATATGTGATTCCTAGTGAATCAGATGAAGATGTTCCCTCTGCTGCTTCCTCAGAGCAGACGGACGAAGAAATTGAAGTGGATCCAATCCCTTCAACCCCAATCATCTCCTCACATATGCCCCAGTTTACTGATGAAGAGGCCGGCGTTGAGGAATTGGAAGAACAAGACTCTGACGTGGACATTGGGAGTGCCACTCCTTTGATGAATGATGAATTTTTGGATAGTCAGCATCCCAACTCTCCTCTGTTCACGCCGCTTCAACAAATTCCTCATTCACCAGCGCAAACTGTTCCATTGGGCTCTAAAGAAACTCATCCCACTGAATCTGTTAATGAAGACATTCCAGCCACTAGTGCTGAAGAAACTACTGCTGCTGCTGCTGAATCTGTGAAGACTGCCACTTAAGAGGAACCAGAAATTCCTCAGGCTGAAGAACTTGAGATTGCAAATCCAGAGGTTGTGATGCAATTGACTGACACTCCTCAACCCAAGCCAAAGGATCCTTTCTCAAGAAAGCAAACTTTCAAGAAGGATGATTTCTTCGGCGAGCATATGTTCTTCACTGATTTCAATCCTTATGACTCAGCTCGCATAAGGAAGAGGCGTTTCTGGACTGCCAGTCAGGCAAATTTCTATTCCTTAGTGCTCTACAACAAAAGACAAAGTCTTCGATCATCAGCATATTCCTCACGTGGATATGGAATCTCTGTCATGCTTCATGCCAGTCCTCAGTGTTCTTTACGATGCTGGACTGTTGGGTTTCTGCACTGACATATACGATTGGAATGAAGAACTGATTCTTCAATTTTATGCAACCCTGCACATCACTAGCAATTTTGAAGATGTGAATTCATGGGTGCTGGACTAGATGACCGAAAACACTCACTTCAAGGTACCAGCCTCTGAATTACTTCAAGCTCTGCCTCTCAGTCCTCCCACTGAAGCAGCACGTTTCATCAGAAGGTTGATCGCAACCACAAATGGGTCAAGCGTCAGTTTGGTTCAATTCTTCACAACATGACCTCTACACATAATGCAGTGAAGAAAAACCATTACTACCTTCATGAAACCCTCAACCGCACCTGGGATGTTCTGTCTCATCTGTATGGCGAAGAAGATCTGAAGAAAATGGGTCTCAATGATGACTTTGACTGGTCTGCTCCTCCACCGAAGAAATACAAGAAGGTCAAGGTTCCTCCCTTGGTGGCCAGCTCCTATTCTTCATCACGCGAAACTGACGAGTATGAAGACTTGGACGACACTGCGGCAGGCCCTACATCAACCATCGACCCCAACAACGCTGGCGCTCCTTCATCATCTTGAGATTCTTCAGGGGCGTTAGTTCTCAGTTTCGATCCTTTTGGTCATTCGATGACAAAGGGGGAGAAATTTGAGTTAATCTTCAAGCGGGTCTATATATATGGGCGTTTTTTTGCTAAGTTACAACTCTCGTTCTTCTGATGACTTTGTGGATCGATTTGTAAACTTAAACTCTATGGTGATCTGATACTTTTGCGGTGGTGTTTCTGCATGCTTATTCCTCATTAATGTTATGCACGCATGCTGAATTACATCAGTCACCATATTTCATCATGCATTTCAAAATTCTTCATATTATATGTCAAATGCGTGTATGAATTACAAGATATAGGGGGAGATTTCCATGATTCTACTCTTCAAGTGTGCGTTGCTTCAAAAGCAAATTCCTCACTATGCACATCTTCAGGGGGAGTTCTTCTATATCTTGCAATCAAATTCCTGAAATATCAGTATTTACACTTCATATGTTTATCCCCGTTGAAAACTTAACCTATATTGTCATCAATCACCAAAAAGGGGGAGATTGTAAGTGCATCTAGTGCCCCTTAGTGACTTTGGTGTATTGAAGACTTATAGGTTAAGGGACTAATGTGTTTATGAGTGTACATAGGTCTATAAGTCTATGAGGTGTTTGATATTTATAGAGAAATTCGACCCCTAAAAATGAAGTTCTTCGACTGAAGACTTTGGATTTCTGAAGACTTTGAAAGTGAAGAAATTGGTGTGACCTCAAAGACTTGGTATTCATTTGAGGAACATGAAGCGTGAAGACTTTTGTTTTCGTAGTTTTATTTTCTCTTTCTTGAGTCATAGGAAACACTGTACTGTTAAAGGGGGTCGAGGAAATACTAAGGAAAAATTTCCATGTGATGCTCAACTCAAAATCCTAGACCTACCAATCCCTTCGAGTGAAGCCATTGGAAATCTCATATAGTTCAGTCATATTCTTCAGTGACAGAGACGAAGTTCTTCTGGTCTTTGAGGAATTTGTTCTGACTGAGGAGTTAGTTATTCGCTAGTGCGGATTGCCTACACAGTGAGGAACATGATAGCCCTGAGGAATTTGATACTCAAATTTCCGAACGTTGTTGTGCTATGCGCCAGCTGTCCCAAAATATCTACCTACCTAACGGTCATATCATTAAAGGGCATTTATGTCTTATCATGTCGGGCTGCTCCCTAGGCTATAAATAGCCGCCCCCTACAACCACTAGTTGGTTGGCTGCTCCGAGAGAAACTGAGACTTGTCATAAGAGCAACCCATCCTCAGGTTTTAAATACATATCCACCCTAACCAGATGTACAACTGAGACAGCAGTTGGAACTGGTCTAACAAATCATTATCTTCACCAAGCTTACTGGTTCTATTTCCTCAACTCTTTCATTTCCTCATATTTGTGTTGTGTGCTTGTTCATATTTGTTTGAAGACTTTGACTGAAGACTTTCTGAATTTCCTCAGTTCAATTTCTTCAGTCAGTTTGTCTTCATCATGTGTTATCCTGTGATCACGCTTTTTGTACTCTGTGTTTGTCTTCATTTCTTCATGATGACCATGCTTGTACTCTGTTATGTTTACTTCTGAGTACTTATTCTGCTGCAAGTAGTTCTTCGCTAAAGAATTTCCTCAACGGCAAATTCCTCGGTGAAGAATTCATAAAAATAACCTATTCACCCCCCCCCCCCTCTAGTCGATATAACGCACTTTCAGTGTATTGCTATCTTGAGTGTTCAGAAAGTGTAGAATGGATATCCTTGCATGATTTATCTTGCCTATGCAGCTCACAAATCATATGCTTTGTTTTAAAAAAAAGGCTATTTGTAGGAGTTCATGATGTAATTTATCATCAGTTCATAAAGTAAACACAAATACAGTTTCGTGTGTGTTATAGAAAAAATAATTAGGTTTATATATTATATAGTAGTTCAATATGCAGGGGCTTTGGTAGCAGTTCAGCAAAAAAGATTTTACATCAGTTCAGACTCTGATAGTTGTGTAGTTCAAACATGATTTTTGAGAAAATTATTCCACGGCAAAGTTCAAAAATGTCATCCCGTGAAGTTCAGCTATTGATGTTGATTTCAATGTAGAAGGCAAGTTTATGGAGCTGATAATTCTATAGGGAATTACATGCCAAGAATCTGAAGAGATGAAATAACCTTGGTTGTTACTTGACATTGGTTCTACTATAACCGAAGTTGCACATTGGAAATTCGGGATGCATAAGCTAGCATAGTTATGATTCTGAAGGTTCAACTTTTTCTTGACAAACACACAGTAGGTTGTTATGCTTCAGAAGGTTCAACTTTTTTTGGATTTCTCTTTGATGTGCGAGGACTAAAATACTTCATTCTTTTCAGATGTTCCTGTATTAGTTCAGTTGTCGCCCCTCCGCCTCCTTCTAGTACCCTCAGTGACGCTCCCCGCCACCTTCCCGCGTTGTCCCAGTGGGTGGTCCGACACGACTGCGTCCAGCGGTCCAACACCGCCGCCGGGGGCTGTACAATGTCCGAGCGCCTCCTTCCCAGTCATCGTGAGGTACGCCCTGCTCAAAATCTTTCATGTTCATCTCCCAACAGTGAATATTTTCATGCCCCACGTTCGAACTCCCATTTTATTTTGAATTGAACTAGGGCTGCTCTTGATTCAGACCTGAGGGAAGAAGGAAGAACCTCTCTCTTGTAGGCAGTAATATTGCTCTCTCATATTATCTCTCATCTCATAGGCAGTAATATTTTGATGAATGTATTACTGAAAAAACAAAATGTTGTATTGACATCCAGTAGCTTACAGAGAGTGGCATAGAGAAACGTTGTTGTGTTCTGGATGACAAAGTACACATGTGATAGTAAGTCCAGGTATTTCTACATGAGGAGTAAAAAATTGCTTTTACTGAGAGTTCACTTGAATCCTTGATAGCTACTGGCCATAGGAAGTTAACCCAGAAGAAATGTGCAAAAAAGAACCATTTTGTACTATCATTAGTCGTCGATGTTGTGTAATGTTTTTTTTTTGCTACCCTAGCATTGAATTAGCACAACATTTTCAAGAGCTACACTCTCATTATTTATTTCTTGTATTGTTAATTTTATTTTCAGAACCGAACTTGTACAAGGTACATGACTTCCAATAGTAGCTTCTGTTGCAAAAAAATAATTACATAATCAAGCATTCTTGGTGTGTTGTCCCCAACCGCCTCGGCCGCCACGCCACGCCCCATCCCGATTGCCGCGCCCCCGCCCATCCCGGCTGTCGCGCCCCACCAATCACGACCGCCATGCCCCCACCAACCCAACTGACCTCCACCATGCTGCAGCACCACCACTCAATTTCCTGCCGGTGGGGATCCGTCGCCGAGTCCAGGCGGATCGGCGCGCCGCCCTCCCCCTCCTTCTGTCTTCCCTCGGTGACGCTCCTCCACCATCACTCTGCCTTGTTTCAGCGGGGGCTCACATAGGCCGCTACGTCAGTCCAAATCCCGCTGCCCAGGCCGGCCACCACCAAGTGCCTTTTTTCTCCACCCTCACATCGGGTTGCAGCTCGGACCCCTCGGTGCCGCATCTTGTAGAGCTCGCTGCCCTGTCGTGGTTCTAACGGGGGATGGACTCAGTGGCATACACAGGAAGATCGAGGCCCTCGTCCGTTACGTCCAGGTTGGTATCGATGCTCCGGCCAACTCCTTTGATCTGCTCGGTAAATGCCCACTTCTAACTCCATTTGAAGTTTTTTTCAGTTTTAACCGCGATGCTTTTCTAGTCATGACACTAGACCCCCCACTGCACATTTCCCCGGTTTTGCTCATTAAAATGAGAGACAAAATGCGTTTGATGTGTCTGTGTGTGTTAGTGTGTTGTGTCTTTGGTGACTCCTCTCCCTTTCTCTTTTCATGTAACAGATTTAGAACATTAGAGATTCGACAAACATAACCATGTCACATAAGTTCAAGTATAGGTACAGAAGTTTCTCACCATAAATAAACAGTTCTGGAGCTCTTCAGTTCGAGCGTTTCAGTTCGGGGGCTCTTCCATTTCAGCAGTTTTTAGTTCGTGTGGAAGCTCTCATTGTTTTATGTAGATAAAGCTTTATAAAAAAAATGCACAAAAGTGTTGTGTTTTTGGTACCTCATGGCTGTGTGTTGCTATTGCATGTCATCAAAATCATGATGCGTGTTGTTATTTTGTATATGTCTTCAGTGCGCATGTCGACGGCGGGGAAGTTCTGCTGATGGTGTACGCAAAGTCCAGAGATTTTGCCGCCAACGGCATGGAGTGAGCCGATGCCTGAGCAACTGTAAAAGATGCCTTACACACGATAGGCTAAACTGCTCAAATGTGGATGTTACAACAGGTTTGAGCAGATGCTTAGCACATGTACAAAACAGTAGCAGTTCTATTACTTATGAAGTCGCCTGCCTTTTCTTAACTTTGATTGATTTTGTCATGAAATATATGTATAAGCGAGTAGCAATTGTAGTACTTATGTTACAAAAGGTCATTGGCAAAAATACATTCCATGTGGAGCCCCTACTGGTCACCCTCCGCCACGAGCTCGTCCACCACAGTTGCTGGCAGCCGTCTGAGTCGAGCGATGACTGCAGTCCAAGTAGAAGGGTGGCCACTATCTTCACCAAGAGCTGCACAACGGTCCAGGTCAGGGCACACACAGAGCGATAACAGCATCTTGTTTTGCTTTGCACATTGCTTGGTGGATGCTTGCCGCCATTAAGCAAACGTTTTATTAGTTTGAACTTCTGCAAATCTCAATTTCATTTCAGTTTTGTGGATGCTCACTAGTGATGTGGCAGCATTCTTGTGGTAATATCAGCCACCACTCCTTGTTTGCCAAAGGATTGTACTAGCAAAAAGTTCACCGCCAGCACCACAGTCCGTTCACTGCCGATAGCCGAGGCCGTTCAACAACGCAACGACGAGGTCTGGCCTTCCCCCTTCCTCTTTACATGTAGCATATCCGAAAAAATATGAGACGCTATCAACTGGATAAAAAAGTGTGCCATGCAAGTTCGGGTATTACATCTGCAGGAGTTCAAAACCAAATTTCAGAAATTGTTTCCTTCATAAATTAGCTTTCTTTTGGTTAATTTGTTGTTCTGGACAGTATAGATGTACATTCTTGTGTAGTACATGTGTGTATTAGCTTATTTTTTGTTGTTTTATTTTCAGCTGAAAATGAGAAATAATTTCATTTTAGTTCCTCTATGGTGCTTGAGATTAATTATAATCAGTTCATGTGCATTCGCCCTAGAAGTTCCCTAATGAAAAATAAATCAAATAGTTTGTGTACAGTAAAAAGAACATTTACAAAAGAAAAATGTATTGAAAGTACATTTATCATATTTTCGAAGTTCTAGAAAAAGAAAAGGAAAAGTTCAAGCAATACCAAAAAGTTCAAAACAAAACTCAGGGATTTCACTCATGAACAAGAAAAGAAGAAAAATTATGTAAGTTTGTGTGTTGTGTGTGTGTGTTGAGGAGGGGGTGCGTTGTTGGTCGCGTGGGTCAGTTCACGTGCAACCATTGGAGGTGTTCAAACAATCAGAACTCGTTCATTTCCAGAAAAATTTGTAGTTTCGTGTGTGTGCTGCTACAACAATGAACTATTCTTCCAATCATACTAGTACTGATGCAATCACCTAAAAAAGTTGAAGAAAAATTCTGCAAGTTTGGTGCATGTGCTACTACAAATCTATTGTATGCCTGTGTGTAGCTATTGTATGTCTTCTCAATCATGATGCATGCCATTCTTTGGTACATGTCTTTAGTGCGCGTATGGAAGGCCGAAAAGTTTTATTGTTGGTATACGCCAAGTTCAGAGAAGTTTCCGCCAACAGCCCCGGGGCAGCGGTCAAAATTAAACTCGGTTTAGTTTGGGCGTATGAGTTTTTTATACATCAATTTGTGCATGGGAGTTAATTAGTGGTTGGTGTGTGTGTGCAGGGTACCATAAGTATTAGACGACAAGTGTATTGAGGCGAGCAACAAGACAAGGCGTGAAGCATGCCATCATGTGTATGCGGTGAGCTGCTACAACACTAGTGCGGCTAATGTCGTGAATGAACTTGGCTGGTTGTAGCTGCTTGTACTAAACATGTCTGTTGTGTTATCTTTGGTAGTCAATGATGCAGACTAAACATGTGTGCCTGTGTTGTGTTTGGTAGTCATTGGTTGTAGCTGCTTGTACTAAACTAAGCAGGCTAAGTTCGATTTGTGTTATTGAACTAGTTCGGTTCATCGATTTTATATTGTATGACAATTCGCTACATGGGGGATTTTTGCATCAGTTCAACAAAAAAAGTGTACAATAGTTCAAACTCTGAGAGCTATTAAGTTTATTTTTTTTAGAATGGGAGTTGTATGTTTACTCTCTGCCTGTATAGTGCATTTTGTATTCCTGGTTGCTGTAGTTTTTTTGTGTTAATAAAAATGAATTTATGTATTTTGTTAATCATTCCTCCACTTCCACCAGAAGAAAAGTGATTTAGACTCTTTATTGCAATCAGTTAGTTGGCTATCTTAGATCAACGAGTTAACCATCTCGATTCACTTTTCTTGCTTCCAGGGCCAACGACGGGCGCCGCTCCTTGACCCTATTCCCATTCGCCTGATGGTGCTCTTGTTTCAGGCCCGGGGGAGAAGGCAGAACCTCTGGGTGCATGATGGAAAAAATTGCAAGTTCTTGTTTAGATCTTCAGGATACCCTTCTATTATTTCATTTATGTTCAGGATAGCAGGTGCATGATGGAAAATTGTGTATCATATAGTTCTTGTTTAGATGTCGTGCAAGTTAAAAAATGTCGGTTTTGCCATTGCAGGGAACCCATTGGTGCATTGTTTTTCCAGAGTGACGTCTCTTGGTATGTTTGGAGTATTGTTATTGTTGCTCTGCATGCGAATGAATTACCTTATCCTGCTAAGATGAGGATGTTTGTGCTCGAGTCTTGAATTTTAAGAAGTCATGGGAGATGAATAATTTCTGTCATATAAAAGGATAAAAAGGTTTTAATTAAAAATATTGACTAGTACGAGTTAAAAACGGCAATCAGTTCGGAATAAAAAGAAATGGTATGTTTGATTTAAAAAAGAAACACACATAGAAATTCAAATTGTAAAAGTTCAAACAAAAAGAAACACCACAGAAATTCAAATGGCAAATATACAAGTCGTAAAATGAGAGAAGTCCAGAACATCATTGCAAAAAAAATGTTGAGCTAAAAGAAAACATGCAAAAGATTTTCTTTTTGAAAAGAATAGCATTCAGTTCAACGATATAAACCATGCAAGTTCGGGGACGATAATATAGTAAACCGTTGAAAAATACCATTCAGTTCAACGAATTAAAGCACACGTTCAACACAAACCCATACGGAGATCAGTTCAAGTACTATGTTTCCAACACAGAAAAATAGCACAACCGGTATCACCATATTTAAAACTACTCTGTGAAAAACACCTCAGTACAAACATAGACATATATCGGTACGAGTACTCTGTTTTGAGACAGGAAAAAAGAACACGATGGGTTTCACCTTATTCAAAAATTACTTTTAAACGGTTGTGAAGTACTAAACGTTCAGCATGACTAAGTTTTGCATTTTCGATAGCTATCCAACAGTATATTATGTGCCCCATTTCGACAAACTTTTTAGAAATATTGCGTTTGAAATCAAATTTGACCGTATTTGAACTGGAGTTTAAACTGTAAAGAATTAGAAAAACATTTCAACACGAAAAAGTTGCGTATTTTCCATACCTTTCCAACGCCGTATCATTTGCGTCAATCCAACAAATCGTTTGAAAAAAAACGCGAAAATACGTTTCGCCCCGAATTTCACCGTTTTCAAATTACTTTTAAATCATATATAATTTGAAAAAAGTTAGATATATGGAAGAAGCGGATTTTCACCAGCTTTCCAACAGCATCTTATTTGCTCAATTCCGACAAACCGTTCGAAAATAAAGTCCAAAATATGATTCGTGTTTTCGATTTTGGAAAAAACGGTTTTTTCAAAATTGCTCTTAAACCATAACTTTTTTCCAAAAACAAATTATATGATTGTAATGTAGATGTCAAGAGCTTTCCAATGATATATTACACGCCCCGTTCCGACAAAAAAAATTACAAAAAAATTTTGAACTAAAGAAGATGATATGTTAAACAAAAATGAAAGCATCAGTTCAACCGCTTCGAATTCGTCAGTACAACCGCGTGGAACTTCTGTTACGTGAAACAGAATAGCCCAGATGTATATACATATATATAGAACAACACTATTTTTATCCCAGGATCAGAATAGTTATTTGGATCACGGCTCACCCTATATAGGACCCGATGAATTTGTTCCCGAACTCCAACCGGCGAAGAAGAAGAAAAAACCACCGCCGCCAAGATCCTAACAGATCGACCCACCACTTCCCCAATCCTGATCCCCACCTTCCCCCGATCCAATCGCCGCTGGATCCCAGTCCCGACGACCTCCGCCGCCGGATCCCAAGTCCCCCCACACCCCGGCGCGGCGCACCACCTCCTGCTCCACCCTCCACTGACGGCCGGCGCAGCCATCCTAGGACGCGCCGCCGTGCCCCTCAGACCACCCCACCCCAACTAACTCTGGCCACCAACCGTCGCCACCATGCGAGATCCCGCGCTGCTGCGCGGATCCAGTGTCGCGCCAGGTCCGACCGCCCCTTCTTCCCCGGAGCGCCGCCTCGTCCGCCATCTTCCCCAGTGCGCTCCCACCATCTTCCCCAGTCCCCGCGCCCAGCCGCCCCGCCCCCGAAATCATTCATACCGTCGCCGGTCTCCTCCTTCAACCCCGTCGTGGGCCTCTTGTGGCGGCCCTGCAGCCAACGTTCTCCTGCGACCACGCGCCGTCTCATCCCGCAACCTTTCCAGCAGTCTTCTCCCACAGCTGCGTGATATCCTCCTCCAACGGCCACCTGATCCGCCGGCGGCCTTCTCCAACAGCCCCACCCGATCCACCGTCGTGCGCGCCACCCAGGATGGCAGGTATCCCGCGCATCTGCGCATCCATCGCCTCTGCAGCTGCCCTCTGTCGCCATCTGCTGCTGCTTCTTCCACTCCATGCAACTTCCCCCTCTGGCACTGCCCCTCCCGATTGTTGCTTGGTACTATGTCTGAAGTTCAAGTGTTTATAGGTACAGGCATAAGCAGTCCAACTGCAAAAGTTATATTGATTTGAGTTATTGTGTAATCAGGAGAACGACGGTGAACACAAAAGGAGAACAGCAGTGGCATTTGCTCTGAACTTTCATATCTTTTACTGCACAGGTTGAGGCTATGGCTGTGTTCTAAACCGTTTTTATCGAACATTATTGTCTGATTGTTCGGCTGCTCACAAATAGCATAATAGTTCAATTGCCCTCTACATGTTGCTAGCATTCTTATTTTTTCCATTTCTTTGCAAACAAGAAATCACCATGTAATAGTGCAAATACTATTGTACACCAAGTACACAAGTTCATGTCAAACTAACAGGGCGATTTCAGCGTTTATTCTTGAAAAAGTGGAGAAAATTCTATATGCTCTGTAGGTCAAAAGTTTGGCTTTAATTTATGTTTTGCGAAGGTCAAAATGTTGTGTTCGAGAAGGTCAAGTGCGTTATCTCAGCAAGTTTAAAATAAATTTAAACATGCAAGGTAAAACATGCGTGAAAACAAAAAGAAAGGAAGAAGTTCATTTTCTAAAAATGACGCGGTACACAAGGTGTAAACCAATGTTGAAAGAAAACAAAAAGGAAAGGAGAAGTTCAATTTCTAAAGATGAAGCGGTTCGACGTGCAAATCAATGTTGAAAGAAAACAAAAAGAAAGGAGAAGTTCAATTTCTAAAAATGACGTGGTTCGACGTGCTAAACAATGTTGAAAGAAAACAAAAAGATAAGGATAAGTTCAATTTATAAAGATGACATGGTATCATTTGTATAACACTGATGAATGGATGAGAAATTACAAACGAAAATACGTCACAGAAGTTCAATGTGAAAACAACACGAAGTTCAACTACTACACTATATGAATTTCAGATGAAAAACTTTTAAAACCGTCGCGAGTATGAAAAAATGATCAACACGGGAAAGTTGCGTGTTTGCACCAGCTTTCGATCGGTATATCACTTGCTCAATTCCGGTGAGTGGATGGAGAGATACGAGCAGTGGATGGAGAGCCGCGAGCAAAAAAAGCCCGTGAAAAACAGAGTGAAGTTCAACTACACGTGACCAGAAGTTCAGGTTCTTCACGCGGTGCATTTTCGAAGAATCTGATTCGCGATAAAGGCAGAAAAATGATCTCGCCATTTTCGCAATTACTTGAAAATGGCTAAGAATCAAAGAAAACCACCAACATGAAAAAGTTTCGCATTTGTTCAAGCTTTCCAACGCCATATCATTTGCTGGATTCGGACGCACGGTTAAAAAATTAGCTCGAAAATACGAACTCGGTGGTACTTGTACCGTTTTCTAGATTACTCTTAAACCGTTCAAAATTAGAAAAACCTTTCAACATGAAAAAGTAGCACATTTTCCTAAGCTTTCCAACGCCATATAATATGCCCTAATTTGATTAGCCGTTTAGAAATTATAGCGAAAATACGAACTCGGCTTTTCGGTTTGCGAAAATTTACGTTTTTCCAAATTACTCTCTGACCGTGGGGAATTAGAGAAAACTTTCAACATGTGGAAGGAGCGGTTTTGCAGCAGATTTCCAACGACATATTATATGCCGCATTCTGATAAACGGTTTAGAAATGAGATCGAAAATACGATTCACGTTTTTTGTGTGAAGGAAAAATTGTTTTCAAAACTGCTCTTAACCGCTTACATTTTGACAAAAAAAATAAGTTGGGTCATGATAGTGGTGTCCATAGCTTTCCAACGGTATATCGCAAGCCCCGTTTGGGCAATGTTGACGGAAGTTCAACCTAGTTCAGAGGGAAGTTCAGGTCTAACAACTGAGGCAGTAAAACTGCGAAAAACACGAGTTTATCACAACCCGAGAGCAAAATCCGCCCATGAGCGAGATTTCTATTTAAAAAGAGTATTTAGTTGCTAAAAACCGTTTGCATATTACACTTACATCACATAGAACCCGACTAACAAGAATAATTCACGCGAAGAGCCACAATTGCGAAGATAGCCCGAAGGTCGGGTTCCTACACAGGAAAGTTCAGGCGTGTATCTCAGGAAGTATATGTTATGATCAGAATAATGTTTTGATCCTGTGATCAGAATAGTATATATATATATATATATATATATATATATATATATATATATATATATATATATATATATATATATATATATATATATATATATATATAT
>LR738712.1:273197238-273257253 GCA_902687465.1 Secale cereale
TGTGCGTGTGTGTGCGTGCGTGCGTGCGTGCGTGTGTGTGTGTGAGAGAGAGAGAGGAGGGAGAGGGGCAATACACCACGATCCCCAAGCCATGTGTGGTGCCCCGTCTCCCTATAGTTCTAGTTCCTCCTCCGTCCACGTCTGTTGTGCTTGGTGAAGCCCTGCGGATAGATTCACTACTACCATCACCACGCCATCGTGCTGCAAGAACTTATCTACTACTTCACCTCTCTTGCTGGATCAAGAAGACGAGGACGTCATCGAGCTGAACATGTGTTGAACATGGAGGTGCCATACGCTCGGTACATGATCGGGACGGATCGTGAAGGTGTACGACCACATCGGCCACGTTGATAAACGCTTCCGCTTAGCAATATTCAAGGGTATGAAGATACTCTCTCCCCTCTCGTAGCTATGCATCCCCGTGGATAGATCTTGCATGTGCGTAGAATTTTTTTGTTTTCCATGCAACGTTCCCCAACAGTGGCATCACGAGCCAGGTCTATGTGTAGATTATATGCACAAGTAGAACACAAAGAAGTTATGGGCGGTGATATTTATACTGCTTACCACCAACGTCTTATTTGGATTCGGCGGCATTGTGGGATGAAGCACTCGAGACCAATGTTACATGTCCACGTACATGAGACCGATTCCACCGACTGACATGCAAGTTGTTTTGCATAACGATGGATGGCGGGTGTCTGTTTCTCCTACTTTAGTTGAATCGACTTTGACTACGACCGTCCTTGTAGAAGGTTAAAACAGCAAACTTGATAATCACCGTTATGGTTTTGCATAGGTAAGAACGGTTCTTGCTAGTTGCCATAGCAGCCACGTAAAACTTGCAACAAAGTAGAGGATGTCTAACTTGTTTTTTGCAGGGCATGTTGTGATGTGATATGGTCAAGATATGATTTGATATATGTTGATGTATGAGATGATCATGTTTTTAATATGTTCATGACTTGCATGTCAATAAGTACGACAATAGGCAAGAGCCTTAGGGTTGTCTTTAATTATTGTATGACCTATGTGTCAATCACTTAAGCGCCATGTAATTGCTTTACTTTATCGCTATGTGTTAGCAATAGTTGTACAAGCAATAGTCGGCGATACGACCCCAACACAACGATGGAGATCAAGGTGTTGTGCCGGTAATGATGGAGATCATACCGATGCTTTTGAGATGGAGATCAAAAGCACAAGACGGTGATGGCCATATCATGTCACACATTTTGATTGCATGTTATGTTTATCCTTTATGGATCTTATTTTGCTTAGAACGACAGTAGCATTATAAGATGATCCCTTCACTTAATTTCAGGATAGAAGTGTTCTCCTTGAGTATGCACCATTGCCCAAGTTCTTCATTTCGAAGCACCTCGTGATGATTGGTTGTGATAGATTCTACGTTCACATACAACATGTATAAGCCAGTTTTACACACGCGGAATACTTGGGTTAAACTTGATGAGTCTAGCATGTACATACATGGTCTCGAAACACTGGAGACCAAAAGGTCGAACATGAGTCATATAGTATATATGATCAACATGGAAATGTTCACCATTGATGACTACCCCATCTCACATGATGATCGGACATGGGTTAGTTGATTTGGATCATGTATCACTTAGACAACTTGAGGGATGTTGATTTAAGTGGGAGTTCATTAGTAATTTGATTAATTGAACTTAATTTATCATGAACTTAGTATTAATAGTTTTGCGTATCTATGTCGTAGATCAATGGCACGTGCTACCGTTCCCTTGAATTTTAATACGTTCCTAGCGAAATCTAAGCTGAAAGATGATGGCAGAAACTACATGGACTGGGTCCGTAACTTGAGGATTATCCTCATTGTTGCACATAAGAATTATGTCCTTGATGCACCGCTAGGTGGCGGACCTGTTGCAGGAGATGATGCAGATGTTATGAATGTCTGGCAAGCTCGATCTGATGACTACTCAATAGTTTAGTGTGCCATGCTTTACGGCCAAGAACTGGGACTTCAAAAGCGTTTTGAATGCCACAGAGCATATGAGATGTTCCAAGAGCTGAAGTTAATATTTCAAGCAAATTCCCGGGTTGAGAGATATGAAGTCTCCAACAAGTTCTTCAACTGTAAGATGGAGGAGAATTGTTCTGTTAGTGAACACATACTCATAATATCTGGGTACCACAACAACTTGACTCAGCTGGGAACTGAGCTCCCAGATGAGTATGTTATTGATAGAGTTCTTCAATAACTGCCACCAAGCTACAAAGGCTTCGTGATGAACTATAATATCCAAGGGATGACGAAAACGATTCCCGAGCTCTTTGTGATGCTGAAATCGGTAGAGGTAGAAATCAACAAGGCACATCAAGTGTTGATGGTTAACAAGACCACTAGTTTCAAAAAAGGGCAAGGGAAAAGAAAGGGAAATTCAAGAAGAATGGCAAGCAAGTTGCCGCTTGATATGTCTCCAACGTATCTGTAATTTTTGATAGTTCCATGTTGTTATATTATCATTCTTGGATGTTTTACAATGATTTTATAGCAACTTTATATCATTTTTTGGGACTAACCTATTGACATAGTGCCCAGTGCCAGTTGCTATATTTTGCTTGTTACTTCGCAAAAAAATCAATATCAAACAGAGTCCAAATGCAATGAAACTTTTTGGAGAATTTTTCTAGACCAGAAGACACACGATGGGCCAAAGAAGTACTAGAGAGGAGGCCCGAGGTGGGCACACCCCACCAGGGCATGCCCTGGGGGATTGTGCTCCCCTTGTTGACCCCCCGCACTGCCTCTTCGCCCTATAAATCACCAAATATTCTTGAAACTCTAGGGGAGTCGACGAAAAAAGAATTTCAGCCGCCGCAAGTTCCAGAACCACGAGATCCAATCTAGACACCATCACGGAGGGGTTCATCGTCATCATTGGTGCCTCTCCGATGATGTGTGAGTAGTTCACCATAGACCTACATGTACGTAGGCAGTAGCTAGATGGCTTCTTCTCTCTTTTTTGATTCTCAATACAGTGGTCTCTTGGAGATCTATTTGATGTAACTCTTTTGTGGTGTGTTTGTTGGGATCCAATGAACTTCGAGTTTATGATCAGGTCTATATATGTGAAAATTATTTGAGTCTTCTTTGATCTCTTATAAGAATGATTACTTGTAGCCTCATATTTCTTCTTCAAATCTTTGGTTTAGTTAGGCCAACTAGATCGATTTTTCTTGCCATGGGAAAAGGTGCTTTGTGATGGGTTCTATCTTGCGGTGTTCTTTCCTAGTGACGGAAGGGGCAGCAAGACATGCATGTATCATTGCTATTAAAGATAACAAGATGGGGGCTATTCCTACATGAATAGATCTCGTCTACATCATGTCATCGTTCTTATTGCATTACTCCATTTCTCCATGAACTTAATACACTAGATGTTTGCTGGATACTGGTCGATGTGTGGAGTAATAGTAGTAGATGTAGGCAGGAGTCGGTCTACTAATCTTGGACGTGATGCCTATATAATGATCATTGCCTGGATATCGTCATAACTATACGATTTTCTATCAATTGCCCAACAGTAATTTGTTTACCCACCGTGTGATATTTCTTGAGAGAAGCCGCTAGTGAAACCTATGGCCCCCGGGTCAATTCTTTATCATATTTGCTTTCTGGTCTATTATTTTCCTTTGAGATCTATTTTTATTTGCTTTTATTTTCTGATCTATATTATCAAAAACCCAAAAATACCTCGCTGGATTTTATTTGTCGTTATTCTATTTGCATCTATCAATCTATCTATTTACCAATCTTTTACCCAAGAGGGATTGACAACCCCTCTTATGTGTCGGGTTGGAAGTATTTGTTCTTTGCGTGCAGGTATCATTTATATAGTGTTGCTTGGTTCTCCTACTGGTTCGATAACCTTGGTCTCATCACTGAGGGAAATACCTACCGTAGTTGTGTTGCATCATCCCTTCCTCTTTGGGGAAATACCGACGTAGTTCAAGCGACCTCACTACCCCCAGGAAAAATCACAAAGCTGGACCCAAGCCTGAGACTGCGTGCTTCTACTACAAGAGAAATGGTCACTAGAAGCTGAACTGCCACAAATACTTGGCACATAGGAAGGATGGCAAAGCGAACAAAGGTATATTTTATATACATGTTATTGATGTGTACCTTACCAATGCTCATAGTAGCGCCTGGGTATTTGATACTGGCTCGGTTGATCATATATGTAAATCGAAATAGGAGCTGCGGAATAAACAAGGATTGGCTACGGACGAGGTGATGATGCGCGTCAGGAATGGTTCCAAGGTTGATGTGATCGCCGTCGGCACACTACCTCTGCATCTACCTTCAGGATTAGTTTTAGTCCTAAAAAAATGTTATTTGGTGCCAGCGTTGAGCATGAACATTATATCTGGATCTTGTTTATTGCAAGACGGTTATTCATTTAAGTAAGAGAATAATGGTTGTTCTATTTATATGAGTAACATCTTTTATGGCCATGCACCCTTAGTGAATGGTTTATTCTTGTTGTGGTGATACAGATATTCATAATATTGATGCCAAAAGATGCAAAGTTGATAATGATAGTGCAACATACTTGTGGCACTACCGTTTAGGTCATATTGGTGTAAAGCGCATGAAGAAACTCCATGCGGATGGACTTTTGGAATCACTTGATTATGAATAATTTGATACTTGTGACCCATGCCTCATGGGTAAGATGACTAAAACTCCGTTTTCCGGAACAACGGAGTGAGCTAATGACTAATTGGAAATAATACATACCGATGTATGCGGTCCGATGAGTGTTGAAGCACGTGGTGTGTGTCCTTATTTTCTAACCTTCACAGATGATTTAAGTAGGTATGGATATATCTACTTGTTGAAACACAAGTCTGAAACATTTGAAAAGTTCATAAAACTAGAGTGTGAAGTGGAGAATCATCGTAACAAGAAAATAAAGTTTGTACGATCTGACCGCAGAGGTGAATATTTGAGTTACGAGTTTGGCCTTCATTTAATATAATTTTAGAAGACCCACCAAATCAAGGGCCAGTATTTTCTAATTAACGTTGAATTTTCTAGACTAATTCTCTTGCTTCTAATTAACCCATCAATCACATTTTATATATAAATAGATGTGGAATCGTTTCACAACTAACGCCACCTGGAATACCACAACATAATGGTGTGTCCGAACTTCGTAACCGTACTTGATTAGATACGGTGTGTTGTATGATGTCTCTTATCGATCTGCCTTTATAATTTTGGGGTTATGCATTAGATACAGCTGCATTCACATTAAATAGGGCACCATCTAAATCCGTTGAGACGACACAGTACAAACTGTGGTTTGGCAATAAACTCAAGCTGTCATTTCTTAAAGTTTGGGGATACGACGCTTATGTTAAAAGGCTTCAGCCTGATAAGCTCGAACCCAAAGCGGATAAGTGCGTCTTCATAGGATACCCTAAAGAAACTATTGGGTATACCTTCTACCACAAATCCGAAGGCAGGATCTTTGTTGCTAAGAATGAGTCATTTCTAGAGAAGGAGTTTCTCTCAAAAGAAGTGAGTGGGAGGAAAGTAGAACTTGATTAGGTAGTTGTACCTTCTCTCGAATTTGAAAGTAGCACATCTGAGAAAACCATTCCCGTGATGCCTACACCAATTAGGTAAGAAGCTAATGATGATCATCATGAAACTTCAGGTCAAGTTACTACCTAACCTCGAAGATGGACCGGAACACGTACCACACCATAGTGGTACGGTAATCATGTCCTGGAAGCCATGTTGTTAGACAACGGTGAACCTTCGAACAATGAAGAAGCTATGATGAACCCAGATTCCGACAAATGGCTTGAGGCCATGAAATATGAGATAGGATCTGTGGATGAGAACAAAGTATGGACATTGGTGGACTTGCCCGATGATCGACAAGCCATTGAGAATACATGGTTCTTCAAGAGGAAGATGGACATTGATGGTAATATCTGTGTCTACAAAGCTCGACATGTTGCGAAAAGTTTTCGACAAGTTCAAGGGGTTGACTACATGAGACTTTCTCACCCATAGCAATGCTTAAGTCTGTCTGAATCATGTTAGCAATTGCCGCATTATATGATTATGAAATCTGGCAAATGGACATCAAAACTACATTCCTTTACGGGTTTCTTAAAGAAGAATTGTATATGATGCAACCAGAAGGTTTTGTAGATCCTAAAGGTGCTAACAAAGTGTGCAAACTCTAGCGATCCATATATGGATTGGTGCAAGCATCTCGAAGTTGGAATATATGCTTTGATGAGGTGATCAAAACATATGGTTTTATACAGACTTACGGTGAAGCCTGTATTTACAAGAAAGTGAGTGGGAGCTCTGTAGCATTTCTTATATTATATGTGGATGGCATATTGTTGATTGGAAATGATATATAATTTCTGGATTGCATAAAAGGATACTTGAATAAGAATTTTTCAATGAAAGACCTCGGTGAAGCTGCCTATATATTGGGCATCAAGGTCTACAGGGATAGATCGAGACTTTCACAAAGCACATACCTTGATAAAGTTTTGAAGAACTTCAAAATGCATCAGTCAAAGAAAGGGTTCTTGCCTGTGTTACAAGGTGTGAAATTGAGTCAGACTCAAAGTCCGACCACGACAGAAGATAGAGAGAGAGAATGAAAGCCATTCCCTATGCCTCAGTCACAGGTTCTATAATGCATGCCATGCTGTGTACCAGACCTGATGTGTGCCTTGACATAAGTTTGGTAGGAGGTACAAAAGTAATCCAGGAGTGGATCACTAGACAGCAGTCAAGAATATCCTCAAGTACCTGAAAAGGACCAAGGATATGTTTCTCGTTTATGGAGGTGACGAAGAGCTCATCATAAAGGGTTACGTCGATGCTATCTTCGACACAGATCCGGATGACTCTAAGGCACAAACCAGATACATATTTATATTGAATGGTGGAGCTGTTAGTTGGTGCAGTTCCAAGCAGAGCGTCATGGTGTGATCTACATGTGAAGCACAGTAGATAGCTGCTTTGGAAGTAGTGCGTGAAGGAGTTTGGATGAAGGAGTTCATATACGATCTGGGTGTAATACCTAGTGCATCGGGTCTAGTGACAACCTTTTATGAGAACACTGGAGCAATTGTCTTAGCGAAGGAATCTAGATTTCACAAGAGAACATAACACATCAAGATACGCTTTAACTCTATTTGTGAAAAGGTCAAGGATGGAGACATAGAAATTTTCAAAGTACATATGGATCTGAATGTGGTTGACCCGTTGACTAAACCTCTTCCACTGGCAAAACATGATCAGCACGAAGACTCCACGGGTGTTAGATTCATTACTATGTAATCTACATTATTGACTCTAATGCAAGTGGGAGACCGATGGAAATATGCCCTGGAGGCAATAATAAAGTGGTTATTATTATATTTCCTTATTCATGATGAAGGTTTATTATTCATGCTAGAATTGTACTGACTGGAAACTTAAATACAAGTGTGGATACATAAACAAATACCATGTCCTAGTGAGCCTTTACTAGACTAGCTCGTTGCTCAACATATGGTTAAGGTTTCCTAACCATAGACATGAGTTATCATTTGATAACAGGATCACATCATTAGGAGAATGATGCGATGGACAAGACCAAACCGTTAGCATAGCATATGATCGTTCATCTTATTGCTACTGCTTTCTTAATGTCAAATACATGTTTCTTCAACCATGAGATCATGCAACTCCCGGATACCGTAGGAATACCTCGTGTGCTATCAAACGTCACAACGTAACTGGGTGGTCATAAAGATGCTCTACAGGTATCTCCAAAGGTCTCTGTTGGGTTGGCATGGATTAAGACTGGGATTTGTCACTCCGTGTGATGGAGAGGTATCTCTGGGCCTTCTCGGTAATACAGCATCACTAGAAGATTGCAAGAAAAGTGACTAAGGAGTTAGTTGCAAGATGATGTATTACAGAACGAGTAAAGAGACTTACCAGTGACGGGATTGTACTAGGTATGGAGATACCCACGATCGATTCTCGGGCAAGTAACATACCGACAAACAAAGGGAACTAAGTATGTTGTCATAAAGGTTCGACCAATAAAGATCTTTGTAGAATGTGTAGGAATCAATATGGGCACCCTGGTTCCGCTATTGGTTATTAAGCGGAGAGTCGTCTCGGACATGTCTACATCATTCTCGAACCTGTAGGGTACGCACGCTTATGAATTGGTGACCGAATGTTGTTCGGAGTCCTGGATGAGATCACAGACATGACGAGGAGCTCGAAAATGGTCTGGAGGTGAAGATTGATATATAGGATGGTACTATTTGGTCACTAGAAAGGTTTCGGAATTTTCCGGATATTTATCGGATCACCAGAAAGGGTTCCGGTAGGCCCCGGGAGGTTATTGGGTCATATGTGCCAAACGAGGGGAGCACACTAGCCCACAAGGGGTTGGCGGGCCCCACCTCTGGTTGCCGGTCTTGGGGAGAAAAGGAAGGAGGGGAATAGGCCTCCCCTTACCTCCCCTTTCCTTCCCCCATGAGAGAAAATAAGGAAGGGATCGGAATATTATTCTGATCACAACATGAGCTTCCTGAGTTACACGCCTGAACTTCCCTCTGTAGGAACCCGACCTTCGGGCTATCTTCGCAACCATGTCTCCCCGCGCGAATTATTCTGGTTAGTCGTGTTTCATATGATGTGAGTGTAATCTAGAAACGGTTATTAGCAACTAATTACCATTTTAAATAGGAATATCGCTCATTGGCGGATTTTGCTCTCGGATCGTGATGAAATTGCGTTTTTTGCACTTTTACTAGCTGAGTTGTTTGACCTGAACTTCCCCCTGTGCTAGGTTGACCTTCCGCCAACATTGCCCAAATGGGGCTTGCGATATACCGTTGGTAAGCTATGGACACGAGTATCATGACCCAAGTTCAATTTTTGGTAAAAATGTAAGTGGTTTAACAACAGTTTTGAAAACCGTTTTTTCTTCATAGAAAAAACGTGAATCGTATTTTTGATCGCATTTCTAAACCGTTTATCGGAATAAGGCAAATAGTATGACGTCGGAAAGCTACTACAAAACCGCTCCTTCCACATGTTGAAAGTTTTCTCCAATTCCCTATGGTTAAAGAGTAATTTGTAAAATCATAAAATTTCGCAAAACAAACAGCTGAGTTCGTATTTTCACTTTCATTTCTAAACGGCTAATCCAATTAAGGCAAATGATATGGCATTGGAAAGCTTATGAAAATGTGCTACTTTTTCATGTTGAAAGTATTTCGTAATTATGAACGGTTTAAGAGTAATTTAGAAAAAGGTACATGTTCTACCAAGTTTGTATTTTCAAGCTAATTTTGTAACCGTACTTCCCGAATGCAGCAAATGATATGGCGTTGGAAAGCTCAAGGAAATGCGAAACTTTTTGGTATATATTGTTTCTCCCAATTCCTTACGGTTTTAAGTCAATTTTGAAGATGGCTAAAAACGTATTTTTGCCGTAATTTCTACAAACTTTGTCGAAATAGGGCGAATAATATACTGTTGAAAAGCTACGAAAAATGCGAAACTTTTTCATGCTGATGGTTTTCTCTGATTCCTAGCCGTTTTCAAGTAATCTCAATAACTACAAGATCATTCATTCTACCTTCATCGTGAAACAGATTATTCGAAAATGCACCGCGTGAGGAACTTGAACTTCTCGGCATGTCTACTTGAACTTCACTATGTTTTTCACGTGCTTTTTTTTCTCGTAGCTCTCCATCTACTCATCGGAATTGAGCAAGTGATATACCGATGGAAAGTTGTTGTAAACACGCAACTTTCCTGTGTTGATCATTTTTTCATACCCGCGACGGTTTTAAAAGTTTTTCATCTGAAATTCATTCAGTGTAGTAGTTAAACTTCATGTTGTTTTGCCGTTGAACTTCTATGACGTATTTTCGTTTGTAATTTTCTCATCCATTCGGCAGTGTTACACAAATGATATTCCTTTTGTACAAATCTCTCACACAATATTTATTTTAAACATCAAACCGCTCATCTTCTTTAATTTGAACTCTTTTTTTTTTGAAAGCAACTTGGCTTTATTACTTAACTGAGTTTGGGCATGTCTCCCAAAACACAGACACCCACCTGGGCTGGTACATCATGTTCCCACTGCATACAGTGGTGTGGCTCATACAACCGGCCAATATTGGCCAATTCGTGGGCTACCGAATTTGCACTTCTCCTACAAACCGAAATAGAAAACTCCGAGAACCAGACCTTCAGTTGGTATTTCATGTCCTCAATCACTGCCGCATATGCCGTGGAGTCCACCTTACCCATATGAAGAGCTTCTGCCAGGAGCTGTGAATCAGTCTCGAATTCCACTCGTGTCATGCCCAGATCTGCAGCAATATTTATTGCTTGGGACATAGCTAAAGCTTCCGCCGCAAAGGCATCACTTATGTTTTCTTCCCGTCCAGCTCGCGCACACAGCACGTGACCTTCTGCCGTTCGTATCACAACTCCCCAACCCCCATGATGCTGTCCAGGGATAAAGGATCCGTCCATGTTGGCCTTGTAGATTGTTTCCTTGGGAGGGCGCCATTTCTCCGGTGTAGGTTTGTTCACAGGATGATGAAAGATCTGCAAGTACTCCATGACAGAGGCCCTTGCTCGACTAGCCACCACTGCCGCGGTAGTAGGCAACTCCCCTTCTCGAAGTTTGTTCCTGTTAGACCACCATAACCACCAAAAAGTTAGCACTAAGAGCCGTTTTTTTTCATCCAGGTCCCATAGGAAATCAAGCATTGCATGCACGGACGTAATGCACTCAAGGGCTGCCCTTTCTCTCTCCATGGCTAGTTCCCTCCAAACTTCCTTCGCATTCTTGCACTTAATAAACAGATGTGCCCCATCCTCATCAGCCCTGCCGCAAAAGAGACACTTGACATCCTCCACTGGAATGCCTCGGCGGGCCAAATTTGTTCGCAGGGCCAGAGATTCGTGTTTTAGCCTCCAAGTAAACATCTGTATCGTCTTCGGGCAGGGTAATTTCCAGAGCCGCTTCCATGAATCATCGATGGCCCTCTCCAGGCACCCTGGGTTGGAGTCGCTGGCCCCCAAGTCCCCCTCCCTCTTGGTTTTCTCGAGTTGTTGGAAGAGCTTGTACGCGGATTTCATAGAGTGAACTCCCTTGCTGTCGTAATGCCAAGCGATGAAGTCCTCAACTCCTTCACGTAGTGGAATCTGAAGAATATGTTTCACATCATCCGCCCAGAACGTGTCCCTCACCAGTAGTTCATCCCACTGTCCCGTAGACGGATCAATGAGATCGCTGACGTGCTCCAGGAGACTCTGCCCTTTAGCTGTCAGGACTCGTCGCGACCAAGGCCTCGGTATCCATGGGTCTGTCCAGATGTTCACCTTAGTGCCATCCCCTATCCTCCATATATAACCTTCCCGGAATAATTGTAATCCATGTAATAGACTGCGCCAAGAATACGAAATACCATCTCTGGGTTTTGCCTCGAGTAGCTGACCCTCTGGAAAATAGCGTGCCCGCAGGATCTGTGCGCATAGTGAGTCTGGATACTGGATGAGTCTCCAAATCTGTCTCGAGAGCATAGCGATATTGAAACTGTGCATATCACGGAAGCCAAGCCCGCCTTCAGCTTTCGGCCTAGTGAGCGTTTTCCAACCGATCCAATGGATAGTGTTCTCCTTCTCCTGTTGACTCCACCAGTAGTTCCCAATCAATGAGCTCAGTTCTTCGCAAAAAGTCTTAGTCAGATCGAAGCAGGACATGGCAAAGGTGGGGATGGCATGAGCCACGGTCGTAACCAAAGTGTCCTTCCCCGCCTTGGCGATCAGTCTCTCTTTCCAGCCATATATTCTTCCCGCCATCGCTCCCTTTACAAACCCGAACGCTTTCCTTCTTGATTTCCCCACGTGAACTGGGAGTCCCAAATATCGTTCATTCCAATCCTCACTATTGATTTGCAGGGCGCCTTTGACAGCAAACTTTGCAGTTACATCCGTATTTGGGCTGAACATCAAAGCAGACTTTTCCAGGTTAATGCACTGGCCGGAACAGTCCTCATATAGGTCTAGAACACGCCGGAGTTCGATCGCCTCCTCTTGCTTCGCTTTCAAAAGTAATACTGAATCGTCTGCGAACAGTAAGTGTGACAGCACCGGTGCTCTAGGGCAGACCTTGACTCCTGTGATTTTGCCCGTCGCCTCCGCGTCATGCAGGAGTGCTGAGAGGCCCTCCGCGCAGATAACGAAAAGATAGGGAGAGGCCGGATCGCCCTGTCGTAGGCCACGGGAAGGAGAAAACTGATGTGAAAGCTCGCCGTTCACCTTGATCTGATAACGAACTGAGGTCACACAGTGCATAACCAGGTCGATCCATCTCATACCAAACCCCATCTTGCTGAGCATTGCTCTCAGGAAGTCCCATTCGACCCTATCGTATGCTTTGCTCATATCTGCTTTGACAGCTACAATCCCATCCTTCCCTCTCTTCTTGTTCTGCAAGTAATGTGATACCTCGTAAGCTACAAGAACATTGTCTGTGATCATCCTGCCAGGTACAAAGGCGCTCTGATTGGCAGAAATGATTTCAGGGAGAACTAGCTTTAGGCGATTAGCAATGACTTTCGAGACCAGCTTGTAAACAACATTGCATAGGCTGATCGGCCGCAAGTCCTTAATCCTCTGGGGATTTTTAACCTTGGGTATAAGAACAACCGTGGTATCATTCCATCCTTCTGGCATGGCTCCACCATTCAGCACCGCAAGGACCTCCTCGATAACTTTGTCGCCCATAAAATGCCAGTGTTTCTTGTAGACGATCGAGGGCATACCGTCTGGGCCCGGAGCTTTTAGGTCACCGATATGATCGAGTGCCGCCTTGATCTCCTCCCTGGTAACCTCAGCTTCCAGGATACCCCTCATGGCACTTGTAACCCGAGGTTGGACCTTGTTGATTAGCTCGGCAGCCGGTTGGCGCCGTTGGAAGTGAAGAGACCCTGAAAGTAAGAACAAGCATAGTTAGTAAGCTCCTCTCCTTCTACCACCTCCGTTCCATCCTCCTTCTTCAACTTCCTGAGCCTATTCGCCTTCCGCTTAGCTGAAGCTACAGCCATGAAATATTTTGTGCTTCTGTTCCCATCTCCCAGCCAAGTAACATGTGAATACTGCTTCGCCTTGGTGTTCTTTTTGTCCTCCAGCTCCGCAAGCAAACACCGTAGCCTCGCTTCCTCTCTAACCTTCTCCTCAGACACCCCCGCCTTCATGCAGTTCTCTAATTTCCTCCTTGTGGACTTTAACCTCTCCTCCAGCTCTCCCGCCACCTCTTTGCTCCACCTCTTCATCCTTCCCGCGACACATTTGAGTGCATCCGCAACACCTCCATTCCCCTTCAGACAGCCTTCTTCCCAGGCTCCTTGCACCTCTTCACTACAACCATCCTCCTTGAGCCACCATGCCTCAAATCTAAAGCCCCGATCGCCCCCCATCTTCCTTCGGCTTAAACCCTGGGTGTGGACGATGACAGGCCGGTGGTCGGAGTGCCTTGGGGCACCATTAATCACCGAGAATTCAGGGAAGCACTCACACCATTCGGCATTTGCTATGGCTCTGTCAAGGCGTTCGCATATATAGCTATCAACCGTTTTGCTGTGATTTCTCCAGGTGAACTTGTCCCCTTCAAAACCTATGTCACACAAATCGCACGTCTCCAGCGCATTTCTGAAGTTATCCAAGAATTTCTGATGCCTAACTGCTCCCCCTATCTTCTCATCATGCGTCAGTATTTCATTGAAATCTCCCAAGCACAGCCACGGGCGGCCCTTCTGATGTTGTTGGCCAAGGATGCGTATTAGTCTCCAAGTTTCAACCTTCCGATCCAACTCAGACTCCCCATAGATCCCCGTAACTCGCCAGACTCGGCCATCCTCCTCCAACACATCCGCATCCACATGCCTGCGTCCATACGATCTGAGAGAAACATTCACCCCCCCTCCTCCAGAACAGCGCAACACCCCTACTCCGGCCGTCTGAGTCCCATGCAGTCATGTTTGCCAGGCCCAGAGACCACCTCAACCACTCCAACTCCTTGCTCGTCATTTTTGTCTCCGCCAAAAAGAGTACATCAGGCTCCTCCACCTTCCCCAGCTCGAGAAGGCTACGAACTGCCGGGCCATTCCCGAGCCCCCGGCAGTTCCAACCGATAATTTTCATTGTTCTCGGCGGGGCTGCTCCTGCAGCCCGGCCGATATAACTTCATTCGTCTCCATGGCCAAGGGTTCAACCGTGATGTCCCCCTCCTGCATCGGTGTGTCTAGCTTCCCCTTCTTTCCCTCCTTCTCCACCTCTTCCTCCAGCCTCTCTCTCTTCTCTCCTATCTTTGTCACCACTACCTGACCCCCTGCATCCCTCGCTATATCCCTTCCCTTCTTCTTATACCTCTTTCCAGAAACAGCGGCACCTCTCTTCCCAGCCTCCCTATCGCCCACATCCTCCTTATTCTTGAACGCGACCCCCTTCCCCCCGGATAGTTGCTCTGGATCAGTTGCAGATGTAGCCTTCTGCGCCACCACGACCGCACTAGTCACCCGATCCTCCTCCTCAAGCTCCAGTCTTCTAGCGCTCCCTTTCTCCCTCTGCTCCCTCTGCTCCGGTCCCTTTTTGATCGGACTGGTAACTTCATCTTCGCCTCCTGTCTTCCCTCCTCCTCCCTCAATGGAGCGGGAGTCACTCTTTCTCCAGGACTGGCTATCGCTCCCACCACTGGATCTCCCACTTGATCTATTAAACACATAGCTCCGAGTGCCAGTCGTTCCTCTCCCACTTCTCCACAGTCTATCCTCCACTCCCCCTCTTCGAACTCCCATATCCGCCCTTAGCCATTTCCCGAACTGTGACCGCTCGCCTTTGATCAACTTGTTTGCACAGTCCTTTTCCCCATGCCCAATGACTCCACACGTATAGCAAAAGTCTGGTAGGAATTCGTACTCCAGCCTGCACCAGCCTCTGTCCTCCTCCTTTCCTCCATTATCTTCCCCATCTTCCTCATCCAGGAAAAAACCCCTCATCAGTGCCTTGTCTATCCTCATCCTGATCTTGACTCGGAGAAACTTGCCAAAAGCTAAACCATCCGCCCCAGTATCAGCCTCCACGAACTGCCCAATGATGTTTCCGATATCCTCCGCCGACTCCGCGTTCATCATACCAAGAGGGAGGTTGAAAACCCTAACCCATATCGGGATGGTATTGTGCTCATAGTCCTCTGGCCGCTTGCTCGGCACATAATCCTCCACCACTATGAGATCCTTATCAAACATCCACGGGCCATCCTCAATCGCCTTGCGCTTGCCTGACTCCTGGTTGAACGTTAGCAGAAATTGGTTTGCTCCTATCTCCTGGCAGTTAATCCCCTTGATCGGACACCAGACCCTGCCTAAGGATAGGCAGATCGCATCCGGGTGCGCCAGCTTCTCCGAGATCACTTTACCAACAGCCTGCATCACCACCGTCTTCCCTTTCTCCTTCGAAGAGATCCGAACCCTAACTCCTTTCTTCTCTTCCTCCGACAGCTTCAGACCCCGCATCATCCCCGCCATGTCCTCCATCTTCTAGCCCTCCGCCGCAGTCCCCCAGAACACCTCCCCGTCTTGAAAAGATTCGCCCACCCTCGCCTGCCAGGAAGCGCACCGGGGGGAGACGCAGACTAGACGGCAGCAGTCGCGGCGGCGCGGTTGGCCGCGCCGAAGCACGGAGAGAAAACCCTAACCTGGCCGGGATCGAGGCACGATCGCCTTTCCGATCGCCCCCGTCAATCACGGACAAAAACCCTAACCGTCACCCTAACGGGACGGACACGGTGCCTGGCTTTCTTCCCTCACACATTAATTTGAACTCTTGGGGTTTAGTGAGAAGTTCATTTTTCATGCAGTGTGAAAAGTTGCACTTTTTAGTGAACTTTACTATTGTTTTATTTTCTATCGTTTTAGTGCAAATTGAGCGGCACAAGTTTCGCATGGTGAACTTCTGTCTTTTTTAATAAACACAATGAATTGCTACACACAACGTCTCTATAATACCCAAGAGTTGCCCAAAGTCAGTTTTTTATTGCTCAGATAACAACTCACATCCACACTCTTTTTCGGACTTCTTTTATAAATAGAAAAAATATCATGGCACTGTAAATAACTCCACCACTGTCCTCCCCGCAACAACACCCACCAGCACGTCTACATAGTTTTTTTGGATAGTACCATCTCTTTGTGTAGGACAAAAACAAGTAAATTAAACGAAAACCACATGTAGGAACCGAGGATGTTGTTGCCACTGTGTCAAGTGGAGTGGTTACAATAAACCATAATAATTTAGAAAAATATTTCATGGGGCATCAACAAAAAAGGAATCTAAAATGGGTTTTTCCATCTTCAAATATAATTGCCAACAATGAATTACATAGCTTATCCTTCCTCGACATTAGCACAAGCAGCTAGCCGGCAATGAATACAAAAACACGCAAAATTATCCATGGCAAACGTCTCGACAGAGCAGCGGATACACTTGGTGCTATGCGGGGAGGAGAGAGGCATGCATGAACTTTTTGTTGCAACTGACCTTTTGAATATTGCATATATGAACTTCTTTGGCGAGACAACATTGTTTCTTTTAACAACATGTCATGAATATGTCTCTATGCCTAAAGCACTCAGAGGTTGGTTCAAAAAAAATTTATGGATAATTAACAGCAAACAATATTTTAACAATTGAAGTAGAACATAACTTCTCTGCCGCACCTGCTCCTGCACTTCCCTTTCCTCGGCTACATCTAACTAGCTCGATTCCGTCGCAGCGATGCATGTGTTTGTGATGGTCGAGCAGATTGAATGCAAGGCACACGATCAGAAAGGGAACAGAGCGAGGCCATCCATGATGGTTGTCACCGTGGCGGGGTAGGAGAACGACGACAGTGGGTAGGAAGGAGGAGACCGGGGAAGGTGCGCGGCGAGCCGCGGGTCGTGGCCTCCTGCCGCTCAAGGTCGATGCCTCCTCCAGCTGTGGGATAGCACCCAACCCGAACGTGGGCTAGTGGTCGCCGGCGAGTTGAGGGCAGTGAAGAATCCTCACCAGATCTGGTGCTCCGAGGTGCTCCGGAGAGAGGGAGGGCATCCCCGCGGTGGAAGAAGGCAGCAACACACGGAGGTGAAGCGGTGGCGCGTGGGAAGGCCGGATGGGGAACGGTGGTGCGCGGAGGCAGGATGCAGTGCGCGGGAGGTAGGGCGACGGTGCGCACATGCAGGAGGCAAGCGCGTGGGAGGTTGGGCGTGGCGGCGGGGGAAGCTGGGGACCACAACGCCGATGATGAGAACAGGTGGCGGCGGCGAGATCTTGGGGCGACGGTGTATCCGGTTGGGGCACAGCGGGGTAGCGGCGGCGCCGCCGGTTGGGGATGGGGTGGCGGGTGCATCCCCGTTGGGGGCGGGAGGTTGGGCGGGGGGTGGGGGATCGGTGCTGGATCGGGGGAGCAGGAGGTGTGTGTATTATTATCATATATATCTCCCTAATAATAAAGCACGGATTGACTTTATCGGATTCATCGTCACAATACGTTTTATTTCTGTGAATTTACGCTTTAAGTTTGAATTAAAAACATATAAGCGAGGTGGTAGTAAAGCGTTGATCGCTTCTTCCTCCGGATTATTAGTCCGTCATGATTTTTGTACATCGCACATATCAAATTCCGTACGCAAGCTGGCCTCTCACGTATGGTGCCACAAGGCCGTCTCTGCATCCAATCAATGCACTACTGGGCCATCTCTTATGGGCCAAAAGTATCACCTTGCTTTCTTTTACCAATTTTCACCAATTCATAAACGCTCGCAAGTTGCTTGGAATATAAACAAGCAGCCTACACAAAACAAAGGGATACAGGCGAGAGGGTTTTAATAAATAGAGGGTCTCTACAGGAGAGACATGTATGGACTACGAGCTTAGACTGCACGCTGAGACGTGTATGGCGTTCGCCCAGGACTGTGGGCTCTCCATGATGGAATATTTAAACTGAATTCACGATGGTGGACGCGGACGTGTAGAGAATTTAAACAGGATTTTCTACTGTGAGACATCCGATGATGGGTTGAGACGTGCTTGTCTAAACATAGAGGGCTTAGAACTATAAATTTCAGACATCAAGTACGATGAGCATGCTTCCCCCGCAAAAAAAGTACGATGAGCATGCTTGACGTGGACTGGTAGATGGAAGAGTATAGATGTTGAAAAGTGAAGGAACGACGATAAAGCTTTGTGAGAAAAGTAATCACTATTTTTTTATCACTTGCAACACAACGATTTTTTTTATTTTTTTTAAACGTACACCCGAAGGCATACGCTACGCTGTATTCACGTTAAGGAAACAGACAATACAGTCGAGAGAATACAGAAGCAAAGACAGGGAACAGAAAACAACAGACCCCACCAAAACTACGAAGAGGAACCTGAAAAAATAAGAAACTATGCCCAGGTCCCTTATCTCCTTCGTGTCCATCGCAAACAGCAACACAGCTGAATCCATCACCGACGCCAGAATGGTCGATGGAACAACAGCTTGCTACAGATGTCTTGTGCTTGGCTAAACATAAAGGGCTTAGAACTATGAATTTCAGACATCAAGTACGATGAGCATGCTTCCCCCGCAAAAAAAATTACGATGCGCATGCTTAACGTGGGCTGGTAGATGGAAGAGCATAGATGTTGGAAAGCCAAGGAACGACGATAAAGCTTTGTGAGAAAAGTAATCACTATTTTTTATCACTTGCGACACGACGATTTTTTTGCTTTTTTTTAAACGTACACCCGAAGGCATACGCTACGATGTATTCACGTTAAGGAAATAGACAATACAGTCGAGAGAATACAGAAGCAAAGACAGGGAACAGGAAACAACAGACCCCACCAAAACAACGAAGAGGACCCTGAAAAAAATAAGAAACTACGTCGAGATCCCTTATCTCCTTCGTGTCCATCGCAAACAGAAACACAGCTGAATCCATCACCGGCGCCGGAATGGCCGATGGAAGAACAGCTTGCTGCAGATGTCTTGTTCTTGGAGCTGAAGAAGCCCCTTGCCAGATGGCGTTATTGAGCCGCAGTAGCCACCAACTCCTCAGAGTTGGATCTTGAAACCCAGAAGGAACACGACCGGCGACAACTCCCACTGACGAAAGCGCTCACCGAGCTTCCGCCCCTCCGAATCTGGGGACGAAGCCACACCGCCCAGCAAAAGATGGCCAGATCCTCCACCACAAGCCACAAACCAAGGTCGTCGCTTCCAAAAACCTTGTCCAGCGCGCAGGCACGCCTGCTCCTCCACTTACCACCACGGCCATCCAGAGAAAGCAAGGACGCGCATCAGCGTCTCCAACTCCAGAAACCCCCCCCCCCCAGAAATTCCACTGTGTGGCCGGAGCCCACCTCACCGCCGTGAAGTCGGAGACTGGGGACAAAAAAGCCACAGCCAGGTCGTCACCTCCGCCGCCACGACCTGGCCTAGGCCATCGAAGCCCACTAGATCCATAGATCGACGAGCACCCTACGATGGCCGCTCGACAACATCACCCCAGAAGACGGTGCCGAGGTGGAAGACGATCAGCGGAACCGTTATTCCACACACGCGACGCTGGCACCACCCCACCATCGCCACCGGGAAGATCTAAGCTACTATGAACACACCTAAGGCACAGAACTCGGGCCCCTCCACTCTCCCACCGCCGGAATGGCAGTCGGAAAGGAGAGAGGCCACGGATCTGGCCGTCGATGGAAAGGGGAACAAGAAGAGTTTGCATTTCGCCTCTCTCGAACACTATAGCACAGGGGCGTGAGGAGAGAATCGCGTGTATTTTTTGCTTATTTTCTTGTGTTCTTACTCTCCCTCAAAAAAGAACATACATGCTCTGGCGAGAGTCGAATTGCATGTACATCTCTAACATATACGCCCTATGTTGATTTTTTTTACCAATGCCTCTCTCTCCTATGAGTAAACGCTGTCATCGGCTTCAGTTCCCGACGTCCCCCATGCCGCTCTGTATCGGTGTAAATACTTCATTTTCTCATGTTGCAAATACTCGTGCATTACCGGTGTGCAGCCCTGCGGCTAACTCTATCTGCTCGAATTTCATGTAAATGCCATCACCAGTCGTAGTTCCAAACAGTCGCTCGACATCCCCACGTTGCTCTGTATTGGCGTAAATGCTTCCTTTTCTCCTCTGACGAATACCAGTGCCTTCTCAGTATGCAGCCCAGTGGCTAACTCTACCTGATCGGGTTTCTAGCATGGTGTCGCCCTGGACATCGACACGGCCTTCCCCTGCCGGACTTCCTCTACTCTCTCCACACAGTTTAGACCATGCTTATTGGGCTAGGGAGTGCATTTTTTTACGTTTTCCTCTTTTGTTTCCAACCGGCCGTGCTATCTAAATTAAGCATAAATAGAAAAAAAGAGACCAGCGGAGGCGCTAGGATTCAATCTGAGGCCATCGGGATGGGGGCTTGGTCCAGTGACCAACTCGGCTAAGCTCATGTTCGTTTCTGGTACGTCATCTCAGTCACAAGTAGCTCAGCCTCTGTGTTGGCCCGTGTTGCTACGGTTTTTCAAATGGGCCGCTAGCCACGTTTTGCAAGTGGGCTCTCCAGGAAGCCACGAGAAATAGAAGCGCTGAAAAATAAAAGTTTTTTTTGTTGTCGATGGGAAGAAGCAATCAGTTAAAAATATGTATCGTATGGTATTCGAACCCACAATCTCCGTTCCTGTCAAGAAGACAACAGCCAATGGAGTACGTATGCTTTTGATACAAATCTGAGTTCTCTATCCAATAGTCCCACCTCGGTTCTTTTCTCAAAGTTCCATCAGTTTATATACATTTACAAGTTGCCTAACAGCAAGCCTCCAGAACCAATAAACAACGGGAACGAAGGAATGACACGAGAAAAAGAAGGAGGGACATGCAACAGATGCATTGATCGTGTCTTTAAAATTCCGATTGAGGAAGAAAAAGAGGAGGAACATGTGATGGGCCTCTAACCCCTCGTTGGTTACCCCAAGTGGAAGGTGAAAGATGCAGTGTTGTGGAAGTGTTTTCCCTTAGCAAAGATGCCAAGGATCGAATCCCCAGAGACTCCTAGGTTCAACAAGTAGGTGTCAACTGCTAACGGCGCGTATTAGCAATCAACGTGGACCTGCACACAGATACAAATAACTTTGCTTCCAACGAGTACAGAGAGGTTGTCAATCCCTCCGGCCTTGTAGTTCACAAAGGATTAAACGCAAATGATAGTAGTGATAGATAATGTTTGCAATAGTAAGCGAAAAGTAAATAGCGTATGTGATCAATGATGATAATATGGACCGGAGTCTCATGATGTTCACTATTGATGTCTCTCTCCCAAAAGGCGATAAAACAGCTATGTGAGGTAAACGAATTACAGCTGGGCAATTGACAGGACCACGAACGCAAACCAATGCTGATTACATTGCAAGAAAGGTTGAGGTTCAAAGCATGGGCGGTACGCCAAAGTAAGTAGACCGAAATCCATCAATATCTACTACTAATCATCCACCTTGAGATATCTATCCAGAACATCTCGCTGGTATTAAGTTGCGAGTCCCACCCATAGTGTAAACTCAATGCAACACACAACTGCATTAAAAGAACTTTGCGTAAAGTAAACAATCCTTGCACCCGCGGGCACAAGCACCGTTGTTTTCCCCCCTTGTGGCAACAGCACATCCCCTAGACTCATGTTTCTGTCACTCAAGCTAGTCATCGAGGGGCATGAACCCACAATCGAGCATAACGTTCCCTCTTGGAGTCACTACGTATTACTTGGCCAAAGCAATAAATAACAACGGAGAACATGCAAGAATTACTTATGAACATAAATATAAAAGAGGTAGATCAAATATATTACTCAAGATCAATCTCAACATAATCTCATAATCCATCGGATCCCAACAAACTCATCATAGCAACAACATAAGGATTACATATGTGCCTCGATCATGTAGGGCAGCTCACGAGGACTAATTAGTGAAGCACAAGAACGGGAGTAGAACATCACATAGCTACTGGTCATGGACTCATGGTCCAAGGGAGACTACTCACAACTCATCCGGGAGGCGTCCATGGTGGTGGAGAAGCTCCCGATGGTGATCCTCCCCTCCGGCAAGGTGCCGGGAAGAGTTCTCCTGGTGCTCCCGATCTTGGAAGCGGCGGCGGCGGCGGAACAGAGATGAGATCGCGAAAAAGAGTTCTCGTCCCGAGGGTTTCGAAGGACGTGTTCGCACACGAACACGTCACCGTGTACCCTCGACGCCGGGGGTGATGCACCGCAGCTCACGTCGAAGGAGACCCGCCGGAAGCGCGGTACGCAAGACAATCCGACGGGCGCTTTTGTAGACCCGAAACCCCACGCGTCCGGGAGGGACCCCGTCTGGACGCGCGGCTGCTATGGGCTGCCCTAGGTCGGCCTGACCGCCCCTAGGGCCTCGAGGTTCGCCGCCCTGCAACAAGAAGAACGAACGAAGAACGAGGAAGAAGAAGAACTAGGGTTAAGGAGAAAAGGTAAAAGATAAAAGTGGTAGATGATTTGTTCGATTGTGTGTTGTTCAATCGGCCGTCATCCCTTAGGTATATAAGAGGCGGCTGGACTTCCCGTGCAAGGAAAAGGCTTGGATTCACGTCCAAAACCCTAGCCAAATTCGGATTGGTTTTGTCCGAACTTTCCAAAACTGTTCGGTTTAAACTGGCTGTACCTTGCGGGTAATGTTTGAGGTGGTAAACGGCCTCGGATGGAAAAGAGTCCAAAAGCAATCTTGACCGTTTCGACGAGACGAACAATTTTCATGTTGAACATTTTTCGATTTGAAGCCATCTTCTAGACCAAAACAGTCACGTAATACAGGCTGTTATTCGCGCTACCCATCAGACACGTGGCTGATGGGGCGCGCCACTTATGGCTCTGTGACAGGGCTGTGTTCCGATGGCTGTAACTTTTGCATACGAACTTGGATTGGGACTATTTTTATATCAAAATCGACCGTTTCGACGAGACGCACAACTTTCGTGTTGAAACTTTTTCCATTTGAAGTCATCTTAATTGGATTTCAAGCTATTCTTTAATCTGGTGTCACCATGAGCATCTCTGAACTTGTCATAACTTTTGCATCCGGACTCCGTTTTAGACCACTTTCATATCCATCTTGATCTTCTCAAAGAAAGCCATCTCATGGTGACTTCCAATCATAAGTTTGAAGTGATCTTGAGATAGATTAAAGCAATTTTTACGATTGTGCCACTTTTGAGCGTCAACACATGCCCCCCTGTTTTTCGGCAAAGCATGCGTGCCGAAAAATAATTTGTACCATGTTGGTTCTAAGGACGATGTCAACACCCCATCGGCCATTTATATGCTTAGGACGATAATTATATATCGGCCATTATTGTTCTTGAACCCTTGATGCAAACTTGGGCGAAACCTTCTCAACTTCATTAACAATCCGATGATAAAGTTCCATAGATATGTATCTCAAGGTCATCCTCCGAACCATATTGTTCCCCCTTTTGCTAGGATTTTATAGATAATCAACAATAAACTCTCTCCAATCCTTACTATCACCTGCATCAAAATTCATTAGTGGCCGAAGCTGTGAACTTCGGTTCGGCCTTACCTATGTTGACGAGACGAAGCATCGGCTATTGAGAGAAATGCAATACACCATGATTAACGTAGTAGCCGGATGCTTGTTGTGCCAACTCTTTTGCATTGTCATGTCTAAATATATGGAAAAAAATAATGCAACCCATGATAAATTTTGCATCTAGACATACCCCTTGGATATTTGTTGCACTACTCATAATGAATCACCGAAAGCCTCAATATGTATAGCACCTATAGCAAGTAAAAGAGTCAATCCGAATAACAATGCATATTCGGCTTTGATTAATCATGCATAAAAATATTCTAAGCGGCATGAGGCTTCAAAAAATAGTACCATAAGGAGATATATAAACAACACCAACACTTTGGCCATTGCTACGAATTGAACCATCAAAACATAATCTCCATAGTACTAGAGAGACAAGGCTAACATCAATATTATGCATGTCATTAAACCAATGTTCAGTAATAAAATCAGCTATGATTTGGTCTCTTATATATCAAAGATGCATAAGCCAAATCATATCCAAACAAAGTATAAGCCCACTAGCCAATTCTGCACTTTGAATTGGTCTATGCAACGTATATTCGATGACATCGGTCATGATGTTTCAACTCCATTCAATCATAATATAGGCATACATATGAATTTTCATGAGCACATACCTTGTCTCGCTCTCCATTCGAACTAAGGACGATGCTAGAATACTACACCGGCCATGCAATGACATATTCTTAGGACGATAGATAAATATCGACCATTACCATGTAAACTTCATTCAAAGCACATATAGCCGAAACAAACAAATGAAATGACAAACCAAGTATTTCGGCCCTTTGGATCAGCAACAAACTTGTAGCTAATCAAATGTATAGTGACTTGATAATACCCTTTCATGATGTAAGAAATTATATGACATCCATGGATTAAAATAAGCCCATTGAGGGTTACCAATCATACCTGATGACGAATTCCATGACATGTGCGTTAATGGCATGGTTGAAGAATATGGATAATGTGTAGACCAAAGATGCTGAAACCTTCGGCTTTGTCCTTCATAGTTTTCACTCTTTTCCTTCTTCACCTTTGCCGCACTTCTTGTAATGGAAGCTTGCACACAATTCTTATTTTGAGCACTTCCTTTGGGAACCCATGCCATGTTTCTTTCTTCAAGTTCTTGTGCACTAAGTTTTTGTAATTTCTTCTTTTGCCAATATGATAAGCCGAGTGGGCACCTCGGCTGCGATTTTGTCTTGGCCAATGGCAATCCTTTTTTGGCCTTGTGCACTCTCAACTTCTTTTCTTCAGATTTGGCACTTTGACTCTCAATAATTGGTTGCTTCATCTCATTGCCTTTAGTAGCCAATGTCAACACTTTAATTGGCTCTTTTTCATTTGAGATCAAATCTGAATTTGCACTCTTACGACCATCTCTTTTAACACGGTAAACTTGCTTGACCACCTCTTTCTTCTTCCTTGAGCTCCGGACCGATTCCTTATGATTGAAACGGGCTTTAACATGTGATTGTTCAAATGTTGATCTTCTCGGAGCTGCATAATATTGGTGAGATGGTCTAAAATAAGATGGAGAATGCGCCCTTGTATCATACCTGTGCCATGATGGATATGGATCTACTTGAGCATAGGGAGGCATCCACGGCATTGGCATTGGCGGCCCAAAATAAGGATTTGAATATGTTGCATAAAAATTGTCACTTTGCCAATACCGATCCTCTTACTTGCGCCTTGGGGGTGATCTTGGTTTCTTTGCATGATTTGGCCGATAAGCATTCTTCTCTTCACTCTTCTTTTGATACTTATCCAATAGTTCAGCGAAAGTGATTTTTGATCTTTTACACTTGCGCTTACTTTGGCCTTTGCTTTCTTTTGGTTCGCTCTCATCGATCATTGGGTTTGCTTGTTGCCCCCCAGTCCTTGGCGTCTCCATTGTAGCTTCGATGGAATTCTCGCCCTCAAGATTATGTTCATTATGCTCTTCAACAACTTCTTTACTTGAAAGCTTGATCCCATCACCTGCAATTTTTATCTTGTCTTTAAATGGATCGGCTTGAAGCAGCCGATGCAAAAACTTTCTGCCATCGGGACCAATCGGAATAGACTGGTCATCTCTTGGTGTTTCAGCAAATTTCAATCGTCCTTTTTCAATGGTCGATTTAACTATTTGACGAAACATATTGCAATCCTCAAAGTTATGTTTGAACGAATGATGCAACCTACACTACATTCGTCCTTGAATTGATAGATTGACATGGTGATCAGGAATTCTTATGTAATTATTTTTCAGCAACAAATCAAATATTTGATAACACATGCTTGAATTGAAGGTAAACTTTTTATTCTCTAGCCGATCTTGCTGTTTGAACGGCTTTGGAGATAAGCAAACGAATGGTTCAGATTTGTAGTCTCCCCATTCGGCTATGCATTGTTTTTTCCACTCTATCTCCGATGTCTTTGGATAAGATATTATATTAGCATCAGTTTTCTCAATAGAACTTAACCTTGGCTTTAAATTTCTGAAACGAAGATATTTAGAACATACATGTCTCAGTTGAGACCAAGTGCAAGCCAAGTACGAAATAAGCAAAGCTACCCAACTATATATGAACTTTACATAAAGCAACGGGGAAAGCTTTGGCTGTAACAATAAGTCAATATCGGTCTTTATAAATGGCGTAATGGGTTGACCGATATGTTCCATAACAAGTTTATTGCTAACAAGTAAATTACCCTTCTTCATTGGTCTTTCAAAATTACTTATGAGAATATTTCTTATAGATGCATCAATAATGAAGTCGCGACCAAATCTGAAAATAGGTAAATTACTCTCTATGCATACCTCTTCAAATATGTTGGGAGAACATGATGGTGGTGTCACTTGAAGAACATCTTGCTCCGTCTTTGGATGGCTCCCCAACACCTTTTCATCATCTTTTTCTTGATTCCGTGCATCATTGCTTTGAAGATCCATGTCAGCCGAACTTTGTTTGTTCGGCTACTTGTTCTTGTCCTTGAGGCTTGTCAATTTCTATGGCACGGAACTCATAGGGCAGAAAGTAGGTTCCATTGACTTCGGAAAAATCAAGTATGACTGTTTTGCTATGCTTTCCATGCCCTTTCTCAATAATTCTTGCCTCTTTGGATTTGATGGACTCAGAATATATACTACTTGATTCGGCTTTTCTAATAACCGAATTTTCTTTGTTACCTGAATCAACAACTTTATCTTTTTGAATTTGCAAGGCTTCTCGCTCTCGTCTAAGTTTAGCCCACATCTCAGCTTGGCGAGCTTTAAACTTTTTCATCTCAATTTCCAACCACTCGTCATGAGATTGCCCCCCAATACTTTGAGACTCTTTCGGCAATGAGGTGCCGAAACTTTGCGATTGTTTAGGTGGTATACTGGATGGTACAGCACTGGGCAACTGCATCATTTGCACAACTCTAGCTTTTACAGCAGCAAAATCATGAGGCTTCCCGCCTTCTATTAGTTCTTGGCGAATAGAGTTGCACAAATTCCAATAGAATGTAAGCTTGTTCTCAATTACCCAGTCTGGATATGGTTGCCCTCCAATGCTTTTAGACTCTTTCGGCAATGAGATGTTGCCGAAATTCTGTAATTGTGTAGGGGGGACATGATATGCCACGGTAGTAGGTGAAGGCATTTGTGCTCCTGCAGAAGTTTCACTTATTCGGCCATGACCATTAAGGTGCGGAGCCGAATTATGGACATCAACAATTGCGTATGGTGCCAAAAAACTAGTAGCATGAGGTGTAGCATATGATGTTTGATGGTAATTGGCCGGATAACTAGTAGTAGCATGGCCAATTCCCCTATCCACCAGCATGTTTGGATTAACATGTTGCAAATTAGTTGCCGATGAATAAAAAGATGAAACACTATGTTGCATGCCATTGAAAGATCCTACATGGGGTGTTTCAACTTGATTAACCGAACTCATCATGTTGTTCATCGGCATATGCATTTGTGGGGTTGCCGATGCATGGGAGGATACATATGTTGCATGTTGCTAAAATTATATGAAGTAGAATCATGGAGATTTTGTTGCATCGGCCCTTGCACATAATTAGATGCACGATTGATAAAGCTAGGGCTAGCCGATACATTATGCTCAATAGAAGACCTAGCAACAACATATGTATTATTTGCATCTACATATGTGAATTGGGTATTCATATTACCTTTGTAGATTGCAAACCCTAGATGACGATCTCTTAGTAGCAAGAACGGGCCGGAGACCGTTCAAAGCTTCGTCCCCAGCGGAGTCGCCAAAAAGTGTGTTCGCACACGAACACGTCACCGTGTACCCTCGACGCCGGGGGTGATGCACCGCAGCTCACGTCGAAGGAGACCCGCCGGAAGCGTGGTACGCAAGACAATCCGACGGGCGCTTTTGTAGACCCGAAACCCCACGCGTCCGGGAGGGACCCCGTCTGGACGCGCGGCTGCTATGGGCTGCCCTAGGTCGGCCTGACCGCCCCTAGGGCCTCGAGGTTCGCCGCCCTGCAACAAGAAGAACGAACGAAGAACGAGGAAGAAGAAGAACTAGGGTTAAGGAGAAAAGGTAAAAGATAAAAGTGGTAGATGATTTGTTCGATTGTGTGTTGTTCAATCGGCCGTCACCCCTTAGGTATATAAGAGGCGGCTGGACTTCCCGTGCAAGGAAAAGGCTTGGATTCACGTCCAAAACCCTAGCCAAATTCGGATTGATTTTGTCCGAACTTTCCAAAACTATTCGGTTTAAACTGGCTGTATCTTGCGGGCAATGTTTCAGGTGGTAAACGACCTCGGATGGAAAAGAGTCCAAAATCAATCTTGACCGTTTCGACGAGACGAACAATTTTCATGTTGAACATTTTTCGATTTGAAGCCATCTTCTAGACCAAAACAGTCACGCAATACAGGCTGTTATTCGCGCTACCCATCAGACACGTGGCTGATGGGACGCGCCACTTATGACTCTGTGACAGGGCTGTGTTCCGATGGCTGTAACTTTTGCATATGAACTCGGATTGGGACGATTTTATATCAAAATCGACCGTTTCGACGAGACACACAACTTTAGTGTTGAAACTTTTTCCATTTGAAGTCATCTTAATTGGATTTCAAGCTATTCTTTAATCTGGTGTCACCATGAGCATCTCTGAACTTGTCATAACTTTTGCATCCGGACTCCGTTTTAGACCACTTTCATATCCATATTGATCTTCTCAAAGAAAGCCATCTCATGGTGACTTCCAATCATAAGTTTGAAGTGATCTTGAGATAGATTAAAGCAATTTTTACGATTGTGCCACTTTTGAGCGTCAACAGGACGCTCTAAATATATGCCTAAGGGGGGCACCAGACGGGGCTCAGGGGGCCCAGGCGCCCCCCCGGCGCGGCCTAGGGGGGGGCGCCGCCAGGGCACCTGGAGCCCTGGTGCCCCCCCCGGCTGCCCTTTGGGCGCAAGGTAGGTTCTGGAACGCTGATTTTTTATATGATTTTTCTAGATTTTTCCTGGCAGTTCTCGTAACGTGAAAACCTGAAATACAAAAACAGCCGAAAAGAGAAACTGGCACCGGGATGCACTGGATTAGTAGGTTAGTCCAAATATTATCAAAAGTGTATGGAAGTGTATGAATATCATAGCAATATCACCCAAAAGTGGCATGGAGCAAGCAGAAATTATAGATACGTTTTGGACGTATCAACATCCCCAAGCTTTAATTCCTGCTCGTCCTCGAGTAGGTAAATGATAATAAGAATAATTTCTGTGGTGACATGCTATTAACCATATAGGACTTATTCATAGTCATATGACAAAAGCTTACTGAGACAATGATTCTAGAGTAGTTAAGTTGCCTCATGAGAAAATCACAAATGACTGAAAGTTTTACAACATGACATTGAAGCATCAAATAGATTTGCAATGAACATGATGTGCAAATATGATAAAGTGATATCTAGCTTGCCCCCTTTAGTGATGCAAAACATAAATGCAGGGGCACCTTCAAGGTTTAAGTGATGACTAGATACAATGATTTCAAAATAAACGATATCACAATCATGCAAAAGACAATGCTACTTTGGGACAATGCACATTACACTCAGAATGACAATCATGCTCTCAGTAGTTGGTGCTTTTAAAAGAAGGTGGAGACTCAACATTCAAGTAAAAGAATGGTTATGTGCTAGAGCTTTTTATTTTGAAAACATAGAAGCAATTTTGTCAACGGTAGTAGTACTTCATATGTGTCATGCATAAGACATCCTATAAGTTGCAAGCCTCATGCATCGAATACCAATAGTGCTCGCACCTTGTCCTAATTAGCTCGGATTTCCATGGGTTATCATTGCATTACATATGTTTCAACCAAGTGTCACAAAGGGGTACCTCTATGCCACCTGTACAAAGGTCCAAGGAGATAAATCGCATTTGATTTCTCGTTTTTGATAGATCTCAACTTGAGGACATCCATACCGGGACAACATAGAAAATAGATGATGGACTCCTCTTTAATGCATAAGCATATTCTCATAAGAGATTGAGGATCAATGTCCAAGCTAAAACTTCCACCATGATACATGGCTTTGGTTGGCGGCCCAATGTTCTTCTCTAACAATATGCATACTCATTCAACCCATGGCAAATCACCCTTACTTCAGACAAGACGAACATGCATAGCAACTCACATGATATTCAACAAAAGTGTGACAGTTGATGGCGTCCCCAGAAACATGGTTACCGCTCAGCAAGCAACTTATAAGAAATAAGATACATAGGCAACATATTCTTTACCACAATAGTTTTTAAGCTACTTTCCCATGAGCTATGTATTGCAAAGTTAGTCTGCTTAGTACAGGTGGAGGTTAGCAAAAGACTGGAAGCGACCAACTAAGAGAGCAATGACGGTCATAATCATGCAGAGCGACAAAGCAATATTGAATCAGGCATGGTAGTTATATCGCTACTCAGAAATAAAAGATCATCAAGGCTTGACAGACTTTCTTTACAGTCTTAAATATGCGTGAGCATACGCCAAGTCAATCAAAATAAATTCTCAAAGGAAGATATTACTAAACCATACCACATCATCGGCAAACAAATCATGTTGGTACTCCAATAACACATTGGGAATCCCCCAGCTATTTGAGACTAACCATAAGAAAATCTGAACTACTAAGCACCATTATGCACGTAGCATCTTTATCATAGACATATTAACCAATGCAACAGAAGCAAACTCTCTTAATAAGGTAAGCATGAAAATTAAAGAGAGTTCAAGCAACCAACTAAACAAAAGCTCTTTGAAAAGATAAGCATGAATACTAAGAGCAGAGCATGATAGTAGCTATTAAAAGACAAAGAACACACACAGCAAAGATAGACATGCAAATTCTATGTTATGTTCTAGGTAGAAGTGGAGCGTGTTTCTCTCCCACATAAAGAAAGCTGAGTTCCGACTCGTTATGAAAAACTAAAAAGAAAACTAAAAGCAAGACGCTCCAAGCATAGCACTTAACACATGAAGTGATAAAAATATAGCGAAACGAAAGACGAACTGATAATGTTGATGGAGAAGGGGATGCACGGGGGCATCCCCAAGCTTAGACGCTTGAGTATCCTTGAATATTTCTTGGGGGTGCATGGGGGCATCCCCAAGCTTGAGCGCTTGACACTCCTGAATCTTTTTATCATCTTCCCTCGCACACTTGAAAACTCCCTTCATACATAACTCATCATAATCTGATTAGCGAGGTTAGTACCCTTAATAAAATAATTATACCTTGCTGGAAATAAAGATATTCTTGAAGTTCTACTGTTTCTCAAGATTGCAAAAAGGTTTTTGCAAAGAAAAAGCAAGCTCTTGATTTGCAAAATGAAGGAAAGGCAAAACAGGACAGAATCTGTGAAAAACAGAACAGCAGGTAGTAATTGATTTGTTCGGGGCACTTATGCAACTCAAATCAAAAAACTCAGAACAGACGCACGAAAGACAATTATATAGAGAACGCTGTCGAAAAAATTCAGACCAAAAAGATGATCTGGTGATTTTATACGAATTTTTCTATCCAAGGACAGAATCTGTTTCCTCGACAGCACCTCACAACTTTTGAACTTTCTAGCAATCAGAGGCTATACTTGGCACAAATATGAAAAGCAAAGATACAATGATGATGCTACAGCAGTAAACAACATCAAGACACAACAAAAGCAAAATAAATTTATTCATGTGGGCTGCCTCCCAAAAGCGCTTTCTTTTATGCCTTTAAGCTAGGCATAATGCATAGAGATCAAGTTTTATCAAGAGTAAAAGAATAGCTAGCCCGTACAACGGACTCAAAAGGTAACTTGATCTTCTTTCGAGGGAAGTGTTCCATCCCTTTATTGTGAGGAAACTGAAATTTTATATTACCCTCTTTCATGTCAATGATAGCACCAACGGTGCGTAAAATGGGACGTCCCAAAATAATTGGACATGAAGGATCACATTCAATATCCATAATAGTAAAATCAACGGGAACATAATTATCATTAACAACGATAAGAACATCGTCGATCCTCCCCAAAGGTATCTTTATGGAAGAATCAACGAGACGAACACCAAAAGAACAAGAATCAAAAGGTTTCAATTTAAGCATATCATATATTCTTTTGGGCATAACAGAGGTACTAGCTCCAACATCACATAATGCATAGCAAGAGAAGTCATTCAATTTAATTTTTATCATAGGATCCCAACCATCTTCTAGCTTTCTAGGTATGGAGGCTTCTACTCTAAGTTTCTCCTCCCTAGCTTTGATGAGAGCATTAGTGATATGCTCCGTGAAGGCAAGGTTAAGCGTGCTAGTGCGGGGGTCTCTAGACATCTTGTGAAGGAAATCAATAACTTAGGTAAGAGTGCAATTATCAAAATCAAGGTCATTAGCATCAAGTAAAGGGGTAGTAGTATCCTTTAGGTTCATTTGTTTGGTAGTTTCTATAGTCATAGCATCACCATTAATAGGTCCAATGGGACCAGGAGTACATTGGGTGCTAAGAGTTTGGATATCCTCAACAACTTTGATAGTAGCAATAGTGTGGTGGGTAGGAAGGCTCTTAATTCTATCTTCTTCCTCCCTTAGGGATGCAACCACTTCGGGTTTAGCTGCCATTTGGTTTATCAAAGTGGCTTGTGTGTGGGACATATTGGAAACTTGGGTCTCAGTGATAGTGAGTCTAGTCTGGAGGTTAGAAATCTCAATATTTATGTTCTCTAATCGTCTACTAATGTCTTGCAAGATAGCATTATGCTCATTTAATTGCCTCGAGAAGGTTTTGTTTTGTTCATATTGGGTGTGCATGTAATTCTTAGTGGCCTTCTCTATTTCTAGCAGTTTCTCATAGCCAGGCAAATCTCTATCTTTTTGGATGGAGTTCTTGGTGCTAGGATAAGCATTATTGTTCCCATAGGAATTAGAGGGGAACGGTCTAGGATTACTACCAAAGTTACTCCTATAAGCATCAGCAATCACAGAATCTAAAGGATCATAACGAGGATCAACAGAAGATTGCTTCGAAAGTAGAGACATGATCAAGTCAACTTTTTCATTAAGGGAGGAAATCTCCTCGACAGAGTTTACCTTCCTACCTGTTGGAGCGCGTTCGGTGTGCCATTGGGAATAGTTGGTCATCATCTCATCGAGAAGCTTTGTGGCAGCACCAAGTGTAGTTGACATAAAAGTTCCTCCCGCGGCCGAATCTAACAAGTTCCGCGAGGTAAAGTTCAAGCCTGCATAAAAAGTTTGGATAACCATCCAAGTAGTCAAACCATGAGTAGGGCAGTTCTTGATAAGAGATTTCATACGTTCCCAAGCTTGGGCAACGTGTTCATTATCCAATTGTTTAAAATTCATTATGTTACTTCTAAGTTGGATAATTTTAGCAGGTGGATAGTATTTTTCGATAAAAGCATCTTTGCACTTGTCCCATGAATCTATGTTATTTCTAGGCAAAGACTGAAACCATATTTTAGCTCCTCCTCTCAAGGAGAAAGGAAAAAGCTTAAGCTTAACAATATTACCATCTATTTCTTGGTACTTTTGCATATCACAAAGTTCAACAAAGTTGTTTAAGTGTAAAGCAGCAGCATCTCCAGCACCGGAGAATTGATCTTTCATGACTAAGTTCAGTAAAGCAGGTTTAATTTCATATGAAGGTACTGAAGTGGCAGGTGTAGTGATAGGTGTGCTGATAAAGTCATCGTTGTTGTGACTAGTGAAGTCACACAACTTGGTGTTCTCGGTGGAACCCATAGTAGCAAGCAAGCAAGATAACTATTTTTGTGATTTTCGATAAAAGGGTACTAAAGCAAAAACTGAAAGGTAAACTAACAAGACTAAAAGCAACGGTAAAAGATAGCATGCAACTCCCCTATCCCGAAGAGTGGAGTCCCCGGCAACGGCGCCAGAAAATACTCCTTGATGGGCCTCTAACCCCTCGTTGGTTACCCCAAGTGGAAGGTGAAAGATGCAGTGTTGTGGAAGTGTTTTCCCTTAGCAAAGATGCCAAGGATCGAATCCCCAGAGACTCCTAGGTTCAACAAGTAGGTGTCAACTGCTAACGGCGCGTATTAGCAATCAACGTGGACCTGCACACAGATACAAATAACTTTGCTCCCAACGAGTACAGAGAGGTTGTCAATCCCTCCGGCCTTGTAGTTCACAAAGGATTAAACGCAAATGATAGTAGTGATAGATAATGTTTGCAATAGTAAGTAAAAGCGAAAAGTAAATAGCGGATGTGATCAATGATGATAATATGGATCGGAGTCTCATGATGTTCACTAGTGATGTCTCTCTCCCAAAAGACGATAAAACAGCTATGTGAGGTAAACGAATTACAGCTGGGCAATTGACAGGACCACGAACGCAAACCAATGTTGATTACATTGCAAGAAAGGTTGAGGTTCAAAGCATGGGCGGTACGCCAAAGTAAGTAGACCGAATCCATCAATATCTACTACTAATCATCCACCTTGAGATATCTATCCAGAACATCTCGCTGGTATTAAGTTGCGAGTCCCACCCATAGTGTAAACTCAATGCAACAGACAACTGCATTAAAAGAACTTTGCGTAAATAAACAATCCTTGCATCCGCGGGCACAAGCACCGTTGTTTTCCCCCTTGTGGCAACAGCACATCCCCTAGACTCATGTTTCTGTCACTCAAGCTAGTCATCGAGGGGCATGAACCCACAATCGAGCATAACGTTCCCTCTTGGAGTCACTACGTATTACTTGGCCAAAGCAATAAATAACAACGGAGAACATGCAAGAATTACTTATGAACATAAATATAAAAGAGGTAGATCAAATATATTACTCAAGATCAATCTGAACATAATCTCATAATCCATCGGATCCCAGCAAACTCATCATAGCAACAGCATAAGGATTACATATGTGCCTCGATCATGTAGGGCAGCTCACGAAGACTAATTAGTGAAGCACAAGAACGGGAGGAGAACATCACATAGCTACTGGTCATGGACTCATGGTCCAAGGGAGACTACTCACAACTCATCCGGGAGGCGTCCATGGTGGTGGAGAAGCTCCCGATGGTGATCCTCCCCTCCGGCAGGGTGCCGGGAAGAGTTCTCCTGGTGCTCCCGATCTTGGAAGCGGCGGTGGTGGCGGAACAGAGATGAGATCGCGAAAAAGAGTTCTTGTCCCGAGGGTTTCGAAGGACGCTCTAAATATATGCCGAAGGGGGGCACCAGACGGGGCTCGGGGGGCCCATGCGCCCCCCCGCCGCGGCCCAGGGGGGCGCCGCCAGGGCGCCTGGAGCCCTGGTGGCCCCCCCGGCTGCCCTTCGGGCGTAAGGTAGGTTCTGGAACACTGATTTTTTATATGATTTTTCTGGATTTTTCCTGGCAGTTCTCGTAACGTGAAAACCTGAAATACAAAAATAGCCGAAAACAGAAACTGGCACTGGGGTGCACTGGATTAGTAGGTTAGTCCAAATATGATCAAAAGTGTATGGAAGTGTATGAATATCATAGCAATATCACCCAAAAGTGGCATGGAGCAAGCAGAAATTATAGATACGTTTTGGACGTATCAACATGCAAGGGATGTGCGGACTAATTGTGGGTATATATATGATGGATGCATGCACGAGAAATTGGAGCCGGCTGTGTGCATCCCTGCAAGACTAACTGCACACGCGGGAGCTCCGGGATTGCTTTCCAAGCGGCATACTCGAGTGAGTCGTTCGTTCAAACAAAAGTTTTTAATTTTGTATTAATATTAACAGAGTTCATTCGATCAATAATGACATGCATGTGGGCTTTTTGGTTCTGTACGTGAACTTATTCCGCTCTTAGGAGCAAGAAGGAAAGATTTAAAAGAAGAAGTAATCCGCTTGAGCACAAAGGAAAAAAAATTAGAAGAGGAAATAAATTTGGCAAGAAAGAAAGTAAAATAATTAAAAGAAAAAGTAATCTACTATTATGAGCAGTTGAGCACAAAGAAAATAAATTGAAAGAGGAATTAAACTTGACAGAAAGAAAGAACTTAGAAGAATGAATAAATTCCGTGTTCTATCTAATAGGAGAGATGACCATTAAATAAATGGGCACACACTAATATTGTACTCCACTTCTTGATAATGTTGTTTTCAATTACCTGTGGTACATATAAATTATGTATGGCCATGTTTATATTATAATTTTATATGACTTATTTAGGGTAGTGTGAAAGTCAAGCTTTTTGGCCGGAAGTGTGAAAGTAAAGTTTACAATTGATTGATTCCCACATGTTGTACTCCACTTCTTGATAATGTTGTTTTCAATTCCCTGTGATATATATAAATTATGCTTGGCCATGTTTATATTATAATTTATGTTATGACCGGCTTGGTCTATAGCCGGCAGAGGCCCACCGGGCGTTAATATTAAGGGCTTGACCCACAAGTTATCTTAGGAAAATCGTGTTAAGAAAGTTATCTTATGTTAGGAAAGTTATCTTAGACTCGAGTTATAAATACTAGTTGTAAGACATCAATTGAGATCAAGCAATAAAGATATTATCATCTTCTGTAGCCCGGCTCCCCAAGGAGCCGGAACCCTAGCCGCCGCCGCACCTAACCCTAGCTGCGACGGCGCCCTCTCGCCGGCGCGCCCGCTCCAGCCCTCGCTCCCCTCCTCCTTGCCCATACAACCTACGCCGGAGACCCGGTAGGAACCCTAGTCCTACCAATTTGGTATCCAGAGACACCAGGTCGGTCATGTCGCTCCCACCACCACCGCCGCCGCTGCCTACCGCCACCGCCCGCCGCCGTTGCCATCCGCCACCGCCCCGCCTCCCCTGCCGGCGATCACATCCGGGACTGTTACCTCGCCGGCGCCGATCGCCACCACGGTGGAGCCACTGCCCATCCTGTCGCCCGAGGAGATGTCAGGCACCCTGCGGGAGCTCGTCCACCCGGTCCGCGGGATCAGCCTATACCTCGCTGGGACCCAACCCCCGCCGCCGAGCGTCGCCTCCACTGCCTACGGGCCGCCGCCGCTGCCATGGGCCCCCCGGCCTACCAGCCGCCCTACGGCGGGGCACCACCGCCGCCGCAGCAGCTGCTGCAACCCTACCCCGCCGCGGGTACTTCCTGGCCGGCGTGGACGGACATCACCGCGCCACTTGGAGGGCCACCGCCGCAGCTTCTACCGACAACCATGGCATCGGCTGTGGCCCAGCACCACCAGCCGCCGCCGCCATCTACGGCACCGCCACCAGCATCCTGGACCACCGGTCGACCCCTGCACCAGGTGCAGTTTCCACCATCACCATCGCCGCTTCCTGCATGGTGAAAGTGCAACTAATCCCCGGGTGGTTTTGGTAATTAATAACAACATATATATCATTGAACTAATATTTACTTGAGAATCATTTCAGAGAAGTTCGATGATATGGGTATGGAAATGTCTGAAGAAGTGGACCCCTCAAAATGCTAAGACAAGCATTGGCAAAAGCTCAAGACTCTATTTTTGGTTTAGTGATCAAAGATCACATTGAGTCCATAGGAAAAGCCAATACTATTAAAAGGGGATGAGGTTGTGTTAATGATCTGGTTGCTCAAGTGCTTGGTGATCTAGCTCCCTCAACTATCAGCACCTTTCACTACTTAACACACTCATAAGTAATCTCGGACAAACCGATTCTGCAAACTCAGTCCCACCGAGATGAACCACCTCAGTTATTCTTCCAAACCCTAATTTCTCGGTCCATCTGATTTTGAGTTTCGGTCTCACCGAAACTGGACTGCCAACCTTCTGTAACCAATTGACATCACTTCGGAATATCCGAGTTATCAATTTCGGTCACACCGAGATGGCAAGCTCCTACCTTTGACTCACTTCGGACACACCGAGATGGTATTTTCGGTCCCACCGAAAATCCCAACGTTCACTATATTTGAACTTTCGGTCTGACCGAGTTTTCGCTTCGGTCTCACCGAGATGGCTCAAATATGTGTGTAACGGTTGGATTTTGTGTGGAGGCTATATATACCCCTCCACCCCCTCTTCATTCGTGGAGAGAGCCATCAGAAAGTCTACCACTCCTACCACACACTTTCCGAGAAGAGAACCACCTACCCTTGTGTTGAGATCAAGCCATTCCATTCCTACCATATGAAACTTGATTTCTAGCCTTCCCAAGTTGCTTTCCACTCAAACCCTTCTTCCACCACAGCCATATCAGTGAGGAGAGTTGAGTGTTGGGGAGATTATCATTTGAAGCACAAGAGCAAGGAGTTCATCATCATCAACACCATCTATTACCTTTTGGAGGGTGGTGCCTCCTAGATTGGTTAGGTGTCGCTTGGGAGCCTCCGTCTTTGAGATGTGGAGTTGAACCAAGAAGTTTGTAAGGGCAAGGAGATCGCCTACTTCGTGAAGATCTACCCCGAGTAAGGCTAGTCCTCCGTGGGCGTAGGCCATGATGGAATATACAAGGTTGCTTCTTCGTGGACCCTTCGTGGGTGGAGCCCTCCGTGGACTCGCGCAGCCGTTACCCTCCGTGGGTTGAAGTCTCCATCAACGTGGATGTACGATAGCACCACCTATCGGAACCACGACAAAAATCTTCGTGTCTCCAAACTGCGTTTGATCTTCTCCACCTCTCTTTACTACATGTGCAATTTACTTTCCGCTGCTATTACTCTAGAATTGCATGTGTAGGGTGATACTTGAATTGATCTTAATTGTGAAACTGCCAAAAACATTGCGTGATCAAAAGGCAGATCTTTTTTATATTGTCAAGTAGTCTAATAACCCCCCCTCTAGACCTACTTTCGATCCTACAAGTGGTATCAGAGCTTTGGTCTCCATTGTTTTGGTTTCCATTGCATTGGACTCCATAAGCTTGGTTTCACAACCTAGGAGAGTATGGCGTCTAGTGAGGGTAATTATCGTAGAGGTCCTTACTTTGATGGTACAAATTTTGCTAGTTGGAAGCATAAAATGAAAATGCATATTCTTGGTCATAACCGAGCCGCATGGGGCATTATTTGTGTTGGTATGCAAGGTGATTTCTTCGAAGAAGGAAAAGTTCCGGATCGCGAAGCTACACCGGAAGAGTTGCGGATGTTGCAAAACAATGCTCAAGCTTGTGACATTCTCTTCAATGCTTTGTGTCCCGAGGAGTTCAACAAAATCAGCCGTCTTGAGAATGCTAAAGAGATTTGGGATACTTTGGTTGAAATGCACGAAGGTACTGAATCTGTGAAGGAATCAAAGCTAGATATTCTTCAAGGTCAACTTGACAAGTTCAAGATGAAGGATGGTGAAGGAGTCGCTGAAATGTACTCTAGGCTTGCTCTCATCACAAATGAGATTGCCGGCTTAGGAAGCGAAGAAATGACCGACCGATTCATCATTAAGAAGATCCTCAGAGCTTTGGATGGAAAGTATGACACCGTGTGCACTTTGATCCAAATGATGCCAAACTACAAGACTCTCAAGCCAACTGAAGTCATTGGAAGAATTGTTGCTCATGAGATGACACTTAAGGATAAGGAAGAGCTTCACAATAAGTCAAGTGGTGCTTACAAAGCTACAAGTGATGCTCCTACTACCTCAAGTGACAAGCTAATTTCCAATGAAGAGATAAGCCTAATGGTCAAGAACTTCAACAAGTTCTACAAGAATATAAGCAAAGAAAGAAGCTCAAAGTCTAGATCATATGATGAAAAGAGATCTTCTAGTCGTGATCGAAACTGCTACAATTGTGGAAGACTCGGACACTTCTCAAATGAGTGTACGGCTCCCCACAAGAGAAGAGAAGAATCTCCAAGAAGAAGAGCAAGAGATGAGTCACCTCGGAGAGAGAGAAGGAGTAGAGATGATCGTTATGAACGAAGACCCTCTCGGAGAAGCAAGGATTCGGAAAGGAAAGACAAGTCATCAAGGAGCTACACAAGAAGAAGACATCAAGCTCATGTAGGTGAATGGGTCTCCGGCTCCGACTCCGACAATCAATCCGATGGAAGCTATCACTCCGACTCCGACTATAGTCAAGATGAAGGTGTTGCCGGACTTGCACTCGTATCCTCCAACTCCAACTCCTACGACTTATTTGATTCACCAAATGAGGGAATTGGAAGATGCTTCATGGCTAAAGGCCCCAAGGTAACACACCCTGAATTCATTGACTTTGATAGTGATGAGGATGACTTGCTTGGTGAAGATGAGCTCTTGCATGATAAATCTAGTAAGCTTAGTAATGATGAAAATGCTAGTAGTCTTTATAGTCGAGAAGAGTCGAATGACAATGCTATGAAGGAGATTGAGCGTCTAACTAAAGAACTAAACACTCTTAAGTTAGCTCATGAAACAACTCAAGAAGATCATAGAGAGCTCCTAAGATCTCATGAGAAGCTACGCTTCGAGAAGCTCACTCTAGAGCAAGAACATGAGTTTCTAAAAGCGATCAATGACGATCTTCGAAAGAAGAGTTCTTCATATCTTGCCAAACGACTTCTCTTGTCTAATTTCTTGCCACCTATTAAGACTAAGCATGACAAGCATAAGAAAAATTCTTCCTCTAGTAGTAACAATAACAATGTTAAATCCAATATTGTTGCTTCTAGTAGTTCTCTTGATTCCACTAACAATGTTTCAAGCCAAGTTACACTTGAGCAAGAAAATAGCTTATTGAAGGAAATCATAGAGAAAGGTGTCTTCAAGAGTCTTGCCGGAAGCAAGAACTTTGAGGAGATTGTTCGCAAACAAGGAAGACACCGGAAGAATCAAGGGATTGGTTTTGAGCGAAAGTTCAACGCCGAAGCTCAAGATGACCTTCCACCACAAGACCACAAGCTAAAGGCCAAGGACAAGCTTCAAGAGGAGATTGATGCATTCATTGAAGCACCTCAAGCCATGGTCAAGTGGGTTCCCAAGGACACATCAAGTTCTACTTCGTCAAGCTCAACTACAACCCCAAGGATTCCCATCAAGATGATGTGGATCCCAAAGAAGAAGAACTAGAAGGTTCTTGAGGGTGACTCCGCCAACAAACTTCACTCATATTCATTTTGGCAAGAACTTGTGCAATCAACTTCCACATCATGCACTAGTTCATGGAGTCACAAACCCTCTTGTTGGTAAGTCAAGGGACAAGGTAATCATTGCTTTCATGGACATCATCTTTTGTGAACTTCAATCTATGTCTATGGATATTCTTGTTTGTTCCTTGTGGGACTAACCCATGTAGGTATTGAAAGTGCCCTAATCCAAAGGATAGCTCCCAACTCTTGATGATCTACATCAACATTGAGCATCCACATCTTCAACATCTACATGAAGTCTTCTACGACAACCCAAGGTTAGTTTGACCCTTTAAAAGGGGTTCTCACATCTAGGGGGAGCTTTACTCTAAAAATTGAGCTAAAGCATCTCCAGATGATGTGAACACATCAATGCTTTATGTAAAAGTGGTAACCCCACTTGTGCTTAAACGATGAGTATGACCTATGATCAAATGTTCTCATTTGGCTCCTAAGTCAAAATACTCATATATAGATGACCTAGTCATCGACAAATTGTGTGCTAGTAGCTAGAGTGTTGGTTGTGCATGTTTGACACATATTTCAGTTGCTATCTTATTGTGTGAGCATGTTGAATGCATGATTTTATCCATTCAAGGACATCCATTTGTTGTTTTGATTGTTTTGATTTTTCTGGCCAAATGTATGGACAAGAATGCCTAAGCACCTTCCCTAGCTATCTATGCTTTCTTGTCTCAAATTCTATTCATGCTCATATCACAACTTTGAACAAGTCATTTTCGGACTCTCCGAGTGAGGAGCACTCAGAGCCACCGATCCGTCTAAGGTTGACTTCCAAAACCTTCTAAGTCCATTTCGGTCTGACCGGCTTTTCCATCTCGGTCCAACCGAAACGCTTAGACTGATCTAGGTTTCATCTCGGTGAAATCGAGTTCAAAATCTCGGTCTGACCGATATGCGTAACTGCACAGCAGTTATACATTTCGGTGACACCGAGTTTTTCAACTCGGTCCCACCGACAGCATGGGGTTATATATATCTGAGGGCTGCGTGCGATTTAACTCTTCAAACCGTTCGCCCCCAAGTCCCCTGCTGCCGTCGCCCTGGTGTACGGATCGTCGCCGTCGTCGCCTGTGCGCCCTCGCCGCAGGTCTCCGCCGCCGTCAACGGTAATCCTCTCCGCGCCATTGACGCCGTAGAGGGACTCCACCAAGTTAGGGTGAGTCCCGATCCCTTTCGTGCTCCCCATCCAATTCTTGCACGAATGGCTTGCCTTGAATCTTTCCACGTTTGAGATCTTCCCTAAACATCAGATCAGATCCTTTAGTTTCGAGCGAAATTCTTAGGTTTAGGTTTCCACGGAACGCATCTCGGTGAAGCCGATTTTGAAACTCGGAATGACCGATTTGGCCTCTGGCCATTGCACTGCATCATTCGGTCTAACCGAGTTGTGCAAATCGGAATGACCGAAACTTAGTTTCAGTGAAACCCTAGGTTATCGGTAGGACCGAAACCCATTTCGGTCTGACCGAAAGTGGTGTGTAGGCCTCTGAATACACTTCGGTTTCACCAAAACTTAAAATCGGTTTGACCGAAATACATTCTGTGAAAACTCAAAACTAAGTTTTAAACTCATTTTTTTTGCAAAAACCTCTGCAGTTGTGATAACTCTTCTACTCTGCCTATACCTTATCTTTTCACAGGTTATCAGCCATGTCAGATGTCAGTGACAGCCAGAACAGGTCTGAGTCACCTTTTGCTGAGATTCCAGAGGCAGATACAAGTCCTGCTAGCAGCTCCAGTGATGATGGTGAGAGGAGCACCCCTAGTGGTTTGCCTCCTGCAGCCACCAGAACCAGGAAGAAGAGAAATTCTGATGATGAGGACTCTGACTTCGTTGCTGAGGAAGTTACCTCCAAGCCAAAGAGGAATGTGGTTGCCAAAGAGAACCAAGGGCAGCAGTCAAGGAAAGGCACAAGCAAAGTAAAGCAGTCAGCTGTTTCAAAGAAGCTCAACTTGGAAGAGCCAGCTCCAAGTAAGGTGAAGAAAACTTCCAAGAGGAAGAGGGTAGTATATGTTGAACCTCAAGTTGATGCAGCTGCTGAAGAAGAAGAAGAAGATGCACCCCAGCCTCCTCCTCAGAAAGCTAAGTTCATGGGTGATGCTATTCGGGCTCAAGCCTCCTCTAAGCCCAAGAAGCCTGCTCAAGCAAAGGCAGCTCCAGCCAAGCCCAAGAGAACAACCAGAAGCATTCCAGCTTCTGAGAAAAACAAAGGTGAGATGCCACCGTCTGAATCAGATGAAGAGCATGTGTTGCTTAAGCTCCGTCCTAAGTTGCCACTCCACAATGATGCTCATCCTCAAGCTGAGGACATGAAGGCAAGGAAGGATAAAGGTCTCAGGCTATGGAGACAGTCGGATCCATATGCTGTGAGGAGAAGGACTGCTGTGGACCCCAGATTCCACACCAGAGAGCAGCAGGATTTCTATGAGACCGTGCTGATGGATAAGAAGCCCATTGTTGCTGACACCAGGTATGTTGACTGGAAGTACATTGACAGTGAAGAGCACCGAGACTTCTTTCCCCATGTGCATGAGAGCTTTACTGCATGTGGAGTTGCTGATTTTGTGGGTCAAGAGCTGACAGCTTGGAATGACGAGATGATCATGCAGTTCTACGCCACAGCCCACTTCTATCCTGATGGCAAGATCACCTGGATGACTGAAGGTCAAAGGTTTTCTTCGTCCGTTGAAGAATGGGCAGAACTTCTGAATGCTCCAGTGCAGAGAGAGGACGACATTGATGTCTATGGGATTCCTAAGAAGAGTCATGATTCCATGAAGAACATGTAGAAGGAGATCCCCGCTGCTGATTTGGAAGGATGGAAGCTTGGCTCAGTGTACTATCTCCAGGCAGGTCTGACCACCACTAACACTATTCTGAGGCATACATTAATGCCTAAGTCTGGAGACCACCGCATGATTAGAGGCTATTCTATCAACATGCTGCACATTCTCGATGAGAAGGCACCTTTCAAGGTGATGGACTTAATGGTAGAGACCATTAAGAGGACTGCAGCTGACCAGAAGAGGTCGTGTGGGTTTGCCCCGCAGATTCAGATGCTCATCAATGCCAAGTTTGGCACGGGCAAATTCATGTTAGATAGGAAGCACTTGCCACTGCAGCCAGAGCATGAGGACAATGTAGTTGTGATGGATGAGGAGGATCCAACCTCAGTTGAAGGACAGGCCAAAATCGAAGCTGCGAAGAAAGCTAAAGCTGACAAAGAGGCAGCAGCAGCAGCAGCTAAGCCAAAGAGCTTTGGAGAACAAATTCTTGAAGCTACCCAGAGGATTGAACAACGCCTGGCCAGCATTAAGCAATCTCAGGAGAGCCTAGAGAGGATTGTTGAGGACAAGATCCACGCTCTGGACGTGAAGCTGACAGAGATTCAGGTGTCCGTCAACAAGCTTGAGGCAGACATGGAAGAAACAAGGCAGGAGAGAGCAGAACTCATGCAGGATGATCTAGTCCAGGACTCTCATCGCCAGACTGCTCAGGTTCCCAGAGGATCCAGATCTGCAGCTATCCCAGTGACTGACTCCAGAGCTACCACTTCAGCACCAGCTACAGCTCCAGCAGTTACTCCAGCTTCAGCATCCACTCCTCCAGTGCAGACATCAGCAGAAGTCTTCGCTGATGCAGTCATCTCTACACCGACATCTACCCAGACGGGAGCCGCTAGCAGAGCCCGCAGTGACGCTTAGTTCTATATCTTTTCGAACTTTTTGGTAACTTGTTGCCAAAGGGGGAGAAATTGTATAGATCATAGGGCTTCGAGAGAGAGAGTGCTCTTTCGTTCTTTTGCCGGTTTCTTTGAGTTACATTGGTTTCTTTTGGTTCTTTCGAAACTTTCAGTGTGCTTGCTACCACGTTTGATGCTACCTTAATGAGTGCTTAGTCATACTATGCTTTAATGTGTGCTTAATGCTTATCATATGCTATTCCTTATTGTATGGCTATTTACTCTTGTCTTGGTGATTGAGTGCATGTTATTCATTCTTATCATTTTGTGCGCTCCACCAAGATGTATGTGACATGGAAGAGTGACCCATAATCCTAATCGATTGTGCATTTGCATTCAAACGCAAATTTTAAATAATGCACAAATTTAGGGGGAGCTCTTGTTTATCACATACTTCTCAAAGCGACGATATTATTCATTGATTATATCCGTTGTCGAAGCTTTGATCTATATGTTGTCATCAATTACCAAAAAGGGGGAGATTGAAAGTGCAACTAATCCCCGGGTGGTTTTGGTAATTAATAACAACATATATATCATTGAACTAATATTTACTTGAGAATCATTTCAGAGAAGTTCGATGATATGGGTATGGAAATGTCTGAAGAAGTGGACCCCTCAAAATGCTAAGACAAGCATTGGCAAAAGCTCAAGACTCTATTTTTGGTTTAGTGATCAAAGATCACATTGAGTCCATAGGAAAAGCCAATACTATTAAAAGGGGATGAGGTTGTGTTAATGATCTGGTTGCTCAAGTGCTTGGTGATCTAGCTCCCTCAACTATCAGCACCTTTCACTACTTAACACACTCATAAGTAATCTCGGACAAACCGATTCTGCAAACTCAGTCCCACCGAGATGAACCACCTCAGTTATTCTTCCAAACCCTAATTTCTCGGTCCATCCGATTTTGAGTTTCGGTCTCACCGAAACTGGACTGCCAACCTTCTGTAACCAATTGACATCACTTCGGAATATCCGAGTTATCAATTTCGGTCCCACCGAGATGGCAAGCTCCTACCTTTGACTCACTTCGGACACACCGAGATGGTATTTTCGGTCCCACCGAAAATCCCAACGTTCACTATATTTGAACTTTCGGTCTGACCGAGTTTTCGCTTCGGTCTCACCGAGATGGCTCAAATATGTGTGTAACGGTTGGATTTTGTGTGGAGGCTATATATACCCCTCCACCCCCTCTTCATTCGTGGAGAGAGCCATCAGAAAGTCTACCACTCCTACCACACACTTTCTGAGAAGAGAACCACCTACCCTTGTGTTGAGATCAAGCCATTCCATTCCTACCATATGAAACTTGATTTCTAGCCTTCCCAAGTTGCTTTCCACTCAAACCCTTCTTCCACCACAGCCATATCAGTGAGGAGAGTTGAGTGTTGGGGAGATTATCATTTGAAGCACAAGAGCAAGGAGTTCATCATCATCAACACCATCTATTACCTTTTGGAGGGTGGTGCCTCCTAGATTGGTTAGGTGTCGCTTGGGAGCCTCCGTCTTTGAGATGTGGAGTTGAACCAAGAAGTTTGTAAGGGCAAGGAGATCGCCTACTTCGTGAAGATCTACCCCGAGTAAGGCTAGTCCTCCGTGGGCGTAGGCCATGATGGAATAGACAAGGTTGCTTCTTCGTGGACCCTTCGTGGGTGGAGCCCTCCGTGGACTCGCGCAGCCGTTACCCTCCGTGGGTTGAAGTCTCCATCAACGTGGATGTACGATAGCACCACCTATCGGAACCACGACAAAAATCTTCGTGTCTCCAAACTGCGTTTGATCTTCTCCACCTCTCTTTACTACATGTGCAATTTACTTTCCGCTGCTATTACTCTAGAATTGCATGTGTAGGGTGATACTTGAATTGATCTTAATTGTGAAACTGCCAAAAACATTGCATGATCAAAAGGCAGATTTTTTTTATATTGTCAAGTAGTCTAATCACCCCCCCTCTAGACCTACTTTCGATCCTACACATGGGCAGCCGGATCGTCTTCGGGCCCGGTCTACACCACGGCACCGGAACACCCGACGCTCTCGCTGCCGTTCGAGCGGCCCTCCAGCTCGGTGACCTACGCACCGGAGCTGCCCGACCCGGCATACGCGCTACCATCAACAACCGCAGCAACCGGACACGGCGGTCCGACACCCCCTCGGTTAGCCAAGCTGAACTTCACCACTTACGAGGGCACGGAAGACCCCCTAAACTGGCTCAACCAGTGTGAGCAGTTCTTTCGGGGGCAGCGGACGCTCGCATCGGATCACACTTGGCTCGCGTCCTATCATCTCCGTGGCGCTGCACAGACTTGGTACTACGCCCTCGAGCAGGACGTGGGCGGCATGCCACCATGGGATCGATTTTGAGAGCTCTGCCTTCAACGGTTTGCCCCCCCCCCCATCCGTGGCAGCCGACTGGCCGCCCTCGGCCGCTTACCGTTTACATCCACGGTACAGGACTACGCCGACAGATTCCAGGCCCTGGCGTGCCACGCGCCGGGCATCTCCGCGACTCAGCGCGCTGAGCTCTTTGTGGGTGGTCTACCGGACCATATTCGCGTGGATGCCGAGCTCCGGGAACCCCCCAACCTTCAGACAACCATGTACTACGCTCGGACCTTCGAGCAGCGGTCCCAGGCACTGCAGCAACCGCCCGGATGGGGCGGCCGCCAGCTCAGTCGACCAGCGCCGACCCCACCAGCGCCGGGGCGACCTCCGCCAGCAACAGCGGCCGCACCCCCGGCCGCCACACGGACCTTCCGCCGGTTGTCACCGGCCGAGCAGCAGGAGCGTCGACGTCAGGGTCTCTCCTTTAACTGCGATGAGCCCTACACGCCGACGCATGTCTGCCCCCGCCTCTTCTACTTGGAGACGGTCGACTACACCGAGGCCGACGAGACGACCGACGCACCACCGCCTTCCGCGGCATCTGACGACACGGCCGCCGATTCCACGGCGATGGCATGCGTCGTCTCTCTCCACGCCCTAGCTGGCATCTGTGGCGAGCGGACCATGTTGCTGCCGGTGACGATCCATGGCGAGCAGCTGGTGGCCTTGCTGGATACGGGCTCCACTCATAACTTTCTGCCCGAGGCAACCATGCGTCGTCTAGCTCTCCCGACGACGGGCAGGGAGCGCCTTCGGATCACGGTGGCCAACGGTGACTGCCTCCAGTGTCATGGACTCACCCGCAACGTTCCCATCACCATCGGGGGCGAAAACTTTTCCATTACATGTGCAGGCATTGACCTCGGCTGCTTCGACTTCATCCTCGGCGTGGACTTTCTCCGGACCCTCGGGCCCATCTTGTGGGACTTCGACGCGCTCACGATGACATTCTGGCGGCTGGGCCGCCAAATCCGGTGGGCTGGTATTGGGGGCGCTACGGCCACCATGCCACATCTTCAGCTGGCCGCCGCATCCTCTGAGGCTGAGCACCCTCTGCTGGATCCACTTCTGCAGCAGCATAACGACCTCTTCGACGAGCCCCGGGGACTCCCACCTGCTCGGGTGTACGACCATCGCATCCATCTTGTGTCGGGCCCCACTCCCGTGGCGGTTCGGCCCTACTGCTACCCTCAGCTACAGAAGGATGAGTTGGAGAGACAGTGTGCCCTGATGCTCGCTGCGGGCATCATCCGGATCTCGACGTCACCCTTCTCCGCGCCGGTGCTCCTAGTCCGCAAGACGGACGGCACGTGGCGCTTCTGCATCGACTACCGCGGCCTGAACGCGCTCACGCTCAAGGACAAGTTCCCTATACCGGTGGTCGACGAGCTCTTGGATGAGCTTCATGGGGCGCGCTTCTTCACCAAACTCGATCTCCGGTCGGGCTATCACCAGGTGCGGATGCATCTGGACGACATCGCCAAGACGACGTTTCGCACCCACCATGGCCACTTCGAGTTCTTGGTGATGCCTTTCGGCCTTGCCAATGCCCCGGCGACCTTCCAGGCCCTGATGAACGACGTTCTGCGACCCTACTTACGATGGTTTGTGCTTGTTTTCTTTAATGATATTCTGATCTTCAGCGCCACCTGGGCCGAGCACCTCCAGCACGTCGCCATTGTCTTCAACGAGCTTCGGGCGCACGACCTCCACCTTAAGCGCTCGAAGTGCTCGTTCGGGACACCTACCGTCGCCTACCTCGGCCATGTCATCTCGGCCGACGGGGTGGCAATGGATGCCGACAAGGTGGCCGCTGTCTCCGCCTGGCCGACGCCTCACTTGCCGCGGGCCCTCCGTGGGTTCCTCGGTCTCGCCGGATACTACCGGAAATTTATCCGGGAGTTTGGGCTCATCGCGACACCTCTCACGTGGCTGCTATGCCGCGATGCTTTCGCTTGGGATGACAAGGCGACAGAGGCGTTCAAGGCCCTCAAAGGGGCCCTCATGACGGGTCCCGTCCTTCAGATGCCTGACTTCGACCGCCCGTTCGTGGTGGACTGTGACGCTTCGGGCACGGGCTTCGGCGCCGTGCTTCATCAGGGCGAGGGGCCCCTTGCTTTCTTCAGCCGGCCTTTTGCTCCGCGCCATCTTAAGCTGGCTGCGTACGAGCGGGAGCTCATTGGCCTGGTGCAGGCCGTACGCCATTGGCGGCCGTACTTGTGGGGACGGGTCTTCCACATTCGCACGGATCACTACAGCCTGAAGTTCTTATGTCGACTGTGCCGCAGCACCAGTGGATCAGCAAGCTCTTCGGCTTCGACTTTTCCGTCGAGTATCGTCCGGGCCGCCTTAACACCGTGGCCGACGCGCTGTCCCGTCGCGACTCCGATCTCGCTCCTTCCACCGACGAGTCCGCTGGGGCGTCCCTGTGCATCTGCTCCGGGCCGACGTTCGGCCTCTTCGCCGACATTCGCCGCGCGACAGCAACGGCCGACGACGCTGTTCTTCTCCAGCAGCAGCTCACGGCCGGCGACCTGGAGGAGCCCTGGCGCTTCGCTGACGGACTGCTTCTCCATGGGCGTCGGATCTTTGTTCCGGCGCATGATGATCTCCGTCACCAGGTGTTACAGCTCGCCCACTCGGCGGGTCATGAGGGTGTGCAGAAAACCCTCCATCGTCTTCGCGCTGACTTCTACATCCCCGGCGATCGCGCACTGGTCCGCGACTGGGTTCGGTCTTGCCAGATATGCCAACGCAACAAGACGGAGACCCTGAGACCGGCTGGGTTACTTCAGCCCTTGGAGGTGCCGTCTCAGGTCTGGGCGGATATTTCCATGGACTTCATCGAGGGCCTCCCCAAGGTGGGCGGCAAGTCGGTCATCCTCACGGTGGTCGACCGCTTTTCGAAGTACGCCCACTTCATTGCGCTCGGCCATTCGTACACCGTGGCGTCTGTGGCCCGGGCCTTCTTCGACAACATCGTTCGCCTACACGGGTTCCCAGCATCGATCTTCAGTGACCGGGACCCGGTGTTCACGGGACATGTCTGGCGCGACCTCTTCAGGATGGCGGGCGTCCAACTCCGCTTGAGTACGGCATTTCATCCTCAGACGGACGGTCAGTCCGAGGTGGTTAACAAGGTCATTGCCATGTATTTGCGTTGTGTGACAGGTGATCGACCTCGAGCTTGGGTGGACTGGCTCTCTTGGGCGGAGTATTGCTACAACACCTCCTATCACTCCGCCCTTCGTGCTACGCCGTTTGAGGTGGTCTATGGGCGACCACCCCCGCCTATCCTTCCGGTGGACCCGGAGACGGCTCGGACGGAGGTTGCGGGTGACCTTATCCGCACCCGTGACGAGATGCTTGCTGAGGTCCGTCAGCGTCTCCTTCAGGCCCAACAGCTAGCCAAGCACTACTACGACGACCACCATCGCGAGGCAGAATTCGCCGTGGGTGATTGGGTGTGGCTGCGTCTTCTCCACCGCTCTACGCAGTCACTCGACCCACGTGCGAAGCGGAAGCTCGGCCCTCGCTACGCTGGGCCCTTCCCTATCTTGGAGCGCATTGGGAAGGTGGCCTATCGTCTTCAGCTGCCAGACCGCGCTCGTATCCACGACGTCTTCCATGTCGGGCTGCTCAAGCCTTTCCGTAGCGAGGCACCAGCAGCCCCTCCGGCACTTCCTCCAATCGCCGATGGTCGCATTCTTCCGGAACCAGCCAAGGTGTTGCAGGCACAGCTTCGACGTGGCGTTTGGTTCGTCCTCATTCAGTGGGCGGGCCTTCCAGACTTTCAGCCAACATTATCCAGACTTTCAGCTCGAGGACGAGCTGTTTGCGCAGGCGGGGAGAGATGTTATGACCGGCTTGGTCTATAGCCGGCAGAGGCCCACCGGGCGTTAATATTAAGGGCTTGGCCCACAAGTTATCTTAGGCAAATCGTGTTAGGAAAGTTATCTTATGTTAGGAAAGTTATCTTAGACTCGAGTTATAAATACTAGTTGTAAGACATCAATTGAGATCAAGCAATAAATATATTATCATCTTTCTGTTGCCCGGCTCCCCAAGGAGCCGGAACCCTAGCCGCCGCCGCACCTAACCCTATCCGCGACGGCGCCCTCTTGCCGGCGCGCCCGCTCCAGCCCTCGCTCCCCTCCTCCTTGCCCATACAACCTACGCCGGAGACCCGGTAGGAACCCTAGTCTTACCAATTTATATGAATTATTTAGGGCAATGTGAAAGTCAAGCTTTCTGACTGGAAATGTGAAACTAAAGTTTACAATTGATTGATTCCCAATCAATGGGAATGAATTTCGTGAATATTTATTATGGCTCTCTTTTGTACTTGATGATTAGAACAATAAGTTTACTCTCACCGGTTTTTTTTAACTATGGTTCGAGGGCCATGGTGGAAGAACGCGACATAGTTTACTGCCCAAAAAATGTCCAAGCTCACGGTAGAGATAAAGAAGATCGACATGCCCGCCTGATATGTCAAGACATGATTTGTGTCGAACCACTTAAAGTGAATGCGATGGTTGCAACACACGAGGAATTAGAAGTCAAGTGCACGGAGAGGCTCGATTTTGTTTCTTAATAAAGCACGGATTGACTTTGTCGGGTTCATCGTCACAATACGCTTCTTCCCGTGAATTTACGCTTTCAGTTTTTTCCACCTATATTATTTTCTATATCCGAGGTGGTACTATTTTACCCGGGTATCTATACGTAGACCACAAGATTTTTGTCCGTTGTCGTAAGATGCGTTCGATATTTCCTTGCGTCGCTCGGCTGGGCTTCTAGCTGGGCCTTTGTGCATTTTTATGTCTACCTGGGAGCCCACATAAGGGGTAAAAAGCAAGGGCAAAATAATGCGTTTGGGCCAGGAATCGAACTCGCAGCCACAAGGTCATGTAATATTTTTTTTTGCTACCAGCCGAGTTAGGTGAATATTTCGTTTCAAATGAAATGTTGTCTAATCTATTAAATAGTACCACCTCGCCTTTTTACATTCAATCCTTCTAACTTATATAGGTCTTTCAATTTTCTGGGTATCAAGGAGTCATCTCGAAAATCAATAAGTGATGGGCAAAAGTTGAGTTCTAGATAGGATTTGAAGCCACCTTTCAAGATGGAGGGAGAGAAATAAAGAAGGAAATGATTTGAGAAGGAATCGAGACAGAATAATAAGGAAAGCAGTCCATGCTTAAGGAAAAAAGGAAAAACTTGCCTCAACATGACAAAGAAATAAGGAAGCTTATTTGGAAAGAGATTGAGACAAGGATCCACGCAGGAAGCTAATTTAGTTCATAAGAACTGGTATTTTCCCGTTGCAACGCACGGGCATTTGAAGGGTGATCACTTTTTCCCACCAAATTTTCATCTGTTACTTCGGACGTCCGTCAAAATTTTTGTCGGCTGTCGTTTTATGCAAGTTGGAAAAAGGCCATATGGGCCTCAGCCCCGGCAAAACAATGCAGTCCGACCTAATAATAAAAGGGTGATCGCTTCTTCCCATCGATTTTTCTTTCGTAACTTCGGACGTCCGTCAAAATTTTCGCCGGTTGCTGTGGTTTTATGCAAGTTGGAAAAAGGCCATCTGGGCCTCAACCCCGGCAAAACAATGCAGTCTGACCTAATAATAAAAGGGTGATCGCTTCTTTTTTCTTCCGTAACTTCAAACGTCCGTCAAAATTTTCGTCGGTTGCTATGGTTTTACGCGAGTTGGGAAAAGGCCATCTGGACCTTAGCCACGGCAAAGGCAAAACAATGCAGTCCGGTGGAGGTGGCAAAAATAATGATGCATCTATTGGGAGTCGAACTCCCGACCTCAATTCAATGTATAAGGAGGTATCCAACAGACCAAACTTGTGTTCATCGATTAAAGGAAGGTTGGTGGTTTATATATTAGATAGTCCCACCTCGATTTCTTAAGCAAAATCTCACCAATTTAAGTACATCTTTGAGTTGATACCAATAAGTCACCCAGAGGATCGATTAAGGAAGGAATCGGAGAAGAAGAAGGGACGGGTGGGTGCGACGGCTGCAGCCTGCCGGAGCTGTAGTGGCGGCCATGGACTCAGTTCCCTACAGGAAGCTCAAGGGCGTTGCACGAGAAGAAGGGAAGGGAGAGATAGCAGCGATCCGCTACGTCGTTGCCTCATCCTATGTAACGACGTGGACTAGCAGCGATCCCGGTGGGCTTCTGTGTCGGCCAAGCGGGCCTCTTGCGTGATGGGAAGGTGTTGGAAAGGTAAGTACCAGATTGATGAAAAAACTTACTCCAAAAAAAAAGATTGCTGAGCTTTTTTCTTTGCTCACAGAAGAAAAGGAAAATAAAGAGGTAAAACCACATAAGCTTTTGAGCTGCAATATTAGTTATTAGGTAAAAATGTATGTACATGTGAAGACGTGTGGTGCTATGGAAGTATGGTAGTTTTGTTCGTTTGTTTCTATATATGTTGATCAGGCCTACTCCTTATTAATATTTGTTTAGCAGTTTTGCTAAAGCATATCCAGATATGCCTCAAGTATTGCACACCTAAGTCCAGCATATAAATCACAATGATTGCTGTATGTATAAACTCAGATTTTGTCTGGTTTGTTGTAGACTTTATTGCTAATTTACCCCAATTTAATTTCTAACCATGGCAACAATGCTCAGTTGTTTACTTTAAATGGTTCTAAACCTGAGAAGCAGAAGTAGGTAGGATGCATGTTTTGAACTTCTGCACTGAGATTCAGATAATACCACGGTTGAGATTGCTCAGCATGATATTGATGTATGATGTTTCCGGAAATATCTAAGAGGCTATGAAAAAATTTAGGTTGTCAAGGACTGAAATGCATACACTCTTACCAATCTAGCGTCCAAACGTACATTTGATCCATAGTAGAATTAAGTTGACCATGACTAAAGTAGATTTATATTGGCCATAACTAAAGCAGATTTATGTTGCTTGGGTGACAAGAGAGTTCAAGGTGGCCAGGGTGTCTAGGTTTAATTGAGAAATGAGAAAGTTGCAATCGGTTGATTTTTTCTCTCCATGACAACGCATGGGCATTCAACTATGTACTCCCTCCGTTCCGATTTACTTGTCCACGACGAGTAAATCGGAACGGAGGAAGTATCTCTTTATGTAGACAAATGCATGTATTATGCATATATGATACTTTAACAAACACATAATTAAGTCTTTGGTTAAGAGGAATCTTGATAGCACTCGTATGTGAGTGTTCTCCCATGACAATGCACGGACCCACGAGCTAAACATGAAGGATTGTTTTTCTCCCGTTGCAACGCACGGGCATTTTTGCTAGTGTGTTTATATATCTTCTCTACTCCTAATGTCTGAGTTCGTGAATAGTCTTCACGGTTTATTTTCGTCCCACCATTTTCGCTGTTTTTTTTCACCTCCCCCACCCCACGCACGGACTGAGATCCAGTGCCTTTATCAAGTGAAGTCACGCTGCAACTTTACCCTTCTAATCTCCATCCAATCCACATCCTACGGTCCAGATCACACAAGGGGAAAGGCTCTCAACACTTAGCAGTTTTCAGCATAGCAACAAACATCAATACAGACTAGCTGCAAACAATGATGCAGTGGCACTTGAACTCAGTTTTACATGAAAAAAATTCAACATACTTTCTACTAGATTTAGTGTCAACTGCAATTGATTTATTCCACTTTGATTGCATAATGCACTACTGTACAACTAGACCAAATTTTGTTTTATAGTCTGCTCATGACTATCTGCAGTTTTTTATTTTTTGGGTTTCAATCTGTTCAAATAAAACTGAGTTCAAGTGCCAGTGCATCGTTGTTTGCAGCTAGTTTGTATTGATGTTTGCTGCTATGCTGAAAACTGCTAAGTGTTGAGAGCCTTTCTCCTTGTGTGATCTGGACCGTAGGATGTGGATTGGATGGAGATTAGAAGAGTAAAGTTGCAGCGTGACTTCACTTGATAAAGGCACTGGATCTCAGTCCCCCACGCACACGCACAAAAAAAAAACACCCGGCACGAAACCATACGCCATCACCCGTCTCTGGATCCAGCCGATCTCAGGCCGCCCTCTCTCCCTCTTATAGCGATGCGGCGCCGCCCCAATCTCCCACTCTGCCGCCGCCGCCTACTGCCTTCCCCTATCTCCCGCTCAGCCACCTCCACCTTTCTCTACATCGCCAGATCCGCTTGCAGATCGTCAAGGAAGCGGCTCCCGGGTCTGCGCTCGTGTGGCCGTGATGGAGGGTCTCGAGGTGGCCGCCGCCGAAGATGAAGCCCCTCCCTCGTCCAGAATCGCTTCCTCCATCGTGTTCCATCGAGGAAGCAGGGGAAGCACATAGAGGGTCCTCACGCAGCCGTGCAGTCGACCACAACAACGCGGCCGTACGGTAGGTACCCTCGGACACCGCTCTCCTGGGCAGGAGAAGTCCAGATCTGGCATCTCACCAAAGTCGCCACCCACGGTTAGTGCACCTGCCTTCTGAATCCCGGCCTGTCCATCTTCTCCCTGCGTTGTAGCGACGGCGAACCCTAGATGCGCCTCTGCTCGTCCCCGAGCTCCCTCCTCTCGATTCTCCGTTGTGTGACTCCGCTCAGTCCAACGTCGCAGCTTCTTCTCCGACTCTGCGGTTGCAGGTAAGCCACCGCGTACCTCTCATGTGCTTTCTCTTGTGCTCTTTGTGTCCACGCCATGACCATCGTGCCATGCTAGGTTCCACGCCATGATTGGGGATGTGCCACTATGCCTATGTCTGTATGGCTGTATGCGTGAGGCTTGTTGTATGCATAATGCAATTTTCCAAGAGTTTGATTCAGGCCGACTGTTAGCTGTGTGAATTCCCTGCCATTATCTTCTTAGATTTTAGTCTCTTGACATGGCATGTATATTGTTTAGTTTTGGGCGTGATATAGTGGGAAAACGCATGGTGCGCCGTACTAGAGTAATTTTTCTTTTTACATATTTTTCTGACGGTGACGGACACTCTCAGATTCTGATGGCATGTCAGATAGAATGTAGCTGGGAAGTCCAAATGTACTTTTTTGACAAGTAATGCTAACATTAGAAATAATTAGAAAGACAATCAAGGACAATGCAGGGAACAAAATAATAAAAACCTAGATAGGACTTAGGGTATACAAAGGTGTCCATATATATATGGGTAAACCAAACCGTATTTTAATCGAAAAGGTGAAAGCGTTATTCTTTGGACATTATTCTTCTCCCTAATATTCATGTCTCAGTCCTGTTTTTTCGTAGGGCTTCAGTTGTGCCTCTTCTCACACTGAACCAGTCCATTGGTGGAGTAGTCGAAGAAAGCAACACTGCACTAGCAAAAACAAGAACAAGGCACTCTGCCAGTGTGTGTGCATGATCCAGTAGCATGCGTTTAATAGTAGCCACCCTACTTGCCGTTGTTGAAATGAATGTAAAACATCCTTCTCAAGATTCGAGTGCAGGCCAGTTTGTGATGTTAGATGGTAGTTGTGTAATATATATGCTAGACAAGGTTTTGTACTCCTGAGTCTAATGTTTGTTCCTCACGCCTTAATTCAGGAAAATCAGCCAAGATACACAACAAACATATCAACCGCAGCTAGCTGCTATGCGCACATGTGCGAAAACAAACTTATTAATCCTTTGTCGTAGACAATACTGAAGCACTAACACAAACAAGATCCTTCTGAAGATAGTCTCTGAATGCAAATGATCATGACTTATGAATTTGGAGCCATGGCCCATCTGTAGGCAAGGGCAATGATCCCTTTTACTACTTGAGCGGTCCAACATAGGTATTTCTATTTTTCTATCCTTAGAAGAAAAAAACAGTGAAAAGAAGATAGAGCTCGTTTAGTTTGTTTCTACAAATCTTCGACAACACGTTTATAACAATATCACCAGCCTGAATGCTTGTTACTTACAATATTTTTAATTCAGTTGACCTCTTGAATGCAGATTATTGAAGGTTGTTTCTGAAGTTGTGATTGACTGGAACCAAAGGAAAGTTGGAGACTTTTTTGGAGTGAATTGCTTGGATTAAGTGGGAGTGAAGATGTTCTTTCTGTCTATATCTGGTTCTATTATTGGCAAATTTGTGCCTTCGAGATTGCTGCGAGTGTTTGTGTTCTCGAGCTGAAAATTTAGATTATTACTCTGTTTGGTCTCCTGAATATAAATCACGATTCTCTGCATCTCAATTGCAGACCAACAGACCTTTCCGTCCTCATATTCCCGGATTCGTTTTCTGCGATCGAGCGCCTGAGCGGTTGCATCTCGACGACAGGTGCGCGCTCCATTTCAGTAGTTATACATCAGTCCAGAAGTTTTTTTGGGCTCTCTAACTTTTTTGAGTGGTTTTTCCAGTTCCCTTTACAACCGAGTTAGCCTTATACTATGAGCAGTGAGCAAGTCATGTATAAAGCAAAAACAAAATATTGGTCTGCTATCAAATGGTACATTTATTTGAACTCTAAGGGCAGGTTCAGGGGATGTGAAATTAATTTTGTTGTTGATGGATCTGCAATTATTTTTATGTGCACAGAAGTGCCGTAGTTGAGAAGCCTGAGAAGAATACATCACTTAGGTACAGATTCGAGCTAGGGTTTTTCATTTTCTCCTTCCAATCCATTTATCATGCGATAATTTGCCCATAAAAGACATACATGATGGTCGTCGTTGGACAGACTATATTTGTTTATTTCTACCCATAAATTTAATGTCCTGAACATGTATATTACACATCTCTTGCAGGATATATTAATATTAAACTATGTGTGTGTTCCACTGCATTCATCTATTTAAGGCATGCTATTTGTAAGCTTGGTTCAGGCTGCGCTGCATCTATCTATATAATACACAATATTTCTATGCTTGGTTCAGGTTGTTTCTGACAACCATTGGCAATCTGTCCCTATGTCATTCCTCTTATATATACATAAGAACTGTCTACACAGATCAGAGTGTGTGTATGAGGGTCGTTTCCATTTGTGTTTTGTTCCCTTTATTGTTTTATCGATGTAAAACCCTTGACAAATTATCCATTCCTTTTTCGCAGATCAGAAGGTTTTGCAGTTGACAAGCTTACAGGTTTGAGCACCCCGAACAACGGGGTGGGCCCTTTGACCTGTGGGTTCTGCTGGTACCAAAAGGAGGAGGTTCCTTTTAACCTGCAGGAGCTCTGCCAATGGCAGCGTGCTTTCCTTGACAATGACGTGGTACTGCACGTACGCAAGATGCAGCGAGTGGAATCGGCGCAAGAGGGCATCTTGCAAGTAGCACAAAATCCTATATTATGGGACGGAGTGAGTATCTCAAAGAAGAAATAATTTTTTTGATGTAGGAATATCTGTAGGCTGATTATGCTTTGATGTATAGATCGCAGTAGCACTTAGGTAAAATATAAGTTCTTAGCCGGTTCAATAGTACTTTTGTTGAACAATGCTCAATTGACATTACGCTAAAACCTCGAGAATACCTGAGGGAACAAGGCAAGTGTTGTTTGTAATGACTTGTGTTATGATATTGCAAAATAGATTAGACGGACAAGTACATAGCATTGCCATGGAATATTAAATACTTTTAGATCTACCTGTTCATATGATGGCATTCACAAAATCCTTTCTACCATGTGGGTGTGTTTGTGTTAGAATTGTTTCACACAAATAGACAAATTATTTTTTATGTGTATGCTTCTCCTTTTATCAACTTATGAGAAATTATATTAATGGGGTATGCTTTATTTGCAAGATATAAATGTCTTAACTTGATAAAATGACTTTATATTGAATGTGTTTGTGCGACTGAAGATGAGGCATGCTTTATTTGAAAAATTATATTGAGTGTGTTTGTGCGACTGGAGATGGAGGATGGCTTGTGCGGTTATCACGGTGCTCCGGCCATTATGAAGAGGTGTTGTGGCGGCGGTAATGTGTTCCAACTAGGACGGCATTGCCCCCATTCTGGTGTACGGAGCTAGAGATGTGTGGTGCTATGGATGAAATTCATGTGCAGCTTAGGTCTGTGCCAGTGGCGACAAAGCCTGTGGGTGGCGTTCCACTCCTTGGAGGCGTCGTCGAGGTGTTTCGGCATCTTCCCCCTCAGATTGGTGTTTGGTGGTTGTCTCCTGGCGAAAGCCTAGGTTCTTATAAATAGTGTTCAACAAATTGGAATTCATTTAGCAACCGATTTTTATCTTCCGTTTGAACTCATTTCCATAATTCTTCAAGTTAGAGTTGGCGATGCAGGTCCTGTGTTGCAATCCTTTGGTGCTCATTGCTAACATATGTTGATCTTCAAGGGCTCTATGTATGCCGTCGCTCATGTGTCCAAGACGGTGCCTCCTCGAGTCCGACCAAGCCCTGCCACCTCCTCGCCGACATGTCTTTTAGGCTTACATGGGTGGGTAGTGTCTTTTAGGCTTACATGGGTGGGTAGTGCGTTGATCAGGGAAGTCTTGATGTTGCAATCCTTTGGT
>LR738712.1:273257263-273283791 GCA_902687465.1 Secale cereale
CCTTTGGTGCTCATTGCTAACATATGTTGATTTTCAAGGGCTCTATGTATGCCGTCGCTTATGTGTCCAAGACGGTGCCTCCTCGAGTCCGACCAAGCCCTGCCACCTCCTCGCCGACATGTCTTTTAGGCTTACATGGGTGGGTAGTGTCTTTTAGGCTTACATGGGTGTGTAGTGCGTTGATCAGGGAAGTCTTGATGGTGCCTCATCTTCGGAGGCGTCTGGTGTCACTTGAAACACGACATTGTCTTTCAGTTTAGGGTAGGCATCTTGTGTTGTGGTTGTAATGTGTATGGTGACATGTCTTCGGACTGCTAAGGTGTGGAGTTTGTGCTACGCTTGTAGTTCGTAACAAGGGTAGTCTTCTTGTAATCTTCTTCTTCCTTCTATAAAAATATGGTACGCCTATGCGTACTCTTGAAAATAAAGATGTCTTAAGCGAAATAATTAGATCAAGATGGTTGAAAAAAGATTTTAAAAGTACATGTGTGACACTATTGTTGTTGAACTACTAAAAATATGTATGCCCCTGCTGCCACCGACAAGGATTCTCTTGATCGGGCACTACATGGATTGTAAATGACTGAGATAGCAAATATGCACATAGATTATGTTTTCTATGAAATAATTTTACATTGTAAGGATCTCCTACTTAGGTAAAGTTGTGGTATCAATGGGAAGGGAAAGGAGCACGAGCATGTGAGAGCAATAGGGAAGTACATACATCAGTGACAATGCCCCGTCATTAAGTTGTGTCATAGTAGCCAACTAGAGGGAATGCGATGCACATGCAATCATTTACATAACAAAATAAAAATATGTTGCATGATCCATCAATTCAAGTGAGAAGAATTTGTTTCATGTGATTTGTAGCAAATTCGCGAACGGAAGTGGTACACCTTGATCATTATGTGCATATGATATGATTCCAGCTATTTTTCTTTGTATGCAATGCTTAAGAAAAGGAAAATGAGAGAAATTTGGGATTTTTTATGTACTATACCTTTATTGCGATGTTGTATGGGGGACTTCTTTAATTTGTCCGAACTTTTAGGAGGGAGTGGATGACGAATGTTGGAAGAAATTCAAAGTTGGCTGATGGGATGCCCATGGTAGTTTGGCAGACTTGGAGAAAACCCATGCTAATTTTGAGTTGGGTGGCAATGCAGAGTTGAAGCCAAATGACTCCATATGTTAGTCTATGGGTTAGGGATGATGGGACTCAACAATTTCATAGACCCAGAGGAAGCACAAGTCGGATTTTCAGTGGAGTAGCAACATAGTGAAGTACTCCCTCTAGCCCTTTTGACTCCGCGTATAAGATTTGTGTCAAGTCAAACTTTGCAAAGTTTGACAAAATTTAGATTAAAAAATACAAACATCTACAATACCAAATATATAAAATATGAAACTACGTTCCACAATAAATCTAATGATGTTGATTTGGTATTGTGATTGTCAATACTTTTATTATAAGTTTGGTCAAATTAGAGATATTTTGACTTCAGAAAAAACTTATATGCAAACTAAAAAGGACCAGAGGAATAATAACACAATGATCAAAGAGCTGAAATTGAGTAGGTCGTAATGAAGGAGTCCGTACGTCGTTCGTTCGTTCCTACCCCCACCGATTTTCTTTTCCTCTAAAAGAGCCATGTGCTTAATCTTTCATCCCACCGATTTTCTCTGCCACCTCCACCGGTTTTCGCTAGAACGAAATAAGTCACCAACCCCACCACCATCGATCGAACAAAGGTCCTCACGTACCTCACCGATTTTTATCCCAAGTAAGCCACACCTCTCGTTTGCACCCGTGGTTTTTTCCAATCAAAACCGAGAAGGAAAACCCAGTGCCCCTGCCTCGCCCCGGACGCCTCTCTCTCTCTCTTAGGGGCTAGGATTTTCCTTGCAGCCGCCGATTCTCCCTGCCCCAACCATCGGAAAAGCCGTCGTTGTTGATCTCGTGTTGTCGTTAATCTCACCTTGCCGGAGGGGCCTCCGTGGTGGCCCTTGCGGCCTCGCCAGTCACCGTAGGAGACCCGCATCCATGCCACACCATCCAAGACGTGTGCGGGAGATGCTGCGGGCTGGACATGCCTAAGGCCATGGATGCGGTGAGTTGCCTCGCATGCGCTCGGTGGACTATGTGGACCACTATATCAACAACATCCACAAGGAGAAAATGGCGGCGGCGGCGGCTGACGTGGACGGCACCAGGATCGCCGCGACGTGGATCATGGATCTGACCAGGGGAAGCCGCCGTCAAGTGCACCAGGCGAGAAGAAGCATAGCTAATATTGCATACCAATCGATGAAAGCGGCGAGGTTGCATGAGAGGAACGAGGTGCCGATGGAGCACGTGGCAGTGGCGGATCGAGAAGGCGGGTCGCTGAATCATGGTTGGCTTACGCTGCTCCTTACACAACAGGAGCCATACATGAAGATGGAACATGCCAGAATGGCAAGAAAGAAGATGGCCGAACTGGAGATGAGCAACTACACCCTCGATGGCATATCATGCCCAAGGCCCTAGGTGAGCTTCTTCTCCATTCCAATTCATGCACTTGTTGGTCTTTTTTTTTCAGAACTCCGACAAATATGATGATTTGGTTTTTTATAATTCTTGGGGATATGGAATTGTGGATAATGAAAAGATGCAACTCTTGGGGATTTTTTTTGATGATTTAATATGCGTACGTTTTAGTTTCATATATGCGTATGTTTTGTATGTGTATGCTCCCAAGTTTGGATAAAAGAAGTTTGTTCGATGTCAAGAAAGGAGAGAGTGAAATAAGTATACAAAGACACCATCGTGGTGGTTGTGTATTACAAACGTAAGAGTGCAAAGGAAACTTGCTCTCTGTTGATACCTATTTTTTATTTCTTTGTTCGAATACTGAATTCAAGCAGCTCATCTTGACGAGTGATTGCATGACAGTAGCTGTAGCCATGGCCGCGACCCCAAGGAGGTTATCTCTCTCCAACGCCAAGACTAACAAAGGTGCATTTTAGCACCGAAACGCTTTATTTAGGTTATGGCCTGAGCGCACACTGGATGTTTGCTTACAAAAATAGGTTACTTTTCATTTTTTGATTTCTTACCAAACTGCTCATGAAAACATGGATACTGTGTATGTAAATAACACTTTTTCATTGACAAAAGAAACCATATACAAGAACTGGAATTATTATTTTTGACTAATCCATGGAGCAAGGCAAGTGACCTTCTAATGTTTATGTGTATTTCCCCGTGACCAGAACATGTTCCTTCACGAGTTTATTTCTTGATTCAGTGTTTCAAAATCTCAAACACAGTGAGTATTCAAAAAAATACTAAAGCACTAGCTGCCACACTCACTGCTCAAGCGGTATGTTTTTATCATGTCGATTCATATTTATATTGATATATACTGAACTCGTCCACATGCACGCTACAGAACCAAAATATGACCACGACATACGATCTCCCTTGACTCTTTGTTTGAACTGATTCCTCAGATTAGTACATGTCAACATATTTATATATATTCTTGCTTATATATAGACTTCCATTACTACATAATTGCTTTTGGACATTAGTTGTCTGTTCAGGATTGAGTAGATTCCCCTACTCGCTACCAGAGTCTTGGTTGAGTAAAGAACTAGATATTCATGAACATAATGCTTTTGGATATGCATGATAGTGTATGATGTATCTACTATTTTGTTTAGTTGTAGTCTACACTGCCTGTTTCATGCATGCGGTTTCAACGTATTTGAAGGTTGGAAAGGCGGGAAGTGAAGCCATATGTGAGCACTTTCCATGTACTCTTGGTATCTGACAAATGATATGCTCCTTCGAGGGAAGAGCCCATTCTATATGCTCAAATTTTACTAGGCGTGCTTATTAACTGGTCCATTGAAGCAATGCCATCCGGTTCCAATTTACTAGGCGTGCTTATTAACTGCTCATATTTTACTAGCAAATGCTTAAGTAGTGTATGTGCTTAACTAATTGATTGAATTGATAGTTCCCGACCCTAAGCAGTTCATAGTAATGCTTAAGCCTGATACAATTATATACTAGCAAATCCTTAATTAGTGGTCAAGTAGATCATGGCATTTCCATGTATGTTTGTAGGCCTTGCTCTCTTGTCCATGAGCCCCAATCCACACTCCCAAGCATGTAGAAGGCATTCTCAAAGTACAAAACATGTCCAATCTAATCCAGTTCGTTTCTATCTAATTCCCCATGTAAAAATTACTCCGATTCCCGTCCTTACAAAGACAGGCATTGTAGGCTACAACGATGGCATTGGCATTTATGATTGGTGCAATTTCAACCCCATCGAAGTAATTGGCGCATAGTTTCCAGGTTAGCTTCGGGTACTCTGGACAATATCTTCTTTTCTATTTCAAGCAGTAGTTCTTCTATATCGTACATCAGTTGATGGTGTTAATTAACTTATCTAGGACCACGTTGGCACCTTTCCATTATTTTTAGGTTGAATCAGTTGTCTCGATTCACACACTTCTGTGTTCATGTGGAAAACTATTGTATTGTGATTTGTTTTGCAGGTTTAGGTATGTATTAGTACATTGATATCAGCCCTCAAATTAATAATACTAGCCTAGATTTTATCATACAAAGTAATTAATGAGTTCAGTTGCTTATAGGAGAATGAGTAATCATAGGCTTCTTTTTAATCTGCCATACAATGAAGAACTAGAGAGTGGCAAAGAGAAATATGCTATGTCATACTTTAGACCGAAGGATATTAGAAATGTTAATTTTCTGTCCGGATAATGGCATGTTGAAAGCACAAGTGCTCCCTAGGTGATTTTGGTAATTAATGTCAACATATATCTTGCTGGACTAATACTTTTACCTAGTATATTTCAGATGAGTTCAATAGTGGAGTGGCATGGACAAGAGGATGTGGAACCCCTTCAAGATGCTAAGGACAGAAGATTGGCAAAAGCTCAAAGCTCAGGACTTTACATTTTATATTTCAGTGATCCAAGATCACATTGAGTCCATTGGAAAGCCAATACTATTAAAAGGGGATGAGGTATTGCTTAATGGCTTGCTTGCTCAAAGTGCTTAGTGATATGCTCCAAAACCCTCAGCCACTTTCTCATATCCACATATGTCCTAAACCTAAAGTCAAACTCGACCCCACCGATTTGATCTATCCGGCGCCATCGAGTTCACTTGACATAGCCAATGCCAAGACCCTAACCAGGCCGGTCTCACCGATAGGGATCTCGGTCTTACCGAGATGGGATTGCAAACTCTATGTATCCTATTTGAAACATTTCTATCTAACCGAGATGGGAGAATCGGCCTCACCGAGTTCGCAATGCAAACTTTCTGTTTCCCTTTCCTAACATTTTGGTCCCATCGAAATGAGCGAATCAGTCCCACCGAGTTTGCCTGACCAGCCCTCTGTGTGCCTATTACAGAAATCGGTCTCACCGAGTTTATGTGATCAGTGAGTTTATGTTATGCCCTAACCCTAATGATATCGGTCCCACCGAGTTGACCAAGTCGGTCCCACCGAAAATCCTAATGTTCACATTTTGAACTGAATCGGTCCGACAGAGTTTCATGATTCGGTCCCACCGAGTTTGCTGATTTGTGTCTAACGGCTAGATTTTGTGTGGAGGCTATATATACCCGTCCACCCACTCTTCATTCATAGGGAAAGCCATCAGAATAAGCCTACACTTCAATTACTCATTTTTTGAGAGAGAACCACCTACTCAAGTGTTGAGATCAAGATATTCCATTCCTACCACATAAATCTTGTTTTCTAGCCTTCCCCAAGTTGCTTTCCACTCAATCTCTTATTCCACCATATCCAAATTTGTGAGGAGCCGTTTGAGTGTTGGAGAGACTATCATTTGAAGCATTTGAGCAAGGATCGTTATCAACACACCGTTTGTTACCTTTTGGAGAGTGGTGTCTCCTAGATTGGTTAGGTGTCACTTGGGAGCCTCCGACAAGATTGTGGAGTTGAACCAAGGAGTTTGTAAGGGCAAGGAGATTGCCTACTTCGTGAAGATCTACCCTAGTGAGGCAAGTCCTTCATGGGCGATGGCCTTGGTATGATAGACAAGGTTGCTTCTTCGTGGACCCTTCGTGGGTGGAGCCCTCCATGGACCCGCGCAGCCGTTACCTTTTGTGGGTTGAAGTCTCCATCAACGTGGATGTATGATAGCACCACCTATCGGAACCACGCCAAAAACATCTGTGTCTCCAATTGTGTTTGCACACTCCAATCCCATCCCTTTACTTTCTTGCAAATTGCATGCTTTACTTTCCGCTGCTCATACACTCTTGGCATGCTTGCTTGAAATGTATTGTTAATGTTTGAAATTATGCTAAAAACTCTACTTAAACTCTAAGAACTTAAAAACTGCTACTCTTGTTGAGTGTCTAATCATCCCCCTCTAGACACCTCTTCTTCGATCCTCTCAATTGGTATCAGAGCGTTAGTCTCCATTGCTTTGGTTTAATCACCATTGAAGGAAGATGGATGAGTCTACGATCTGGAGTATTAGACGTAGAGTACCTATGCTTGATGGAGAATTTTATAAGGAATAGAAAAATGAAATGCTTGAGATCTTCAATGAATATCATTTGAACGAGTACATTGTTAGTCCTTGTGTGCCCCCCATTGATGCTTCGAGTCCTACTTCCAATGAGAAACTTGACATGATTCGAAATCTTAGAGCTGTTGATCTTATCACTAGAGGATTGCCTAGAAACTTGCTTGTATGTTTGCCAACTTTTGAAGGTCGTCTCAGCTATGGGCCACGGCTCAGCCATGCTGGCACTAACGGCAACAGTCCACACCGTCACCACCTCTTCCATTTACTGCACAGATCATGAGCCACCCCTCCATCCTGCTCTAGATCCTTCTTCCTCCTATGCTCTCTTTATCCTCTCTAGCCACGGCACAAGAAACCAGAGAGCCATGGATTCCTCCTCTTGCTCATCCCTTGTTCCCACTGTGGCGGGAAGGTCGTCACCTTCATCTCTAGGGCCGAATTTAGGTTCTACAAGTAAGTCAACAAAGATGTAAGATTTCACCTCCACTCACAAAAACATTCCTTTCCGCCCCAGACTAACCATGGTGCATCCCATGTTCGCAGGCTAGAGTTTATGGATTCATGATATCCAACGAGACGTACTTCCTCGAGCTTAGTCACCATGGCCTATCCCACCTGCACAAATTGCAGCACCCTCTATCCGTGCATCCAGCTTCGTCTTTGCACCAGAGATCTCGCCGGGACCTCATAAACTCTCATTGCCATTTTCATCAATCTGAACAGCTGCAGCTAAATCAGTCTCAGCATAATTCATATTTGAGGAACTGTTTTTACCTGAATTTTTTTTGCAACAGCACCCATGATATGGTCAATCTCTAATGTACTTTGTTTACTATCATACCTTTACAAACACCCTCCATGGGGATTTCATGTACACCCGTTAGTTCGACCTCCAGAGAAAGGTTTCGGTTTGCCGTCACATTGGCGGTCATAGCTTCAGTGGCTGCAGCAAAATGTAAATCTCTTAGTTTATTTGTGCCCAATACACGACTAACATGTTTTGCACCACCTCATCTCTACCTTCAGGAAAAGTAACCCTTTTTATCATACAGTTTTTTGAATCATCATTGCGAGCTCACGGTCTTCTTCTTGCGGACTTTTATTTTTATCATACATTTCTTGATACATCTTCGCGGCATCTGTATCTTTTTCCCTCAGCTTTCTGTCGTCTCAACCAGCTTTGCATGCTCGGGATCATCAGACCGTTCTTCCATATAAACTTCATCTTTGCTTTCATCATCAAAGATGTCAATAACCCGGTGAACAAAACCCATGCTGTCATTCAAAGCTGGTGCGTGGGATTCTACCTCCATCTCGACTGCAAAAACGCACACAAAAATAAGCTCAATTGCAAGTTGCTTCTAAATGTACGAAATCAGTAAATGAAAATTAAATCAAGCATTTTTCCTGCACTCAGATTCCGTATCAAGCTCAGCAAGTCACCGAGCAAGCTGACCATCTAGATGTACATGATCTATCGACTCCACACTGTGCACAACGACATCAACATCTTCTTGTTTTACCGATGTAATGTTTGCTCGGGCCCAAACATCAGCCCTGACCACTGCACGTATATCTGCACCATCATCGCCTGATGCTCCCCCGAGAGGCATGAACATACATCACGTTGATCTCCTCCAGAACAACATCCATTAATCCAACAACGTCTACCAGAAACACCACCACCGAGATGTCTCAAGATATATGATCATCAATTCACAATTTGCAACAACAAAACACTGCAGACTAATTATCTGAAGGTGGACCTAATATCTTACCTAGGCACTACCCTAAAAGGATTGTCTAAATGTTACGCTGTAGACTAGGAGTCAGAAAATCCTAACTGCGTTTATGATGATACTTTATAGTTGTATTGGCATAAGAGAACATTTCGAAAAAGTATTGCTTGTCAGATGAACTGCTAAACTTGTGCCCACTTAATTTAACTTGTGGTTGTAGTGTTGTTTTCAGTCTGCCATAGGGAGTGCTTAGTTTATTTGCTTAATGACCAGGCATTAATTTATTGGTAGATTACCCGCCTAGAAATAACATACACAGGCACAAAGTTTTGCGACCAAGGATCAGTGTGACCAATGGGGTGAAGCCATTTCTAGACTTTCCTGTTGAATTAAATTGGCACAAATTTTATAACCTCTATCCTACCAACTCAATTCATCAGCAAATTCATGTAATGCCACACGTGTGACACCCGACCAGAATGTACATACATATGCACCTAGTTTTGCAACGAAGGATCAGGTCAACCTCTAGGCCGCAACCATTTCTACATTTCACTGTTAAATAACACACATTTTACAACCTGTATCCTACAACTCAACGCACTATCTTTTCCACAAATAAAAATCACACACTTCATCTTAACTACTTGGCATAGCAGCCAATTGTGTATGCACCAGCTTAAATCCTATGCATACTGCAATTTCATTCAAGCATTCTCAACAAATTCAGAGCCAATTGCAAAGACTGAAGATACCTCATGCACCTTTTAGACCATCTCGGCGCCTGCGGGTTTCATGTTCCCGATCACAGTTCAGACTGCTGCGGCAGGCTCTCCCGTCTCCCCAACACGGCGGCCCACGCCTTACAAATATGTGCCTCTGCCCTTACAAACGCAACCGTCGGTTCATCAGCTGGCAGGAAAGTTGCAGCCGCACCGTCCGCCGACAGATCCAGTGATCCTTGGTCGCAAAACTTTGTCCCAGCTTCACACCGTAAGTCTTGTCATCTCTGCCTCACTGTGTTTTCCACAAATAACCCTATATCTCACTACATATGTCATATATCGCATTCGCAGAGCCGAGACACGGGCATGCGTCATCCACATTGCCTAAATAGATTAGGTTAACCGCCTAATAAATCCAGTAATCACACTAATTCTCAACCTGACAGTGATTAACAAATGGTTTGTGTCAAAATAAATTGATTCAATGGCCATCTAATTGCAGTTAATAATACTAACTCACATGAAACCTACTTAAATTATATTAACCGCTTAAGACATACAGTGCCCACTCTAATTCTCAACCTGACAGTGATTTTACAAATGATTTGTGTCAAAGAAATTGATTCACTGTCCATCTAATTGAATTTCAAAATACTAACTAACGGGAAGCCTAATTAGATTATATTAACCGCTTAAGACTTATAGCACTCACACCAATTCATATCACACAATGGATTACTGCCACAACAAAAATTTAACCAACACAACACTTCCACAAGCATGCTGAAAATACGTTTACTGAATATCTTTATATCACAGAACAATTTTAGCATTCAATTCCCCTCACCTCTTATTCCAACTAGGGGCTTGGGGATTCATCTTCCCCTTGGACGTCTCAGAAGTCAGAGGTGAGCTGCCCTTCTCACCGCTGCCACTTCAGCCGCGCTGCAGATTCGCCCCTCTCCGGTCATTGCCGCTGGTCCAGACACCGTGCAGATCCGCCCATAGCCGCTCACACAAGTGCCTTCCGACAACAGCACCTCCACCACCGTTCGCCTGGTGGCGTCCGCCGGTGACCCTTTCGGCAGAAGACTCTCTCCGACCTCTTCAATCAGCGTCGATCTGTGGCAGAGGAAACAAAATAACCTTAGACGCTGAGCTCCACTCTTCAAACCGCACGCGTGGTTGGGAAAAAATCGTACTCATACCTCCTGATTTGCTCCATGAGGAACTCCATTAAGTGTCGCTCAAGGCTTGATTGTTCTCCCACTTCCTCATGATTGGGAAAAAATCATGCCGGCCGCGTTGGGGAAGAAGACTCTGGATCTGCATTCATATCGAGGCTGCCGCCCTTCACGGAAAGCAACTTAGCCGAGCCACGGATCAGACAAATAAGTCCGATTCTGGGCCACGGCTCAGCCCGTCATCCAGCAACGGCCGCCATGCAGTTGGCCCATGGCTCGCCCCTGACACATCTGTATTCCCAAACAGTGGCTAAATACCAGCACTTTAAAATGAACCGTATAAGAATTAGGCCCAGATCCCCATGAGTTAGCAGATGCGCACGATATCGCGACCATCTGTGCTCGCGACCAGTTACTCCACGTCTCTGAAGAACGATTTCCGGACTACTCCTTGAAAAATTTAGATGTGATTCTTCAAATGTCTATTGCTTTAAGTAAGATGAACTCTAGTGATCCCAAATTTGGTGAATGTCTATTTGAGTTTCGTGAACTTATGCGTGCCAAAGGAGATGTAGGAATCATTAGTAATATCATCTCGGGGGTCATTAGAATTCATAAAGATGAACATTGTCATGATCACATAACTAATGAATCACTCTCTCTAGGTGTTGATCAATCACGAACATGGTTATTATTATTATGATGATGATGATAGTGACCTTGACCTTGATGAACAAATGAGACATTTTGGTTTTATGGCAAATCTTCGTGGTTACGCATCCGGAGGAAAGGAATGGGTGCTTGATAGTGGATGCACGGATCATATGACCGGAGATAAGGACATGTTTGATGAGCTTGCTAGAAATGATGGTCCACGAAAGTATGTCACCTTTGGTGAAAACTCTAAGGGTAAAGTTATTGGCCTTGGTAAGGTGGCCATATCCAACGATAGCTCTATCAAGAATGTCATGCTTGTAGAATATCTCAGATATAATCTTCTCTCCGTGTCTAGATTGGCTGATTTTGGTTTAAAGGTGCTATTCACTCATGTTGATTGCCAAGTCATTCGTAGAGATAATCATAATATGGTCTTTATCAGCATTCGTAGAGGTGACCTATACATTATTGACTTCACTAAGAAAGCTCAACCTTGCACTTGTTTTATTGCTAAATCTTCTAAAGGTTAGTTGTGGCATAGAAGGTTAGGTCCTGTCGGCATGAGAAATCTTGATAAGCTTATTAAAGGTGATCATATCCTTGGTGTTAAAGATGTTATATTTGACAAGGATAGACTTTGTAGTGCTTGTCAAGCAGGAAAACAAGTTGGAGGAAGTAATCCCGTGAAGAACATCATGACTACGAGAAGACCACTTGAGCTACTTCATATGGATTTTTTTGGTCCCAATGCTTACAAGAGCCTCGGTGGTAACTCTTTTGGAATGGTCATTGTTGATGATTTTTCAAGATTTACGTGGGTGTTCTTTCTTGATGATAAATCGCAGGTCCAAAAGATCTTCAAAAACTTTGCTAGGAAGGCCCAAAATCAATTTGAAGTGAAGATCAAGAAGGTTCGCAGTGACAACGAAATGGAGTTCAAGAACACAAATGTGGATACCTTTCTTAACGAAGAAGGGATTTCACATGAGTTCTCAGCTACGTACACACCTCAACAAAATGGATTTGTTGAGAGGAAGAACTGGACACTCATCAAAATGGCAAGGACGATGCTTGACGAGTACAAGACGCCAAGACACCTTTTGGCAAAAGTGGTTGAGACATCTTGTCATGCTACAAATCGTTTATATCATCACAAACTTCTTGACAAGACGACATATGAGCTTCTCACCGGCAACAAACCCCAAGTTGTATACTTTCGAGTATTTGGCTCAAAGTGCTACATTCTTGACAAGCATCGTCGTTCACAATTTGCCCCTAAATCTCATGAAGGTTTTCTACTTGGTTATGGCTCAAACTCTCACACTTACCGTGTCTACAACAATTTCACCTGAAAGGTTGAAGAGACGGTAGATGTGAAGTTTGATGAATCTAACGACTCGCAAGTAGAGCAATTGCCAATTGATGTAGGAGACAAAGACCCATCGGAGGCAATACAAGACTTGTCTATTGGCAAGATTCGCCCAACGGAGGTGAAGGAGAATACTTCATCCATTCAAGTGGAAGCCTCATCCTCACGACAAGGTGAACCACAAGTTGACTTGGAGGCATCCACAAGCGGGACATGCCATGATGAAGGAAACGAGAAAGTGCTTCAAGATGAACCTCATCGACCTCCTTCTCCACCTCCACAAGGGGACAACAACAACAACAAAAATGAAGAAGGACAAGAAGAATAATAATAAGAAGATGATGAAGAGGATGTGCCACCCCGACCCAAGCAAAAGCTTTCACGAGTTAGAGCAAGAATTGCTAGAGATCATCCCGTAGAGCAAATCTACGATGATATACAAACCGGAAGAACCACTCGCTCTAAATCTCGTCGAGCTAACTTTTGTGAACATTACTCTTTCATATTTAACCTTGAACTTGTGAAGGTTGAAGATGCTCTTGATGATCCGGATTGGGTGAACGCCATGCACGAGGAACTACATAACTTCGAGAGAAATCAAGTTTGGACATTGGTTGAGAAGCCCGACAACAACCAAAACATCATTGGTACAAAATGGGTGTTTCACATTAAGCAAGATGAAGATGGACAAGTTGTACACAACAAGGCCCGTCTCATCGCCAAAGGCTACACTCCAGTCGAAGGTATGGATTACGGTGAGACATATGCCCCCATTGCTAGACTTGAGTCCATACACATCTTACTTGATTATGCCAATCACCATGATATCATGTTATACCAAATGGACATTAAAAGTGCTTTTCTCAACGGGGAATTGAGGAGGAAGTTTATGTTAAACAACCTCCCGGCTTTGTTAATCCCAAGAAACCTAATCATGTTTACAAACTTCACAAAGCTCTTTATGGTCTTAAACAAGCTCCTAGAGCATGGTATAAATGCTTGACCAAGTTTCTTATTGAAAAAGGCTTTGAAATTGGGAAATTTGGGATTCCACACTTTTTACTAAAAGGGTTAATGGTGAATTATTTGTGTGCCAAATTTATGATGATATCATATTTGGTTCTACTAACCCCATTTTAGTGAAAGGTTTGGAAAGCTAATGTCGGAAAAGTTTGAGATGTCTATGATGAGTGAACTCAAGTTCTTTCTTGGTTTGCAAATCAAGCAAACTAAGGAGGGTACTTTTGTTTCTCAAACAAAGTATATCAAGGACTCGTTCAAGAAGTTCAACATGCAATAATGCAAAGGTATGACTACACCCATGCCTACTAGTGGACATCTTGACTTGACAAAGGATGGCAAACTGGTTGACCAAAAGGTCTACCGCTCTATGATTGGTTCATTGTTATATCTATGTGCCTCCCGTCCCGATATTATGCTAAGTGTGTGCATGTGTGCACGATATCAAGAGGCCCCCAAAGAATATCATCTTAAGGCTGTGAAAAGGATAGTGAGATACTTAATTCATACACCAAATTTTGGCATTTGGTATCCTAGGAGGTCCTCTTTTGATCTTCTTGGCTACTCCGACTCGGACTATGCCGGTGACAAGGTTGATAGAAAGTCCACTTCGGGTACTTGTCAATTTCTTGGTAGATCTCTTGTGTCTTGGTCCTCTAAGAAACAAAACTCGGTATCCTTATCCACCGCCGAAGCGGAATACATTGCTGACGGTTCATGTTGTGCTCAATTACATTGGATGACCCAAACTCTTAAAGATTATGGGATCTATGTGAAACATGTTCCATTGCTTTGTGACAATGAAAGTGCTATTAAGATTGCTCACAACCCTGTGCAACATTCTTGAACTAAGCATATTGAAGTTCATCATCATTTCATTCGAGATCATGTTGCTAAGGGTGATATCAACCTTAAACATGTTCGCACCAATAAGAAATTAGCGGATATATTTACTAAACCACTTGATGAGAAAGTGTTTTGCAGGTTGAGAGGTGAATTGTACATTATTGATGCCTCAAACTTGGAGTAGTAACTCCATTTGGATACATGCAAGGCATGAGCCTTTGACTAATCCTTGATATTTCTCTTATGATAATGATCATATGTCTTGGATATACTTGTATCCTTGCATGTCATCTAATCCTTGTAGGTACTTGGATAAGCCCAACTCTATGAGATTGCAACTTACGCATCTCTTGAGTGATCTCTACATCACCAAGTCTCTACAACTTAGTGATTGAAGTCAAGGAAGCATGAATCCATTCAACATATCCTTTGACAATTTTTCTATATCAAATTTCATTTGGTATCAAGATTTCATGATTGTCATTTTGTATACACAAGTGCTCTTCCTTGCAAATCTAACCCATGTAGGTAGATGAACTTAAACTACAAGTGGTGCTCCCAATTCTTAATGAGCTACATCAACCTTGAGCATCCCACACAAGTTCAACTACATGATCAAGATCAACACCACCATCCAAGGTATGTCATTCCATCTTAGAGAAGCTTTACCACAAGTCATGGGTCAAAGCAGCTCAACAAGATGAGAATACATCAAAATGCTTAAACGAAAAATGGCAACCCCATTTTGAGCTTAAACGACGAGTATGACCTATGATCAAGTGGCTTCACTTGACTTCTAAGTCAATATACTCTAACATAGGTGACCTTGTCGCCGACCAATTCTAGATGAAGTTCTCTAGTGTTTCTTTGTGCTCTTGCATTTGTCTATTGCATGCTTGTTTCCCCATTCAAAAAAAAAACTTCATCTAGATTTCTTTTCTTTTCTTTTCTCTGTTATTTCCTATATCCAATTCCTTGCAAATCTTTGTGAGATTTTATTTCCCTAGTGAGCTGAGATGAAAAATTGTTCTCTCTGTGTTGAACTCGGACCCACCGATTTTCCTCTTTCGGTTAAACCGAACCATCTCGGTGCCACCGAAGAAAACAACTCGGTGCTACCGATTTCAATACTGAGGAGACACTTTGTCATCTGCATCCTGCATATTTTTTACAGCTCCACTCAATGATTCTTATCCTCTATCAGCATCACATTCTACATACTGCTTTGTACTGTGACTCAAGGACCAAACCTATTTTACTCATGCTCCAGAAGATCCCTTCTTGGAAATTGATGTCAAAGGGGGAGAGAGGGCACATCAAAGCTTATCACACAAAGGGGGAGAGAGAAAGCTCATCCAAGCTTATCCCTAGATGCTCATTATTAAAAGAGGAGAGAAGTCACATGTCTTCTAGAGGGGAAAGACATGTTAGTATGTGTTATGATTATTTGTCTTGCTTTGATTTTCTTTTCCCTACCTTCTCCCATTATCAAATATAAGATTCAGGGGGATAAAGATATCTAAGGGAAGGAAATCTTCGAATTCATTGCATATCTTTCTTGGGACATGTCTACTTCAATAGAGTACCTAGTACTTACTCACTACCTGTCATCCCAATCTTGGTACTCTTGTGGTTTTCTGTTCTTGCTCTGTTTAGTAGACGTTTCTGTGTCTAACCTTGTTTACTCAGGTGCATCTCTTCCAAAGCTAGCTCAAGACCACAAGGTAAGTATATGCATCACACAAATGAGCACGGTGATCTTTTACTGATGTACATATTGTTTGAAAGAAGGACTCATGAACATGAAGGTACATTTCCTATATCCATTTCCTCTGATGCATACAACCAAGATACATGTAACTCATTGCTTGCTCTGACATGCTTATGCATTCACTTGCATCTATATTCCATATTCACATGATTGCATACATGTAGGGGGAGCCTATAGATGTTACATGCCTTTCCAAAGCTTTACTTGCTATTCTCTATATCTTTATCTAAAGATTTGATGTATGTTGTCATCGATTACTAAAAAGGGGGACATTGAAAGCACAAGTGCTCCGTGGGTGATTTTGGCAATTAATGTCAACATATCTCTTGTTGGACTAATACGTTTACCTAGTATATTTCAGATGAGTTCAATAGTGGAGTGGCATGGATAAGAGGATGTGGAACCCCTTCAAGATGCTAAGGACAGAAGATTGGCAAAAGCTCAAAGCTCAGGACTCTACATTTTATATTTCAGTGATCCAAGATCACATTGAGTCCATTGGAAAGCCAATACTATTAAAAGGGGATGAGGTGTTGCTTAATGGCTTGCTTGCTCAAAGTGCTTAGTGATATGCTCCAAAACCCTCATCCACTTTCTCATGTCCACATATGTCCTAAACCTAAAAGTCAAACTCGGCCCCACCGATTTGATCTGTCCGGCACCACCGAGTTCACTTGACATAGCCACTGCCAAAAGCCTAACCAGTTCGGTCTCATTGATAGGGATCTCGGTCACACCGAGATGGGATTGCAAACTCTCTGTATCCTATTTGAAACATTTCTGTCTAACCGAGATGTGAGAATCGGCCTCACCAAGTTTAGAACGCAAACTTTCTGTTTCCCCTTCATAACATTTCGGTCTCACCGAAATGAGCGAATCGGTCCCACCAAGTTTGCCTGACCAAACCCTCTGTGTGCCTATAACAAAAATTGGTCTCACCAAGTTTATGTGATTGGTCTCACCGAGATTACGTTATGCCCTAACCATAATGAAATCGGTCCCACCGAGTTGACCAAGTCGGTCCCACTGAAAAGCCTAACGTTCACATTTTGAACTGAATCGGTGTGACCAAGTTTCATGATTCGGTCCCACCGAGTTTGGTGATTTGTGTGTAACGGCTAGATTTTGTGTGGAGGCTATATATACCCGTCCACCCACTCTTCATTCATAGAGAAAGCCATCAGAACAAGCCTACACTTCAATTACTCATTTTCTGAGAGAGAACCACCTACTCAAGTGTTGAGATCAAGATATTCCATTCCTACCACATAAATCTTTTTCTCTAGCCTTCCCCAAGTTGCTTTCCACTCAATCTCTTCTTCCACCATATCCAAATCCGTGAAGAGCTGTTTGAGTGTTGGGGAGACTATCATTTGAGCAAGGAGTTCGTTATCAACACACCGTTTGTTACCTTTTGTAGAGTGGTGTCTCCTAGATTGGTTAGGTGTCACTTGGGATCCTCCGACAAGATTGTGAAGTTGAACCAATGAGTTTGTAAGGGCAAGGAGATCGCCTACTTCGTGAAGATCTACCCTAGTGAGGCAAGTCCTTCGTGGGCGATGGCCATGGTGGGATAGACAAGGTTGCTTCTTCGTGGACCCATCGTGGCTGGAGCCTGTCGGCGTCCTGGGAACCAGGGTACCCAGACTTGCCTGTCTACGGGCCGCAACGCGCTCCTACCATGGCCTGGTACGGCCCAGCTGATCGACCAGCTGCCCAAGACCCTCGCGAGGGGGCTATACCTCGCAAGGAGAACAACATCAAGACCCCCTCAGGAGCGGCCTCGGCAAGGTTTCTCCGGAGGGGCGGAGAATCCAAGGCCAGGCCTGTCTCAGGAGGAGGCAGTGATGTAAGTAGTGACGCACCGGGCCAGCGGGTGCTAGCGCCCTCCAGCGGCACAGTTGCCGTTTCGGTGCAAAGGAGGCAGCGCAGGTGCAGGTTCCCGAGGAGCGGTACAAAGGTTTCCCTATTTGTGCAACAAGACTGAAGACCGCAAGGACGACAGGGAGGATGTCACCATCGAGCCCACCACCGCGTTACCGCCTGATCCTTTTGCAAGCGAAGACTGCTTTTGTCAGGATAGGAACGTCCTTGTGTTTCCGCTCAAAAATGGCCGTTGTGGAATTCCTTCTCGCCTAAACATTTCGGGGGAAGAAGACCCTGGCCGCCTATATAAGTAGCTAGGATCCCCACTATGAGGAGGAAGAGACGAAGCAGATCCATAAACTCTGCCTTCAATCAATGGAGCAAGAACTCTTGCCTCCTGACCCTCCTGAGCTCTCCTCCTGAGCTCGGGAACCACTGTACTAGTTCATACTCTAGCCCTCCTGTGGCCAATCCACCAGAGCAGGAAGTAGGGTTTTAACCCACAAGGTGGCCTGAACCTGGGTAAACTCTTGCGTGCTTCACTTGTTGTTTGCTTGAATCTCTTCACTAGACGTGGGCGAGACGCTAGGTAGACGTGAGTGGGAGAGATCTTCGTTCATGCCCCTGTGTTCGAACTTCTTGGGTTTGCGGAGCCCGTAATCCGACATTTGCCGCGCCATGTAGGGGGTGTCAAGATCTTGCCTCCCCGACGAGCTCGTCCCGTTCTCATCGTCGACTTCGCTCCACAGCCATGGTGGACACACGCCGAGCGTGCGCCATCCGCCGCACTGCGAACGTCGCTCAGACGGCGCCCGCGGGCAACGGTGCGCCGCCCCACCCCAACTCACCGGTCGCCAACGCCGCCACCGACCCGGTCGTCCACGAGCAGCAGGACTCGTCGCTGCCGCTGTCCGTGCGGCGCGATGGCCGCACAGCGACGCCTTCACCCTCGCCGACCGCGGCGTCGTCCTCGCTGGTCCGCCGCGGGCCGGTCTACCAGCAACCTGCGCTGTTGATGGCGCGAGAGCTCTTGCGCTACCGCCCGACAGATGACCTCTACGACGAGTGGCCCCACTGCATCACCGAGCTCCTCAACGCCGCTGGGGAAGCACCTGCACCAACGCACTCTTCCCATCCCTCATCGGCCCTGGCGGGGAACGAAGGCCACGGAGTCCCGGCTCCACCTCCACTCTACGGCGCCGGCCAGGAGGTCTGACGCGAGACTCCGCGGCGTGAGCCGCTCCGCAGGGCCCATGCGCGCGACGAGGAGAGCTGCCAGTTGATTCCGCATCCCCAGGCAGGGGCTCGTGGGCCACCTGGCCCGCAACGCCAAGACTGCGCGCCACAGGAGGTGGTGGCGCCAGCGCCCCAGGAACTAGCACCGCAGGCGCAGGGGTACCTGCAATCATGAGCGTGGCTGTATGTCATGCCTTAGCTCCTGAGCTATGGCGCCTCGTCTGGCCCGGCAAGTTCAAGCCGGACCTGCCTCCGCGCTACGACGGCACCACCGACCCCACGGAGTTCCTCCAACTCTACGAGCTGAGCATCGAGGCGTCCAACGACACTGAGCAGGTCATGGCGAACTGGTTCCCCATGGCTCTCAAGGATGGCGCACGCTCCTGGGTCCTGAACCTCCCCGTGGGATCCATCTCCTCGTGGGGGGAGCTTCGTGAGCGTTTCGTCACCAACTTCCAAGGCACCCGCGACCAAGCCCCGGCGGCCGCGGATCTGCGCCGCGTGAGGCAGTAGCAGGGAGAGATCCTGCAAAAGTACATCCAACGCATCAACACCATGCGCCTTCGGATCCCTTGGGTCTCGGACGAGGCCATCATCTGGGCGTTCTCCGACAGCGTCCGCGATGTCAGGATGAGGGAGGAGCTCGCCATCCACGAGGACCTGCGCACAACCCTCGAGATGTTCAAGCTTACGGCAAAGTGCGCCAAGGTGGAAGAAGGACGCCTCTCCCTCTAGGAGCTGCCTGAGGCGGAGGCGGACGACAAGAAGACCAAGGCCAAAGAAGCAAAGCGCAAGGGGCCCGCCGTGCTGGCTGCGGAGCCAGAGGTGAAGCGTGGCTGTGGCTACGACGACCCCGCCAGAGACAACCGTCCGTACTGCGTCTTCCACAATGTCCACAGCCACAACACTAACGACTGTCAGGAGCTTAGGGCGATGCGCGTTGGGTAGCGCCCTGAGCGCGACAACCGTGGCTACGACCGCGGAGGAGGCCGAGGTGGAGGACATTGGGATGGTAGGAACTCGCGCCCAGGGAGGCGTGAACAGCCTCGTGAAGACCACTGGCAGGAGCAGCCTCGTGACGCCCCCTGTCGCGACCAGCCTCGTGAGGGTCGCCCTCAGGGCAACGGAGGCCTGCCTCCGCTGCCACCACTGCCAAGAAGGAACGACGACGACCGCCAGGGAGATGGAGCAGGGGGCTTCCAGGAGCCGCGTGCAGTTGCATGCATCTTGGGAGGAGCCCATGCTCCGGCTTCCCATCGCATCTTCAAGCAGTTCGCCCGTGAGGTGAACGCGACGCTTCCCAGGCCTGACAGCGCGCACAACCTCAGGTCGACCAAGCAGGTCATTGCCTTTGACCCCAAGGACCAGCTCAAGTGCACTGCAGCCCCAGGCGCTCTCCCGATGCTCTGCACCCCGACCATCAGCAACGTCCTCGTGACCAAGACCCTCATCGACGGCGGAGCGGGACTCAACGTCCTCTCCGTCAAGACCTTCGAGACACTCTAGGTCCCCTACGATCAGCTCCACCCGACCAAGCCATTCTACGGAGTCACAGATGGCTCCACACTCCCGATGGGGCAGGTCCGCCTCCCCGTCACCTTTGGTGACCACGACAACTATCACACCGAGCTCATCGACTTCGACGTCGCCAGCATCCACCTCCTGTACAACGCCATCCTTGGGTATCCTGCCCTCACCAAGTTCATGGCGGCGACCCATCACGGCTACAACGTCCTCAAGATGCCCGGGAGTGGCGGAGTCATCACGATCGCCCCCGACGAGAAGGAAGCGGTGCGTTCCCTGGAGCGCGCCTACCAGACTGCGGCGGTCGAAAGCTCCAATGAGGATGGAGCCGTCCTCGCCCTACAGACCGCCCCCAAGAAGAAGAAGAACCTGCCCGTCAACGGACCTCGGGACGCAGGGGCTCCTGACGGTTCCGCCTCAGGACTCGCGCCTGCCGACGAGTGATACGTCCAAAACGTATCTATAATTTCTGCTTGCTCCATGCCACTTTTGGGTGATATTGCTATGATATTCATACACTTCCATACACTTTTGATCATATTTGGACTAACTTACTAATCCAGTGCACCCCAGTGCCAGTTTCTGTTTTCGGCTGTTTTTGTATTTCAGGTTTTCACGTTTCGAGAACTGCCCAGAAAAATTATATAAAAAATCAGCGTTCCGGAAACAACACTGCGTCCGAAGGGCAGCCTGGGGGGGGCACCAGGGCTCCAGGCGGCGCGCCCCCCCGTGCCGCGCCGGGGGGCGCCTGGGCCTCCCGAAGCTCCCCCGATGCCCTACTTTGGCATATATTTAAAGGGTCCTCCGAAACCCTCAGAATAGGAACTCTTTTCGCGATCCCATCTCTGTTCCGCCGCCGCCGCCGCTTCCAAGATCGGGAGCACCAGGAGAACTCTTCCCGGCACCCTGCCGGAGGGGAGGATCACCACCGGGAGCTTCTCCACCACCATGGACGCCTCCCAGATGACTCGTGAGTAGTCTCCCTTGGACCATGAGTCCATGACCAGTAGCTATGTGATGTTCTCCTCCCGTTCTTGTGCTTCACTAATTAGTCCTCGTGAGCTGCCCTACATGATCGAGGCACCTATGTAATCCTTATGCTGTTGCTATGTTGAGTTTGCTGGGATCCGATGGATTATGAGATTATGTTCAGATTGATCTTGAGTAATATATTTGATTCACCTCTTTTATATTTTTGTTCATAAGTAATTCTTGCATGTTATCCGTTCTTATTTATTGCTTTGGCCGAGTAATAGGTAGTGACTCCAAGAGGGAACATTATGCTCGATTGTGGGTTCATGCCCCTCGATGACTAGCTTGAGTGACAGAAACATGAGTCTAGGGGATGTGCTGTTGCCACAAGGGGGAAAACAACGGTGCTTGTGCCCGCGGGTGCAAGGATTGTTTACTTTACACAAAGTTCTTTTAATGCAGTTGTCTGTTGCATTGAGTTTACACTATGGGTGGGACTCGCAACTTAATACCAGCGAGATGTTCTGGATAGATATCTCAAGGTGGATGATTAGTAGTAGATATTGATGGATTTCGGTCTACTTACTTTGGCGTACCGCCCATGCTTTGAACCTCAACCTTTCTTGCAATGTAGTCAGCATTGGTTTGCGTTTGTGGTCCTGTCAATTGCCCAGCTGTAATTTGTTTACCTCACATAGCTGTTTTATCGTCTTTTGGGAGAGAGACATCACTAGTGAACATCATGAGACTTCGGTCCATATTACCATCATTGATCACATCCGCTATTTACTTTCCGCTATTTACTTACTATTGCAAAACACTATCTATCACTACTATCATTGCTTTTAATCCTTTGTGAACTACAAGGCCGGAGGGATTGACAACCTCTCTGTACTCGTTGGGAGCAAAGTTATTTGTATTTGTGTGCAGGTCCACGTTGATTGCTACTAATCTGGCGCCATAACAATTGATACCTACTTGTTGAACCTAGGAGTCTCTGGGGATTCGATCCTTGGCATCTTTGCTAAGGGAAAACACTTCTACTTACTGCATCTTACACCTTCCACTTGGGGTAACCAACGAGGGGTTCGAGGCCCATCAAGGAGTATTTTCTGACGCCGTTGCCGGGGACTCCACTCTTCAGGATAGGGGAGTTGCATGCTATCTTTTACCTTTGCTTTTTAGTCTTGTTAGTTTACCTTTCAGTTTTTTGCTTTAAGTACCTTTTATCGAAAATCAAAAAAATAGTTATCTTGCTTGCTTGCTACTATGGGTTCTACCAAAAACACTAAATGGGAGGAGTACACCCCTTTTTACATTACCCAAATTACCACTGTCGGGATCTACAAAAGTAATAAACCTTGTGATTATATTAGTCTTGACGGAAGGTTATGCCCATGGCATGGTCTTCCAGGAAAAGAGTATGAGCCTCAGTTTAAAATTGCTCCTAAGCTTCCCCAAACTTGGGAAGATGTTCAAACTCTTATAATAGAGAGCGAATTAAACAAAGAGGATGACACTACAATTCTGCCCACTAATGATAAAATTGATTTTGATAATTGTAGTATTTCAGAGGTTGTCACCTTTCTACAAGGAATGGCAAAAGATCCCCACACTAGCACGCTTAATCTTGCCTTCACAGAGCATGTCACTAATGCTCTTATCAAAGCTAGGGAGAAGAAACTTAGAGTAGAAGCCTCCATACCTAGAAAGCTAGAAGATGGTTGGGATTCTATGATTAAAATTAAGATAAACAACTTCTCATGCTATGCCTTATGTGATATTGTAGCTAGTACCTCTGTTATGCCCAAAAGACTATATGATATGCTTAAATTGAAACCTTATGATTCTTGTTCTTTTGGTGTTCGTCTCGTTGATTCTTCCATAAAGAAACCTTTGGGGAGGATCGACGATGTTCTTATTGTTGTCAATGATAATTATGTGCCCGTTGATTTCACTATTATGGATATTGAATGTGATCCTTCATGTCCAATTATTTTGGGACGCCCCTTTTTGCGCACCGTTGGTGCTGTCATTGACATGAAAGAGGGTAATATAAAATTTCAGTTTCCTCTCAAGAAAGGGATGGAACACTTCCCTCGTAAGAAGATCAAGTTACCTTTTGAGTCCGTTGTACGGGCTAGTTATTCTTTTACTCTTGATAAAACTTGATCTATGCATTATGCCTAGCTTAAAGGCATAAAAGAAAGCGCTTTTGGGAGGCAGCCCACATGAATAAAGTTTTTGCTTTTGTTGTGTCTTGATGTTGTTTACTGCTGTAGCATCATCATTGTATCTTTGCTTTTCATATTTGTGCCAAGTATAGCCTCTGATTGCTAGAAAGTTCAAAAGTTGTGAGGTGCTGTCCAGGAAACAGATTCTGTCATTGGATAAAAAAATTCGTATAAAATCACCAGATCATCTTTTTGGTCTGAATTTTTTCGACAGCGTTCTCTATATAATTTTCTTTCGTACATCTGTTCTGAGTTTTTTGATTTGAGTTGCAGAAGTATCCCGAATAGATCAATTACTACCTGCTGTTCTGTTTTTCACAGATTCTGTCCTGTTTTGCCTTTCCTTCACTTTGCAAATTAAGAACTTGCTTTTTCTTTGCAAAAACCTTTTGGCAATCTTGAGAAACAGTAGGAATTTAAGAATATCCTTATTTCCAGCAAGGTATAATTATTTTATTAAGGGTACTAACCTCGCTAATCAGATTATGATGAGTTATGTATGAAGGGAGTTTTCAAGTGTGCGAGGGAAGATGATAAAAAGATTCAGGAGTGTCAAGCGCTCAAGCTTGGGGATGCCCCCGTGCACCCCCAAGAAATATTCAAGGAGACTCAAGCATCTAAGCTTGGGGATGCCCCCGTGCATCCCCTTCTCCATCAACATTATCAGTTCGTCTTTCGTTTCGCTATATTTTTATCACTTCATGTGTTATGTGCTATGCTTGGAGCGTCTTGCTTTTAGTTTCCTTTTTAGTTTTTCATAACGAGTCGGAACTTAGCATTCCTTTATGTGGGAGAGAAACACGCTCCACTTCTACCTAGAACATAACATAGAATTTTTATGTCTATCTATGCTGTGTGTGTTCTTTGTCTTTTAATAGCTACTATCGTGCTCTGCTCTTAGTATTCATGCTTATCTGTTCAAAGAGCTTTTGTTTAGTTGGTTGCTTGAACTCTCTTTAATTATCATGTTCACCTTATAAAGAGAGTTTGCTTCCGTTGCATTGGTTAATGTGTCTATGATAAAGATGCTACTTGCATGATGGTTCTTAGTAGTTCAGGTTTTCTTATGGTTAATCTCAAATAGCTGGGGGGTTCCCAATGTGTTATTGGAGTACCAACTTGATTTGTTTGCCTATGATGTGGTATGGTTTAGTAATATATTTCTTCGAGAATTTATTTTGTTTGACTTGGCGTATGCTCACGCATATTCAAAGACTGTAAAGAAAGTCTGTCAAGCCTTGATGATCTTTTATTTCTAAGTAGCGATATAACTACCATGCCTGATTCAATATTGCTTTGTCGCTCTGCATGATTATGACCGTCATTGCTCTCTTAGTTGGTCGCTCCCAGTCTTTTTGCTAACCTCCACCTGTACTAAGCAAACTAACCATGCAATACATAGCTCATGGGAAAGTAGCCTAAAAACTATTGTGGTAAAGAATATGTTGCTTATGTATCTTATTTCTTATGAGTTGCTTGTTGAGCGGTAACCATGTTTCTGGGGACGCCATCAACTGTCACACTTTTGTTGAATATCATGTGAGTTGCTATGCATGTTCGTCTTGTCCAAAGTAAGGGTGATTTGCCGTGGGTTGAATTAATATGCATATTGTTAGAGAAGAACATTGGGCCGCCAACCAAAGCCATGCATCATGGTGGAAGTTTTAGCTTGGACCTTAATCCTCAATCTCTTATGAGAATATGCTTATGCATTGAAGAGGAGTCCATCATCTATTTGCTATGTTGTCCCGGTATGGATGTCCTCAAGTTGAGATCTATCAAAAACGAGAAATCAAATGCGATTTATCTCCTTGGACCTTTGTACAGGTGGCATAGAGGTACCCCTTTGTGACACTTGGTTAAAACATATGCAATGCAATGATAACCCATGGAAATCCGAGCTAATTAGGACAAGGTGCGAGCACTATTAGTATTCGATGCATGAGGCTTGCAACTTATAGGATGTTTTATGCATGACACATATGAAGTACTACTACCGTTGACACAATTGCTTCCATGTTTTAAAAATAAAAAGCTCAAGCACTTAACCTTTCTTTTACTTTTATGTTGAAGCACCAACTACTGAGAGCATGATTGTCATTCTGAGTGTAATGTGCATTGTCCCAAAGTAGCATTGTCTTTTGCATGATTGTGATATCGTTTATTCTGAAATGATTGTATCTAGTCATCACTTAAACCTTGAAGGTGCCCCTGCATTTATGTTTTGCATCACTAAAGGGGGCAAGCTAGATATCACTTTATCATATTTGCACATCATGTTCATTGCAAATCTTTTTGATGCTTCAGTTTCATGTTGTAAAACTTTCAGTCATTTGTGATTTTCTCATGAGGCAACTTAATTACTTTAGAATCATTGTCTCAGTAAGCTTTTGTCATATGACTATGAAAAAGTCCTATATGGTTAATAGCATGTCACCACAGAAATTATTCTTGTTATCATTTACCTACTCGAGGACGAGCAGGAATTAAGCTTGGGGATGTTGATACGTCCAAAACGTATCTATAATTTCTGCTTGCTCCATGCCACTTTTGGGTGATATTGCTATGATATTCATACACTTCCATACACTTTTGATCATATTTGGACTAACTTACTAATCCAGTGCACCCCAGTGCCAGTTTCTGTTTCGGCTGTTTTTGTATTTCAGGTTTTCACGTTTCGAGAACTTCCCAGAAAAATTATATAAAAAATCAGCGTTCCAGAAACAACACTGCGTCCGAAGGGCAGCCTGGGGGGGGGGGCACCAGGGGTCCAGGTGCCCTGGCG
>LR738712.1:273283801-273295996 GCA_902687465.1 Secale cereale
CCCGAAGCTCCCCCGATGCCCTACTTTGGCATATATTTAAAGGGTCCTCCGAAACCCTCAGAACAGGAACTCTTTTCGCGATCCCATCTCTGTTCCGCCGCCGCCGCCGCTTCCAAGATCGGGAGCACCAGGAGAACTCTTCCCGGCACCCTGCCGGAGGGGAGGATCACCACCGGGAGCTTCTCCACCACCATGGACGCCTCCCGGATGACTCGTGAGTAGTCTCCCTTGGACCATGAGTCCATGACCAGTAGCTATGTGATGTTCTCCTCCCGTTCTTGTGCTTCACTAATTAGTCCTCGTGAGCTGCCCTACATGATCGAGGCACCTGTGTAATCCTTATGCTGTTGCTATGTTGAGTTTGCTGGGATCCGATGGATTATGAGATTATGTTCAGATTGATCTTGAGTAATATATTTGATTCACCTCTTTTATATTTTTTTTATAAGTAATTCTTGCATGTTCTCCGTTGTTATTTATTGCTTTGGCCGAGTAATATGTAGTGACTCCAAGAGGGAACGTTATGCTTGATTGTGGGTTCATGCCCCTCGATGACTAGCTTGAGTGACAGAAACATGAGTCTAGGGGATGTGCTGTTGCCACAAGGGGGAAAACAACGGTGCTTGTGCCCGCGGGTGCAAGGATTGTTTACTTTACGCAAAGTTCTTTTAATGCAGTTGTCTGTTGCATTGAGTTTACACTATGGGTGGGACTCGCAACTTAATACCAGCGAGATGTTCTGGATAGATATCTCAAGGTGGATGATTAGTAGTAGATACTGATGGATTTCGGTCTACTTACTTTGGCGTACCGCCCATGCTTTGAACCTCAACCTTTCTTGCAATGTAGTCAGCATTGGTTTGCGTTCGTGGTCCTGTCAATTGCCCAGCTGTAATTTGTTTACCTCACATAGCTGTTTTATCGTCTTTTGGGAGAGAGACATCACTAGTGAACATCATGAGACTCCGGTCCATATTACCATCATTGATCACATCCGCTATTTACTTTCCGCTATTTACTTACTATTGCAAAACACTATCTATCACTACTATCATTGCTTTTAATCCTTTGTGAACTACAAGGCCTGAGGGATTGACAACCTCTCTGTACTCGTTGGGAGCAAAGTTATTTGTATCTGTGTGCAGGTCCACGTTGATTGCTACTAATCTGACGCCGTAGCAATTGACACCTACTTGTTGAACCTAGGAGTCTCTGGGGATTCGATCCTTGGCATCTTTGCTAAGGGAAAACACTTCTACTTACTGCATCTTACACCTTCCACTTGGGGTAACCAACGAGGGGTTCGAGGCCCATCAACGAGGCACCCTCCACCCTCGCATAGGGAGGCGCGCCCGACGCCCCTCTCAGGACAGGCTCGGGGGCTCTCCTCTAGAGCATCTCTGACTTGACCAGCGTCTCGAGGGAGGTCTTCGGGCACCACTTGCAGGCGTGTCTCGACGCGTGTTTTTGTGAGCCCAGCATGAACCGCACAGCGCTAGGGGCTCAGGACTTCATCGACCAGGTTACCGAGGAACTTCAGTACGCAAGGCTCATATACGGTGGGCGTAACCGCACAATGCCGAGCTCACCTACCCGCAGCCCGAGCGATCGCTTCCGCGTCTGCATTGACGTCGCGGGTCTCAACCGAGCCGCCCCTTTGGAGCCCTTCTGGCCGACGACGGTCGGCCTGAGAAGGGCCCTCCCCTGCAGCTACGTCCGCACACTCTTCGGCTTCCGCAACACAGCTGTCATGTTCCAGCACCTCGCTCGACAGGATTTGGGGGCTCGGGAGGCTCAGTGGAAGGCGGTTCGGATAGAACGAGAACCAGACCCACGCAACCGCTGAGGGCCTCCGGAGCCCCTGGGCCTCGGGAGCCCAATGATCTTCAGGAGTGTAATGGCATATTTAGCCCGATGGTGTTTTGGTAATTGATGACAATGCTTTTGCGGACTAATCGTGTACTCTAAGCTTTTCAGAGATTCACTCTTTGGCACGAGACGATTATATCCCCTCGGTGTTCGATTCAAGACGGTGTAGCTCTTTTCGTTTCTTTGTTGGTGGACTAGTTTCGTAGGGGTTACCGTACTATGAAGAGGGGATCCGCTTTGGTAAGGTTTGGGTGGAATCAACACCTACACTTCCTTATCGCACCCACCATACCTTCCCGCCTCAATGCAGTTCTACTTAAACCCTTCTCTGTTTTTCCTGGCCCCAGCAGTAGTACCACAGGCCTCAGCGGTAGTACCGCCTAAGTGCCTCAAGCGGTAGTACCGCTCCACTGAGCGGTAGTACCGCTTGTAGCACTCTGCGGCAGTACCGCTGCAGCTCCGTATTACTACCGCCTCGACTCGAGAGCGCATTTTCTCGTGTCGGGTTTTGCGGCACTAGAAGCGGCAGTAGTGGCGGTAGTACCGCTCCCCAGCGGTAGTACCGCCCTGCATCCACGGTAGTACCGCTCTGGGTCCCAGCCCCCTTGCGCGGCAGTACCGCTAAGGGAAAACGGTAGTACCGCTTGATAAGCGGTAGTACCGCTCTCTGCGGGGCTGAGTGAGGGGGTAACGGTTGGATTGCCCCCCCCCACTATATAAAGGCATCTTCTTCTCCATTGTTGACCTACCTCTTCCCCCAAATACTTCATTGTTGCTCCAAGCTCCATTTGCGCCCGATCTCTCTCCCTAGCCTATCAAACTTGTTGATTTGCTCGCGATTGCTTGAGAAGGCATCGATCTACGCTTCCACCAAGAGATATTTGATTCCCCCCACTAATCCCTAGCGGATCTTGTTACTCTTGGGTGTTTGAGCACCCTAGACGGTTGAGGTCACCTCGGAGCCATATTCCATTGTGGTGAAGCTTCGTGGTGTCGTTGGGAGCCTCCAATTCGGTTGTGAAGATAGCCCCAACCTTGTTTGTAAAGGTTCGGTTGCCGACTTCAAGGGCACCACTAGTGGAATCACGACACCTTGCATTGTGTGAGGGCGTGAGGAGAATACAGTGGCCCTAGTGGCTTCTTGGGGAGCATTGTGCCTCCACACCGCTCCAACGGAGACGTACTTCCCTTCAAAGGGAAGGAACTTCGGTAACACATCCTCGTCTTCATCGGTTCCACTTGTGGTTATTTCTTTCCTTTACTTGTGCAAGCTTTACTTATTTATCTTATATAGCTTGCTTGTGAGGTTGTTATCTTTGCTTCCTATAAGTTGTCTTCATAGTAGCATATCTAGACAACTTACTTTGTCGCTCAATTTAAAGTGGTTAAGAAAAGCTAAAAATTGCTAGTTGCCTATTCACCCCCCTCTAGTCAACCATATCGATCCTTTCAATTGGTATCAGAGCCTCGTCTCTTTTTAAGGGCTTTACCGTCCAAAGAGTATGGGTGACAACGTAGTCGAGACGGAGGAACATTCCGGTGGAACTCCGTCCTTGCCTACGTCCGATGGGGGAGCCTCGATCTCTCGTGAGGAGTTCAATGTGGCTATGACCACATTGAAAGAATCACTAGCGACCGAGGTCAAAGGCATGTTTAAAGATTTGTTTGAGGGGCTTAAATTATCCACCACACCGTTGGAAGTGGTTCATCCCGCTACCATTATGTCGGAGGCTACTCCCGACAAGGGAGAAGCTAGTAGTGAACAAGCCCCGGTTACTAAGAATGGGAATGGGATCTTTGCCCACTCCGCTCCTCCTACTCACTATGGAGGACCCGTTCCTACACCTCATTTAAATTCCGTTGGGCCTCCTCCTAAGTTTATAAAAAATTCTGATTTTGCTACTTGGATGTTTTGCTTCAAACGTCATTTAAATCATTGCTCTACTAATCTTTGGAGAATCATTGAGCAAGGTTTTTATCCACGTGATCCCGACAACTTAACTCCGAGAGAAGCTGCGGATCATCAATTCAACGAGTCCGTTCTTTGCATACTTCAAGATGCTATCCCTCCCGCAGACATTGCACATCTTCGACCCTTCACTGTGGCCAAGGAAGCTTGGGAGCATGTTGGCACCATGTACAAGGGGAGCGCTAGCATTCAACGCTCAAACTATGAAGTTGTGCAAGATGAAGCTGATGAGTTTGCTATGATCGAAGAAGAAGATCCTCGTGAACTTTATCGGAGATTAACCACTCTTGCGGTCTCTCTTCGAGATCATGGGAGTAAGGACACGGATAACAATAGGATCAAGCACAAGTTTCTCAAGGCCATGATGCCCTACCATAAGGCCATGTCCTCCGTCATTCGCCAAAGACCGGACTTCCACCACTTGTCATCAAATGAAGTGTTGGATGAGTTCGTTGCTATGAGGATCTTGGACAAGACCGCCGACAATGCGGTTTTAAGAGCTCAACGATCAAAGAAGCCTAACCTTGACTTGAAGTCCAAGGCTTGTGTGGAAGAAGAGGAGGATGATGATGATGATGAGAGTTTCCCCGAGGACACCAAATATGCCTATCATGAGCACATGGCTCTTGCTTCACGGCAATTTTGGGGCAACAAGAAGAACACGAGGCCCAACTTCAACAAGAACAACTCAAGTGGGAACAAGGGCAAGCAACGAGTGAGGACATGCTTCAACTGTGGAAATGTAAGCCACTTCGTTGCGGATTGCCCATATGAGAAAAGAGAAGACTTTGGAGGCAAGCTTATCCGAAAGGACAAGGCCAAGTCTTATCCCAACAAGAACAACTTCAACAAGAAGACTCCTCCCAAAGGGTTGGTGGCCCAAGAGGAATATGTTGAGGATGATGATAATGATGAAGATGATGAGATGGTCACCATGGCCACAATTGCTATTGCTACTAGTCCACACACATCTCTCTTCGACTCTCCAAATGAGAACATCACCGCCAAGTGTCTCATGGCTAAGGCCACCAACAAGGAGTTTGCTTCCGGTGGGGGATCATGGTTGCTCGATAGTGGAGCCACAAATCATATGACCGGAAGCAAAGACTTGGTGGTGGACGTGCATCTAGGCTCATCTATGGACACCAACGTCGAATGGGGTGATGCTTCATCTTCTAAGGTATTGGGGCTTGGCAAGGTTGTTGTCTCTCATGATCTCATGATCGAGAAAGTCATGCTTGTTGAGTCCCTTGCATATAATTTACTTTCTGTTCGCCAACTTGCACTCATGGGCTTTGCTAGATTCTTTGATATTGATACCCTGGCCCTCTTGTGGAGCAAGACTCTTAAAGTATCCTATGTTGGACATGTCGAGAACGGTCTTTATGTGGTTAACTTCTCGAAGCAACCCACTAAGACCGCGACATGCTTAATGGCTAAAGTTGATGTGGGATGGCTTTGGCATCGCCGTTAGCCCATGCCAATATGAGATCTTTGCAAAGTCTTCTCAAGGGGGACCATGTCCGTGGACTAAAAAATGTTAGCTTTGCCAAAGATCGTGCTTGCAGGGCTTGCATTGAAGGAAAGTTACATGAGACGGCTCACCCTCCCACGACTACCATCTACTCAAAAAGACCCCTAGAGCTCCTTCACATGGATCTCTTTGGGCCTCCATCTTTTGATAGTCTTGGCGGTAGAAAGTATTGCTTGATGATTGTGGATGATTATTCAAGATACACCTGGGTATACTTTTTCAAGAAGAAGAGTGAGACCCAACAAACCGTCATCAACTTTGCAAATGAAGCTCAACGACAACATGAAGCAAAGATTTTGATGATCCAAAGTGATAACGGCACCGAGTTCAAGAACTACACCTTGGATGAGTTTCTTAGTGATGAGGGGATCAAACATCAATATGCAACACCCTATACCCCTCAACAAAACGGTGTAGCGGAGAGAAAGAACCGGACACTGATGGACGCGGCAAGGACCATGATGGCGGAATTCAAATCTCCATACAACTTTTGGGCCAAAGCCATCAACACCGCTTGTCATGCATCCAATCGGCTCTATCTCCGCAAAGGCTTGAACAAAACTCCATATGAGATACTTACCGGTAACAAGCCCAATCTCAAGTACTTTCGGGTGTTCGAGTGTAAGTGTTTCATCCTCAAGAAAGGTGTTCGTTTGTCTAAATTTGAATCTAGAGCTCATGAGGGCATATTTGTTGGTTATGCTACAAACTCTCATGCTTACCGTGTCCTCAATAAGTCCAATGGACTCATTGAGGAGAAGAGTAACGTAGAGTTTGATGAGAATAACGGCTCCCAAGTGGAGCAAAGTGGTACTTGTGATGTAGGTGATGAAATTCCTCCTCAAGCCATAAGAAGAATGTGTGTTGGATATATCCTACCCATTGAGGAACCTGTCGTGGAAATAACACGGCAGATGTCCGGTTTAACGGACTTGATGATGGAACCATCGCACGGGTTAGCTTGAAAGGGTTCATAGCACACAAAAGACACAGAGGGTTTTATACTAGTTCGGCCCCTTTCGAGAAGGTAAAAGCCTACGTCTAGTTGGTTTGGTATTGCTTGGGCGTCGGATTACAGGGAGCGGATTCGCTTTGCCTGTGTCTCGACGGGTTGATTGTTGCTTGTCCCTGAACCGTCCAGGTCGTCCCTTTATATAGAGGTAACACCTGGTCCGGTTTACAGAGTCCCGAGGCCGGCTCATACTTGTGTCCGCCTCGGTCTCTGTCTTTCTTTCTTATCTCTCAAGTTACATCACTTGGCGGTTCACAACCCGCACTTCTATACATGGGCTTTAAGATCTCATGGGCCGTAGCCTTTACTAAAAATATTACAACCAAGTATAATGTAACTAAGCCGGTTTACATTAGCCGGTTCATACCTGCTAATCATATCCCTGACATTAGGCCCCAGAATGATTTGAACTGGTTCATATCAGTCTTCCTTGTCTTGTATACTTTTCTTCTTTGTCTTCATATTTTTGTAAACCGGCTCTGACGTCATCGTCGAGAATCACTAAATCTGACCGTGACATCATCTCCGCATTTAACGCCGTGAGCTGTACTGTAGCTTTGTTTAAGGGTTATCCCGAGAATCGAGGCGCCAGAATATTTTTATCCGATTTTTTGTCTCCTCAAATCCCGCGCCGGTCGCTTCGGATCTGACTCTCCTTTATAAATACCGTCCCCCTCATTCATTATCTTCTTCTCGCTCCGTCTTCTTCTTCCGTCTTCTTCCTCCGTCGCTGCCCGAGCTCGAACCGCCACCGACGACCGCTGGATCCAAGTCCTTGCCTGGCCACTGCATCACCCTGAACTCGACCAGAAAACCTCCGCCGCCGATCTTTGCTGTTCCAGGTACATCCTTCTTCCCCATTATCAGTTCGCAGCTTCTAAGGTTTCCTTCCACGCCTCCGCCATTAGAGCTTAAATAGAAACTTCATCTTGTTCAACCTTCAAGTGAATGACTTTAGTAACGTTATCCTTCAGATCTTTGCTTTTGAATTGTGTTTTTATCTTGCTGTAAGTACTTCAGATTTTTGTCATTCCTGTCTGGCCTGCAGATCCATCCGCTTAGTATAAGGTCCTTGTAGCTTTCCCCGCATATTCCTAGATTTGCTTCTCTTTTCCTCGTATGCTCAGATCTATTCCTCCTTAGTTATCCTTTGAAAACCTGTTTTTCTCCTCGGTAGATCTGCTAAGTATATTCCGGTTTAAGTTGATATGCCCTATTCTTTGCGAAACTCTGTAACTTGACGCAATGGTTGAGCTGTTCCTCTTCAACTGCCATAAACCGGAAACGATATAACTTGTTTATAATTGCCGGTTTAACCACGCCATTAGTCCTCAGTTTAAACCGTTGTGTAACTTTCATAGATAGGTTCCGGTTTGCTGCACTTTCATAATCCGTTTCTGTATTTTACCTTTTCCAGTACTTTGCTCTTTCATTGTAATGGCTAAGCAGTATGTCTCCTGCGATTGGGTCCCTTCTGTCATTACTGAGGATGACTTAATCAAGATGTCTGAAATTGGCACATTAGGACCTCAGTCTGAGTTAAAGTGGCGTGCTCCGGGTAATGAATGCCCCCCTACTCCCAGATCCGGGGAAGTCATTGTGTTTTTGGATCATATCTCTCGAGGCTTCTCTCCCCCCGGTTCAAAGTTTTTCCGGGATGTTCTTGCTGCTTTCCAACTGCACCCGCAGGACCTTGGACCCAATTCTGTTTCAAACATCTGCGATTTCCAAGTATTTTCTGAGGTGTATCTGCAAGAGGAACCTTCTGTCGATCTATTCCGGGATTTCTTTCATTTGAACCGGCGCACCGAGTTTACCAGCGGACCACATCAGGAGCTCGGTGGCGTTATCATTCAGAAGAGGAGAGATGTAGTGTTTCCTCATGCTGCTTTACACTCTCATCCTAAAGACTGGAACAAGACCTGGTTTTACTGTGTGGACACTTCTCCTGAAGGGGAGAACCCTCTGCCGGGTTACCGTGAAACCCGTATTCCGGAGAATCATCCTTTACCACCACGGCTTGGCGCTGTTGAGCGGACCCGGTTCTCACCACAGCTCTCCAAGCTAAGAGCTTTTATAGCAAACGGTTTAATTGGGACCGATTTTCTACGCTGCTGGCTATCTTCGAGCATACTTCCCTTGAGCCGGCGATCTCAGTTAATGTGCAAGTATTCTGGTAAACCGGATGATCCTCAAAGGTTTACCAAGGAAAAGCTTTCTGAATCGGAAGTTGTGGAGTCAGCAAAGAAAATTCTCAATGTTTCTTTGGCGGACTGCGCTAAGGTCGGTTTAGCTCCATACTACAAGAAGAATAAGCTGCCCGCAGTAAGTTTCTCTTTACTCTGTATTTGTAATCCGTTTCTTCTGATCCGTCTTTCAATTGTCTTTATTTCTTTCAATTAGGCTGATGACCCTTTCTGGAAGAGAAAGCCTCAAGAGAAAACCGTCAAACAGGCCCGACGAAAAACCCCTGCAAACAAAAAGAGGAAAGCTGCCGTTGACGCCGGTTCTCCCACTGAGGATGATGATCCGGACTCCGAGGTATGCTTTAGTCCGGTTTAGATTTTTGCTTTCATGTACTTGTAACCGTATCTAATGATATCTTTCCGCAGGACTTGCCTGAGGGTGATAACCCGGCTGAAATTGAGGTAACCCTTCTTTCTTCTGACTCAGAACCTCTTCCCCAAAAAATTCGTCGGACCGACCAGAAATATCAATTTTCTCATCCTTATGCTCAGTTAGACCCTAACTTTACTTTGAAGAAGCAACAGCACGAAGCTTTCCGCCGGACTACTCGCCACAGCGGCCTGGCGGTGGAATCATCCGGAATTTCCTTAACTCCAGTTCGAAAACGCCGTGCCGAGGTGATACTTTCTCCGTCTCTCCTTCATCCCAAGGCCGGTCTTATCCGAAAACCCCTTAAACCATCTGACCCTGACTATCAGGAAACTCCATTGTCTTCCTCTGGTGAATCAACCGCCACGCAACTTCCTCCCTTGAAAACCGTCCCAGGGTAACTTTCCTCACCTCTTCCGGTTTATGATCTCTTTTTGCTTTATAATGCTAACTCATTTTGCATATTTTTCCAGCAAACCGAAACCCAGCAAGAAGCCCAAGGCGAATAAGCCTATTGCTGACCCTACTGCGGATGATCCGGTTGTTAATCCGTCAACAATTGTTCCTCCAGAAGGTGAACCCGTAGCTCCTGTTGAAGACCCTGCTCCTGAAAATCCTATTACAGAAGACGTCCAAAATCCACCAAGTCCGGCCCAGGTTAATTCTCCTCAGATTAATCCGGTGTCTCCTGATCCGGCTCACACTGTTACTCCCCCCAATGCACCAACTTCTCCTGATGTTGTGGTTACTGGCGCTGCTTACGTTGCTCCGGCTGAACCCACTGTTTTAGCCAAACATACGGCTAAAGCGGAAAAATTATCTCAGGAAAAAGGGAAGTGGAGTACTGACATATCCAGCCTTTCTGGCATGAGCGCTCAAGACATTTATTCTGGGTATCTGAACCGGCTCCATAGCAGTCGGGATTATGAAGCCAGCTTGGTGAACTTAATGCGGGAAAAATATGAGGTAAACTTCCTCTTCTGACTTTGTTCCTTTGATGCATCTCTATCTCATAACAGCCCCCAAGTCTCGGTTTAGCTGCTTATTGAAGGTGATCCGGAACTTTGTAGATTTGAACAGTTGGTCTTTACATTAGCCCCCAAGTATCAAGTAGATAACTTGCTTATGTAGTTGATACTTGTAAAAGTTGCTGTCAATACTTCAATTATACATTAGCCCCCAAGTGTCAAGCAGATAACTGGTTTGTGTGCTTGAGACTTGTAACTTTAAATTGTCTTTGCTGTACTGCTTCAACTGCCATTAGTCCCCAAGTGTCAAGTAGACAACTTGGTTGTGTGCTTGAGACTTAACTAAACTTCACCTCTTGTTTTTGAACTTTGTCTGCAGGCTGAGTTGAACCGGAATGCTCTTGAGATTAACGAGCTTCGAAGCCGGCTTACGGAAACTGAGTCAGCCGCTTCAAAGGCTAAAAAAGAACTTCAAGTGAGCTTAAAGACCGCTGAAGACTTGAAAAAATACTTTGAAGAGGAGCGGACTACTTTTGAGGTCCAGAAAAAAGATCTGGAAAAACGGGTTCAGGATGCTGAAGGAGCACTTAATCCGGTGACGGAAGAACTGTCCGGATTAAGACGGCAAATTGACTTGATGACCTCTGCTATTTTTGGTAAGTATAATCTGAACTCCTGTCTTTATCTTTGTAACATGTGCCTTGTACCGGTTTAACTATTATTGTTGTATGTAGGGCGCCGTGTCTCCCATCTTGGGGACGACTTGCGGAAAAAACTCAAAGCCTCCTACACCTTGGTCGAACAGCTGTACTCCGGGGCGCAAAGAATCATCAGTGCTGCTTCGTTCGGTAAACCGGCCCCTACTACAATACAAGATACTTTAAACAAGTTGTCTGTTTTGCCGGCTCGTCTCGAAGAAGTCAAGAGGTCTGCTGCACGAGGTGGTGCTCTTCTGGCCCTTACGAGGGCTAAGGCTTGGGTCCCGGATCTTGATCCGGAGGAGGCTTTTACGGGATTCCCAGATACGAAGGAAGACGGCTCACCTTTCACTGAAACTGATCTCTATGCTTTGACGAAAGAAATGCGTCCCCTCGCCAGCAAGCTCGCCGCTGAATCGGATTTTTCGAGATATCATCCAGGATACAATCTGCAGAACGAGCGGGTGGAGCGACCGGTTTACGATACCGTCAACTTAATCCCGCCGGTTCGTCCTCACACCTTTGCTCCTGACATTGATCCTTCTGAACTTATCAACGATGAAGTATATTTCCGGGCTTTGGCGAAGATTGATTGGCGTGCGCCGGATTTCCAACCGCTTCATGAAGATGAGGATGTTCCGGAACAAGGCGATGGCCAGCCGTCCCAGCAAGGAGATGCATAATCTTGAATGTTATCTCTGTAATCATAAGTGATATTCCATTAAACAATGTTTCCAAACCGTTGGGCTCGTCATGCCTTGTAATAGGTTAGCCAAAACATAATGTGCTTCGATCCGAATAGTTTGCCTTTATGAAATACCCTCCGGTTGACTTGTTGTCTGATGTGGTTGCCTTCCCCTGTTCATACAGAAAAAATATCGAAAAAATATGTCCTAGTGGCCTACCACTGGACGGATTAATTTGTTCTCTTTAAACATCAAGTAAGCATACCTTTAAAGATAACTTGTATACCTGAGATTTATGTAGCCAATACACATTAAACCGGCAGGACTTTAAAGTCATTTTATGACGGTCTTCATGAATCCAAATAGCAACTCGAAATTCTCCGGTCCACTTTGACAACAAATCCGGTTCATCTTGTTTCAGAAAGTTGTAACTTTTGCCTGATACGTGATCCGGGTTTTAATGAACGCCGGTTTACTTGGTCTGATATGCATGATCCAGACTTTCAATTTTATAGATATGTGGTCAACTTGTGTAGCTGTCCCACTCCGGTTTAAAAGGTTATAGAACACAAAAACACCAAAAAATATGCGATTTTTGCAAATAAGACAATGTAGTCGAGGCTTTTTCAAAGAGCTGCCAGGCTCAAAGCAAGGTTCAGCCAATCACTGGGACGCGGATTGGCCGACACTCCCAGAGGGCCTAGCCAATCACTGAACGTGGAATTATCCAACTTTTCAGAGGGCCGAAAGAACTGTATATAAAAATTATTCCGATCACTGGGACGCGGATTGGCCGACACTCCCAGAGGGCCTAGCCAATCACTGAACGTGGAATTATCCAAC
>LR738712.1:273296006-273399197 GCA_902687465.1 Secale cereale
CCAATCACTGAACGTGGTACTATCCAACTTTTCAGAGGGTCGAAAGAAAAATTATTCCGATCACTGGGACGCGGATTGGCCGACACTCCCAGATGGCCTCCAGGGTTCCTCCTAAACCGGTGGGTCAATCTAAACCAATCACTGAACGTGGACTTGTCCAACTTTTTTGAGGGTTGAAAGAACTATGAAACTAATCCGATCATTGGGAGTGGATGATACCAACTCCCAGAGGGCCTCCAGGGTTCCTCCTGAACCGGTGGGTCAATGTAAACCAATCACTGAACGTGGACTTGTCCAACTTTTCAGAGGGTTGAAAGAACTATGAAACTAATCCGATCACTGGGAGTGGATGATACCAACTCCCAGAGGGCCTCCAGGGTTCCACCTGAACCTGTGGGTTTTTTATGAAGTCTTCTCTTCTTGAACCGGATATGATCTCCTGTTCTTGAGAGTTCTATTGCTCCTTCACATATTCTGCAAAAAATCAGTTTCTAAACCGGCCAAGATTTGAAATATAGCATCTGATGGTAAACTTATACGGTTGTTTTTCACAGGATTTTTGTATATGGAAAAGGGCTGAGCCCCCGGTTTACCGAGGGTGCCGGTTTATTCATTATATATAATATATACATAGGATACATTGGAGCACATAGCTCAAGTATAGTATGGCCGTAAATGGGCGATGTTCCACGGCCTCTTCGTCTCCTCTTCTGATGTCCGTGAATCCTTGTGTTCTCGAATGTCCACCAAGTAATATGAACCGTTGTGTAAATTCTTGCTGACCAAAAAGGGCCCTTCCCATGGTGGGGATAGCTTGTGCATATCTGTTTGATCTTGAATGAGCCGGAGTACCAAGTCACCCTCCTGGAATGTCCTTGTTCTAATCCGGCGGCTATGATATCTGCGCAGATCTTGCTGATAAATCGCCGACCGCGCTGCAGCCGTATCACGCTCTTCATCCAACCGGTCTAAACCGTCCTGTCTTGACTCTTCGTTGGTTGCTTCCACATAGGCCGTTATCCTTGGTGAGTCATGACGGATATCACTTGGAAGAACTGCTTCCGCGCCGTAAACCATGAAGAAAGGCGTATAGCCTGTAGACCAATTTGGTGTAGTATTAATACTCCAAAGAACAGATGGCAATTCTTCAACCCAACAACCTGGGGTTCTCTGCAAAGGTATCATAAGCCGGGGTTTGATGCCTCGCAAAATCTCCTGATTTGCCCTTTCAGCCTGGCCATTGGTCTGAGGATGAGCCACAGAAGATACATCTAATCGAATATGTTCTCTTTGACAGAATTCCTTCATTTCACCCTTAGATAGATTAGTTCCATTGTCTGTGATGATGTTGTGTGGAAAGCCAAACCAGAATATCACTTTTTTGATGAATTTAACCGCTGTTGCTGCATCACACTTGCTTATAGGTTCCGCTTCAACCCACTTCGTAAACTTGTCTACTGCCACTAGTAGATGAGTTTTTTGATCTTGGGACCGTTTGAAAGGCCCAACCATATCAAGCCCCCAGGTTGCGAAAGGCCAAGTTATTGGCATCATCCGAAGTTCCTGCGCCGGCACCAGAGCACGCCTTGAGAATTTCTGACAAGCATCACACTTCCGGACTAGATCTGCCGCATCTGCATGCGCGGTTAACCAGTAGAAACCATGCCGGAATGCCTTTGCCACCAATGACTTTGAACCGGAATGGTGACCGCAATCCCCTTCATGAATCTCCCTTAAAATCTCACGACCTTCTTCAGCTGAAACACATCGCTGAAATACCCCCGAAGTACTACGATGGTGAAGTTCTCCGTTTGCAATTGTCATAGACTTAGATCGTCGGATTATCTGTCGCGCTTCCTCTTCATCTTCCGGCAATTCTCCTCGACCCAGGTTTGCTAAATAGGGTAGCGTCCAATCTGGAATAATATGGAGTGCTGCTACTAGCTGCGTTTCTGGGTCCAGAACAGCTAAGTCTTCCTCCGAAAGTACTTGAACCGAAGGACTGTGCAATTCATCCAAAAAGGTGTTCGGTGGTACCGGTTTACGCTGCGACCCTAGCCGGCTCAGAGCATCGGCCGCTTCGTTTCTCCGCCGGTCTATGTGATCCACTTGATATCCCTTAAAGTGCCCTACCACTACTTCAACTTCTCGCCGATAAGCCGCCATGAGGGGATCTCTGGAATCCCACTTGCCAGATACTTGCTGTGCCACTAAGTCTGAGTCACCTAGGCACTTAACCCGGCTCAAATTCATCTCCTTTGCTAACCGCAAACCGTGAAGTAATGCCTCATACTCTGCTGCATTGTTAGTACAAGGAAATAATAAGCGGAGGACATAGCAAAATTTATCACCTCTGGGGGAAGTTAAGACAACTCCAGCCCCCGAGCCCTCCAACTGTTTGGAACCGTCAAAATGAATCGTCCAATAGGTAAGATCCGGCTTCTCTTCAGGAGTCTGCAACTCTGTCCAGTCATTAATAAAGTCTACTAATGCCTGAGATTTTATAGCAGTGCGTGGCACATATTTCAACTCATGTGGGCTGAGCTCGATGGCCCACTTTGCTACCCTGCCTGTAGCTTCCCTGTTCTGGATTATATCTCCTAACGGAGCTGAACTAACCACAGTTATCGGATGTCCTTGGAAGTAATGCTTCAGCTTCCGGTTTGCCATGAACACCCCATATACTAACTTCTGCCAGTGAGGATATCTCTGCTTGGACTCAATGAGTACTTCGCTTATATAATAAACCGGACGCTGAACCGGGTGCTCCTTCCCTGCTTCCTTCCTTTCCACCACAATAGCAACACTAACCGCTCGCGTATTCGCAGCAACGTATAACAGCAAAGGTTCCCTGTCAATGGGCGCAGCCAAAACTGGTGGGTTTGCTAATTGCCTTTTCAGATCCTCAAATGCTGCATTTGCCTCCTCACTCCAGACAAACCGATCTGTTTTCCTCAGCATCTGGTAAAGCGGGATTGCCTTCTCTCCCAAGCGACTGATGAACCGGCTTAACGCTGTGATCCGGCCAGCTATGCGCTGAACATCATTGATACAAGCCGGTTTAGTCAAAGCCGTGATGGCCTTGATTTTCTCCGGGTTAGCTTCTATTCCTCTGTTTGAGACCAAAAATCCCAAAAGCTTACCGGCCGGAACACCGAAAGCACACTTTTCCGGATTAAGCATCATCCTGTAAGTGCGAAGATTATCAAAGGTTTCCTTGAGATCCTCTATCATTGTCCCTTCCTTCTTTGACTTGACCACAATGTCATCCACATAAGCATGAACGTTCCTCCCTATCTGCCCTTTCAAACAATTCTGAACGCAGCGTTGATAAGTTGCCTGTGCACACTTAAGTCCAAAAGGCATAGACACATAGCAAAAAGCACCAAAAGGAGTTATGAAGGCTGTCTTCTCTTGGTCTTCCACTGCCATTTTGATCTGGTGATACCCTGAATATGCATCCAGAAAACTCAGCCGCTCACACCCCGCCGTGGCATCGATGATCTGATGGATGCGAGGTAAAGCAAACGGATCAGTTGGGCAAGCTTTATTGAGGTCCGTGTAGTCCACACACATCCTCCACTTCCCATTCTTCTTTAAGACTAGCACCGGATTAGCCAACCACTCCGGATGAAAAACTTCCACGATAAACCCTGCAGCCAAAAGCCTGGCCACCTCTTCTCCTATAGCTTTGCGCCTCTCTTCGTTGAAGCGGCGCAAATACTGCTTAACCGGTTTAAACTTCGGATCAATGTTTAACTTGTGCTCAGCGAGTTCCCTCGGTATACCCGGCATGTCAGAAGGTTTCCATGCAAAGATATCCCGGTTCTCACGGATGAACTCGATGAGCGCGCTTTCCTATTTGGGATCAAGGTTAGCGCTGATAGTGAATTGTTTAGACGAATCTCCTGGCACAAAATCAACCTGCTTGGTCTCTTCAGCTGACTTAAACTTCAACGCCGGATCATGCTCGGTGGTTGGTTTCTTCAGCGGAGTCATATCTGCCGGATCAACATTATCTTTATAAAATTTTAGCTCCTCGGTGGCACATACCACTTCTGCATAAGCTGCATCACCTTCCTCACATTCCACTGCTATCTTGCGACTGCCATGAACCGTGATCGTGCCTTTATGACCCGGCATCTTAAGCTGCAAATAAACGTAACATGGCCTAGCCATAAACTTAGCATAAACCGTCCTTCCAAACAGAGCATGATATGGACTTTTAATTTTGACGACTTCGAAAGTGATCATCTCCGATCTGGAATCATACTCATCTCCAAAGGTAACTTCTAAGTCAATCTTACCAACCGGATAAGCTGACTTACCTGGGACCACTCCGTGAAACACTATGTTTGATGATCTTAACTTTTTATCTGTCAGACCCATACGACGGAAAGTCTCGTAATATAAGATATTGATACTGCTACCACCATCCATGAGGACTTTAGTAAACTTGTATCCTCCCACCTGAGGTGCTACCACCAAGGCTAAATGTCCCGGATTATCCACCCGTATGGGGTGGTCCTCTCTGCTCCATACAATGGGCTGCTCCGACCATCGGAGAAATTGTGGCGTCGCCGGTTCTACTGCATTAACAGTCCGCTTCAAAACCTTCTGGTCTCTCTTACATAAACTTGTGGTGAAAACATAATATTGCCCGCTGCTCAACTCCTTCGGATTACTCTGATATCCGGATTGCTGCTGCTGTTGCGGACGCTGTTGCTGCTGGTTTCCCTGATTATTATAACTTCCTTGGCCCTGCTGCTGATTATTCTGACCATTGTAACCACCTTGATGATGCGATTGATTCCCCTGACCATTATAATTTCCTTGATTGTTTTGGCCGCCTGCCCGGGGTTGATAACCACTGTTATTGCCCCTATATTCTGATCCGGAACTGTTCCCCTGATGACCCGAACCATAAAATCCAAGCCCTGAACCGCCATGTGGGGGTCGACTAGGAGGATTGAAACGGCCGGCTACTGCCTTCATAAGGGGTATGCACTCTCTCATGGTATGCTTCGCTATCTTCCCCTTTCCGCTATGCTTTGGACAAGGTCGATCCAACTCCTGCTCCCAGCCCGGAGCTCCTCCGCCGGTTTGGAAAGCAGAATCCTTCGGATTACCCTGAAAACCACCTTGAACTTGAGCGTTAGCCATGAAGTCTGAACCACCCTCTGCCTTCCGTTTGCCCAAAAAACCTGAAGTAACCGGATTGATCGGCGCCGGTTTACCAGACTTGCTGGCCTTCCCCGCTTTATCTCCTTCTGCTTCCGGATACTTTGTGTTATCCGAGTCTCCGTATTTCACCAGGGCACTCATTAAAGTCCCCATGTCATTGCAGTCCCTTTTAAGCCGTCCGAGTTTCAATTTTAAAGACTCAAACCGACAATTGTTCTCCAATGTCACTATTGCCGTACTAGGATTAATACCATTCGAAGAGTGTAAGATCTCTGCTACCCTTCGTACCCAAGCTGCTGTAGACTCCTGCTCTCCTTGCACACAAGCTGCTAGGTCTATCACCGACATCGACTGTTTGCACGTATCTTTGAAGTTTTTGATGAACTGGCTGCGCAGTTCCCCCCATGACCCAATATAATTCGGGGGTAGGGCTTTCAACCAGGTCCGGGCCGTGCCCTCGAGCATCATAGTAAAATATTTGGCACAAGCTGATTCATCCACGTCCAGCATCTCCATGGCCATCTCATAACTTTCCACCCAAGCTTGTGGCGGTAAATCGGCTGTGTAGTTAGGTACCTTACGGGGCCCTTTGAAATCCTTGGGGAGCTTTACACTCCGTAGGGCAGGGACAAGACACTGCACTCCGAAAGAACTCGCCGTAGCTCCTGTTCCTGCAGTGGCTGTGTGAACCGGCGTTGATTGACGAATTTCCTCCCTGGCCCCTGATCTGGCCCGGTTTAGATCTGGGGCTGGCATCTCCGCCCCTGCCGGATTATCCTGCCTGCGCTGATGTCTCCTGCGCTCACTGCTAGATACTTCTGGCTCCTCCCAATGCCTAGTATAACTTCGGTTGGGACGCGGTGTTGAATGTAACCTTTCCCTGCTATGAGAATATGCTTGCTGCTGCAACAATGCTGTATTAAGTAGCTTTTGAACCCTGTGCGCCTCTATCGCCACCGGAGACGTTCCTTCCGCAGGTAAAGCGGCCAAACGCGCCGCCGCCGCAGCAATGTTATCCAAAGGGTTTGAATAATGCCCTGGAGGGACATGAACATAAGGTGCCGATGTAATCCGGTGCTCCTGTTCAGCGGAGGGTTGTTGAACCGGCTCCTCCCGAGCCGGAGGCGTCCTCCGGTTTAGAGCCGGAGGATTACTAGCCCCAGCCCCAGGTGTCCTGAACAGATTTGTTGATTCATAACCTGGGGGTATACGGGACCGGTACTTTCGTCCCCTTACTCCTTCCATAGAAGCTTGCTCCATCCTCAGATAAAAAGCTTGATCATCCAACTCTGCTTGCCTTGCCGCTATCATCTCTCTTTCTGCCTTTAGGTCCTCCTTTATCTGATCGATCCGGCCTTTCAACTGAAGGAGCTCTGCATCATGATGCGCCTTGTCTGCCGGAGCTACTACTTCCACTGCTTTAGCTGTGAACTCCTCGATCAAGGTGGATAGAACTTTAGTAAGGGAGGGATTCGAACCGCTTCCCCCTGCACCAGCTTCCGCTGTCGTTCCGTTCATCGGGGGCTGTGAACCGGCCATGAAGACCGCCACCCGATTTGGCGGGTAAAAGGGGCCCGGAATACTATTTCCATCGGACTCGCCCTCCGACCGGCCGTCCCGCAACTGATACAGAGATTCAGTTTCCCCGGATGAAGATTCGTCATCTGAGTAGACGACTGTTTCACCATCAGATTCCGATCCGGCCTCGGTTCGTCCTCCGAGGATTGCTCCAACGAACACGTGCTTCACGGCGGGCTGAATCCGGGCCAATCTCGCACGCTGAGCCGGCTCGACGATGTTGGGAAAGACGTCCGGCTCAGGCCCCGGTTCGCCGATTTTGCCGATGAAGACTTGGATGCTGCCGAAGGGAACCCGGTACCAGTATTCGATCGAATTGGCCTCCGGTCCCCAACCTGCGTCATCGATGTAGATGCGGCCGCGGCGACTCTTGGTCATCCGGCCGACTGCGTAACCCTTGAGCCCTTCGAAGCCGCCTTTCAAGAACTCGAAACCATCATGCGCAAGCCCCACGGTGGGCGCCAACTGTCGTGGAAATAACACGGCAGATGTACGGTTTAACGGACTTGATGATGGAACCATCGCACGGGTTAGCTTGAAAGGGTTCATAGCACACAAAAGACAAAGGGTTTTATACTAGTTCGGCCCCTTTCGATAAGGTAAAAGCCTACGTCTAGTTGGTTTGGTATTGCTTGGGCGTCGGATTACAGGGAGCGGATTCGCTTTGCCTGTGTCTCGACGGGTTGATTGTTGCTTGTCCCTGAACCGTCCAGGTCGTCCCTTTATATAGAGGTAACACCTGGTCCGGTTTATAGAGTCCCGAGGCCGGCTCATACTTGTGTCCGCCTCGGTCTCTGTCTTTCTTTCTTATCTCTCAAGTTACATCACTTGGCGGTTCACAACCCGCACTTCTATACATGGGCTTTAAGATCTCATGGGCCGTAGCCTTTACGAAAAATATTACAACCAAGTATAATGTAACTAAGCTGGTTTACATTAGCCGGTTCATACCTGCTAATCATATCCCTGACAGAACCCCTTGTGGCCGAAGGAGAAGGACAATGTTCCACTCAAGTGGAACCATCACCAACCCAAGACCCACACGCTTCCGAAGAACAAAGTGAAGGCCCTCAACCGGATGAACAAGGCCAAGTGCAAGATCAATCACAAGATGGTGGGGAGTCACCAAATGATGCACAAGGCCAAGTTCTATCCTCTAAGCAAGATCAAGATCAAGAGGAAGCTCAAGATCAAGCTCCTGACGTTTCTCAAGATGATCAACTCAGTGCTCCTCAATTATCTCTTGAAGAGCAATTGGAGCGTCGTGCTGCAAAAGTTGCCTCTAGGCTTGCTTCCAGAGAACATCACATGGAGAATATTCATGGAAGCATCAAAAGGGGGGTAAGCACTCATAGACAATTAGCAAACTATTGTTCTCATCAAGCTTTTGTCTCCTGTGTTGAACCTCAGAAGGTCTATGAGGTGCTCGAAGACCCTGATTGGCTTAATGCCATGCATTAAGAACTCCACAACTTCGAGTGTAACAAAGTATGGCGTCTGGTGCCGAGGCCAAAGGAGAACCATAATGTCATTGGAACCAAGTGGATCTTTAAGAATAAGCAAGATGATCACGACATTGTCATCTGCAACAAGGCACGTCTGGTGGCTCAAGGCTACTCCCAAGTCGAGGGTATCGACTACGGTGAAAACTTTGCCCCTGTTGCTCGCCTTGAATCTATTCGTTTATTGCTTGCCTATGCTTCTCATCATCATTTTAAGCTACACCAAATGGATGTGAAAAGTGAATTTCTTAATGGTCCTATTAATGAGTTGGTGTATGTTAAACAACCCCCGGGATTTGAGGATCCCAAGTTCCCCAATCACGTGTATCAACTCGATAAGGCACTCTATGGCCTTAAACAAGCCCCACGTGCGTGGTATGAGCATCTTACCGAGTTGTTACAAGATCGTGGGTTTGAAATTGGGAAAATCGACCCCACTCTTTTTACTAAGAAGGTCAAAGGGGAGTTGTTTGTCTGCCAACTATATGTTGATGATATTATCTTTGGTTCTCCTAACAAAGCTTTCAATGATGAGTTCGCCGCACTCATGACCACACATTTTGAGATGTCCATGATGGGAGAGTTGAAGTACTTCCTTGGGTTTGAGATCAAGCAAAGAAGAGAAGGAATCTTCATCAAACAATCCAAGTATACTCAAGACATGCTCAAGAGGTTTAATCTAAGTGATGTCAAGCTGGCTACTACTCCAATGCCAACCAAGTGCCAACTTGACGTTGATCCCAATGGTAAAGCCGTGGATCAAAAGGTATATTGTTCTATGATTGGATCCTTGCTTTACCTTTGTGCATCTAGACCTGATATTATGTTGAATGTGGGAATCTATGCACGGTTTCAAGCCTCACCTAAGGAAAGTCACTTTGTGGCAGTCAAGCGAATCTTTCGATATTTGGCTCATACCCCAAACTTTGGCTTATGGTACCCAAGAGGAGCAAACTTCAATCTGGTAGGTTTCTTTGATTCAGACTGGGTGGGAGACAAAGTGGATAGGAAGTCCACTTCTGGAGGATGCCAATTTCTTGGTTGCTCTCTGGTAAGTTGGTCATCCAAAAAGCAAAGTTGTGTGTCTCTCTCGTCCACCGAAGCAGAGTATGTGGCAGCTGGCAGTTGTTGTGCTCAACTCCTATGGATGAGGCAAACTTTAAAGGATTACGGTGTCACTTGTGACAAAGTGCCTCTTTGGTGTGACAATGAAAGTGCCATCAAGATTTCTCTCAACCCGGTGCAACACTTCAAGACGAAGCATATAGAGATTCGGTATCACTTCATCCGGGATCATATACGGCAAGGAGAGATCGAACTTCATTATGTCAACACTCATGATAACCTTGCAGATATCTTCACAAAGACTTTGGATGAAGCAAGATTTTGCGAGCTAAGGCAGGAGCTAAATATCATTGATTTGAGCAATGTGGCTTGAGCACGTGCACACCCCACCATACTCTTCATATTGTCTAATCTAGGTGTAGGCATGGACATAGGGCGAGTGTTGTTCTCTCAATGAACTCTCTCTCCCCCCATTATGCATAAATTGATCAAGTCTTTCACATTAACCATCTTTGATGGTACTTGTGCTTCAAGGACGAGTTTTGGTCATGGGCCCAAGGTTAAAATCTTCGCGGCGCCATACCTCTTGACTCAAACATAGGTGGCTTCGGCCATCGCCCTCTCTTGAAGAGGGGTTTCTTGTCTCTTGCTGGTGTGTGTTTGTTGTGTCTTGGTTTTCCTTGCATTTGTGTCCTCCTTTTTGAGCTAAGCCTTGTAGTATAGTTGCCGTGGCATGCTGGTGGTGCACGGTACTACCGCTCCCCAGCGCGGTACTACCGCTGCGGGGCGGTACCAGGGGGTTATATCGGGGCAGGGGGAGGTTTCTCCCCCATACCCATTCGCTCGCCCCTTCGTTCCTCATCCTCTCTCCAGTAGTTCATCGCCGCGGGAGGGCTCCGGCGGATCTCCTCCTCCGGGGCGTTCCTCTCCATTTCCTTCGGTGGAGTCGATCCCCACCTAGTTCTCTTGCCATGGATGCCGGTATTGCCCCTGTTCCTTTTCTCCTCTTGTCTCGTTTTCAGATCTTGTGTTTTAGGGGCAATAGTGGTTGCATCTCTAGATTTTTGGCTAAATCTAGGCTTGAGTAGATTGGAGAAGGCAACTAGACTGTCTAGATTAGAGTTTGGTAGGAATATTTTTGAATTTGACAGGACGGTAGTGCCGGATCTGACCACGGTAGTTGGGAACTGTTGTTCCCCCGCCTCGAGCAGTACTACCACTCTCTTGGAGCGGTACTACCGCTTGGGCGGTACTACCGCTTGCAGGTCACGTTACTACTGCTACCTGCCAACTTCAATCATGTTTTTCCATTCTTTGATCCCTTTTTGTTGTGCTTGTTGGCTTATGCTCGTTCTTTCTGGTTGGTTCGCGTGTTTTTGTGTTTGGTTCCAGGTGATGAACATCCTGAGCATCAAGCTCGCCGTATCAACCCCAATTGTGCCACCTTGAAGCGCTACCGCACATCTGAGTCTGCAGGAGGTTCATCTAGTGCTCCACCTCCACCTCAACTCAAGAAGAAGTCCACGTCGAAATCAAAGGGCAAAAATGTGACCCAAATGAGTGCCAAGGAATTCTGGGCAAGGCGTCGCCGCAATCCCTATGAAGTAGATCAAGAACCCAATTTGGTCAACCGTCCGTTCTGGAACCACTTTCAGTTTGCCATCTACTTTGATGTGCTCAAGGCAAAGAAGAATCTCTTTGTTAGTGTTCGCTCCATCGACAAGGATTACCTGGAGAAGGATCCTGAGTATTTTGGCGATGCTCTTTAGATGTGCTCTCAGCTTAAGATTCTCCAGATCATTCAGTTCAACAAGGACTTTGATGCAGATCTTGTGGCTCAATTCTATGCCACTGTCCATCTAGGGACTGATGAGGACAAGACTCTGACATGGATGACCAATGGCAAGTTGCTTTCTGTCAAGTGGAAGGCTTTCATGGAGTTACTTGGGGTGGAAGACCATGGGCTTGAGACTCCTGTTGTCTTTCGTCCTCATCACAATACTACCTCCACCCACAAGCAAGCTCTCTGGCCCTACTGCACTGCGAAGGTCAACCCTGAAACTAAGAAGGTAACATATGAGCTATCTGCCTATCTGGATATCCTTCACCGCATCTTCCGTGAGACCCTCTTCCCTCGAGTTGGGAATCAGGATATGGTTCACTCCTATCTTGTGGACATGCTTCTCTTTTGCCAGCATGAGCTAGAGAAGAACACTGGTGAGTCCCTGGATATCTCCCATGTGATGTGGTCTGAACTCTTATCTGCCATCTCTGAGCGCAAGTGCCTGATCTATGGACCATTCATCATGCTGCTTATTGAGAAGGCTTGGGATCATATCTATCCCAATGTTATGCTTGAGACTGGAGAGTTGGTGTCTCATGAGATCAAGCGTCTGAGGAGGAAGGACAACTGGGGCACTCAGGCACCCAAATCTGGGGGTTCATCCTCTGTTGCTGCTATGGAGACTGCGGCTGAGGCTGAGGCTGATGATGATGATGACTATGAGCCATCTGGTGCAGAGCCCTCATGGGCAAAGAAGCTCAAGCTAAAGATGAAGAAACTTTTTTGCATGGAGTCTCATGGTCAGTACATGACTCATGTGGTAGAGAAGAAGGCCATGGGACGTCACAAGGAGCTCATGCGTCAGTTGGGTGCGACTGTGGCCAGTGGTTCTGAGGAACAGATCACCGAGGAGGAAGAGTGGATTCAACAGCACTGCCCGTGGACAGATTCCTACGCCGAGCAGTTTCCGGTCGACGACGACGGTGCAGATGACCCCACTGGGATTTGATGTTCGAGACCTTCACCTGCTATCACCTGGAGCCGTAGCTTAGCTCTCTGCCCTTTTGGTGTCTCGATGCCAAAGGGGGAGAGAGTTTAGGGATTTGTGTCGTTGCCTTTGTGTTCCTGTCGTTGTGCTTTCTCGTCTTTTGCTTTGTTTGGTTTTCGTGAGACCTAAGTTCCCGACATATGGTGTGAGACATATGCTACCTATGCTACCTTCCTTTATCTTATCCATGTACCTTGGTACTCTATAGTGTGCATGCTTATCCTGTAATTTACTATGCTCTCATATATCATGCTTAGGTTGTTGGTCTCTAAAATATAGGGGGAGTGTTGATCCTAGTATGTGTGCCGTGCAGTCCAAAGCACTTATCTAGATAGCACACATATAGGGGGAGCCCGTCTATATTTTAGGGGTGTGGGTTTTGCGCTTACTCTATGTCATTACTTTTTTTGTGCAAATCCCATATTGTCATCAATCCACCAAAAAGGGGGAGATTGTAAGGGCATATTTAGCCCGATGGTGTTTTGGTGATTGATGACAATGCTTTTGCGGACTAATCGTGTACTCTAAGCTTTTCAGAGATTCACTCTTTGGCACGAGACGATTATATCCCCTCGGTGTTTGATTCAAGACGGTGTAGCTCTTTTCGTTTCTTTGTTGGTGGACTAGTTTCATAGGGGTCACCGTACTATCAAGAGGGGATCCGCTTTGGTAAGGTTTGGGTGGAATCAACACGTACACTTCCTTATTGCACCCACCATACCTTCCCGTCTCAATGGAGTTCTACTTTCCCCCTTCTCTGTTTTTCCTGGCCCCAGCGGTAGTACCGCAGGCCTCAGCGGCAGTACTGCCTAAGTGCCTCAAGCGGTAGTACCGCTCCACTGAGCGGTAGTACCGCTTGTAGCACTCTGCGGCAGTACCGCTGCAGCTCCGTATTACTACCGGCTCGACTCGAGAGCGCATTTTCTCGTGTCAGGTTTTGCGGCACTAGAAGCGGTAGTAGTGGCGGTAGTACCACCCTGCATCCATGGTAGTACCGCTCTGGGTCCGAGCCCCCTTGCGCGACAGTACCATGATGGGCCTCGAACCCCTCGTTGGTTACCCCAAGTGGAAGGTGTAAGATGCAGTATTGTAGAAGTGTTTTCCCTTAGCAAAGATGCCAAGGATCGAATCCCCAGAGACTCCTAGGTTCAACAAGTAGGTGTCAATTGCTACGACGCCAGATTAGTAGCAATCAACGTGGACCTGCACACAGATACAAATAACTTTGCTCCCAACGAGTACAGAGAGGTTGTCAATCCCTCCGGCCTTGTAGTTCACAAAGGAATAAAAGCAATGATAGTAGTGATAGATAGTGTTTTGCAATAGTAAATAATAACGGAAAGTAAATAGCGGATGTGATCAATGATGGTAATATGGACCGGAGTCTCATGATGTTCACTAGTGATGTCTCTCTCCCAAAAGACGATAAAACAGCTATGTGAGGTAAACAAATGACAGCTGGGCAATTGACAGGACCACGAACGCAAACCAATGCTGACTACATTGCAAGAAAGGTTGAGGTTCAAAGCATGGGCGGTACGCCAAAGTAAGTAGACCGAAATCCATCAATATCTACTACTAATCATCCACCTTGAGATATCTATCCAGAACATCTCGCTGGTATTAAGTTGCGAGTCCCACCCATAGTGTAAACTCAATGCAACAGACAACTGCATTAAAAGAACTTTGCGTAAAGTAAACAATCCTTGCACCCGCGGGCACAAGCACCGTTGTTTTCCCCCTTGTGGCAACAGCACATCCCCTAGACTCATGTTTCTGTCACTCAAGCTAGTCATCGAGGGGCATGAACCCACAATCAAGCATAACGTTCCCTCTTGGAGTCACTACCTATTACTCGGCCAAAGCAATAAATAACAACGGAGAACATGCAAGAATTACTTATGAACAAAAATATAAAAGAGGTGAATCAAATATATTACTCAAGATCAATCTGAACATAATCTCATAATCCATCGGATCCCAGCAAATTCAACATAGCAACAACATAAGGATTACATAGGTGCCTCGATCATGTAGGGCAGCTCACGAGGACTAATTAGTGAAGCACAAGAACGGGAGGAGAACATCACATAGCTAATGGTCATGGACTCATGGTCCAAGGGAGACTACTCACGAGTCATCCGGGAGGCGTCCATGGTGGTGGAGAAGCTCCCGGTGGTGATCCTCCCCTCCGGCAGGGTGCCGGGAAGAGTTCTCCCGGTGCTCCCGATCTTGGAAGCGGCGGCGGCGGCGGAATAGAGATGGGATCGCGAAAAGAGTTCCTGTTCTGAGGGTTTCGGAGGACCCTTTAAATATATGCCAAAGTAGGGCATCGGGGGAGCTTCGGGGGGCCCAGGCGCCCCCCCCGGCGCGGCCCAGGGGGGGGGCGCCGCCGCCAGGGCGCCTGGAGCCCTGGTGGCCCCCCAGGCTGCCCTTCGGACGCAGAGTTGTTTCCGGAACGCTGATTTTTTATATAATTTTTCTGGATTTTTCTGGGCAGTTCTCGAAACGTGAAAACCTGAAATACAAAAACAGCCGAAAACAGAAACTGGCACTGGGGTGCACTGGATTAGTAAGTTAGTCCAAATATGATCAAAAGTGTATGGAAGTGTATGAATATCATAGCAATATCACCCAAAAGTGGCATGGAGCAAGCAGAAATTATAGATACGTTTTGGACGTATCATACCGCTAAGGGAAAACGGTAGTACCGCTTGATAATCGGTAGTACCGCTCACTCAAGCGGTAGTACCGCTCTCTGCGGGGCTGAGTGAGGGGGTAACGGTTGGATTGTTCCCCCCACTATATAAAGGCATCTTCTTCTCCATTGTTGACCTACCTCTTCCCCCAAATACTTCATTGTTGCTCCAAGCTCCATTTTTGCCCGATCTCTCTCCCTAGCCTATCAAACTTGTTGATTTGCTCGGGAATGCTTGAAAAGGCATCGATCTACACTTCCACCAAGAGATATTTGATTCCCCCCACTAATCCATAGCGGATCTTGTTACTCTTGGGTGTTTGAGCACCCTAGACGGTTGAGGTCACCTCGGAGCCATATTCCATTGTGGTGAAGCTTCGTGGTGTCGTTGGGAGCCTCCAATTCGGTTGTGGAGATAGCCCCAACCTTGTTTGTAAAGGTTCGGTTGCCACCTTCAAGGGCACCACTAGTGGAATCACAGCACCTTACATTGTGTAAGGGCGTGAGGAGAATACGGTGGCCCTAGTGGCTTCTTGGGGAGCATTGTGCCTCCACACCGCTCCAACGGAGACATACTTCCCTTCAAAGGGAAGGAACTTCGGTAACATATCCTCGTCTTCATCGGTTCCACTTGTGGTTATTTCTTTAATTTACTTGTGCAAGCTTTACTTATTTATCTTATATTGCTTGCTAGTGAGGTTGTTATCTTTGCTTCCTATAAGTTGTCTTCATAGTAGCATATCTAGACAACTTACTTTGTCGCTCGATTTCAAGTGGTTAAGAAAAGCTAAAAATTGTTAGTTGCCTATTCACCCCCCCTCTAGTCAACCATATCGATCCTTTCAAGGAGCGACACGCACGGCTCGCATCTTCAGCTACCCCAACTCTTCTTCGACAAGTATCAGGTGATGCTTCAGGTATTCAATCGAGGGCGCCCCCCGGGCTGCATCATCCTTGAGCTGCTAGGGGCTATCCCCCCGCAGCTGTCTCCTTTTTGTGCATGACCAAGGGTAGTTGCTCCTTCATATTCACATTATCTATATGCTTGGTGTTCTCACCGCCACTACGGTCATGATCCCTTACGAGCCCACTCGTGACCGCCCCATGATTAAGGACTGGCACAGCGTCTGTGCTCGGGTCCCTCCCTGCAGCGTAGCTAAACCCAAGGGTTGAGCTCTTTCTCGCGAGCCATTCCCATGACGTCACCTCATGTGGTCCTTGGTGCCTTGTTCTCGCATGGGCTAATCGTGGATGGGTAAGTAGGGGCCCGTGCCAGGTGCCTCGCTCACGCGGGGACCGTGCGCCAATTGTTTTTCTTTTGGATCGTTGCATGAGAAGACTGTGCACGGTGTCAGGCCCAAGATGCGATTCTATCCCGATCACGTGACACTTACGTGATTGGGGCACAACCGCATTTCGGGCGCTTAGCAAGATGGATATCATTACATCGTACCATTACATACATACATGGGGGATACAACAATACATACAAATCTCATGAATACAACAACATCAATACAAAGTATCCGACTATGGATACAAACATGAAAAGAACAACGACATCCATCTGTTATCCCAAGCTGCCGACCCGGAACCTAACCCAAGACTGAAGAAGAAGAAGAAGAAAGAACTCCAAACAACGATCATCGCTCTCACGTCAAGACATCAGAAACCTGCACCTGCAACTGTTGTTGTAGTATCTGTGTGTCACACCCTGCATTTTGTAACATGTTATTTGTAACTTTGAAGCATGAAAATTTGGACCAGCAAATTTTTATAGCATCATTTGGCTTTTATTTGGAATTGAGTTTTCTTCATTTGCTTTTTCATGTGCTCATTAAAGTCAACTATGATCTCTTGTAGATTTCATCTCTATACTCAAAACTTCTGCCCAATGATCTTGCCAAGTGTTATATAACAGTATATTATTTTCTTACAAAATTAATTTGGCCAAAAAGTATTTTATAAATTTAGTTTTCCAAAAAACCCCTGAATTGAGATTTGCACTGCAAGTACTTGATTTAGGGTGTGAAAATTATTTCAAAAGGTTTATTTGAGACCTAGTAGTTATAGGACTCCCAGAAACCACAATGGTATAATTTTAAAAGTTATTTTCCTATTTGATTTAAAAGCTTTTTCTTAAGGCCAGAAATGGTCTTTAATAGGGGAAAATTATTTAACTGTTTCAAAAATATTTGCCAAAAATTCAGAGAGACTCATAGGACATATATTATCCATATATAAGAGTTTCAACACTTGGTCATGTTCAAAATAATGGGCTAAACCCTCTAAAACCCTTTCTGGATATTTCAAGCTTTTGAAATATTTACAAAGGAAATTTTCTCCAAAAATTCCAGGGAAATTCTATCATGTCATATATGACATATTTGATGATCTTGCCAAGTCCCATGCCTTGGGAAGCAAGAAAACCTCCTCAAACCCCTTCATCACCATTCTGTCCATATTTGAAGTTTGAGCAACTTTACATTGCCAAACTTGTCCAAATGCTCTCAAACTTGGTGCACATGCTAGAATGACCTAATAAGGCATCTAGACCAAATGGCACAAGATTTGAAATAGAGCAACTTGATCAGATCACCTCAAAACCCTTTCTGTTCAAATGCAAATTTGAACAACTTTACATTACCAACTTTTTATCTGGAGCTTCAAACATTGTGGGCATGATCAATACCCCAAATGATGATACTACACCAAGTGGTGCATCAAGGGGAGATGATTAGCTTGACTCAATCAAGATGAAGCTGTTTCTGTTGATTTCTAGGGTTCACCAAAGTTACATTGGCTAGTTTCTCCAAATGAGCCCAAATTTGGTGAAGCACCCTATTTTCTCATGCCTTTCAACCCTGTCAAGTGCCATGTCAAGTGGACTTCATTTACTTGATCAAAAACTGATCAAACACCTTCTGCAGAAATGCTAAAACCCCCAATTTGACCACTTTCACTTTTCTCCATGGCCTCAACTTCTTACCACAGGCTCATTGAGTTACCAGCTACCTCCAGTAACTCCCCCAGCACCCCAGCTCCATGATTGAAGGGTGAAACCCTTGTTTTACCTTGCTGTACAGCCAACTTTCACCATTTCACCAACACTCTCCCTCTCTCTCTGCATCCCCAGGGCATCCAAGGCCTCAGGCCCTTTCTTTACTCCTCCCACAACGTGCTGGACACTGTTGGACACGCTGGATCGGACCAAACCGGCGAGAGCGCGGCGATGCCAGTCAAACGCACGCTCTGGAGCGCGCAAACAGTGCACCCCGCACGCTGGCTCCAGCCAATCGCCGATCCCCGACAGCCTCGGGCCTCCCCCTCGCGCCAGTCGAGACGCCTCGACGTCCGCGACCTCCCCGGCGCTGTCCCCCCTCCTCCTGCGCCCTCCAGTGAACGTCGTCGCACGCGCACCGGCCGCCCGCTTCGGCCATTCTTCTGCTTCATACGCGCGCGCTCCTCTGACGCTCCCCCGCTCCTCTTATCCCCTCAGCTGGACGTGGAGCAAGTCCACGGACCTCCCCGGCGTGTTCCCAGGCTCCAGAACCCTCTCTAGCCTCGCCTGCAACCTCGCCGGCGCACGGGTCCACGGTGAACCACGGGCGCGACTATATAAGGCCCTTCCGAGCCTCTCCAGCACCATCACCAGCCTCACACCTCTCCTCTGAGACCCCCAGCACCCTCAGTTCGACCCCAGGACGCCCCAGTGCTCGGGATCGGCCGGAGCTCCGCCGCGTTGGGCCGCCGGCGATCTCGAGGTACGGGCCTCCCCTGCCTATCCTTCCACTCGTTTCGGAACCGCCGCACTCCACTGATCATTTCCCCCCTGTTTCCCCTCTCTGTGGCAGCCGGAAACAGCCGCAGCCACCACCCGCCGACGAGCTTCCGCCGCCCCACCTCGTCGCCGGCGAACCAGGCCTCCCCGCCGTGCCGCACTACCACCACTGCAACCGCGACACGACGCTGAGCTCAACCCTGCCCTCCGTTGCCGTCGCCGTGGCCGGAAATCTCGCCGGTGAGCTCGCCGCCGCCGTGGTCGTGGGGTTAGAGATGACAGGCGGGCCCCGCCTGTCATCCCCCCACCTCTCTCCCCCTCCTCTGTGCCGCTGACCCACGGGCCCCGCCCGTCAGGTTTGAAAACCTGACGTGCGCGCGCGCTGGCTCCGTGCGGCTGGGCCAGTCCGTCTGGGCCGTGCACTGTGGCCTCCTCTGGCCCAGTGCACATGACCCTTTTTCATTTTTCTTTTCTGTTGATGTTTTAAACATTTATACAGAAAAGAATATTGATCCAAATTAAATAATTCCAACTCCTAAAATCTTGTAATATTCCAACCTATTTAATGGTACTACTTTCACTCAAATCCTTGAAACTTTGCTGTACTGTTCAAATTTAAATTCAAATTTGGGCAGTAATACTCCTGTTCAAAAATCAATCTATTCCATTCTGTAACTCCAAAACTCCAACTAAGATTTTTCCCCATCTTAGAAATCCCCCTAGTATTTTACAAAAATGAGTTGACATTTTTCTGAGCACTTTGATTTTTCTGTATTGTTTGTTTTCTTATTTTCCCGTGGTTATTGTGCGACATATAGATCCCGTATTTGACGAGGTTGCTGTGGAAGAAGAAGGAGAAGTATTTGAAGACTTTGAAGACCAAGCCAATCCAGGCAAGCAGCCCTTTGACCATGATACACTTGTTCTTCGGAACCCGTTTGTTTCCGATGCATGATGATTAGGGTTACGATGGTAACCTAGATGAACCACCACATGATGCATGCTTTATTGTTGATCTTGCTATGCGCTAGATGACATGCAATAGGTGGTCATGATGCTTATATGATGCATGACAAGATCTTGATCTTGCTACGTGCTAGATGACATGCATATGGTTAGTGGTTATGATTAGTGATGCATGAGTGACATGAACCTTCATGGTTGAAAACTTTGCATAAACCCCATCGGGTGCCATTTATGCCCGAGGGAGAAGATGATGATGAGTTGGGTGACCACTTGATGACGAAGTGGTGTGCCAAGGAAAGTGTGTGTGTTTTCAAACGGATTGGTTGAAGTTGCGACCGTTATTCCAACCATACATGTGCAACCACACTACCCCTTATGGGACGGGGCTTTATTGATTACTTAGGTCGATACTAGCATGGTGCCCGCATTACTAGTGACGGGAAGACTTGAGGTCTTTCCCGGGACGGGGTCGTGCTTGGATAGACGACCATGACTGTTTTCACAGGGCACCGGACACACCGTTGGTCCCTTCGGGTATGCGTGAACATTGAATTAGGGCAAGTCCCGTGATCTATTGTTTGTACCCGAGGGCCGTGTGCCAACGAGTGGACTCTATGTTAGTGTCGTCTAAGGAAAGATAATGACCGGGTGCTTACCCCGGGTACTTGAGGTGCCGCGGGTCGTGGATGACACGGAAGTTCCCCAGATCTTGTGGGTAAAGTGTACAACCTCTGCAGAGTGTCAAACTATTCGAATAGCCGTGTCCACGGTCATGGATAGTTGGGTAACCGCTCTTGGGCTACGTCCAATGTTTGTGAAACCATGCGTGTGTATGTGAGTCAAGGTGGTGACTTGACTCGATGAAATGAATCATATTCATGTTGATGTCGGTAACCTGTCTTCGAGGTTACGCGAGGTTGTTGATGCATAAACTTGATGGTAGAATATTTGTTCTAGCCTTGCTAGATTGATCATTGTTATTCATTTGCACTGTTACTTGAACTACATCATGGGTTGCTTGCGAGTACATTCAAAGTACTCATTGGCTTGCCACTGGTTATTTAATTGGTCAGGCATGGAAGAACAGGAATATGAGGAAGAGTTCTTTGGAGACGAACATGCGAACTAGGACGCTATCCCAGTCAGAATGCCTGTAGGGTTAAGGCAGATGGCATGGGTTCTACCCATTTATCAAAGACTTCCGCTATTTGAGTTATTTGCTATTCAGCCCGTGAGGCTCTATCTATGTAAGACTTGGCCATAATGGCCCTAATTCGTGTAAGACTATTTGTATGGATGTAAGACTCTTGTTATTTCAGCTTCTGTGTGTTCAGTGAGCATTGATCTCTGGGATCACTGTACACGTGCATTCGGTGATCTCGACTTCTAAGTCGGGGTCCCCACAGAGCTGGTATCAGAGCCATCCTGACTGTAGGAAGCCTTAGTTAGCATGGGCGTTAGTTAGTTGAGAGCCCTTTTCAGAAACCTTCTGAACCTCTCTTCTTTTCTAAACCTGAGATTTCCTCAGCTTATTAACCCCTCCTATTCCACCTTTGTAGATGGCCGCTGTACCCGAAGAGCACCTGACCACTGGGTTTCCCCTACTTCTCGAGGATAGCGTCCAGGAGTGTCAGTTCCACCGAGCACCCATCCTCACCTACCTCGAGCATTGGGTGAGCGATACTGAGGTGGAGTACCATGTGGAAGTGATCGTGAAGGCGAACGATCCTCCCACAAGTTGGTTCTTCGAGGGACCCCAGATGGCGACACTACCACTTGCTGTCGAGGCTGCTGCACTCAAGGCACTAACCCGTCTCCGCGAGCTTCTTCCGGAGATGGCAGCCAAGATGGCAACTCGCTTCTTACCTTACCGGAAGGAAGGTGACGAAGAAAGCAGCGCACTAGCCCCTCCACTGAAGGAAGGACTCTCGCTTCGGTTCCAGACCTACTTCAGTCTATGTGCCGACAGCTTGGCACAAGACCTGGCCTCGGAATCAATGAAGCTTCGAGAAGAACTTCACAAGACCAAGGCACTTCTTCGTCGAGCTCAAGAGAAGGCAAACAGGATCAAGAAGGAAGGAGCACCTCCTGGACAATCCGCTATCGCATATCGAGGCGGAAGGCCCTCCGAGGATGTATCTTCCAAGGGTGAAGAACCACCTCGGCGACGCCGGATGACAGCAAGGGAATATCGCAAGCTTTTCCCTCCACCACCGTCGAAGCACCGTCGTATCCAACTCCTCCACTCCCCCACTCCCTCAAGTGACAAGGGAGCCCAGACAGATGAAGACAAGGAGGAAGACCCAGAAGATCCGGAATACGCGACCGAGCATTCCGCCGCTTAGGCATTATTCACTACTCGGATATGCCAGTTGTAACCCCTACGGTAGGATAGGTCATATAACCCCTATGCGCAGTCGAGTCCTTGTATGGTTCATATGAAACCATCTAGTGTTTGCTTTTGTTGTGTCTGGATGTATGTCGTAATCTTCCTTCGGGAATGTGTAAACGACTACATCACCCATCTGGATTTTAATGAATGTGTTTTGGCCTTACGGCCCTTGCATGATTTGATTTAGTGTCACACCCACCCCCTTACTAGGCACCCATCTATCTTGCTTTCCCTCTTCCGAGTCATGAGACCTTTTACCGCTCCAACAGGATGCCTGTTGTAACTCGTACTGGTACCTCTACCCAGCAGCCCGAAGCCGGAGCATCCTCTCAGCCAGAGGCAGGCCACGACCAAACCAACGACCAAGATCCACCACCACCTCCTCCAAGCATGGACATGGCTCAGCTTCTCCAAGCTTTCCGAGAGGAACGCCAAGTCGACACTGCAGCTCTCCAGCTGATTGCTCAAGCTGTCGCCAACAACCGCCAGCCGGCGGGGAATGGCAATGGACGTTCCACGTTGGCAGAGTTCAAGAAGCATGCACCGCCAACCTTCATCGAGACTGCTGAACCCCTGGATGCAGACGACTAGGTCCGTTCCATTGAGGATATACTGGAACTAGTCGGATGCACCGAAGATCGCGAGAAGGTGGCTTATGCAGCCCACTGCCTCGGGGGAACTGCTAGAGCTTGGTGGGATGGATTCAAGGTCATGCATGCTGAACAAGACATCACTTGGGTTAACTTCAAGGCAGAATTCCGCAAGGCCCACATTCCTTCCGGAATCATGGCTATCAAAAAGCGTGAGTTCCGAGCCCTGAAGCAAGGAAGTGGCACTGTCAAGGAGTACATGCAGAAGTTCAGTGTTCTGTCAAGGTATGCCCCTGAAGATGTCAGCACTGATGCTGCCAAAAGGGAGCGCTTCATGGAAGGCCTTAATCAGACTCTGCAATATTCGCTTGTCGTGTGCGACTGCCCATCTTTCCCTGACCTGGTAAACAAGGCACTTATGCTTGAAGACAAGCGGCGTGCTTTGGAAGACACTCGCAAGCGCAAGTTGGTCAGTAAGGGAAGTTCCAGCAACCAGAAGCCTCGTCCGTGGCAGTCAGCCCCGGCCAAGCCAGCCTATCAGCAGCCAAGAGCTCCTGCACCTCGTGCCAATCCTCAGCCTCAGCAGTATGCCAACCCCAGGCCAGCCTTCAACCCCAATACCAGTGGTGGCAACAAGATCAACACTCCAAACCAAGTCACTTGCTTTGGGTGTGGTCAGCCCGGACACATCTCCAGGGTGTGCCCCAACAAGAAGCCTGATGCCCTGCGCCCCAATGCGCAAAACCAGGGACAAGGCCGTGGAATGCCACCAAGGAACCCAGCTCCTCGCAATCCACCGAACTATGGGAAGGGGCGTGTGAATCACGTCACTGCTGAAGAAGCCCAGGAAGACCCGGACGTCGTGCTGGGTACGTTCCTTGTCAACTCAGCACCTGCAACTGTCTTGTTTGATTCTGGAGCAACGCATTCAGTTGTCACTCAAAGATTTGCATTAAAAAGTGGCATGACCCCTACACCCCTGAATAACCCTATGGTGGTACAAACCCCGGGAGCCGAGATGAGAGCCAAGATAGGCTGTAAAGGAGTCAGTGTTACCATTAACGGTGTAGACTTCCTAGCAGACCTTATCATCCTGAGATCGCAAGGCTTGGATGTGATCTTAGGGATGGATTGGCTCAGTAAGCACCAAGGCTTGTTAGACTGTGCCAATCGGACAGTCACTGTGACCAATGACCAGGGAGTCGAAGTCAAGTTTGCCCCCAACTCCTCTTCCGCTCAAGCCGCTAAAGTCAACTGTCTGTCTGAAGTTGGGCTAGATCAAGTACCGGTGGTATGTGAGTATCCTGATGTCTTTCCGGATGAACTACCGGGAATGCCCCCTGACCGTGACATTGAGTTCATCATTGAGCTCGTGCCCGGAGCAGGACCCATCTATAAGAAGCCTTATAGAATGGGGACGGAAGAATTAGCTGAGTTGAAGAAGCAGCTAGAAGAGCAGCTAAGGAAGGGATTTATTCGCCCGAGTGCCTTCCCTTGGGGATCTCCTGTACTGTTTGTGGCCAAGAGGGACGGTACCATCCGCTTATGCATTGACTATCGTTCCCTCAATGAAGTTACAATCAAGAACAAGTACCCGCTTCCCAAGATCGAAGATCTGTTTGATCAACTCAGCGGAGGCAAGGTATTCTCCAAGATCGACCTCAGATCTGGGTATTACCAGCTGAAGATCAGACCCCAAGATATTCCGAAGACGGCATTCGTAACCAGATATGGCCTGTATGAGTGCACGGTCATGTCTTTTGGGTTAACCAATGCCCCAGCTTACTTCATGTACCTCATGAATAAAGTCTTCATGGAATATTTGGACAAGTTTGTTGTTGTCTTCATTGATGACATTCTTGTGTTCTCGAAGTCAGAGGAAGAGCATGAGCAGCATCGGAGGATGGTCCTAGACAAGCTTCGTGAGCACCAACTGTATGCCAAATTCAGCAAGTGTGAGTTCTGGCTGCATAAAGTTGGATTCTTAGGTCATGTCTTGACCGAGGAAGGATTATCTGTTGATCCTGCAAAAATCGAAGCTGTGACCCAATGGCAATCTCCAACGACCGTCAAGGAAGTCAGAAGCTTCCTCGGATTAGCGGGCTATTACCGCAAGTTCGTGGAAGGATTCTCTAGCATTGCACGACCAATGACTCAGCTCCTCAAAAAGGACAAGAAGTTCGAGTGGACGCCAAAATGCGAAGAGAGCTTCCAAGAGCTCAAGAAGAGATTGACCACCGCCCCAGTTCTGGCAATACCTGATATTCACAAGGAGTTCGTGATATATTGTGATGCCTCTCGAACCGGATTGGGAAGCGTTTTGATGCAAGAAGGCCACGTCATAGCATACCTCTCCAGGCAGCTACGACCGCATGAGGAGAACTACGCTACTCACGATCTTGAGCTAGCGGCAGTAGTTCATGCCTTGAAGACATGGCGGCATTACCTCCTAGGGAAACGGTGTGAGATTTACACAGACCGCAAGAGTCTGAAGTATATTTTCACTCAAAAGGAATTGAACACGAGGCAGCGGAGATGGTTGGAACTCATCAAAGATTATGACCTCAGTGTTCAGTATCACCCTGGGAAGGCTAACGTGGTGGCCGATGCCTTAAGCAGGAAGGCTTGCTCTTTGAATGTCATTATTCGAGAAAGGCAGCCAACCTTGTTTAAGGAGATCGAACAATTCAGTTTGGAATTGGTCACCCCCGGATTTCTGGATCATTTGGAAGTCAGACCAACCCTGATGGACGACGTCAAGAAGGCTCAAGATGGACACGCAAGCATCAAAGGTATCAAGAGGAAGATGAAGCTGGGCAAGGCCCCAGGATTCTCTGAAGACGAGCACGGGATTGTTTGGTACAAAGGTCGCCTCTGCGTACCAAACAACACCGAGCTGAAGACGCTGATTCTGCAAGAAGCCCATGACACTCCGTATTCCATCCACCCCGGAGGAACCAAGATGTACCAAGACTTGAAGGCACGATTCTGGTGGCACGGTATGAAGAGAGAGATTACAACCTATATTGCAAGGTGTGATGTGTGCCAAAGGGTCAAGGCTGAATATCAGCGACCTGCTGGATTGCTTCAACCACTCCAAGTTCCTGAGTGGAAGTGGGATAAAGTCGGAATGGACTTCATCACTGGATTACCAAGGTCGAATAGAGGACATGACTCTATCTGGGTCATAGTCGATCATTTGACCAAGGTGGCTCATTTCATTCCTGTCAAGACTACCTACTCAGGCAACCAGCTGGCAACTCTCTATATCAACCGAATCGTAAGTCTTCACGGTGTTCCCAAGGAGATTGTGTCAGATCGAGGCACCCAGTTCACTTCTAGGTTCTGGAAGAGATTCCAAGAAGCCTTGGGAACCAAATTGTCTTTCAGCACAGCTTTCCACCCACAGACCGGAGGTCAAACTGAGCGAGTCAATCAGATTCTCGAGGACATGCTCCGAGCCTGTGTCCTGGCATATGGAGCCAAGTGGGAAGACTGTCTCCCTTTTGCCGAGTTCTCCTATAACAACAGTTACTAGTCAAGCCTTCAGATGGCACCATTCGAGGTGTTGTACGGACGCAGATGCCGCACACCCCTCAATTGGTCAGAGACTAGAGAAGGACTAGTCTTTGGACCAGATATTCTCCGCGCAGCAGAAGAGCAAGTCCAACTAGTCAGAGAGCGATTAAAGGCAGCCAAGTCAAGGCAGAAGAGTTATGCTGACACTCGACGCCGAGACATGAGTTTCCGTGTCGGAGATCATGTGTACCTGCGGGTAACTCCTCTGAAGGGAACCAAGCGTTTCCACGTCAAGGGGAAGCTCGCGCCAAGGTTCATTGGCCCTTTCAAGATCACCGACCGACGAGGAGAAGTGGCTTATCAGTTGGAGCTACCACCTGAGCTATCCGATGTGCACAATGTATTCCATGTGTCACAACTCCGGAAATGTCTCCAAGTTCCAGAAAAGCCCAATCTCTACAAGGATGTGGATCACCAAGCCATTGATCTGCAACCTGATTTGACCTACCGCGAGAAGCCCATTCGCATTCTGGACGAAGCAGAACGGCGTACGCGGAGCCGTACCATCAAGTATTTCAAGGTCCAATGGAGCAACCACACCGAAGCAGAAGCAACCTGGGAACGAGAAGACTATCTTAGATCCGAGTTTCCCGACCTCTTTTAAGCCCTAGTTTAGGAATCTCGGGGACGAGATTCTTGTAAGGGGGGTAGGTCTGTCACACCCTGCATTTTGTAACATGTTATTTGTAACTTTGAAGCATGAAAATTTGGACCATCAATTTTTTTAGCATCATTTGGCTTTTATTTGGAATTGAGTTTTCTTCATTTGCTTTTTCATGTGCTCATTAAAGTCAACTATGATCTCTTGTAGATTTCATCTCTATACTCAAAACTTCTGCCCAATGATCATGCCAAGTGTTATATAACAGTATAGTATTTTCTTACAAAATTAATTTGGCCAAAAAGTATTTTATAAATTTAGTTTTCCAAAAAACCCCTGAATTGAGATTTGCACTGCAAGTACTTGATTTAGGGTGTGAAAATTATTTCAAAAGGTTTATTTGAGACCTAGTAGTTATAGGACTCCCAGAAACCACAAAGGTATACTTTTAAAAGTTATTTTCCTATTTGATTTAAAAGCTTTTTCTTAAGGCCAGAAATGGTCTTTAATAGGGGAAAATTATTTAACTGTTTCAAAAATATTTGCCAAAAATTCAGAGAGACTCATAGGACATATATTATCCATATATAAGAGTTTCAACACTTGGTCATGTTCAAAATAATGGGCTAAACCCTCTAAAACCCTTTCTGGATATTTCAAGCTTTTGAAATATTTACAAAGGAAATTTTCTCCAAAAATTCCAGGGAAATTCTATCATGTCATATATGACATATTTGATGATCTTGCCAAGTCCCATGCCTTGGGAAGCAAGAGAACCTCCTCAAACCCCTTCATCACCATTCTGTCCATATTTGAAGTTTGAGCAACTTTACATTGCCAAACTTGTCCAAATGCTCTCAAACTTGGTGCACATGCTAGAATGACCTAATAAGGCATCTAGACCAAATGGCACAAGATTTGAAATAGAGCAACTTGATCAGATCACCTCAAAACCCTTTCTGTTCAAATGCAAATTTGAACAACTTTACATTACCAACTTTTTATCTGGAGCTTCAAACTTTGTGGGCATGATCAATACCCCAAATGATGATACTACAGCAAGTGGTGCATCAAGGGGAGATGATTAGCTTGACTCAATCAAGATGAAGCTGTTTCTGTTGATTTCTAGGGTTCACCAAAGTTACATTGGCTAGTTTCTCCAAATGAGCCCAAATTTGGTGAAGCACCCTATTTTCTCATGCCTTTCAACCCTGTCAAGTGCCATGTCAAGTGGACTTCATTTACTTGATCAAACACTGATCAAACACCTTCTGCAGAAATGCTAAAACCCCCAATTTGACCACTTTCACTTTTCTCCATGGCCTCAACTTCTTACCACAGGCTCATTGAGTTACCAGCTACCTCCAGTAACTCCCCCAACACCCCAGCTCCATGATTGAAGGGTGAACCCCTTGTTTTACCTTGCTGTACAGCCAACTTTCACCATTTCACCAACACTCTCCCTCTCTCTCTGCATCCCCAGGGCATCCAAGGCCTCAGGCCCTTTCTTTACTCCTCCCACAACGTGCTGGACACTGTTGGACACGCTGGATCGGACCAAACCGGCGAGAGCGCGGCGATGCCAGTCAAACGCACGCTCTGGAGCGCGCAAACAGTGCACCCCGCACGCTGGCTCCAGCCAATCGCCGATCCCCGACAGCCTTGGGCCTCCCCCTCACGCCAGTCGAGACGCCTCGACGTCCGCGACCTCCCCGGCGCTGTCCCCCCTCCTCCTGTGCCCTCCAGTGAACGTCGTCGCACGCGCACCGGCCGCCCGCTTCGGCCATTCTTCTGCTTCACACGCGCGCGCTCCTCTGACGCTCCCCCGCTCCTCTTATCCCCTCAGCTGGACGTGGAGCTAGTCCACGGACCTCCCCGGCGTGTTCCCAGGCTCCAGAACCCTCTCTAGCCTCGCCTGCAACCTCGCCGGCGCACGGGTCCACGGTGAACCACGGGCGCGACTATATAAGGCCCTTCCGAGCCTCTCCAGCACCATCACCAGCCTCACACCTCTCCTCTGAGACCCCCAGCACCCTCAGTTCGACCCCAGGACGCCCCAGTGCTCGGGATCGACCGGAGCTCCGCCGCGTCGGGCCGCCGGCGATCTCGAGGTACGGGCCTCCCCTGCCTCTCCTTCCACTCGTTTCGGAACCGCCGCACTCCACTGATCATTTCCCCCCTGTTTCCCCTCTCTGTGGCAGCCGGAAACAGCCGCAGCCACCACCCGCCGACGAGCTTCCGCCGCCCCACCTCGTCGCCGGCGAACCAGGTCTCCCCGCCGTGCCGCACTACCACCACTGCAACCGCGACACGACGCTGAGCTCAACCCTGCCCTCCGTTGCCGTCGCCGTGGCCGGAATCCTCGCCGGTGAGCTCGCCGCCGCCGTGGTCGTGGGGTTAGAGATGACAGGCGGGCCCCGCCTGTCATCCCCCCACCTCTCTCCCCCTCCTCTGTGCCGCTGACCCACGGGCCCCGCCCGTCAGGTTTGAAAACCTGACGTGCGCGCGCGCTGGCTCCGTGCGGCTGGGCCAGTCCGTCTGGGCCGTGCACTGTGGCCTCCTCTGGCCCAGTGCACAGGACCCTTTTTCATTTTTCTTTTCTGTTGATGTTTTAAACATTTATACAGAAAAGAATATTGATCCAAATTAAATAATTCCAACTCCTAAAATCTTGTAATATTCCAACCTATTTAATGGTACTACTTTCACTCAAATACATGAAACTTTGCTGTACTGTTCAAATTTAAATTCAAATTTGGGCAGTAATACTCCTGTTCAAAAATCAATCTATTCCATTCTGTAACTCCAAAACTCCAACTAAGATTTTTCCCCATCTTAGAAATCCCCCTAGTATTTTACAAAAATGAGTTGACATTTTTCTGAGCACTTTGATTTTTCTGTATTGTTTGTTTTCTTATTTTCTCGTGGTTATTGTGCGACGTATAGATCCCGTATTTGACGAGGTTGCTGTGGAAGAAGAAGGAGAAGGATTTGAAGACTTTGAAGACCAAGCCAATCCAGGCAAGCAGCCCTTTGACCATGATACACTTGTTCTTCGGAACCCGTTTGTTTCCGATGCATGATGATTAGGGTTACGATGGTAACCTAGATGAACCACCACATGATGCATGCTTTATTGTTGATCTTGCTATGCGCTAGATGACATGCAATAGGTGGTCATGATGCTTATATGATGCATGACAAGATCTTGATCTTGCTACGTGCTAGATGACATGCATATGGTTAGTGGTTATGATTAGTGATGCATGAGTGACATGAACCTTCATGGTTGAAAACTTTGCATAAACCCCGTCGGGTGCCATTTATGCCCGAGGGCGATGATGATGATGAGTTGGGTGACCACTTGATGACAAAGTGGTGTGCCAAGGAAAGTGTGTGTGTTTTCAAACGGATTGGTTGAAGTTGCGACCGTTATTCCAACCATACATGTGCAACCACACTACCCCTTATGGGACGGGGCTTTATTGATTACTTAGGTCGATACTAGCATGGTGCCCGCATTACTAGTGACGGGAAGACTTGAGGTCTTTCCCGGGACGGGGTCGTGCTTGGATAGACGACCATGACTGTTTTCACAGGGCACCGGACACACCGTTGGTCCCTTCGGGTATGTGTGAACATTGAATTAGGGCAAGTCCCGTGATCTATTGTTTGTACTCGAGGGCCGTGTGCCAACGAGTGGACTCTATGTTAGTGTCATCTAAGGAAAGATAATGACCGGGTGCTTACCCCGGGTACTTGAGGTGCCGCGGGTCGTGGATGACACGGAAGTTCCCCAGATCTTGTGGGTAAAGTGTACAACCTCTGCAGAGTGTCAAACTATTCGAATAGCCGTGTCCACGGTCATGGACAGTTGGGTAACCGCTCTTGGGCTACGTCCAATGTTTGTGAAACCATGCGTGTGTATGTGAGTCAAGGTGGTGACTTGACTCGATGAAATGAATCATATTCATGTTGATGTCGGTAACCTGTCTTCGAGGTTACGCGAGGTTGTTGATGCATAAACTTGATGGTAGAATATTTGTTCTAGCCTTGCTAGATTGATCATTGTTATTCATTTGCACTGTTACTTGAACTACATCATGGGTTGCTTGCGAGTACATTCAAAGTACTCATTGGCTTGCCACTGGTTATTTAATTGGCCAGGCATGGAAGAACAGGAATATGAGGAAGAGTTCTTTGGAGACGAACATGCGAACTAGGACGCTATCCCAGTCAGAATGCCTGTAGGGTTAAGGCAGATGGCATGGGTTCTACCCGTTTATCGAAGACTTCCGCTATTTGAGTTAGTTGCTATTCAGCCCGTGAGGCTCTATCTATGTAAGACTTGGCCATAATGGCCCTAATTCGTGTAAGACTATTTGTATGGATGTAAGACTCTTGTTATTTCAGCTTCTGTGTGTTCAGTGAGCATCGATCTCTGGGATCACTGTACACGTGCATTCGGTGATCTCGACTTCTAAGTCGGGGTCCCCACACTGTGAGCCACGAGGACTCAGCAATCCCATAACCATGGGTAACAAGACTATCAAAGCTTAATGGGAAGGAAGAGGTAAAGTGGTGAGGTTGCAGCAGCGACTAAGCAAAATATGGTGGCTAACTTACGAGTACAAGAATAAGATGAGCATCTACGCAAACGGTCGCAAACTAGTAGTGATCGCTAAAGATCCTGAACTACCTACGAGTCAAACATAACCCCACCGTGTTCTCTTCTCAAAATGAAAAGAGACAGTCACGGTTACTCACACAGTTGTGTGTTTTACTTCGGATCCTCTGTCAAGTTTTCTACAACCGGACATTAACAAATTCCAATCTGCCACATAACCGCGGGCACGGCTTTCGAAAGATCATAACCCTGCAGGGTGTCCCAACTTAGCCCATCACAAGCTCTCACGATCAGCTGAAGTGATAAATATAATATCTTTACCCCTTATCTTAGGGAAATCCGATCAGGCTCGGCATCTCGGTGCCCAAGACATTTCGACAATGGTAAAACAAGTCCAGCAAGACCTCCCGGCGTGCCGACACCCTGATAGTAGCCGCGCGTATCTCGTCTCAGGCCACAACCGGATAGGTGATCCTACGAGTAAAACCAGCCGTCGGGTTTCCCCAAGGTGGCCCCGCAGTCTCCCCGTTTGGGACCAACACCATCAGCACTGCCCCCCTGCTATGTAGAAAAGAATCTCCAAGGAGCGTCCCCCTTATGCAATTTAATTAATTAATTAAGTTGTTATAATGAGGCAAGTTAAAACCAATGTTGGGCCTTGCTGGAGGAGTTTTATTCAAAGACGAAGTGTCAAGGGGTTCCCATATACCCAACCATGTAAGGGACGCAAAATCAAGGAACATAATGCCGGTTTATCGGCGCCTAAGGTGGCATGAGTGGAACAAAACACCGAGCAAAAGGCCAAGCCTTCCACCCATGCCCAGTATATAGGTGTGTTAATAATAATAATAGATATTGTGATATTCCAACAACAAGTTCCCACCTGGAACGATCTTCATCTTCACCTGCAACTAACAACGCTATAAGAGGGGCTGAGCAAGCGGGTATCATAGCCAAACAATGGTTTTGCTAGGAAGGTTTCAAAGGTTAGAGGTTTCATGACAACAAGGAGAGGCTGACAATAATGACGGGTAGCGCGACATATAACGATAACATCGAGACACTAAGCATGGCAATGATAGTAAAGGTATCCAAGGGTATGGTCATCTTGCGTGAGATCCCGCAAGGAAGAAGAACGAATCCGTGAAGAAGACGGAGAAGAAGCCTTGAAGAAGAACCACGGGTAGACAAACGAATCCTCACGATCGCAACGGAACAAGCAGTAACGAGAAGAAGCAAGCAATACGGTAAACACACAACACAAGAACATGACAATATGCTCAACCAAGTATGATGCATAACAAGTCTACACAGGATGCACAACAAGTCTATACAGGAAGCGAAACATGGCAAGGTAGGAAGCACAAAAAAACAACACAAGTCTATATATGATGCAATACATGGCAAGGTATGATGCATGACAAGTCTATACATGAAGCATTACATGGCAAGGTAGGAAGCACAGGAAAACAACACAAGTCTATATATGATGCAATACATGGCAAGGTATGATGCATGACAAGTCTATACAGGAAGCATTACATGGCAAGGTAGGAAGCACAGAGAAACAACACAAGAAACATGAAAATAAGCTCAAGCAAGTATGATGAAAGACAAGTCTATATATGAAGCAACACAAGGCAAGGTAAGGAGAACTCAAAACCAACACAAGTCAACAAGTTTAAATGAGGCCGGAAACTACTTAAGACAAATCCGGTAAACCCTCATGTGCATAACTTGAAAATAGTCCAGATCTGAACAAACCTCATGTTCAAGTTGTTAAACAACAAGTTAACATGCACCGTCATGATCTACACGAAATTCTATTTAAGTTACATATAAAGTTTGTTTAATTCGGAGCTACGGCCTAGAAGATATGAGCAAAACAAGACAAGCATGGCAACGGTGCAAGATGCACCAAACATCAAGCAAACTCACTCCAAACATGAAAACAATATGATATTATGATTCTACATGCAAAATCACACAAGTTTCATATAAGTCACACCCAAACGGAGCAACGGGCTAAAAGATACGCATGAAACAATATATAACAACAAGCTGAAGTTAACAGCCACATAGCAACTTTGGAGCAAGATATATATATGCTACAGCACTCAAACATGGTGACAAGAAGCATGGACATGAAGTAGACATATCCTACAGCAAACAACTCCATTGGAGCATCTCCATAGGAGGCATGGATCAATAGCAACAAGCTACAACATTTTAATCATGACACTAAAAACCTGACAACAATATTTTATAGCAACTTGAGAGCAAGAAGTAAATAAGCTACAACAACCCAAATGAGCAAGTAAGGGCATGAATGGATAGTCAACAACATATACAACAAGGAATGATCAATGGCCACCCCAAAACTAACATGGATTTGCCTAGGGCATCAAGCAAACATAGCATCAGGATATGACAGATTCCAGACTTAGCGAAATTTCACTAAGTGTTAAAACAGTAATAACAACATGGCATGTTTACAAGCATGTTTAAGTCAACACAAGGCATATCATGGAAAGTTAAATGCACCACATCAAAGAACACATCATGGAGAATCTAAAACATATGAGCATGTGACAAGGGGACAACCACATCAATAGCAACGAGCTCCTCAACTAGGCATCTCGTAACAAGTTACAAAACCTAACAGCCAAATGCACTTTTGCAACAGAGATAAACATGGCAAAATGAACTCAAACAAGCATGCTATAGCAACTAACATGTAGAGCATCTCATGATGAACATTTTGACATATCATTTGCATCATTTGGATAAACATGCACCAAGTTATCACATCTCAAACATGGCATGAAAATAACAAGTAGCAGCAGTTTATAACAAGTAGCACTCTTGCAACAGGGATTAGAGCATCTAGATGAACTCAAATGAGCATGGCACAATGGAACAAAGTGTAGAACATATCACCACGATCATTTTGACATGTCATTCACTGAATTTGGATAAGTACACACAAAGTTATCACCAGCCAAAGATGCAACATTATATGCCAAATTTAGGGACTTAGCAGAAATAGGGGCAACCTCGGGAAACGGACATGTCCGAAGACTGGGCGGACACTTCTGGCGGCGGGACCCGCGGGGCAGTGTCACAGAAGAGAGGACGGACATGTTCGGACGCCACCGGACATGTCCGGCGCGACGCAGGGACGAGGCAGAACGAGGCCATGGCCATGGACGGCGGAGCTCCTGCTCCGGCGAGCCGAGGGCGCCGAAGGAAGCTAGGAACAGCCGGAATGGGCGGATCCGGGGGCGGTGGAGGTCCTCCGGCCGGATCCCGCCGGATCCGGTGCGGGACGGCGACGGGTCGAGGAGGAGCGAGCTCGGGGAGGTAATCCATGGCGGTGGCTCCATGGTGTCGCGGAGGAGCGGGGAACGACGGGAGGCGGACGGCGGCGGCGGGATCGTGCCTAGGCGGCGGCAGGAACGCAGAGGGAGGCGAGCGGGCGCCGGTGAGGCGGCCGACGAGCGCTGGCGGCGCGCTATGCGGGAGGAAGCAGCTCGGGAGCGAGGGGACGAGCGGCTCGGGGTCGGGCCCAGATGGGCCCGCGGCGGCGGGGCGCGGCCCGGGGCGGGCCGGAGGTGGGTTTTCGGCGGCGCGGCGGCTGGAGGCTGATGGGAGGCCACATGGCGCGCTCCCATAGGCCCAGGGCGGCTGGCGGCGGTGGCTAGCCATTCCGGGCGCGCCAAGTGGCGGCCGGCGGCTGGGGAGACGCGGAAAGCGAGGCAGAGGTGGGAGGAAGCTGCGGAAATGGAGGAGGGGGTTGGGGAAGGCCAAAAATGGCATGGATAGGGGCTATATATATAGCAAAATGCTAGGGTTTGAGGGGTTTGGATGGGTTTTAGAGCCCTCCGATCGCGATCCGACGGGTCCGATCGCGAGGGGAGTTTAGGTTGGGCCTAGAGGAGGTAGTGGGCTGTGTAGAAGAGGTTTCGGGCTACGAGGGGAGAAGGGAAAAGAGGCCCGCGAGGGTTTTCGGAGACCGAAAACGTCCGACGAAATAACCGGCTACTTGTGCCCCTATATATATCCGTTAGGCTATCAAACGAGCTCCGAATGCGATGAAATTTGGCAGGCGGCCTGTCTACACTATAATAAGACCGCACGCCAAGTTTCATCCCATTCTGAGAATATTTTTCGGCCACTTATGAAATAAATATTCGGAGGCACCGCGGGTGCATGCAAGTGTGTCTGGGCTCAGAACGGACAACGGAGAGGATGAGGGAACTCGGACGGATGCAAGTTTTGAAAACATGCTGATGCAACACACATGATGACATGGCCAGATGCAACACGCAAGCAGATGACATGGCAACAACGACGAATAACTAGCTGACACCTGGCGCACCGGTCTTGGGGTGTCACACACGGCGTCTGTGCTCGGGTCCGTCCCTGTAGCGTCGATAAATCCAGCGGCTGAGCTCTGTCTCGCGAGCCATTCCCATGACATCACCTCCTGGGGTCGTTGGTGCTGCGGCCTTCTCATGCAATGCCCTCTAGAGATGCACTCGGCGCAGGTCGACACAACACCTCTCTTTTCACATTTTGCAGAGGAAGACTCAGGCGCAACCCGCCTCAGGGTAGGGTCTCGTGACTGATGCGTAAGCTCACGAGAACTTCCTCAGAGTCGTTCAGCTCGTCTTGAGGAGGGCCCATATACACCTTGGCTGTCCTGCCGTGCAAGCCACGTGTCAGGACGGCGCTGTACATGCCCCAGAGTCTCTCCCGGTGGGAGGCTCCCTCCCACTGTCCAGTGGAAGTGCCAACCTCCATGCTGGCAGAACCAACCGAGGAGCGGTTATGTCCACGAACCAGTGGAAGCACCAAGCTCCGCGCTGGCCGCTACGATCGAGGCGCGGTTATGCCCACACTCTGCGCAAGTGTGGTAGCTCTATGCTCCTTGCTAGTTATAAACAACTGAGGGCGGCCCCCAGTGGCCGCACCAACCTCAGGGAGCTTTTCAGCTCACAGCTTCTCCTTGGATGGGTGTCGCGAGGGGGGCTAGGCATGGGGGCTATGCTCAGGTCACGCCTGGCAAACACCACCCTACCAGGTGCCTAGACACCTGGCCTTCTCGCTCCCCCATCCCAGGAAAAGGCTCGTGAGCAAGGTATGGTGCTCGTTCTCCCTCATGAGAGCCATTCGTACGTCAAGGGGGACCCCTGGGCATCACGACCCAGGGGCCTCACTAGTCACGTAGCCCCTCACTCCTTGAGCCCGGCGCTCAACGGCGGTCGAGGTATGCGCGGGGCTGGGCCCTGCCGACGTAGAACGCAAACGGGATCGCTCGAACGTCAAGGGGGACCCCTGAGCATCGCGACCTAGGGGCCTCACTAGCCACGTAACCCCTCATCCCTTGAGTCTAGTTATTATGATAACCCCGGTCACCCGGAGGGCTCAATGGCGATAGAGGTATGCGCGGGGTTGGGCCCTGCCGACGCAGAGCACCTAAGCAAACATGAAAGGAAGCAAGCACGGAAATCATCAAGTTATTACAATAATACCAAGTTTTTCAAATTCAAACAAGTTCTTACGCCTCCCCGAGGCACTCTCACTTCTCTCATCTGGACAGGAGCAGATCAGGCATCACCAAGCGCATCTTCACCGGTCTCCGCCTCTTCGGCTGCGGTAGCAGTAGCCTGGAGGAACACCTCCACCAGTTCCGTGACCTTGGCCCCCAGGGCCTCAGCAGCCGCGCCCTCTATGCTCGTGGTCACGGGCTCGAACAGCGAGGCCAGGTCAAGAGCGGGATCACGAAGACTTAGGTGGCCGCACACCTGCATCAGGACCAAGGTAAGGAGCGTGCGGCTTTCGACGTCTGCTAACTGGCCAATTGCGGCCGCAACCTCGCGCAGGGACTTCACAAGCGCGGCGAGGAGCCCGGTGGGCCTTCCTCCGGGGCGGCCCGCGGCTTCTTGAACCCTTCCCCATAAGCGGCCCGCAGCGCCGTACGGGCCTTGAGCTCAAAGGCGGCGAGGGCCTCACGACTTACCGCCACCGAGGCCGCAAGGGCGTCTTCCTTCTCGCGCGCGGCTTGGGTCGCCCTGGCCTGCTCGACCTCAGCCTTCAGCTTCTCCAGGCTCGCACGATCGGTGAGCTGCTCCTGCTGTAGCCGGTATGTCTCAACCTTCTGTGCCTTGAGCTCCTTCTCCAACCTATCGAGCTCTAGGGCGCGACTGGCGCCTTCCGCGCGAAGGGCCCCTAGCTCGCCCTCCGCCTTGTGACAACGCTTGTCGGAGGACGCCGCATCGGCCTGCGCGGCATCGCATGCTCGCGTGGCTGCCGCGGCCTCCTCTTGACCCTTGGCGGCGACTACTGAGGCCTGGCTCCAAGAGGCCCATGCAGACTCGTCTGCCAGGAGCCACCCAGAGATCAGGCCCAGGCGTCCTTCCATCGCACGGCCATCACCACCCTGAAGTTCGGTACGAAGCCGACCTAGCGCAGCGGAGGCGGCCTCCAAGGTCTCAGGGCCAGGCTGCACCGACTGGCGCATGGGCATCGACAAGACCAACTGCTCGACCAGGGGCTCGGGGGCTTCGGCCCCCTCGCTGAAGCAGCTGGAGCGGGAGCTTGCGCGGCCTCGCAAACAGCGATGACACCCTCGAGCGACGCCGTCGTCGTGTGCCCAGTGGCCCAGCTGGCCGAGGCGCCCAAAGTCGTGGCACCCTTCTCCGCAGCCACAGCAGCAGGAGGAGGAGCAGGGCACCGCAACGTGACCTCCCCCTTCACCTTCTTCATCACGCCACCCAGGCTGCTGCATCAGCAGAAGCACGTCAGGGACACAACAACTAAGGATAACAGGAGATTGCACACTTACTCGTCGAAGGCGAGGCGCGCCCTCCTCTTCATCAGCAGGTCGGCCGCAGCCGCTGGCGCTACGGGTGTGTCGGTAGCCCGGATCTTGGAAAGGCGAGAGGCCACAGACCTAGGCACAGCCGTGGTCACCAGTTTCGCTGGCACGACACTCCTCGGTAGGGTCACCATGTTGCTTCCCCTCGATGCAGCGCCTCCAGATCGTCATGGAGTGGTCGCCTGGGGCCGTCCGGCGGCACCTGCGCCTGATGCCACTTCTTCAGCGGACGCCTCGGAGGAGTCCCTCTCATCAACCCGGTCGTCGTCGCCTAGGGTCTCCTCCGAATCCTCCTCGCCACTCCCATCGTCGGCGCCAGAAGACACGTCAACCGTAGGCGGAGCAGCCATGGGCACCCCAAAACCTGACACGGCCTTCAGTAGCTCGACCTTGTCAGGACAGCGGTACAGCAGCAGGTGGGCCCCCGAGAGGTCCTCAGGAACCATCCCCAGGAGAGTGACCGAGGCAAAGTCCAGGTTGGCCTCGGCCAGCGCCCCCGAGCGCAGCCGGAGCCTGTCGTCATCACCCATCAGCTCCCACATGGGGCGTGAGTGTGCCTACAGCGGCGCCAGATGCTGCCTCAAGAACTCCTTCACGATCTGGGCCCATTCAAGCCTCGAGCCCAGGTTGGCTTCAATCCTTGCCAGAACAGGCTCGTCAAGGGGGTCGGTGAGCTTCGCGTAGCTCCAGCCAGCGTGTTTCGCCGGACGGGCGATAGGCAGCGCCAACAGTGGATGAACGTGTTGGGCATCCAGATAGACCCACCTCTTCCGATGGGAGTCTATCTTCTTCCCGGCTGTCATCAGCCGGCAGCCCTGGCGCTGGAAGACGAAGGAGACACAGCCCGAGCACGGACCCTCGTCATACCGCCGCATGGAGAAGAAGTGGCGAAAGAAGGCGACAGTCGGTCTCACCCCCACGAGCGCCTCGCAGTAAAAGGCGAAGAGAGACAGGACGAAGATGGTGCGAGGCTGGATGTGGAGAGCATGCACCTGGTAGTGGTCCAGGATGGCGTAGAAGAACTCTGAGAAGGGCGGCACGAGCCCGACGGAGATGCTGTGAAGGAAGAAGGGGTAGCAGAACTTCGGCAAGATCCGCGCCGTGGTGGATCCGACCCAAATCCCCGTCGGGCCAGGCTCGTTGTGGACGCTCGACAAGAAAGGCTGGACCTCCGAGTAGTCCTCCTCCTTGGTGATGGTGGACTCCTCGAGCGCCGCCTCAAGGGAAGAAGCAGATCCAGACGCCTGCGCGGTACCCTTGCTTTTCTTTGCCATTGCTGAAGGTGCCGGAGGATACATGCGATTTAGGAAGGCAGGAGGCGAAGGAGGAGGAGATCTGAGCAGGAAGGAAGGGAGGCGATAACTCCTCTGCAGCGGAGATGGCCCCCCTTTTTTCAAGCTACACGGTTACCGAGACTGCGTGGGGAGCGGGGTCACCCATGTCCCATCCAACCGTCACGCGCCAGCCTGGCCCGCAGCCTTTTTGGGGCCCGCGGCGCTTCGTCCTCGGCTAACATTTCGCCCCGAAGCCAACTCCGCGCGCGCCTTGGGCCCGGGGGCTACTGTCGGCGTCCTGGGAACCAGGGTACCCAGACTTGCCGATCTGCAGGCCGCAATGCGCTCCTACCACGGCCTGGTACGCCCCAGCTGATCGACCAGCTGCCCAAGACCCTCGCGAGGGGGCTTGTAATGCCCCGGATATAATACTTTCCCTTTTGGGAAATATATATATCTTTGGCTCCATCAGTTCCATTCTGGGTTCTTCGTCTTTTCGGGTTTTCGTCGTTTTGTCGTGTGCATGTGTGCATCCATCCATATCATGTTGTCATGTGCATCGCATTGCATTTGTGTTGTCGTTTGTATCCGGTCCCACTTGTTTCTTCCCGTTGTCCGTTTCGAGTTCCGGAGCTCTCTCACGTGTCCGTGGCATCCCCGAGGCCTACTTTGGTGTTTGACCATGTAAAGTTACCGGTTTGGCGTGAGACTTGTCGTGCGATGTTGTTTTGGTGTGTGTAACCCGCCTGTCAAATATCGTCGCGTTTGGAGTTCGTTTGGTGCTCCAACAGTTATTCTCATGGGCTGAAAGTACCTCCTCTTTGAGGCGCAAGACACCCCTCCAACAGCCCACCAAACCAACTCAATCCCCTCCCTTCATCTAGGCCATCCAATTGTGATCGTGTGGCCGAAAACCTCACCTCATTTGGACAACCCTAGCTCCTTGTGCCTATATAAACGTCCTCCTTCCCCACTTTTTGCGCCCAGAAACCCTAATGCTTCCACAGTTCGCCGCCGGTGCTTCCACCGTTGAAGCGCGGTGCTTCCACCGTTGAGCCGCCGTGCTTCCGACGTCCAAGCGAGCCGTGCTTCCGAAGTCTCCGTCCGTGCTTCCGAAGTGCACTCGCCGTGCTTCCGTCTGACGAGTGGGCCCCGCGCCGTCATCTCCTTCCTCCGCCGCCCGTCTTCCCCTCCGCCGGCCGCTCCTCCGCGCTGCCCTCTCCGGTGAGGTGCCCCGCCGCCGGGCCAATGCGTCACCGCCGCCGCCTCCTTCCGTTCCCACGCCGCCGGCCGGGCAGGTCGCCGCCGCCGCCGGCCCCGCCACCAGCCGCCGCCTCCTCCCCTCGGCTCCCGCCTCCCGCCGGCTAGGGAGCCAGCCGCCCAGTCGCCCGAGGCCTCCGGCCTCCACCGCCGGTCGATCTCCCCCCGATCGGGAGGATCTCCTCTCCTTTGATCCGATCGGCTAGGAGCCCTAGCGGGCCGAAGCCCACTCCGCAGATCCGGCCCATTAGGCACCCGATCCGTCAGCCCGCTTCGTCCGGTGGACCCGCTCCAGATCCGGCCCGCTCCGAGGCCGCTTTGACTTTGACGTTGACTGAGGTTGTTTTTTTCACTAAGTCCCTGGAGTTTTTACATGTCTGATGTTGTTTTATATTGTGGATAACTTTTTGTGTGATGGTCCGATTTGAGCAAATGATATGTCAAAATGATCGTGGTGACATGTACTATGTTTTGTTCCATTGTGCCGTGCATGTTTGAGGTCATCTAGATGTCTTAATCTTCATGAGAAGAGTGCTACTTGTTATAAACTGCTGTTAGTAGTTGTTTTCATGCCATGTTTGCAATGTGATAACTTGGTGCATGTTTATCCAAATGAAGCAAATGATATGTCCACATGTTCATCATGAAATGCTCTACATGTTGGTTGCTTTAGCTTGCATGATAGATTTCATCTTGCCATGTTTATCTCCTTTGCAAAGTGCTATGTGGCTGTTATGTTGTTAAACTTGTTACGAGATGCCTCGTTGAGGAGCTCGTTGCTATTGATGTGGATGTCCCCTTGATGCATGCTTAGATGTTTTGGACTCACCATCATGTGTACTTTGCTGTGGTGCTTACCACTTGCCATGCCATGCTTTGAGGTGACTTAAACTTGCTCACACATATGCCCTGATGTTACTACTGTTTTAACACTTAGTGAAATTTCACTAAGTCTGGAATCTGTAATTTCCAGATGCCATGTTTGTTTGTTATTCTAGGCAAATCCATGCTAGTTTTGGGGTGACTCTGGATGATTCCTTGTTGTATATGTTGTTGGCTATCCATTCATACTATCACATGCTTATTTGGGTGGCTGTAGCATATTTAACTTTTGCTTCCAAGTTGCAACAAATTACTGCTGTCAGGATTTTGTTGTCAAGTTCAATATGTCATAGCTTGTTGCTATTGATCCATGGCTCCTTTGGGGATGCTCCAATGGATTTGTTTGCTGTAGGATATGTCTAGTTTATGTCCATGCTCCTTGCCATGATGTTTGAGTGCTGTAGACTATTTATTTCTTGCTCCGAAGTTTCTATGTGGCTGTTAATTTTAGCTTGTGCATGTTTATTGTTTCTGGTGTAACTTTTAGCCCATTGCTCCGTTTTGAGCAAGTCCTATATGTAACTTGTGTGTTTTTGCATGTAGATTCATAATATCCTCATGTTATCATGTTTTGAAGCATTGCTTGTTGCACATTGTCTTGCTCCTTGTACTGTAACACTGTGCTTCCTATGTAGACTTTTTGTGCTTCCTAAGTGCATCTGCAGTGCTTCGATAGTGCATCAGCCATGCATCCAGTAGTTTTGTGCATTGCATCTTGTTGATTTCGTGCCTTGTGTGTTTGTGTTGAGTAGAGCCGGAAGCTGAGTACGAGTACGTGAACGAGGTTACTACCGAGGTTGAGAACGAGGAGCTCTCTTACGATCCCATCGACAACTCTTCAAGCAAGATGACCTGACCCTGATAACATTACTATCTTTGCCTATTGCTAGAAGTATCGCTCTATAGTTTTGCCTCGATGCCCATGTTTTCCTGTCAGCCTCCTATTGTAACCATGAACCTGTTTAACCACCCTACCTATGCAAACCATTGATTGGCTATACGTAGGCTTCGCTCAGCCCCTCTTATAGCATTGTTAGTTGCAGGAGAAGATTGAAGATTCTTGCTTCTTGTTGAAGCATGTTGGGATATCACACTATATTAATTATTAAATGAAATCATCTATATATTGGTAATGGGTGGAAGGCTAAGCCTTTTGCTTGGTGTTTTGTTCCACTCATGCCGCCTTAGGAACCGTATAAACCGGTGTTATGTTCCTTGATTATGCGTTCCTCACACAGTTGGGGTTATGGGACACCCTCGATAAACCGCTAAGTGCTAAGTCTTTTCCAGCAAGTCCCAACATTGGTACTATTTGCCTAATAACTAAAACTTGCAAAGGGTCTTGCAAACCCGAGTTCTTAATCAACAACCCCGGGCCAGTGCTCCACATGAGTGTTGGTCCGAGCTGGGGAGTCTGCGGGGCCACCACGAGGAAACTCGAGGATTGGTAAAAACCTGTAGAATCGCCCATCCGGTCGTGGCCTGAGACTAGATACGCGCAGCTATTGTCAGGGTGTCGGCACGCCGGGAGGATTTGCTGGATTAGCCTTACCTTAGTCGGAGTATCTTGAGCACGGGATTCCGAGGATACTCGTGCCTTCCCACCTTGGAGTTGCGACTCCGCGGATCGTGGGCTTGTCATGGGCCAAGTTGGAACACCCCTGCAGGGTTATGAACTTTCGAAAGCCATGCCCGCGGTTATGTGGCAGATGGGAATTTGTTAATATCCGGTTGTAGAAAACTTGACACCATGTTCCAATACACTACCAGCGTGAGTACCGTGACTGTCATTTTCCGAAAGGGATTCGGGAAGTGAACACGGTGGGGTTATGTTTGACTTGCTAGTTAGGATCACTTCGTGATCATCTCTCGACCGAGGCACTTCTCTTCTCGCTCTCTTTTACATAAGCTAGGCTAGTGCTGCTGCAAACTCTTGTTCTTTCTTCAGCCTTGTTCCACACCCAAGGCTTGGATAGTCGTGTTACCCGGGAATGGGATTGCTGAGTCCTCTGTGGCTCACAGTTACTTCACCACACCAGATGCAGGTACTATGGTGAGCTACACAGGCGATGTCACTGAGCTAGACTGGGAGTACGACGAGGAGCGTAGCCGTTACTATGTGAACTATCCGGTTGATCAGTAGAGCTTCTACTAGGATTCGATCTAGACTTGTGGTTCTAAGTTATGTTTGGTATCTTTCATTTGGATCTTCACCCTTAGATGGGTTGTGATGTTTTTTTGAATGATGTTTGAACATGTAATGATTTGTGTGACGTGGCGAGTGTAAGCCAACTATCTTTTCAGCTTTCATCCCTATTTTACATGAGATGTGCAAAGGTACCAAACTTGCGATCATTCCAGAATGGGCTTATATCTTTAAGTCGTGCCTCGACACGTAGGATATATAGTCCCATCCTGGGCATTACAAGTTGGTATTCAGAGCCTTCTCCGACCTAGAAGCCCCCACTGGTTGATCGAATCATTGACGGTCGAGTCTAGGCACACACTTAAATGTTTTGAGTCCTATATTTATATCGGAGAGTAGGATTTCTTTTGCTCCTCATCTCTTTTCACTCTGGCGAGGACTCCTGACGACTACTCTTGCCTCTTCTACTTTCAAAAAATGCACCATATTTTTTTAGGAATCTCGCGAGTATTGTTGGATTGTTTCGATGTCTTTGTGACGAGAATATTGTTCTCGATGCCTCCTGACATTAGGGGTTGTGGCAGTGTCCCGGGGAGTTGAGCTTCGGAGTATTGTCGTCACAAACATATCGTGGCAGTTCTAGAGTACTTAAGACGGACGACATCGAAAACTGTCCTATACGGTTGATGGCAAGATAACCCCGACATCACCCAGTACTGGGGAGGTAGTTTGGGAGTATTGCCATAGCTTGTATAGTAGATGCATTTCGAAGGTCCGAGAACAACTGGTTATGTGTTGAAGGATGGATACAGCTGGATGTAGGATTAGAGTTGGGTGCGCGATGCTTCCCCTGTATCCCCAACACCTGATTGCATAACTGGAAACTTTCGGAAATTAATAGGTGGGTTCATCCACTAGATCGTAGGCATTCTTCCAACGAATGCAGGTTACGGAGTTCGGGGTTCTACATTGAGTGACGTGGTTTTATGGCCGATGTCCCGATCGGGAGTTGCATCTTAAAGGGTCCTTGGCTATGATGATCCGGGGATTGCAAAACCCTTTCGTAACATGTTCCATAAGCTTACAGCACAAAGATGTCGAACGAAGCTCCTATCTTGTGTTTGTTCTATCTGTACCTTGTTGTTTTCTTATTTACCTTTTGTCCCCCAGTGGCTTCTCGTGAAGATTATTGTTATCATTTAACTGAGAATTTCATTCGTTCCTCTTGTTCGAATGATTCTTGTGAAGACTATGTTGCATTTCTATCCGTTGTTTCAGCTTATACCTTCTTTCAATCAAATGGCTGATTGGTGGTCATCTATTTCAGGATGGCTCCGAAACGGGTTCCCAACGCTAACCCAGAGGGTGAAGAGGTTCCAGATCGTCCTCCTTCCCCTCCTCCTCCGTCTGAGGCCTGGAGAGCGATTATGCAGACTACAAACCAGAACACCCAAATGCTTATGCAGATGATGCAGCAGATGCAAGCAAATCAAGCAAATCAGGGTGCTCCAGGGAACCAAGGCAATCTCTTCAACCAACAGCACCATGCTACGCTCAACCAGTTCTTGGCTAATCAACCAAAGGCTTTCAGTTACTGTGTCGACCCTCTCGATGCTGAAGATTGGATTACTGATATCAAGAAGCATTTTGAGTGCAGTAACGTAAGGCCTGAGGACTATGTGAAGTTTGCAGCCTTCCAACTCAAGGACCAAGCAGCTGGCTGGTGGCAGCAGTACAAAGACTCCAGAGAAGGGCGAGATGAATGCCATATCTCAAATTCCGGTGGTTAACGAATACGAAGACGTCTTTCCTGAAGAACTTCCAGGCATGCCTCCACATCGTCAAGTGGAATTCGTCATTGAACTCGAGCCGGGTACTGAGCCAGCATGCCGGCGTCCGTACAAGCTCTCTCCTAAAGAGTTGAAGGAGTTGAATAAACAGCTTGATGAACAGGAGCGTATGGGTCTGATCAGGCCTAGTACGTCTCCTTGGGGCTGTGGTGTCTTATTTGTCAAGAAGAAGGATGGCACGGAGCGCCTTTGCGTCGATTACCGGCCATTGAACGAGAAGACAATAAAGAACAAGTATCCGCTCCCCAACATCAATGAATTGTTCGAGCAGCTCAAAGGAGCTAAAGTGTTCTCTAAGCTCAATCTCCAAATGGGCTATCACCAAATTCGCATTCGTGAAGAAGATATCCCCAAGACTGCCTTCAGAACGAGCTATGGCTCATATGAGTATACAGTCATGTCCTTTGGTCTCGCTAATGCTCCACCTACCTTCTCGACAATGATGCACTACATTTTCAACCCCTACACCGGCGAGTTTGTGCTTGTGTATCTGGATGACATTTTGGTTTTCTCCAAGAATGAAGAGGATCACGAAAAGCACCTCCGTCTGGTTCTCGACAGACTCCGTGAACATAAGTTCTATGCCAAGTTCTCCAAGTGCGAATTCTGGCTCGATAAGGTCTTGTATCTGGGCCATATCATCTCCGCTGACGGTATTGCGGTAAACCCCGAGAAAGTTGAAGCAATTGTCAACTGGGAACCTCCTCAGAACGTCAAGCAACTCCGAAGCTTTCTTGGTCTTGCCAGCTATTGCAGAAGGTTCGTTGAGAACTTCTCCAAGATTGCCAAGCCTCTTTCCAACTTGCTGCAGAAGAATGTCAAGTACTACTGGTCTCCAGATTGTGAAGTGGCATTCAAAACTCTCAAAGAAAAGCTCGTCTCTGCTCTAGTTCTTAGTCCTCCAGATGAGTCCAAGCCCTACGAAGTATTCTGCGATGCTTCTCTTCAAGGACTTGGTGGTGTGCTTATGCAGGACAAGAAAATTGTGGCTTACACTTCTCGTCAGCTGAAGCCAAGTGAGAAGAAATACCCCACACATGATCTTGAACTAGCAGCTGTGGTACATGCTTTGATTACGTGGAGACACCTTCTGTTGGGCAGAAAAGTCGACATCTTCACCGATCACAAGAGCTTGAAGTACATCTTCACACAGCCGAATCTGAACCTCCGCCAGACTCGTTGGGTCGTAATGATCCAAGAGTATGATCCAAGCATCGAATACACTCCTAGCAAGGCGAATGTGATTGCAGATGCTTTGAGCAGAAAGGCATATTGCAACAACCTCCTTATCAAGCCGTTCCAGCCTGAGCTTTGTGAAGCATTCAGGAAGCTCAACCTCCAAGTTGTTCCGCAAGGCTTTCTTGCAAATCTTCAAGTTGCTCCTACCTTGGAAGATCAGATCCGTGAGGCCCAACTTAGTGATGCTATGGTGCAGAAAGTGATACATGGTATTGCAAAGGGTACTCCTAAATACAAGTGCTATCGCGTTGATGAGAGAGTTACCTTATTCTTTGAGGACAGACTTGTGGTTCCCAAAGGTGATCTCAGGAAGCTCATAATGGACGAAGCACATGATTCCCTCCTTTCCATTCATCCTGGTAGTTCCAAGATGTACCAAGACCTCAAGCAATCTTACTGGTGGACTCGCATGAAAAGGGAGATGGCCCAATTCATGAATGAATGTGATGTCTGCAGGAGAGTGAAGGCAGAGCATCAATGTCCAGCCGGTCTTCTCCAACCTCTTCCTATTCCCGAGTGGAAATTCGGCCACATTGAAATGGATTTCGTCACTGGCTTTCCTAAGTCCAAGAGAGGGAATGATTCTATCTTTGTGGTGATTGACAAGCTTACCAAAGTCGCTCACTTCCTTCCAGTCAAAGAATCCATCAATGCAGCTCAACTGGCAGAATTGTATACTTCCAGAATTGTGTCCTTACATGGCATTCCTCAAGTTATCTCCTCAGACCGTGGAAGTTTGTTCACTTCTAAGTTCTGGGACTCCTTTCAGTCTGCCATGGGCACTAAGATTCGTTTCAGCACTGCATTTCACCCTCAGACTAGTGGTCAAGTCGAGCGAGTGAATCAGATTCTAGAAGATATGCTCAGAGCCTGTGTCATATCGTTTGGCATGAAATGGAAAGATTGCCTTCCATTTGCCGAGTTCTCTTACAACAACAGCTTCCAAGCAAGTGCCGGCAAAGCTCCGTTTGAAATCCTCTATGGCAGAAAGTACCGTACCCCTCTCAACTGGTCCGAGACTTGCGAACGTCAACTTCTTGGCAATGACTTGATCTCAGAAGCCGAAGAGATGTGCAAAGTCATACGTGAGAATCTCAAGGCCGCTCAGTCACGTCAGAAGAGCTACTATGACGGCAAGCATCGTGATTTGGCCTTCAACATTGGGGATCATGTCTATCTCCGTGTTTCTCCTATAAAAGGCACCCAAAGATTCGGTATCAAAGGAAAGCTTGCTCCTAGATACATCGGGCCTTTCAAGATCCTTGGCAAAAGAGGCGATCTAGCCTATCAACTTGAGCTCCCTTCCAATTTCGCCAATGTTCACGATGTGTTTCATGTGTCTCAACTCCGCAAGTGCTTCAAGACACCTGAACGCACCATTCCGTTTGAGGAGATTGATCTTCAACAAGACTTGTCTTACCGAGAGCATCCAGTTGCTATTCTCGAAGAAACCGAGCGCAAGACCCGCAACAAGTCCATCAAATTCTTAAAAGTCAAGTGGTCACACCATACCGACCGAGAAGCTACGTGGGAATGAGAAGATCACCTTCGTTCCGAGTACCCTTCCTTCTTCCAGTCCTAGATCTCGGGACGAGATCTTTTTGTAGTGGAGGAGAGTTGTAATGCCCCGGATGTAATACTTTCCCTTTTGGGCAATATATATATCTTTGGCTCCATTAGTTCCATTCCGGGTTCTTCGTCTTTTCGGGTTTTCATCGTTTTGTCGTGTGCGTGTGTGCATCCATCCATATCATGTTGTCATGTGCATCGCATTGCATTTGTGTTGTCGTTTGCATCCGGTCCCACTCGTTTCTTCCCATTGTCCGTTTCGAGTTCCGGAGCTCTCTCACGTGTCCGTGGCATCCCCGAGGCCTACTTTGGTGTTTGGCCGTGTAACGTTTCCGGTTTGGCGTGAGACTTGTCGTGCGATGTTGTTTTGGTGTGTGTAACCCGCCTGTCAAATCTCGTCGCGTTTGGAGTTCGTTTGGTGCTCCAACAGTTATTCTCATGGGCTGAAAGTACCTCCTCTTTGAGGCACAAGACACCCCTCCAACAGCCCACCAAACCAACTCAAACCCCTCCCTTCATCCAGGCCATCCAATTGTGATCGTCTGGCCGAAAATCTCACCTCATTTGGACAACCCTAGCTCCTTGTGCCTATATAAACGTCCTCCTTCCCCAATTTTTGCGCCCAGAAACCCTAATGCTTCCACAGTTCGCCGCCGGTGCTTCCACCGTTGAAGCGCGGTGCTTCCACCGTTGAGTCGCCGTGCTTCCGACGTCCCAGCGAGCCGTTCTTCCGAAGTCTCCGTCCGTGCTTCCGAAGTGCACTCGCCGTGCTTCCGTCCGACGAGTGGGCCCCGCGCCGTCATCTCCTTCCTCCGCCGCCCGTCTTCCCCGCCGCCGGCCGCTCCTCCGCGCTGCCCTCTCCGGCGAGGTGCCCTGCCGCCAGGCCAACGCGTCATCGCCGCCGCCTCCTTCCGTTCCCGCGCCGCCGGCCGGGCAGGTCGCCGCCGCCGCCGACCCCGCCACCAGCCGCCGCCTCCTCCCCTCGGCTCCCGCCTCCCGCCGGCCAGGGAGCCAGCCGCCCCGTTGCCCGAGGCCTCCGGCCTCCACCGCCGGTCGATCTCCCCCCGATCTGGAGGATCTCCTCTCCTTCGATCCGATCAGCTGGGAGCCCTAGCGGGCCGAAGCCCACTCCGCAGATCCGGCCCGTTAAGCGCCCGATCCGTCAGCCCGCTTCGCTCGATGGACCCGCTCCAGATCCGTCCCGCTCCGAGGCCGCGTTGACATTGACGTTGACTGAGGTTGTTTTTTTCACTAAGTCCCTGGAGTTTTTACATGTCTGATGCTGTTTTATATTGTGGATAACTTTTTGTGTGATGGTCCGATTTGAGCAAATGATATGTCAAAATGATCGTGGTGACATGTACTAAGTTTTGTTCCATTGTGCCATGCATGTTTGAGGTCATCAAGATGTCTTAATCTTCATGAGAAGAGTGCTACTTGTTATAAACTGCTGTTAGTAGTTGTTTTCATGCCATGTTTGCAATGTGATAACTTGGTGCATGTTTATCCAAATGAAGCAAATGATATGTCCACATGTTCATCATGAAATGCTCTACATGTTGGTTGCTTTAGCTTGCATGATAGATTTCATCTTGCCATGTTTATCTCCTTTGCAAAGTGCTATGTGGCTGTTATGTTGTTAAACTTGTTACGAGATGCCTCGTTGAGGAGCTCGTTGCTATTGATGTGGATGTCCCCTTGATGCATGCTTAGATGTTTTGGACTCACCATCATGTGTACTTTGTTGTGGTGCTTACCACTTGCCATGCCATGCTTTGAGGTGACTTAAACTTGCTCACACATATGCCCTGATGTTACTACTATTTTAACACTTAGTGAAATTTCACTAAGTCTGGAATCTGTAATTTCCAGATGCCATGTTTGCTTGTTGTTCTAGGCAAATCCATGCTAGTTTTGGGGTGACTCTTGATGATTCCTTGTTGTATATGTTGTTGGCTATCCATTCATGCTCTCACATGCTTATTTGGGTGGTTGTAGCATATTTAACTTTTGCTTCCAAGTTGCAACAAATTACTGCTGTCAGGATTTTGTTGTCAAGTTCAATATGTCATAGCTTGTTGCTATTGATCCATGGCTCCTTTGGGGATGCTCCAATGGATTTGTTTGCTGTAGGATATGTCTAGTTTATGTCCATGCTCCTTGCCATGATGTTTGAGTGCTGTAGACTATTTATTTCTTGCTCCGAAGTTGCTATGTGGCTGTTAATTTCAGCTGGTGCATGTTTATTGTTTTGGGTGTAACTTTTAGCCCGTTGCTCCGTTTTGAGCAAGTCCTATATGTAACTTGTGTGTTTTTGCATGTATATTTATAATATCCTCATGTTATCATGTTTTGAAGCATTTTGCTTGTTTCACATTGTCTTGCTCCTTTTGCTATAACACTGTGCTTCCTATGTAGACTTTCTGTGCTTCCTAAGTGCATCTGTAGTGCTTCCATAGTGCATCAGCCATGCATCCAGTAGTTTTGTGCATTGCATCTTGTTGATTTCGTGCCTTGTGTGTTTGTGTTGAGTAGAGCCGGAAGCTGAGTACGAGTACGAGAACGAGGTTACTACCGAGGTTGAGAACGAGGAGCTCTCTTACGATCCCATCGACAACTCTTCAGGCAAGATGACGTGACCCTGATAACATTACTATCTTTGCCTATTGCTAGAAGTATCGCTCTATAGTTTTGCCTCGATGCCCATGTTTTCCTGTCAGCCTCCTATTGTAACCATGAACCTGTTTAACCACCCTACCTATGCAAACCATTGATTGGCTATACGTAGGTTTCGCTCAGCCCCTCTTATAGCATTGTTAGTTGCAGGAGAAGATTGAAGATTCTTGCTTCTTGTTGAAGCTTGTTGGGATATCACACTATATTAATTATTAAATGAAATCATCTATATATTGGTAATGGGCCGAAGGCTAAGCCTTTTGCTTGGTGTTTTGTTCCACTCATGCCGCCTTAGGAACCGTATAAACCGGTGTTATGTTCCTTGATTATGCGTTCCTCACACGGTTGGGTTTATGGGACCCCCTCGATAAACCGCTAAGTGCTAAGTCTTTTCCAGCAAGTCCCAACATTGGTACTATTTGCCTAATAACTAAAACTCGAGGATTGGTAAAAACCTGTAGAATCGCCCATCCGGTCGTGGCCTGAGACTAGATACGCGCGGCTATTGTCAGGGTGTCGGCACGCCGGGAGGATTTGCTGGATTAGCCTTACCTTAGTCGAAGTATCTTGAGCACGGGATTCCGAGGATACTCGTGCCTTCCCACCTTGGAGTTGCGACTCCGCGGATCGTGGGCTTGTCATGGGCCAAGTTGGAACACCCGTGCAGGGTTATGAACTTTCGAAAGCCGCGCCCGCGGTTATGTGGTAGATGGGAATTTGTTAATATCCGGTTGTAGAAAACTTGACACCATGTTCCAATACACTACCAGCGTGAGTACCGTGACAGTCATTTTCCGAAAGGGATTCGGGAAGTGAACACGGTGGGGTTATGTTTGACTTGCTAGTTAGGATCACTTCGTGATCATCTCTCGACCGAGGCACTTCTCTTCTCGCTCTCTTTTACGTAAGCTAGGCTAGTGCTGCTGCAAACTCTTGTTCTTTCTTCAGCCTTGTTCCACACCCAAGGCTTGGATAGTCGTGTTACCCGGGAACGGGATTGCTGAGTCCTCTGTGGCTCACAGTTACTTCACCACACCAGATGCATGTACTATGGTGAGCTACACAAGCGATGGCATTGAGCTAGACTGGGAGTACGACGAGGAGCGTAGCCGTTACTATGTGAACTATCCGGTTGATCAGTAGAGATTCTACTAGGATTCGATCTAGACCTGTGGTTCTAAGTTATGTTTGGTATCTTTCATTTGGATCTTCACCCTTAGATGGGTTGTGATGTTTATTTGAATGATGTTTGACCATGTAATGATTTGTGTGACGTGCGTGTAAGCCAACTATCTTTTCAGCTTTCATCCCTATTTTACATGAGATGTGCAAAGGTACCAAACTTGCGATCATTCCAGAATGGGCTTATATCTTTAAGTCGTGCCTCGACGCGTAGGAGATATAGTCCCATCCTGGGCATTACAGGGCTAGACCTCGCGAGGAGAACAACATCAAGACCCCCTCAGGAGCGGCCTCGGCAAGGTTGCTCCGGACGGGCAGAGGATCCAAGGCCAGGCCTGCCTCAGGAGGAGGCAGTGACGTAAGCAGTGACGCACCGCGCCAGCGAGTGCCAGCGCCCGCCAGCGGCACAGTTGCCGTTTCGGTGAAAAGGAGGCAGCGCAGGTGCAGGTTCCTGAGGAGCGGGATAAAGGTTTCCCTATTTGTGCAACAAGACCGAAGACCGCAAGGACGGCAGGGAGGATGTCACCATCGAGCCCACCACCGCGTCACCGCCTGATCCTTTTGCAGGCGAAGACTGCTTTTGTTAGGATAGGAACGTCCTTGTGTTCCCGCTCAAAAATGGCTGTTGTGGGATCCCTTCCCGCCTAAACATTTCGGGGGAAGATGACCCTGGCCACCTATATAAGTAGCTAGGATCCCCACTATGAGGGGGAAGAGATGAAGCAGATCCATAAACTCTGCCTTCACGCAACGGAGCAAGAACTCTTGCCTCCTGACCCTCCTGAGCTCGGGAACCACTGTACTAGTTCATACTCTAGCCGTCCTGAGGCCAATCCACCAAAGCAGGAAGTAGGGTTTTACACCACAAGGTGGCCTGAACCTGGGTAAACTCTTGCGTGCTTCACTTGTTGTTTGCTTGAATCTCTTCACTAGACGAGGGCGAGACGCTAGATACACGTGAGTGGGAGAGATCTTCGTTCACGCCCCTGTGTTCGAACTTCTTGGGTTTGCGGAGCCCGTAATCCGACAGAGCCCTCAATGGACTCGCGTAGCCGTTACCTTTCATGGGTTGAAGTCTCCATCATGATGTACGATAGCACCACCTATCGGAACCACGCCAAAAACATCCGTGTCTCCAATTGTGTTTGAACACTCCAATCCCATCACTTTACTTTCTTTCAAATTGCATGCTTCATGTTGCTCTTCACCGCCCCGCACGTCTCCATCGCCGGAGCATGCCGAGCCACCGTCTTCCTCGTCATCGGCGACCAACTCCGTTGAGGTCTGTGTAAATCCCGTAATTTTCGTTTTCACAAAAATATTCAAACTTCGAAAAATTGTATCTCCTAGACCGTAAGTCGGAATTCGACAAATAAGATATCTCCGGATTTGTTGGAACCTGTAGTTTTTTTATAGAATTATAAAATTTCACTTTTGAGAGAATAATAATGTAGTTTTGATTTAAATAACAAATTGAGTAATTTTGCTATATCTTTTAATCTGTAATTCATATAAAACATTTATTTTACCAAAAATTCTCCTTAGAACTACACCTTTCTGCTAGGACAATTCTTTATTTTTTTTAACTATGTATTGTTACCGTTTTATCCCAACACCTAAACTTGACTTTCTTTAGTCATAATCTGACATCCTCATCCAAATAAATTTTATTCCTAGATAGACCCTCTTAGAAAGATTGTGTGGTCAATGCTTGCTTGAACCATTGTTACGTGAATGTGGATATGTTAGTTGTCTTACTTAAGTTATCTATCACATTAGATTACGACGAGTGTGATGGTGAATTTTACGAGGAGGTACAACCGTGGGACTACGAAACCGTATGCAAGTTGCAAATTTATCATGCTTCGACCTATAGTTTCGTACTATGCATATTTCTTTGAATTTTAATACTATGCATGTTTTACAAATTTTTTGCAAAGTATTATTACTAGCTAGAGCCTTAGGTTCAAGACTTACTACCATGCTTGGCCGCGCTTGCATAAATGGGTGGGTTGAAAATCAAACAAGTTTTAAACAAATAAACTTGCCCTCTTTTGGGGCAACGTTTTGTGAAAACTTTTGAAAAACAAAAACTATATATTATTCTACTTCTACTCTCTGGGCGGAACGGTATGATGGGAGCATCTACAAGTGATTGCGCCCATCGGGGTCTTGCAGTGATTGCGCCCGACTGGGGTCTTGCACACAGGTTTTTGGTGGGGACCGCCGTCCAGGGGACCGAGATCTTCGAAGAACAGTTTGATGTAGCTTCCAGTATGGCCACATGTTATTATGGCTCTGGCTTAGCTTTTCCTTATCGGGAAAACCTTATTCAGGTATGGTCATCGAAGATGGGTCTTAATGGCCAAGGGAGCGGACCGTGCTAGAACTAATTAAAGGGGGCCATTTGGAAAGGCTTCATCACAACTCCTCCCGGTCACACACCCAAAGTGGTGTCACGGCAAAAGGGTTGATTGTGTCATGTGGGGAATGTGTATGACCTCTACAAAGGGTTAAACCTAATCGATTAGTCGTGCCCACGGTTACGGGCATATTTGAGCAACTGAAGACTTGGACTGAAGAAGAATATCCCCTCTCTTTTCTAAACATCTGTTTTGAGGGTTAGGTTGAGGATTGAGCATAGTGAATGTGTTTCACTTCAACCATATATATGTTTTACCAAAATCGGAGAATGAGCTTTGGTGTGTATATCCAAAGTCTCACTCCTATCTTTTATACTAAAAACTATTTTTATGTCAAAAGAAGTTTATAAAAAATTAGTATAGGAGAAAATTGGCTTTATGCAAATGAAACCTCCACCTATACTTACCATGTATATATATTCTATTAAACTTCCCTTTGCAACTTGCGAGTACATTCAATGTACTCATCTACACCCGTCATGTGCAGATCTCGATAGATTAAGAGACGATAGGGTTATGGTCTACACTCAACGAGCCGAGTGGCGTTGATGGAGCCCTAACTTAACAACTATGTATTATTCCGCTATGTTATGTGCCAGCAATGAGCTGTGCCAATGGTATGTATTTGCTTAATTTTGGATCTACCGTTGTAGTAAAATGATGTATATTTTACTGATATTCATTCTTGTTATTGTGTGTGCTAGCTATGATCCAGGGATAGCACAGTAAGCATAGAGACTTGGATTTTGTCAAATTCGGGTCGTGACAGACCCCTCACATTTGCGCAAGATGAAGGGCACCATAGGACAACACCATAATAAAATATATAACTCATACCAACCACGATCACGATTAGCCCATAGGACAGAACAGATCTACTCAAACATCATAGGATAACCATATATCACTGAATAGTAATATATAGTGATGAGAACCATGTTTAAGTAGAGAATTATAGCCGGTTGCGGGAGAGAGGACCATTGTAGATAGACGTGGGATGGTGATGAAGATGTTAGTGAAGATGACAGAGTTCTTGGGTGTGACGCACCCGATTTGACCGTGCACTAATCATACACGCAAATGTGTATGACCAAGATCAGTGACTCACTGGAAGATATCACAACACAACTATAGACACAAATTAAAGATCATGCAAGCTTCATATTACAAGCCAGGGGCGTCGAGGGCTCGAATACATAAGCTCGGTCATAAACGAGTCAGCAGAAACAACAATATTTGAGTATATACATAAGTTAAACAAGTTGCCATATGATGGCTAGCAGAAACAGGGATATAGATCGAAGAGGTGTCGGCCTCCTGCCTGGGATTCTCCTAAACTGGTCATCGGTGGACTCCAAATAGTAGTAGCATCCGTCGGGGTAGTAGTAGTCATCGGCGGTGGCATCTGGCACCTGGACTCCACCATCTGGTTGCATCAACCGATAAGAAAAGAAAAGGGGGGAAAGGAGGAGCAAAGCCAATGTGAGTACTCATCCAAAGTACTCGCAAGCAAAGATCTACACTACATATGCATGGTTATCTATAAAAAGGGGTAATATATGTGGGCTAAATTGCAGAATGCCAAAATAAGATGGGGAAACCTAGTCCTATCAAAGACTACACTTCTGGCAGCCTCCATCTTGAAGTAGTAGGAGAGGGTAGTTGGAATAGTAACAAGTATCATCGTTTAGCATAATCCTACCGGCGATCCTCTCCTCATCACCCTGTGAGAGAGCAATCACCGAGTTATATCTGAAACTCATCTGGGTGTGTTTTATTAAGTATCCGGTTCTAGTTGTCACAGGTCGAATACAACTCCAAGTCGTCTTGTTACCGTGGACACGGCTATTCGAATAGATTACTTCCCTGTAGGGTTGCACCACATAACCCGACACACTTGATCAGTCTGGACGGACACACTTTCCTGGGTCATGCCCAGCCTCTGAAGATCAACACGTCGCAGCCTACCAAGACCCGATGGAGAGGTCAGCACGCTGGTCTAAATCCTAAGCGTGCAGGGGTCTTGGGCCCATCGCCCTTTGCACTCCTGGACGTTGCGTACGCAGCTGGTGAGCATACCTAGCAACCTCCATTACAAAGGAAGTTGCGTTACATGGTCCAACCCGGCGCGCGCCGCTCAGTCGCTGACGTCCGGAAGGCTTCGGCTGATACTACGACCTCGGTTGCACATATCTTGTCCCGCGTGGCAGTTAGTGCATATAGGCCAACCACCCAACTCAGATCAAATATCCAAACTCATTTAGCGTGTTATTATGTAATAACCACGGACAATGACCAGGGACCAGGCCACCTCTCTACTTGGTGTCTCAAAGTTCACTGTCGCTCCACTACAAAGAATCACTCGGGGCAGTCGGGAACCCAGGCCCACCACTATCTGGATGGAACCACATGTCCTTTCAGCCCCCACATCGGAATCACTTGCAGGTACTCTATGAGCCGACCCGACTTTAGTCACATCATGTAATATGTATATCATGTATGTATGTATATACCTGTGATCACCTCCCGAAGTGACCACGGCTCGATAATATAGCATGGCAGACGGACAAGGATGTAGGGCCACTAATGGTATACTAACATGCTATACTAAGCATTTAGGATAGTAGGTAAGGTATCAACAATAGCAACAATGACATGCTATGCAATAGAATAGGAGCTATCGAATCAACAACATTAGCAAACCTAATGCAAGAGTAAGAGAGAAGAGAGTGGGTGATATCTGGTCGATCAAGGGGGGTTTGCTTGCCTGGAAGCTCTGTCAAGAAGGAGGGGCGTCAACGCCATAGTCGATCGGGGTAGCAACAGTGGCATCAGTCTCGCAGTCTAAGGAGAGAAGAGGGGGGAGAAACAATAAATACAATGCAAACAGATGCATGTCATGGTAATAAAAGGTGCTAGGCGTGATCTGACGCAGTACTACGCGATACTGACGAAGGGGGAACACATCCGGGAAAGTATTCCATGTGTTAGGCATTTTAGACAGATGAAACAGAGGGGGGCAGTTCCATGTTCGCTATGCTAGGGACGTGTCACGGACGAACATAGTGCGTATTCGGAATCATTGTATTTCTCCCAGCCATTTTCATGTATAAACATTTTCATCCGAGTTACTATTTATTTTATATGAATTTCCAAAGTTTAAATGATTTTATGGATTTATTAATTCGAATTAAAAAAGGAATTTGCTATATGTACCCACTATTGTACCCATCGAGAGGGGCTAAGAGGCTGACAGTGGGTCGGCGGGGTCTAGTCGGCAATGGTTGACCCAGTCCATATTTGGCCGGTCAACAGATGAATAGTACAAGTGGCTCCCGCATGTCATAGGCCCATTTTAACAGATTGTTTAGTTCAGTTTAATTAGCGGTGGGACCCCACTATTAGTGACCTTCGTTAATTAGACTTTAAAAATTTATTTAGTTAGTAGTAGGACCCGCATGTAATAAGCACTTGACATAATAAAGGTTATTTAATAGAGAGGACACAACATGCCATTTGCACATTAGACTACTTAGAAATTATAAACTAACCTAAACCGATGCTAACTAGGGACGACCACACGCAAAGACCACGACCCATGGCTGGTCATGCACAGTGGTGCAAGCAGCCATGGCTTGCAGCGGTAGCCGCAACTAGCAGGCAGTGGCGTCAACTAGCAAACAATGGTATCGGGTAGCAGCGGCAACTAATGTAGCTACCTGCAGTGGTGCAGTAGCAAGCAAGGCCGCGGTAGCAGCATAAGCAGTTTAGCACAGCAGGAAGCGGCCAGAAGTAGCAGCCAGTGGTAGCCAGTAGCGGTAAGAAAAGCAGTAGAACAGCTAGCAGAGCAACAACATCAGATAGAGCAGCAACGCAACAGCAACAACAAGAGAAGCAGGGGCGTGAACATGTATGCACGCGTGGGCGTAGGCAGAGGACAACTAAGGCCAAGCACGACCAAGGGTGGCGCAGGGCGCGGGCTGTGCTCCGACTGGCCAAGGCGGGAGCGGGCAAGGCGCGTGGCCAAGGCGCGCATAGGGCGGCCATGTCACGTGTGGAGGCATGGCTGGGCGTAGCCGATCGCGGCTAGAGGTCCGCGGCGGTGCGACTTTGGACAGGGGATAGGGTGGCGATCTGCGGCGATAGTAGCCATGGGGAAAAGTGGGGGATCGAGGGAGGAGCTCACTTCGGAGCTCGTGGCGGAGTCGTTGAAGCCGAAGGAGCTCGGGATGGCACGGATCGAAGCGATGGACGTGACGGTGCAGATGGAAAGAAGAGGACGATGGTGATGATTGGTGGCTTCCCATCTCAGACCTGATGGCGTAGACGACGAAGATGATGATTGCGCTCCTCCTGGACATGTTCGTGTGGCTCGGGGATGACCTTGGATGCGACAATGATGATGGCGCTGCGGCGAGAACGCTCGGGCGAGAAAAACAGTCAGGGAAAGGGCGGGCAAGGGGGAACAAGTGTGCTAGTGTTTGCAAGGCCGGTCGATGGCTCCTTATCCATCGGGCAGACATGCGGGATGCCCAACACGCATACCCAGCTCCGGCCATATGGTGGCTGGATGTGTGCCACGATCTCTGTCTTGCATAGGGAAAGGGGATGACCCCCATTTGGCCGGGCCAATGCATTGTAGCGGTTGGGCCGAAGTGAAATACATACTTTTCTTATTTATTATTTAGCCTTAGATACTGCTTTCTATTTCCTTCAACTATCATTTGATATTTGTCAAACATGAAATTTGGCACATAAATAAGATGCAATATTTCGGGGATGCACAAATAGTTTCAATTTATTTTGAAAATTTAAAACAACTTTCTATTTTGAAAATTTAAATAAGATGCTTAGAAATATGCAGGTTTGATTCATTGGAAATGAATTGGAGAGTTATGCCATGTTCTGATGCTGAGAGTTAAGCGTGTGAACACGATTTGGTAAAGGTAGCAGTGAGATGCCATGTAGGAGTACATGGTGGGTTGTCTCACTGGAACCGTCTTTAAGAACTGAGTTTTGTGTATGTCGTCCAAGACTAGCTACTACCACAGATTGGGTTCCGGTAACTCGGCACCTCTCGGCTTATTAATCACCTCGATCTCTGTCCAGAAGTTGCAACTAGTTTCTGGTGTTTGTAGACAGTGTTATTTCTCTACTAAGTGGTACCCGGCAGGGTGTACTTGGGACATACTAGGCACAGTGGCTCGGTGTATGGAGTGGCACCCGTATAGTGGGCTCGGGAACCCTGCACACATTGTTTGAGGCCGTTATGGAAACGTCGGCTGGACTTCCCTTGCGGATTTGACCTCAGATTGGCGATAAACCTGGACTAGAGTCTTGTGTGGTTAGTCAGGTCATGGCCGACACCCTCGCCAGGCTTCCGCTTGAAGGTTGCCGAGATACATGACGTGTACATGGCGGTAAGTGACGAGAGCGTGTGAGAAGGAGTACACCCCTGCAGGGTTATGATGATCTATTCGAATAGCCGCGTCCGCCGATATGTATTGCTTGGATCCTTATATGATACATAGACAACTTAAAGTGGATACTCTAAAATGGTTAAGACAAGTATGAGTGCTACAGATGGCCTTCTCGTAGGGAGACAGGAATGAGACCATAGTAGTGCATTGATGTGGTGATTAGTGGACTCGTGTGTGCCTTCTCACCTCAAATGAATTACTGATAGTAGTAGTACAGGATAGCCACCGAGTCAAAGCTGGCTTGCTGCAGCCAAACCCCACTTTACCCTTCTTGATACTAATGCATGTATGATAGGATCTGATGTAAGTCTTGCTGAGTACCTTTGTACTCACGTTTTTTTAATTTATGTTTTGTAGAGAGACCTTAGTCTCACTAGTAGTTCCGCATAGACCTCGACGGTTAGCTTGTTACTTCAGCTACGATCTTGTACCCTTGAGAGGGTCTTGTAGATAGTCAGGCTTGATAGCCTTATTCCCTTTCAGATGCCTATACCCAGACATGTTTATGCTTTCGTTGCCTATATGCTCTGTATGTTGGGTCATGAGACCCACTGCTTGTAATAAATGATATGTTGGCTCTTTTGGGCCTTTATCTATATGAGTTGTTGAGTTATGTTGTGATGCCATGTTGTACAACACATACTTGCATGTTATGCGTGCATGTAACATGTATTGCTATGTGTTGGATCCGACACCTAGTTGTTTATTCTTGGTAGCCTATCTTATGGGGAAATGCCTCCTAGTGCTTCCAGTGAGCCTTGGTAGCTTGCTACTTCTCCGGAACACATGGATTGACCGGCATGTGTCCATCCTTACTCCTGTGTCTGTCCCTTCCGAGAAATGTCACACGGTGTATACATGAGTCCTGTTAGCTTGCTACAGCCCGGCAACACTCGCTACTGACCGACATGTGCATTGATGGGTCATGTATGCATGTCCCTATAATTTAGCGCCGCTTTGGTTTTATGACTTGTCATGTTGGTCCGGGTTCTCTATCATATGGATGCTAGCGATACTATTATATACGTGGGCCAAAAGGCGTAAACGGTCATGGGCCATGTAAGGTGGCACCCATGGGGATACCGTGCGTGAGGCCGCAAAGTGATATGATGTGTTACATGCTAGATTAGTGTGGCTTAGGATTGGGATCCCGACAGCTTTGGTATTAGAGCCTGACTGACTGTAGGATTACCAAGCCAAACTGGTCGAAGTTGAGTCTAGAAATTCTTTAGTTATATAGGGAATTGATTGTGGAAGGGAACATAAGGCTCTTTTTACTCCTTATACCTTATGTCCTTCTGAAATCTGAGTCATCCTATCTTTCCTACGGGGTTAAGGAACTAGGATTTCTCTTCTGTCTATCAGGATCACGAGTTACTATTTTGTAGACCCATAGGATTGTTTGATCAGAGTCATACTACAGTTTCGAGTACTTCCTATGTAGTTTTACTATCATAGAGCCTTGAGTGATGATGTCGAGTATGGTACTACCCCATCTTTTGTAAGATGTCTCATTTTGAGCATTTTACTGATGTTTTGCTGCCCAAATTGTCCTAGGAATTAGAGACATTCTAATGCCTTCACGATGCATTATGCATCCTATACTTCATGTTGATTCCGTCCTTGGTTTCGTTTCTCATGATGCCGTCAGTTACCCAAGGTTCAGTTGCTCATAGCCAGAACCACGGAGGTGGCAGGGATAAGGAGGATCCTCCCGACTAGCCTTCGTTGGCAGAGTTCAAGCTAGAGGTTGAGATGAACAAGCGTGAGACTAATAGCTTGTTGGCACGTATTAAGGAGAACACCGCCCATCGGCATAATGAGTTGGTTTCCGGACTTCATTGGCCTGAACCCACCCACCTTCCATCATTCCATTGAGCCACTCGATGTAGATGATTAGCTCCGTAGCATCACTCATAAGCTACGTTCCGCGAACGTGGCTGAAGGTAACAAGGACACCTGTGCTACATATCACCTGGAAGGTCCTTCTAGTATTTGGTGGTAGAACTATGAGGTTAAGCTTCCAGCTGGCCAGATTCCTACCTGGAGAGATTTCACTGAGTCTTTTTGTGAGCATCACATTCCTCAGGCTCTCATCGACCGCAAGAGGGAAGAGTTATGTAATCTTACCCAAGGTAAGATGGTTGTTGATGCTTACAATAGAGAGTTTGGGAACCTCGCCCGCTATGCCACATAGGAGGTGTCCAAAGACGCCAAGAAGCAAGCTAGGTTCCGGAAGGGTCACAACCCTAAGGTGCATCGTGATCTCCACCTGCACCATTGTGATACTTTCCAGGCTCTTGTGAACAAGGCCATTAATGCAGAGACAACTCAGCTCACTTACGAGGAGTCACGTAAGCACACCTGTGATTTGGGTTCTTCATCTGGCTCTAGCTCTCAAAAGCGTTGGATTTGGGTTCCGAACACTGCTCTTCCACCCGAATATGCACCGAGGCCATCCCATGTGGTGCCTCCCCCAGTTCAGCAGTATGCTCCACCCATGCCTATTGGTAGACCGGCTGCCAATGTGGGTCCGTGTCCTAATTCAGGGACTTGCTTCACATGCAGAGAGCCAGGACACTATGCCCGTGACTGCCCTCAGGCCAGCTATGCTCCACCCCAGCTTGAGAAGTCTGCTGGCCGTGTTAAGCCATCAGGCAAGATGATCAGTTCCAAGCCAGATCCCACTTGAAGTGGACATGTGCATCACGTCTCAGCTAAAGACGCTCATGATGATCCGAATGTCGTTCTTGGTAGACTCTTTGTCAACTAACATCCAACATCGGTTCTATTCTATACTCGAGCATCTCACTCTTTCATTTCCGAAGGCTATGCTCGTTTGCACGACATGTCATTTTGTGATATGCCAACTCCACTCGAAATCCAAACTCCAGGGTCTAGATGGCAAACTACCAGAATCAGCTATGGTAATGAAATCCTTGTTGACATACTTGTATTCCTTGCATCACTTATAGCTCTCAAGTCCTCAGATATTAACATCATCTTGGGTATGGACTGGATGATAGTTCATCATGCCCAGATTGATTGTTACACTAGGTATGTTCAGCTTACACACCCATGTGGGAAGATAGTCATTGTCTCCACTAAAGTTGCAAAGCGACAACTCTATTCTCTTAATGCTAGCCCTCTCCCAAACCTTGAAGATATTATGGTAGTTCGTGACTTCCCAGATGTCTTTCCAGAGGAACTGCCAGGTATTCCACCTGACAGAGATGTCGAGTTTATCATAGTTCTTATCCCAAGAACTACCCCAATTTCAAGGAGACCTTACAAGATGGCACCCTTAGAGCTAGCTGAGCTTAAGAAACAACTTGATGAGTCCTTGCAAAAAGGTTTCATCCGTCCTAGTTCTTCTCCTTGGTCTTGTCCCGTCCTCTTCATCAAGAAGAAGGATGGTACGAATCAGATGGTTGTAGATTATTGTCTCATTAATTTGGTCATGATAAAGAACAAGTATCCACTCCCCAGGATCAATGACCTGTATGATCAGCTCGATGGATCCTCAGTCTTTTCCAACATGGATTTGAGGTTAGGCTACCACCAAATTAAGATCAGAAACGAATACATTCCCAAGACGGCCTTTGTCACTTGTTACGGCCAGTACGAGTACACCGTTATGTCCTTTGGTCTAACCAACACTCCAGCCACTTTCTTCCGCTTGATGAACTCAATCTTCATGGAGTACCTAGATAAGTTCGTCGTTGTTTACCTCGATGATATTCTTATTTACTCGAAGAACGAGGAAGAGCATGCCGAACGGCTTAGATTTGTGTTAGAAAAACTCAGAGAACACCACCTTTATGCCAAGTTCGCCAAGTGTGAATTTTGGTTGCCAGAAGTGACCTATCTAGGCTACGTGATCTCTGGTAAGGGCATTTCTTTCAATCCCGAGAGAGTTCAGGCCGTTCTTGATTGGACTCCACCTGAATCGGTTAAACAAGTTAGGAGTTTCCTTGTTCTAGCAAGTTACTATTGTTGCTTTGTTGAGAACATTTCCAAAGTTGCCAAACCTCTCACGGAACTCCTCAAGAAAGATAAAAAGTTTGAGTGGTCCCCGTAGTGTGAGCACAGTTTTCAGGAACTGAAAAGACGCCTAACTTCTGCTCCCATACTTGTGCCACCGGATTCCGCTAAGGACTTTGTTATCTATTGCGACGCCTCACGACAGGGACTAGGTTGGATTCTTATGCAGGATCGCCATGTGATTACCTATGCACCTCGACAGTTGCATCCACATGAGGAGAATTATCCTACACATGATCTAGAGCTTGCAGTCGTAGTCTATGCACTTAAGACTTGGCGACATTACCTTGTTGGTAAGCGTTGCGAGATCTACACCGATCACCAGAGTCTCAAGTATATCTTCACCCAACCATATTTGAACCTTAGGCAAAGACGTTGGTTGGAGTTGATCTCAGATTACGACTTAGGGATTACCTATACCCCAGGCAAAGCCAATGTCATGGTTGATGCACTAAGTCATAAGTCCTACAACAACCACCTCATGTTGCACCAGGGCCAACCACTTCTCCATGAGGAATTCTGCAGGCTTAATCTTCACATTGCTCCTCAAGGAATCCTTTCTACCTTGGTGGCGAAACCTACTCTTGTGGATCAAATCATAGAAGTCCAGAAGCATGATACAAGAATCTCCTGGATCAAGAAAAATATCTCCAAGGGAATTGCTGGTTGTTTCTCTATGGATGAACGAGGTGTTGTTTACTTTTGAAACCGCTTGGTGGTTCCCAAGAGTCAGCAGATGCAACAATTGGTCCTTAAGGAGGCTCATGAATCCCCCCTCACCATTCATCCCAGTAGTACCAAGATGTATCAAGACCTATGCCAGAGGTTCTAGTGGACTAGGATGAAGAGAGAAATTGCTAAGTTCACTGCTAATTGTGACGTTTGTCGTCGCGTTAAGGCAGAACATTAAAGACCTGCTGGCACCCTTCAACCTTTAGCTATTCCTGAGTGGAAATGGGATAAAGTTGGTATGGACTTCATCACCTACTTTCCCAGGACCAAGAGGGGAAATAATCTATCTTCGTAGTCATTGATCGTCTTTCCAAAGTGGCGCACTTCCTACCTATTCAAGAGAGTATCACAGCTAGTCAGCTCGCTGACTTATATATTTCTTGAATAGTGTCACTTCATGGCATCCCACTAGAGATCAATTCAGACCGTGGTAGTCTTTTCACTTCTCATTTCTGGGAGAGTTTCCATACTGCCATGGGAACCCATCTTTCTTTTGGTACCACTTTCCACCCTCAGTCAAGTGGTCAGGTGGAAAGGGTCAACCAAATTCTCAAAGACATGCTTAGAGCATGTGTTATCTCATTCAGTGGCTTGGGAGAAGTGCATTCCTTTCGCCGCGTTTGCTTATAACAATGGCTACCAATCCAGTGTCAAGAAAGATCCAATTGAGATTCTGTATGGACGAAGATGTCGTACGCCTTTGAACTAGTCAGAAACCGGTGAAAGACAATTCTTTGGACCGGACATGATCCAGGAAGCAGAAGAGCAAGTTCGCGTCATTGATGAGAATTTGAAAACATCCCAGTCTCGTCAAAAGAGCCAGTATGACCATCGTCATAAGGAAGTGGCTTATGAAACCGGCGACAAGGCTTACCTTCAGGTTACTCCTTTAAAGGGTACCCTTGTTTCAGTATCAAGGGCAAGTTGGGTCCTCGTCACATTGGTCCTTTTTGCATTCTCGCTAAACAATGAGAGGTTGCCTACCAGTTGAAACTACGTACCCACACATCTTTCCCAAGTGCAAGATGTCTTCCATGTCTCCCAACTCAGGCACTGCTTCTCGGATCCCATCCGCGGAGTGGAGCACGAAATGCTTGATCTTCAAGATAACCTCACATATCGAGAGTACCCTGTTCGCATTCTTGATCAAGAAGAGCGTGTCACTCGATGTCATAACATCAAGTTTCTCAAGGTTCAGTGGTCTCATAACTCTAAGAGAGAAGCTACTTGGGAGAAAGAAGATCGTCGTCGACTGGAGTACCCCACTCTCTTTCCACCGACTCCTGAATCTCGGGACAAGATTCTTTTGAGTGGGGGCGAGTTGTCACATCCCTAGTCTGGTAATGACCTAGTCTAGTTGTTCTTGTGTTGCATCATGTTTAAATTTCAAATGAATTCGAGATGGGGATATGTGAAAGCCTTAGAAGTCATTTTTGGAAATGATCAAGATAAAAATTGCTTCAAATAGGTCCAAGGAAATGTTCTTGTTTTTCTATGAAAATATTGCCTAGAGGAAAAATTCAAACCAATATTTTTAGGAGCTCAAAAATATTTATTTAGGGAATTTGAGTTAATCCAATAATTATTTGCATTGGATTCATATTTTCTATATATCCAAATATGCTCCAATAATTCTGGAAACTTGTGAGGGGCTTTGGAATTAGTCTTCTAGTCCCTGCAAAATTTGTCAGAAGCAACAAAATTAGTTTGGTTCAATAACCAAATTAAAACAAATGTCAGAAATAGAAAATAGGAAACAAAAAAGAAAAAGCGGGAAAACTTACCCATGGTGCGTGGCACTGTGCAGCCCAGCGGCCCAGCAGGCTAGCCAGGCCGACTGGCCAGCACTAGTTGTCCCCTTCCTTGTGCCAGGAGGACAGGGGCACGTGCCCCATGCACGCGGCCACGTGCGAGGCCACCTCCACGCAGCCTGTCTATCCCTCGATGGTCTAGACGATGCCACGCACCCCTCGGATCTCTCTCACTCTCTCCCGTGTCGATCCCCTCCTCTACCGTCCCTCTCTCCCGAGAGCGAGCGTGCCCGTGATCGCCGTTTGCCGTAGTCGTAGCCACCATGCTCCTCGCGCTCACCTGACCTGCCCAGGAGCTCCGCCTTGACGCCCTCGTCCTCTCAGATGACCCACGCAAGCCAGGACGCCCTGCAAAGCTGCCCTCGACGTCGTCTTCCTCGTCGGTGTCGCGGATCGCCGTCGTCAAATTCGTCGCCGTCCGGTCTCCCTCGAGCTTGCCGTCCTCCTTTACGGGATTTACGTGAGCTCACCGTCCGCCCCCCTCTCTCTGTTTTATTGTTCGTGCTCCGTGGCCGGGTTAACCACCGAGACCTAGACCTCATCATCGCCGGCCATGTCGCCACCATCGCGCTAGTCACTGGAGCTCGTGCCCGAGCACTTGATTATGCTCAGCACGCTCCCAGGAGCATGCAGCACCCCACCGCACGCCCTGTCGTGCAACACAACGCGTTCCTGCATGCGACCGAACTCCGCCGCCGCCGCGAGCTCCGTTTCGGCGAGCTCCGGCGCCCCCACAACCTCTCGCTTGCTCCTCTGGATGTGGGCGAGCCCGGGCTACGCCCCGGTGCTCTCAACCGCCGCCCCCGTGGCCTGTGGCGTTGACACCGACGAGCCTCGTGGTCGCTGGCATGTGCCACCGCCATGTGGGTCCGGCTTGTCAGGTACTTAATTAGTGCTAATCCGCCCCCTGTGACACTGATAGTGGGCCCCAGCCCCACTAATTAACTTAGTTAGTTTAGTTTTAACTCTATTTAACCGTGTGACACTGACGTGTGGACCCCACGCGTCAGGTTTGACATGGTCAGCGCTGTTGACTTGCTGAACCAAGCTTGATGCAGTGCTGACGCAGTAATTGATTTTCTGGATTTAAAATAAATCTTGAAATTCCAGAAAATTGCTTAAACTATAGAAAATCACAGAAATTCAACCGTAGCTCAGATTGGAATAATTTATATATGAAAATTTATCAAAAAAATCAATCTATCCATCTATACCATTTTCATGCATGACAAACCAACTTATGCCTGCTGTATAAGTGAAAACATGATAATGGCATTTAAACTACTTATTATGGAGTTTTGATATGAACCCTTGGCTCATTTGAACCTCAATTAAATTGTCGCTAGATGCATCGAGGAAAATCAAAGCATTCTTGACATGTCATGATCATGCATCATATTTGTTGCATATGCTTGTGTATTGATTGCCAGCACTGTCCTTCTCGATAGGTCCTGCTCCGGAGACCGTTCCAGGGTACGTGTGTGAGGAGCAGTGCTCTACTGTTGATCTACCAGGCAAGCAAAACCCCTTGGTCATTCCAATACAATCCTAGTCTCTTGCTCCCGCTCTCTTTTATTGCATTAGGACAACAATGATTCAACTGCTACTTGATTTTGCGATAGTTTAACCCATTCCTCTGCATGCCCTGTCATTGCCACAGTAAATAGTTGAAACCCACTAGCATGTGTAGGAGTTGATTGAGCCATCTTGTGTTCCTACCATGCCATGCCTGCTATTGCTTAGAGTTATGTCAGGTCTGATTCATTGGGAATGAATTGGAGTGTTATGCTATGTTCTGATGCTGAGAGTTAAGCGTGTGAACACGATTTGGTAAAGATAGTGGTGAGAGGCCATGTAGGAGTACATGCTGGGTTGTCTCACTGGAACCATCCTTAAGAACTGAGTTCTGTGTATGTTGTCCAAGACTAGCTACTACCAAACATTGGGTTACAGTAACTCGGCCCCTCTCGGTTTATTAATCACCTCGATCTCTGTCCAGGAGTTGCAACTACTTTCTGGTGTTTGTAGGTAGTGTTATTTTTCTACCAAGTGGTACCCGGTAGGGTGGACTTGGGACAGACTTGGCACAGTGTCCCGGTCTACCGAGTGGCACCCGGATGGTGGGCTTAGGAACCCTACATACATCGTTTGAGGCCGTGATGGAAACTTCGGCCGGACTTCGCTTGCTGGTTCGACCTCAGAGAGGTGATAAACCTGAATTAGAGTCTTGTGTGGTTAGTCAGGTCATGGCCGACACCCTCGCCAAGCTTCCTCTTGAAGGTTGCCGAGATACATGACGTGTACATGACAGTAAGTGGCGAGAGCATGTGTGAAGGAGTACACCCCTGCAGGATTATCATGATATATTCGAATAGCCGCGTCCGCGGATATGGATTGCTTGGATGCTTGTATCGTACATAGACAACTTGAAGTGGATAATCTAAAATTCTCAAGACAAGCATGAGTGCTATGGATGGCCTTCTCCTAGGGAGATATGAATGAGTTCATAGTAGTGTATTAATGTGGTGATTAGTGGACTCATGTGCGCCTTCTCACCTCAAATGAATTACTGATAGTCGTAGTACAGGATAGCCACCGAGTCAAAGCTAGCTTGCTGCAGCCAAACCCCACTTTACCCTTCTTGATACTATTGCATGTATGATAGGATGTGATGTAAGTCTTGCTGAGTACCATTGTACTCACGTTTTCCTAACTTATGTTTTGCTGAGAGACCCCAGTCTCACTAGTAGTTTCGGTGGACCTCGACGGTTAGCTTTTTACGTCAGCTAAGATCTTGTACCCTTGGGAGGGTCTTGTAGATAGCCAGGCTTGATAGCCTTCTTCCTTTTCAGATGTCTGTACCCAGACATGTATACGCTTCTGTTGCCTGTATGTTCTGTATGTTGGGTCATGAGACCCACTACTTCTAATAAGTGCTATGATGGCTCTTCTGGGCCTTTATCTATATGAGTTGTTGAGTTATGTTGTTATGCCATGTTGTACAACACATACTTGCATGTTATGCGTACGTGTAACGTGTATTGCTATGTGTCGGATCAGACACCTAGTTGTTTATTCTTGGTAGCCTATGTTTTGGGGAAATGCCTCCTAGTGTTTCCACTGAGCCTTGATAGCTTGCTACTGCTTCAGAACACATGGATTGACCGGCATGTGTCCATTCTTGCTCCTGTGTTTGTCCCTTTCGAAGAAATGTCATGCGGTGTATATAGGAGTCCTATTAGCTTGCTACAGCCTGGCAACACTCGTTGCTGACCGACGCGTGCATTGGTAGGTCATGTATGTATGTCCCTGTAATTTAGCGCCGCTTTGACTAGTCATGTATGCCTGGGTTCTCTGTCATATGGATGCTAGCGACACTATCATATACGTGAGCCAAAAGGCACAAATGGTCCTGGGCCAGGTGGGGTGGCACCCATGGGGATACCGTGCGTGAGGCTGCAAAGTGATATGATGTGTTACATGCTAGATCGGTGTGTCTTAGGATCGGGGTCACGACATCTTCTGTTTCGCAACCTCCAGATCTGTCCCTTCACCGTTTCTTAAATTCATACAGATCCATAACTCTGATTGCGCGGAGATTTTAACACGATATTTTTATATAATATTCCTTGCACCCGAAGTAGAGCAGCAACGGCCTTACAAGGCGACCACAACCCACCACGGTGCGCTGCGCCCTGGTGTACTGTGGGGGCTATGGGCCTCCTTTTGCGTTGATTCCAACTCCCAAAAATCATGTATATTCCAAAATAATTCTCCGTAATTTTTATCGCGTTTGGACTTTGTTTGGTATGTATACTCCATGAAACAAAAAAAGATGCAACAAATAGGAACTGACACTGGACACCGGATCAATATGTTAGTCCAATATATCATATAAAATGTTGCCAAAATATGTGAAAGTTGTATAATATTGGCATGGAACAATCAAAAATTACAGATACTACAAAGACGTATCAGCATCTCCTAGCTTAATTCCTGCTCATCCTCAAGTAGGTAAATGATAAAAATAATAATTTTTGATGTGGAATGCTACCTAGCTTAATCTGGATGATATATCTAATCATGGTATGAATATTAAGACATGAGTGATTCAAAGAAATTATCTATAATTTGACATAAAGACGTTAATACTCAGGCATCCCAACAAGCAATCATATCTTTAAAAATATCAAGGCTAAAGAACGCTATCCCTACGAAATAATATAGCCTTGTCATGCTCGGTCTTCTTAACACAAAGTATAAATCATGAACTACCCCGCTGTCAGCCAATCAATTGGTTCATACTTTTTAACACGCTTCAACATTTTCAAATCTCACGCAATACATGAGGGCAACCATGGATATAGCACTGGGTGGAATAGAATGCGGTGGTAGACATTAATATAGAGAGGACAAAAAGGAAGACGGTCTCACATCAAAGTGGCTAATCAACGGGCTATGGAGATGCCTATCAATTGATATCCATGCGATGAGTATTACCATGCAATGGATGCACTAAGAGCTATAAGTGTATGAAAGTTCAAACTGAAACTAAGTGGGTGTGCATCAAACTCTAGAATGAAAAATTCCCAATAGTATATGAAAGTGAGAACATAGGAGACTCTCCGTTTGAAAAACATGGTGCTACTTTGAGCACAAGTGTGGAATTAGCATGCCCGTTCTTCTTCTTTCATTTTTTTCTTTTTTTTCTTTTTTATATTTGTCCGGAGCCTCATTCTGACTTCTGGGGAAATCATAGTTTCCATCATCCTTTCCTCACAGGGACATGCTTTAAGAATGAATAATGATGATCATCACACTTCTATTTACTTACAACTCAATATTACAACTCGATACTAGAACAAAGTATGACTCAATATGAATGACACTGCCAGTGTACCAGGATGTGCACTGATCTAGCATAGAAAAGATATAAAAAAGGTACAATCCATGGAAATATCATGCTAGCTATCTCATGACCATGTAAAGCAATATGAAAATGAATGCTCAAGTCAAACGGAATGATGGATGTTGCGTCACAATATATCCCAGGATGGCTATGGAAATGTCATAATAGGTAGGTATGTGGCTGTTTTGAGGAAGTTATAATAAGGCTTATGACTGATAGAGCATATCATATCACAGGGTTTGGATGCATCGGCGAAGTTTGCACCACATCTCGAGGTGAGAAAGGTAAATGCACGGTACCGTAGAGGCTAGAAAATTGTGGAAAGGTAAGAGTGTGTATATTCCATGGGCTTACATTAGTCATAAAGAACTCACATACTTATTGCAAAAGTTCATTATCCCTCGAAGCAAAGTATTACCACGCATGCTCCTAGGGGGAGGTTGGTCGGAGTTAACCATCGCGTGCCCCCGACCTCACACAAAGATAGACAATCAAGGATAAATTGTGCTCCAACTTCCTGGCATAACGAGAGACTATATTTGCATGCTTCGGGAATCATAAACATTAACAACAATATTCCTACTAAACACAACCGTTCACTAGTACCTCCCACATATTATCATCTCTATATGGCAAAACTATTGCAAGGAATCAAACATATCATATTTAGTGATCCATAAGTTTATGTAGGATTTTATGACTAACCATGTGAATGACCAATTCCCGCTGACTCTCTTAATAGATATAAGTGAAGGAAGAGAGTTTAATTCTTTTTAAAAAAATTCCATGCTCTAACAAATATAAGTAAATCAACAGAGCATTCTACATATAACGGTTTCTTTTTAGATGTAGAGAAATGGGCAATCCAAACTTCAAATGATATAAGTGAAGCACACGAAGCATTCTATAAAGCCATACTCAAAAGATATAAGTAAAGTGCAATGAGCATTCTATAAATCAACCAAGGACTATCTCATACCAGCATGGTGCATAAAAGAAAAGTAAAAAATAAGCACACAAGACGCTCCAAGATTTACACATATCACATGAACGAAACAAAAACAAAAACATACCGGTACTTATTGAAGAAAGATGGGATGCCTTCCGAGGCATCCCCAAGCTTAGACGCTTGAGTCTCCTTGAATATTCACTTGGGGTGCCTTGGGCATCACCAACCTTGAACTCTCACCTCTCATCCCTCTCTTCATATCAAGACCTCCTCGATCTTTGAACACTTCATCCAGACAAAACTCAACAGAAAGCTCGTGAGATCAGTTCGTATAATAATGCAAATCACTACTTTAAGTACTGTTGCAAACCCAGTCATATTTTGTTTTTGCATTGTAGCTACTGTATTATAACTTCTCCATGGATTATACCACCAATACAGTCGATAGTTTCATCAAAACAAGCAAAATAATGCATAAAAAACAAAAACTGTCAAAAACAGGACAATCTGTAGTAATATGAACATTGACCATACTTCTGTAACTCTAACAATTCATAAAAAATAGGACAAAGGTAAAAAAATTGCATAGTAGTTGTGTGTAAAATTTACAAAAACTTTTGACGTTCGAGTTAAAAATGAAAGTTCACGCACTACAGCCAAAGTTTCTGTTTTTGCACCGCACATACCAACAAAAAATCTGATCATCCTAAAGGCAAATCTTGGCAGATTATTTTATAATACAATGGATTTGTACAAGGGGATACTTATTTTTGTTGAAAATTTTATGTAATTGAGATTCAAAAAGTTTCCATGGGCATGAAGAAAGTTCTAGGACATCCCCCCACTTCAAGGGTGTTCGTCTTTCTTACTTTCACTTTTATTTTTGAAAAGTTTTAGGTTCCCTCTATATTTATTTTGTTATTAAACTTTATAAAAGCATACAACAGAAGAAAAAAAATGACTCTCTAAAACTTCCGGGTTGTCTCCCTCGCAATGCTTTCCTTAAAGCCATTAGCTAGGCATAAAGTGCTCAAGTAATCGTTCCACACAAATCCCAAGGTATATCAAACCAAATTTTAATTAGCAATAATTTATAATTTAGTAGTGAGCACAAAGCAACATGTATCATGCAATGATAAACTCTAACTATCTTCCTATACATCGTCATGTCATAAAAGAACAATTCATGCACATCAAGTAAAGACCAATAGATAACATAAGCAGTTTCTTGTAATTTTATTGTGTTGGGAACGTAGAAAGGTCGAGATGTAGTTCCTCTCTCATAATAATTGCAAGTAGGAGCAGCAAGCACACACATACTATATTCAAAATCATCATGTGCAACGGTAAAACGCAACCCATCAATGTAATCCTTAATAAGAGCAAACTTCTCCGATATAGTGTAGTTGGGAGAATTTAAAAAGATAATACGACTATCATGTGTGGGTGCAATAGAAACAATTTCATGTTTAACATAAGGAACTATAGAAAGTTGATCTCCATAAGCACAATTCATATTGCCATCTTGGCCACAAGCATAGCAAGCATCATCAAAAAGGGATATTTCAAACGAATCCAAGGGATCTTAGCAATCATCATAGTATTCATCCTTTAGTAAGCATGAAGTAAAATTAAAGAATATATTAGTTAAAGAGTTACTCTCAATAGAAGGTGGGAACGGGTTATCAATCCGCTTTTCCTCCTTTTGTTCTTTGCTCTCCTCCTCGCCGCTTTCATCCAATGAGCTCACAATGTCATCAATTTCTTCCTCCATAGATACCTACAAAATATTTGTGTCTTCTTGGACATCATAGACTTTCTTAATAAATGCATTAATACTGGAATTGTATTCATAGTTATCATGGCAATATTTAAGTATAGGAAAAATTTCAGATCTATAAACAACATCATCATAATCTTCTTACTTTTCAAACAGAAATTCAGGTTCATAAGCACCCTTAAAAGCAACAAATTCTTCTATTCGTTCCACATCATAGTAATCATATATACCATTATCATAAGAAGTCATGGTTTTCATTATCACTAAATTTGCATGAAAAGGGAAGGTGTGGAGCATTCATCCTGGAGCAACAATTAATATCATATCTCAAGTGTAGCTCCCGAGCATACCAATGCAACATATGAATTTGATCCCATGACAATTTCCCTTTTTGAGTTAAGCAATTATCCCTAAAATATTCACGTTGATCCAACGTTACTCCCATGATCAAGTTAAATGGGGTTTTCTCAGGATTATCAAAGTGGTGTTTGATATTTTTCACATGGCTAGCATCAAAGGTTTTAGGAGGTTCCCCATCAACATGAGTAGCAAATACACCTATTTTTTTGGGTATTTCGTGTTCCATATCCATAACTAAAGATAGAGAACAACTTAGAACAGAAAATAAAATATACTTAGTGATAAAGCAAACAAGCACACACGAGAATATTCACCCCACGATATCTCTCCCCGGCAACGGCACCAGGAAAAGGTCTTGATAACCCACAAGTGTAGGGGATCATTTCTAGCCTTTTTCGATAAGTAAGAGTGTCGAACCCAACGAGGAGCTAAAGGTAGAACAAATATTCCCTCAAGTTCTATCGACCACCGATACAACTCTATGCACACTTTACATTTGCTTTACCTAGAACAAGAATAAAACTAGAGTACTTTGCGAGAATAAAACTACGGGTACTTTCCAAGATAATAAAAGTTAGTTGTTTAGTAGTAAGCTTTTTCTAACACAAGAGAAAGATTTGTCCCTAGGAAAACGGTAGCTAGATCGGTAATCATTATTGCAATTTTATATGAGGGAGAGGCACGAGCTAAAAACACTTCCTTTACTTGGATCTTATGCACTTATGATTGTAAATCTAGAAAGCATCCGCAACTACTAAAGATCATTAAGGTAAAACCCAACCATAGCTTTAAGTATCAAGTACTCTTTACTCCCATATGCCATAACCCCCTTACCCGGGTCCGTGCTTCTGTCACTCACGCCACCCACTATAAGATAACCATGAATATATTGCAACACCCTACAACGGGGACCCTTCACGTTTGCGTGAGGCGAAGGGCACCATGGAACAACACCATAATAAAATATACAACTCATACCAAACACGATCATGATTAGACCATAGGAAAAAACGAATCTACTCAAACATCGTAGGATAACCATATATCGTTGGATTATAATATATAGTGTTGAGGACCATGTTTAAGTAGATAATTATAGCTGGTTTACGGAGAGTGGACCGCTATAGATAGATGGGGGAAGGTGGTGAAGATGACGAAGTTGTTGGAGTAGATCACCGCCACACGATATTGCCCCGGTGGCGTTCTGGCGCCACCGGCAGAGAGCACCCCTTTTTATTCTTCCTTGGCCTCCTCTCTTGATGGGAGGACGGTTTCCCCTCTGGTCCTTGGCCTCCATGGAGGCGGATGGGCAAGAGACCCTCCAAGATTGGATCTCTCTCTCTGTTCTCTTCTGTTTCGAGACCCCCTGATCTGGCCCTTCACCGTTTTCTTAAATTCCTGGAGCCATAACTCCGATTGCGTTGAGATTTTAACACAATTTTTTTATGGATATAATCTGCCTTGGGCCCGAAGTAGAGTAGCAACCGCCTAACGAGGTGACCACAACCCACCACAGCGTGCTTGGGCCCTGGGGCGTGCCCTGGTGTACTATGGGGGCCGTGGGCCTCCTTTTGCGTTGATTCCAACTCCCAAAAATCACATATATTCCAAAATAATTCACCATAAATTTTTATCGCGTTTGGACTTTGTTTGATATGGATATTCTGTGAAAAAAAAACATGCAACAAACAGGAACTGGCACTGGGCACTGGTTCAATATGTTAGTCGAATAAATCATATAAAATATTGCAAAAAATATGTTGAAGTTGTATAATATTGGCATGGAACAATAAAAAATTACAGATGCGACAGAGACGTATGAACAATCCCATGCAACATTGTAACATCCCAAAATACTAAATTTTGGATTGTTATATTAAATAAATAGTTTTGATTGCTTGTGTGATGTGATGTGTGAAATTGAGTGAGATTTGAAACTTTTGAAAGTTGAATAAGAGGGAATAAATTGACTTTCCCCAAACTTTCACTTTGCATTTATGTTCTCCATGAATTCAAATTCATTTCATCACAAAACCATGGAGTGAAGATAATATGACTTCTTCCATTTAATAAATGAAAAGGGTTTTGAAAATATTTGAATTCTATTTTTGAAATATTTCAAATTCAGAAACTTTATGCAAGTCAATGATTTTCCCCGAGAGAAGATAAAATGGCTTCTTCAAAATATAAGAAATATGAGTTGGAAGTTTAAAAGAAACAAATTGAAAGCCTTTGAACTATTTTTGAAACTCATTTTCCAAATTCGATTTATTTGGTTTTATTCAAATTATTTTTCTCCAAAAATAAAATATATGGAAAATAGGGTAAAATGATTCCCTACAATAGACAATAGGAGAAAAATGAGTTTGAAGTGATTTCGGTATTTTAAAATATTTTATTTTGATTTTTGAATAAACCAGAAACACTGTTTGATTTATTTAAATTTTCGTGGATTTTATTTGACCCTAGAGAAAATGTTCATGTTGTAAGAAATCTTTTTCTAAACTTTTTGATATATAATATGCCTATATTATATTATTATAATATTTACTTATTTTTATTTTTGTGTGTGTAAAAGGGGGGGGGGGGGCGACCGAACTGGGCCGGCCCAGCTCCCAGCAACGGGCGCAGCCCAGCCGGCCCACTGCCTCGTCCCTGAGCTCCCGACCGACTCCAGGAGGAGTCCGGCCGCCTCACGCCGGCCAGGACCGTGTCCGGCTCAGACACCTCGCTGCCACCTTTGTCGCCCCCTCCCGCAAGCCTTCCCCCTCCTATAAATAGCCGCGCCCGAACCCCCTCTTCTCCTCGTCCGCGCTGCCTCCTCCCGCGCATCGCGCCGCCGCTCGCCGCCACCTCTGTTGCCGCTCCTGCACTCGCCGTCGCCGGCACCAAGTCGCGCCGCCGCCTGCTCGCCTCGCCGCTGCCGCTGTCGCGCTGCCCTCGCCGTCGTCGCGTAGTGCCGCCCCGAGCCGCTGCCGCCGAAGTCGCCGCTGCCGCCGGAAACTGCCACCGTCATCGAAACTACCCGAACCGGTAAAAACCGCACTTGACCGGTTTTATTTTGGTTTACAGTTATCTTTATCGGTTTTTATCTAAAAACCTGATCGGTTATTTTTTTTAGTGGACGTTCGCTAGTTTAGGTTCTGTAGCGAATGAATCCATTAGATTAGTTTTGGTAGCGAACGTTCGTTCGGTAGAATTTTTCTTTTTCTGTTTTATTTCTGACCAGGGACCTAGATGCAATTAGTTTATTTGCAATTTAGCCCCTGATCTTCAAACTTTCGTAACTTTTACTCGTTAGTCCAAATTAGACGAAACCAACGCCAAAATTTTTAGAATTGTTTCTTCTATCCAGAGAACCTAATTAAAAGTATTTTTTGAAAGTTTTAAAATTTGAATTCAAACAGATTTGATTTTAAACTTGTTTTCATCATAATTTGAGCTTTATAACTCCGTTTCAGTTGATTCTTTTTGCAAATCGAAGCTCTTGACCTAAAATTTTTGATAAGGCCAAATTCACTAAATTTTGGTACTGCTAGAAATTGTTTTCTGTTGCAAGAGTTATTTGCTTGATTTTGAAGTTTTCTGAAGTGTTTTCTTTGTTCTGTCCGACCTTCTAAATGATTGCTTATGTGTGGTTACTACTGCTTGCTTACGATAGATTGAATGGAGTGTGACGAGTAGATATATCATGAGTTATGAGTGTGAAGAACCTTCATCAATAGTACAAGGCAAGTTCACACTTTGATCATAATTTTCAATACCTAGTTTTTACTATGCATTAGTTTCACCCTCAAAGATTTGCATTAGTAGGACTTGGGAACATGTGGGATTTGCTATGTAGTTCACGAGGTAGGAACCTATGATCCTTGAAACACCCCAGGAATATGCGTTGTGTTATATGTTACTTAGCCATGCGTAGACGTGGATTGGTATGTGTGATTCATGAAAGTTGTGAGAGAGATGTTTAACTAAGGGAAACTTAAGGTGGCAACATTAATACACATCGGGGTGGAATGGTTGGGGCACCCTGGAGAAACCAGTGGCTTTCCCGGGCACCTGGAGAAACAAGTGTTTGCCCTAGGGGATCCCGAAGGACCCGTGTGATCACCCTATGGAATGCCACCCAGGCTCAAATGGATCATATGCTATTTCATGCCTGGAAACTTCCATGTGCAGCCACAAGCCATTATGGGCTCTCGCATAGTTGAGTATTTTGTGTGAGGTCTTTCAGTGGTGGACTAGCAGATGTAGGGGGAAAGTAGGTGTACCGGTCTATCCAAGGTAAAGAGTAAATGCTTCTGAAAGAATGTGTCTCGATCATTCATTTCTCAAACATCAAGCAGTGCACTGAATTCAACGGAGGAGATCAATTCTTGTGGGGAAAGTGCACAAACCTCTGCAGAGTGTACAAACTGATCATGATTAGCAGTGTCCCCGGTTATGGAAAACTTTGAGTATCTAGAAGTGGATTATTTTATTGATCTCAACACTCTATTTAATTAACTTGTTGGGTTACTAATGACATTGGTGACTTTGGGAATTGAGATGGAGGAACCACTCTTAATATTGATTAATTCAACTGAGTAGTAAATAAAATTTATTCCTGTGTTGTAGGGAAAAACTAGCTTTATGCATAATTAAACTTAGAGCCTCCACCAGCCAAATATGCATGTAGTGATAGATATTGTTCATCATTATTCTATGGTCTGAATTTGCCAGTACATTCAATGTACTGACCTACATGGCTGCAACGTCTCATGTTGCAGGAATTATCCGACGAGTAAGTGATATGTTAGGGTTGCTATGTCTACACTCAACTTTGCCGTTGGTGTAGATGGCACTCCACAACCTTGTTGTTACTTACGCTATGTTGATTGAGGTAATAGTATTTATGTTACTTTATACATGTGATTTACCTCTATAATAAATCCTCGAGTATTGTGTGTGTCAGCATACAGATCCAGGGATGACACTTAAGCACAGAGACTTCGACCCATTCGGGTCGGGTCGCTACAAACATTCTCGGACTAAGCATATTGAAGTTCGTCATCATTTCATTTGTGACCATGTTGCTACAGGAGATATTGATCTTAAGCATGTACATACCGATAAGCAATTGACAGATATCTTCACTAAACCGTTTGATGAAAAGATATTTTGTTGTTTGAGAGGTGAATTGAATATCATTGATGCCTCAAACTTGGAATAGTGATTCCATTTTGATACATGCAAGGCATGAGCCTTTGTGACTAATCCTTAATATATCTCTTATGATGATGATCATATGTCTTGGATACATATTTGTACCCTTGCATGTTATCTAACTCTTGTAGGTACTTGGATGAGCCTCAATCTAGGAGATTGCATATCACTCATATCTTGAGCAATCTCTACATCACCAAGTATTTATGCTTTGGTTGTTGAAATCAAGGAAGCATGAAACCACTCAACATATCCTTTGACAATACTTATATGATGAAATTCACTCTTGTCAATTTGTATACACAAGTGTTATTCCTTAACCCATATAGGAAGATGAACTTCAACTCCAAAGAATGCTCGAACTCTTGACGGGCTACATCAATATTGAGCATTCACAAAAAGTTAAACTACATGATCAAGTTCAACACCAACCCAAGGTATGTCATTCCATCTTTGAGAAGCTTTACTCCAAATCATGAGTTAAGGCAACTCAACAAGATGTGAATACATCAAGATGCCTAAATGAAAAATGTCAACTCCATTTTGAGCTTAAACGATTAGTATGACCTATGATCAAGTGTTTTCACTTGACTCCTAAGTCAATATACTCTATCAAAGGTGACTATGTCACAGACCACCTCTAGATGAAGTTCTCTAGTGTTTCTATCTCTTATATTGCTTTTTCTTTTCATTTCTCCTTATTATTGTGTTTCCCTTCTCTGAAAACAAAAAAACTTCACCTAGATTCTCTTTGTTTCTATTCTTTTTTTATTAGACCTATCCACCAAATTCTTTGCAAATCCTTATGCAAATTCCTTGAAAATCCTTGTGAGATTTCATTTGCAAAGTGAGTTGAGTTGCCACAATGTTTTCTTCTCTAGTGAACTTGGTTCCACCGATTTCAGCCTACCAGATAGATCGAAGCACACGTATTACTTCACTACAAAAAAACCACTTCGTGATAATACGTGTTTGTCACAGTAGGTCACATTTTCTGTCATGCATGTACATTCATGACAATTTTATGACTGAATCAAGATAGTCATACTTGTGTTGTCGTAGAAGTGTTCCATGACAATACCAAAATTATCATCACGAAAGTGTCCACTTCCATGAAGATAAATGCAGCGTCATGGAAGTGCTTTCGTCAAGGGCAACCGACATGTGGCATCCATCGTAATGGGTCGCTGTTAAGCTATTGGGTCCAGTTTTGGATCCGATAACCCGCTAACAGCCACGACCAATGGCGATTTTCCACGTGTAAAATTCTCATTGACTGACGGAACCACGTGTCAGCTCCGCATTGGCACAGATGTCACTCATCTAATGGGCGAGATGCGCCTATGATATGTTGACACATGGACCGTCCCAAAAGTGGCCCATAAATATTAAATGGGCCGACCCAGCTAAAGGCCCATAGTATTTACTCAGGTACTACTGGTCCAGCTCACTAACGATCTGCTTAAACATGGCCCAATCACGGCCCAAAGCCAGATCTGGCCCATTAATGTTTTCTGAGTATTTGGGCCCGATTACAGCCCAGTGACATTTTGGCCTGTTAGAGGCCTGATGAAGACATGGGCCCATTTCAGCCCGGTGTGTCTTTTGGCCTGAGAATGGCCCGTGCTGCCCATGGGTCATATATGGTCCGACGCGACATCCGACCCACTAACGGCCCATGATCAAGGTGGAACAGTTCATCCCAACGTGACTTTAGGCCTGTTAAAGGCCTGTCGTATAATTCGGCCCATTGATACAACTAGTAAGCTTTCGTCCTCTTAAAGGCCCTTGATATCAGTGGGCCAACTAAGGCCCCAGATATGTTTCGGCATGGTAATGGCCCATCATATAACTGGGTGAATAATGGCACTGTCTACATTTCAGCCTGCTAAAGGCCCGTGGACGAATTTTGGAAATTGAGGCCCAACATGCATTTCGGCCTGCTAAAGGCGCATGGTATCTTTTGGGCATCAACAGACCAGCAGAATATTCAGCCTATTTACAACCCAAAGCAACATGGGCCCAACGAAGCGCTGGTCCACTAAAGGCCGAACTAAACATTGGGCCGAATGTAGGCTCGTGTAAGTTGTGGGCCTGGCGCAAAGTGTGAAGGGCCCCAATGGCCTTTCAGGCCCAAGAAAGTTGCATACAGGCCCAATTGCGGCCCGCCAAAATGCAGGCTCATTAGAGGCGAAAGTTTTAGCCCGGTCGACTATGTCACATTTTCGCCCTTTTTTTCACTTAACGAATGATGGCATATACGATAACTAGTAGGAATTAAGAACAAAACTACTCGGCATTGTAACTTAGAACAAACCTACACTATACAATAAAGGATTTATGGCATGTCGGTCATAGCTTCCAGGTGTAGCTGTTTAGCAATGAGGCTCTCATTGGTGTTCTGTGTGATCTTCCTTAGAGATTGGACTTCAAGTCAAAGTTGAGTTGCAGAGTGCCTTTCTGCTTGAACTTGAGACTGAAGAAGTTGAACTGATTCATACAGCGAATTCTCTGAGCTTGTCTAACTGCTAGTCTCAAGTAACTTGAACACTGCATCAAGACATGACTTTGGGGTTGTCTTGCTATCTTCAAGATGTTTTGCCTTCTTTGTTGCAATATATGTTGGGTTTGTCTCACAGCCTTCAAGACTTGTGCATGCCATCAGGCATATCACCCTGAAATAAGCAGAGAGATGACATGTTTTACATGTGTATAAACAAAGATGGTAACTATGCTGTCAATTCCATCCAATTTCAAATTAGAATAAAGAGTCAGTTCAAAATATCAATAGCATAATTTGACATTTTTCAAAATGCGGGGAGCTTCACCACACTACTAGATTACCATTTCGACAAAAGAAGCATACATGAAGGGCAAAGACAATCATTGTATCTAATTTGGTTAGTGTGCATGGCATGTTGTTCATATCATCAGCCACATCAGTAAGATAAACCAGGAGATGACAAGGTGCAAATGTGGGCTGCTTCACCACACACTGGATTATAGATCCACAAAAACAAGCCTACATATAGGGAGTGTTGTGTGATGTGCATCGTACGAATAAGGAATTTGGTTTTACAACTAAAACTTGGAACTTACAGTTGTTGCGAACATGCATTTCGATAGAAACAACGAACTAAAAAGAAGTTGACGACAGGGAGTATGAGCAAATTAAACATCAATTGAGGATAAAGGCTTTAGAAGGACTGACTTACATTAACCGTTAACACCGGCTTTAAAATGCCCTTCTCCATGTCAAGGGAAGGATAACTCAAGAATTTCAGCACAGAATAATCTTCATAAGCATTGCATGTACTCTACATTTTGTAGAGAGTAATTATAGATATGATAATACTAGAAGGGATAGAGGATAATGAAGATAAGATGCAGATTGATGCTACATAATCAAATACCAATCCCTGTAAGTACAAGCATTACATGACAAAATATACTAATGTCAACAATGGGCTACACTTACACACGGGCATTGTCTGTGTATTCAACTTTTTGGTAAGATTAAATATATATCTGATATTTTTTAGTAAATGGTGGGCGAGGGAGATAAGATGCAGAATGCTACACAATGAACCAATCCCTCCTTGGTCGGCGTATTGGGAACCAGGGTACCCAGACTTGCCTGTCTGCAGGCCGCGACACACTCCTAATACGGCCTGGTACGGCCCAAGACCCTCGCGAGGTAGCTAAGCCTTGCGAGGAGAACGACGTCAAGACCTCCTCAGGAGCAGCCTCAACAAGGTGCTCCGGAGGGGCGGAGAATCCAAGTCCAAGCCTGCCTCAGGAGGAGGTAGTGATGTCAGCAATGACGCGCTGCGCCAGCAGATGCCAGCGTCCGCCAGCAGCACAGTTACCATTTCGATGCAAGAGGGACAGCGCAGCCGCAAGTTCTCGAGGAGCAGGGCAAAGGTTTCCCCATTGGTGCAACGAGACCGAAGACCGCAATGACGATAAGGAGGATGTTACCGTCGAGCCCACCACCGCGTCACCGCCTGGTCCTTTTGCAGGCGAAGACTGCTTTTGTCAGGGTAGGAACGTCCTTGTGTTCCCGCTCAAAGATGGCCGTTATGGGATCCCTCCCGCCTAAACATTTTGGGGGAAGAGGACCATGGCCGCCTATATAAGTAGCTAAGACTCCCACTGTGAAGGGGATCGACTAATACACTCTTCCACCACGCAAGGAGCAAGAACAATTGCCTACAGACCCTCCTGAGCTCACCTCCTGAGCTCAGGAACCATTGTACTAGCTCATATCCCAGCTTGCCCGAGGCTAATCCACCAAAGCAGGAAGTAGGGTCTTACACCACAAGGTGGCCCAAACCTGGATAAATTCTTGTGTGTTCCGTCTGTTGTTCACTTGAATCCTTCCACCGAGACGAGAGCGAGGCGCTAGGTAGACGTGAGTGGGAGAGATCTTCGTTCACGCCCCTGTCTTTGAACTCTTCGGGTTTTGTGGAGCCCTGAATCTGACATTTGGCGCGCCAGGTAGGGGGCGTGTCGAAATCTCGCCTCCCAACGACCTCGCCCCGCTCTTGTCCATCAACCCCGCGTCGCCCAGCTCCAACAAACCGCAACCACGATGGTGGAGACACACCAGACGCGTGCCGAAGCCCGTGGCGCCCGTGCCGCTCAGGCATCGCCCTTTAGCCGCGAGACTCGCCGCCACCCGTCCTTGATCAGGGCCGACGGCACGATGAGCATCATCGACCCGCCGCCTGGAGACCGGCAGCACCCACCGACCACTCGACGCCAAGGCCATGCGGCGGCACGGGCTGCCAAGCACGCAGCGGTAAGCTCACGGGACCGGCGCGAAATGGCGAACATGAGGGCCGCGGTACTGGTGGTAAGGGAACTGCTAAGGTGCCGGTTGCTCGATAGCAGCCATGACGCGCTACTCCTCAGGGTGGCCGAGCTCCTCGACGCCGCCAGCACCATAGCCGAGCCATTCTGCTTCCACACGACGACGTCGGGGACTGGGTGCCGCCCCAGCCACGCTCGGTCGCCCGTCTGGTCCAGACCTGCGGCGACCTACGAGGGTGACATGGGGTATGATCCGCTGAACCCTGCGTATGACGCCGCCCCTCTGGCTCGAAGCCCTTTGTACTCAGGAACCGCCCCCGTCGAGGAGCCATCAGAAGGCGACCCCAGGACTGTGCCGTACGCCGCGTGCAACCAGGTGCCAGTGTCAGGGGGCTCAGGAGTGGAAGGTCAGGAGGTAGATCCCCCGCTCTTAGCCCTCAACCCTTTATCATCATCGCCCACGACCATGGAGCACGAATGAGACGCGCGCTGGTGCCTGCGGGGGACCGACACTCGCAGCACCAGCCGTAGGCCTCGGGCCAACAGTATCTCTGGCCCCGAGCCTCGGCAGGCCAGGGAGCTACTTTGGTTGCCTCGTCAATACAGAAAGGGAAGGGAAGGCCCGGGTCAGGCCCTCATCCCACCGCGCGTGACCCGTCGCGCATGAGCCCGCCTTGGATTTCACCAGGGGCTCGCTGGCGGCGGGTATGATGCGCGCTGGGAGGGGCCTTCTCCCCCCTCCATTCAACCTCAGGACGTCGTGCCTCCCGGCGTACCATCCGCCGGGCTGCGAAGGGTGCGTATGGAGGCGGTATGGCAGCCCATCCTACGTGCACTAGGAGGGCCCAAGACCGCGGTTCCATCCCCCTGCTCAAGAAATCCTGTACCCGCTGGGCCCGACCCTGATCAGGAAGGGCTCAGGGGCCATTAGGAGCGTGGGTAGGGCGGGGTCCTCCTCGCACTTCAGGACGCCGCGTGTCTGAACGACGTTAGCCCTCAGGGGCGAAGCGCGCTCGGAGATCGCGTGAGCGGCGCACCTGGTGCTCGGAGGGGGGCCTATGGCCAAGGTCCCATCCCCCCATCATGCGTAGTGTCCCACTTCATGAATGCCGCCTTCAGGTGAGTTCATGAGGGAGAGGACTAGTGCAGGGCAGGGCCCTCAAAGCGAAGGGGCAGGCATGTCAGAAGATCTCCGCTCGTGACACTCTCACGTAATAATGAGTGGGGCTGTACATGCCCCGGAGTCTCCGGAGCGTCGCCCTAGGACCTCGGGGGCTCCCTCCCATGCCGAGTGGATGCACCATGGTCCGCACTGGCCGTCGACACTGCCCCCCAATGGCTATGCCCACACCCGCCGGTGGTAGCCCTATGCTCCGCGCTAGGGAGAAGACTGAAGACCTGCTCAGGGGCCGGACGCCGCCCCTCCTTTTTGCCATTCACATTTGCTCCCTTTGTACCTGCTTTTTCAAGCCGATCTCGCCACCGCGCGACTCGTTTCTTGAATAAAAGGGAGAATTTTTGTCTGTGTTTTGCGATTTCCGCCGTGTTTCCTTCGCCAGTCCGTTTTTTCGTCTTGCTCAGCCGAGCTGGGCTACGTCCGCAACCCCGCCCTGTCACTCCTCGCGAGCAGGGGCCGAGGCGTGGGCGCCCGTTCTGTCTGATCCGCGGCCGGACCGCGAACCACTCTTGCGCTCACAGCAGGTACTCGCAAGGCGCGCCCGGACGAGGTTGGCGGACGCTCCTTTCTGACACGTGACAAGGGCTTAAGGCCACAGCCTCAAGAACAAGCAAGGGAGTGCCTAAAAACCTATTCTTATGGTATTCAATTACATCATCAAGAGTTTAGGCCTTGTGACACTCACCTCATCCGGCTCTGGAGCCACAACCAAAAACAAATTTACAGTAGGAACTGGACTAAGCATCGACGCCTTCGCCGGAACTGTCGGTGTCGCTCCCCTCAGCCACCGGCGCATCATCGATAGCTGGAACGAGATCCATCACCAACGCGTCCACGTAGTCGCTCACCCAATTCTCCGAGGGGCCGGCGACCGCCTCAGGCGCAGGCTCCAGCAGGGCCTCGAAGTCCGTATGAGGGTCAAGACGGTGCAAGTTGCCGAAGATGCGGGAGACAACGCTCCTCAGGACGCCGCGGCTTTGCTCCTCGACGAGCTGCCGAGCCTTCCTGACCCCGCCTTCAGGATGCTCCAGCACCCTAGTAAAGAACCCGAGATACCCGGCGTCATCATTAAACAGGGGGCCGTCGACCCCCGAGCCAAGAAGTTCTCCTAGGGCCCGGCCGGCCCGGTGCCGCAGGGCCTCAAACATCTCCGAGTGGGTGTGTTGCATCCCACGGACTCGTGCAGCCTCCTCAGAAGTTCGATCCGCGAGGGCGGAAATGTCTTCCACTTGCTTATGAAAGCAGGATAGTTCCGCCCTGGCAGTGGCGCGAGCCTCCTCCGACGCCCGCTCGTGGCGTTCCGCCTCGGCACATGCCTTCTTCGACGCCCGTTCGCGACGCTTGGCTGCAACGCGAGCCTTCTCCGACACCTGTAGATGACGTTCGGCATCCGCCAATTTGCTCTTAAGAGCCATGATATCCTTCTGAAGCTCCTTGCGCTTATCAGCAAAGCGATTCTCGTGAAGCCCCAGCTTCTCGCGGTAATCCTTCCGGAGACGCTCCGCCTCCTTGGCAGCCTTCTTCGCGACGACCTCACGATCATCAAGGTTGCCCTCGGCTTCGGCTAGTTGGCGCTCCATCGTCTCCAGGCATTCGCTCTCCAATTCTCCATGCTCAGCTCCATCGCCTCAAGTGCCAGTGCCTCCTCCCGCGCCAAGAGGCCTGCTGGACTATCATCATCAACCACAGGTGCAGCAAGGGCAGCTCTTCGAGCACGAACCTGGCGCTCGAGTGTGGCATTTGAGGCTTCAAGCTCGCGCTCACGCTCCTTGGCGGCCGCACGGCGGCGCTCGGCATCTCGGGCCTCCTCCAGGGCACGGTCGCACGCCTCCTCAGCTGCGGTAGCCGACGCTTCCGCCTTCCTTAGGGCGGATTCGTGCAGCAGCTGGCTCAGGTTGACGACGATCCTCAGCTGGCGCCAACCCCTCGCCAGAAGCAGACCTTCGGCCTCGACACGCCCAGCTACTTCAGCAACCTCGACTTCGACATGCTTCAGTGCGTCCGACGCCTCCCGCACAAGGTCATGACGGACTACGCTCCTGCGCACTGCAAGTTCCAGAAGACGACCGGGCTCGTCCCCAGCATCCGCGCCGCCCAAAGGGGGATCCCCCTCTCCCTCGTGTTCAGCGTGTGCCTCGAGGCTACCCCCGGGGGCGTGCGGTACTTCCGGTGCGGGAGCAGGCGTGGTCCTGATGGGCGGACAGCTGCTCGAGCTGCCTCAAGAGCTTGCTGACCCATAGTGAAGGCAAGACCAGGGACAGGGAGCGGGCTCCCGATGTACCAAGAGCTACCTTGCCCCAGAAGCGCTCGGGGCTAGGAGCACGACCTGCGCAGTAAGACCCAGGCATGGCTTCAAGAGCTCGCGCGAGGCCTCCCGAAGGCCCAGCATGGTCTGGAGGAGGGATGCAGGCGGAGGCTTCTGCAGGCCTCATTGAGCGGCCCGAGGGCAAATCAGATGAGACCCTACGGAGCGTGGGGTCAGCAGAACCACATTGGGAAAGACAGGAAGAACCGAAGAACACACACCTGCTGGGTACAGCCAGCTTCATCCTCTTCAGGGCCTCGGGGCAAGGCCGTAGATGCCCCTCAACGTCCGCCTCTTGCCTAGCGCCGCGAAGGATGGCTGGAGGCCGTTGGAAGCAGATGTGCCCGGACTCGGGGCATGGTCGCGGTCGGCACTCGCGACCGGCGCCCCGATCCCTGATGCAGTGCTCCCCGGACTCGCCCCGACCGGAGGCCGCTGCGCCTCCCCTTCCATTGCTTCAGGAGCCAGCGGCCCCTCGGCACCTTCCGCCACCTCCATCAACACCGACGCCTGAGCTTCGTCCACTTGCTCCAAGGACGAAGTCGACCCCAGGCCAGGGGCTCCGCCAGGTGCGTCCGCCCTGAAAGGGGAGGATGGGCTCGCAAGTCCTGATGTCACCACCGAGGGGTCGTCATGATGATCGGGGATACCCCCCGGCAACAGTCCCCATGCAGCGAAGCAGGGCATCCTTTCAGCAAGAGCCTTTCCGGCTACAGGAGCCAAGTACAAGGGAGCCGCGGAGCCAGGGCGAGCTTCACGCACTCCATCGACGAGCAGCCGCAACAGTCCCTGGAGCGTGTCAGGAGGGAGCTGCTTCCTTTGGAGGCAAGTACGATCATCAAGAACCCACATTGGGCTAGAATAGCACTGGAGTGGGGCAACGCGGAGGACAAGGAAGTCCCTCACCACCATCGCCAGGGTCAACCCGCTCTTCCTCAGGTTGGCCAGTCGGTGCATCACAAGCTCCGCCCGTGGATCTGAAAGGGCCTCAAGCCCCCAGCCCGAGTTCGGCACCGCTGGTGCATCAGGAAGATGTAATTCGGGGCTGTACGCGGCGGCGTCAACAAACACCCATTGTCGGCGAAACCCTTCTGTGGTTGGGTGAAGCGAGAAGTCAGTTCCGGAGGCAGCAGTCGCTTCCACCGCGCGCAACGACACGCACCCCGAGTGCTGCCCCCTGTCAACCAAGGAGAGGGCGAAGAAGTGGCGAAGTAAGGCCACGGAAGGGGGAACGCGAACGAAAGCTTCACACAGGAACGTGAAGTCGGAAAGCAGGATGATGGACCCAGGATCCAGGTGTAACACCCGAATCTGGTAATGCGTAAGCACTGCGTAGAAGAAGGCGGAGAAAGGGGGAGGAGACACCCGAAGATAGCATGGAAATGAAGCTGGATGTCGTTAACACCAAGCACCGCCACCGGCCGGGAAGCAAGCCAGAACCGGGTCGGTCCCCACTCGTTAGATGCATCGGCCATGTCACATCCCTAGTCAGTGCATGCATTAGGACTAGCTGGAGTGTGCATCACGTTTACTTTTTGCAGAAACTTGAAATGGGGATGACAGAAACCCAAGCACCCCTGTTCTAACAACTAGGGTTTAATAGAATCTTTTCCAATGTACCCAAAATGCCCTTAAAAAATGTTCATCATCTTTGCCTTGGTTTTAAACCTCTGACAAAAATGGTGCACAATTTTGTAGGACATCCAAAGGTCACTGGATTAATTCATATTGTATTTGCATTTGGGCATTTAAATGCTATAAAATATTTTAGGTGCCCAAATAATCATAAACTAAAATGTTCCATGCTGTTCATATTATATACAGTAGGCATGAGTAGTTTTATGATTTATAAAAGTGTTCTAGCATTTTCATTAATTCAACAAAGTTGAAAAGAAACAAAACAGAAAACAAAATAGAAAAGAGAGAGAGAGAGGGCCACAACCCACTTACCTGGACCACCCCGGCCCACCTGCCGGCCCAGCACTGAGCTGGCCCAAGCCAGCCAGCTGCTTCGTCCAGCCAGGCACGCAGGAGACGCGGGCGCACGGCCGCGCGCCACCGCGGCAGCTGCTTGCCGCCTGGCCGCCGCTTCGCCGCCTCGGGACGTCTAGACGACCTCCACGTCGTCGCACAGACCGCCACGACACCCCAGTTTCCCCCTGCCTCTCTCCCTCGCCCTCCCCTCGCCATGGCCGACGGTGCCGCCGCCGTTCTGACGCCGTATCCGCAGCCACCTTGCTCCCCTCGCCTCGCCTTCATGTCCCCGAGCTCCGCCGTCGTCCGCCACTTCGCCTCGACCGAGCATCGAGCGCTCGCATGCCCTGCACCGCCTCCACCGACCTTGTCTTCTTCGACCACCGCCGGAGACCCCCTCCACTGTCGCCGTCGCAGCACACCGTCCCCGACCTCGCCGTCAGCTCCGTCGCAACCAAAGTGAGCTTGGCCACCTCCCCATCCTCTCTGTTTCCCCTCTCGAGCCCCGTAGCGTCTGCAAGTAGCTCACCCGCACGCGCCGCCATGGAGCTCGTCACCGACGAGGCTCCGGCCACCCAACGGTCGCGCCACCCTGTCCACCAGCTCCACCGCACCCCCAGGAGCCCGACGCACCTCTCCACGAGCCTCGCCGTGCCTCCTAGCGACGAGCCCGAGCTCACCCGAGCTCCGGCAGCCGCCAAGGTCGTCGCCGGCGCCTTTTCTGGTGACCCCGAGGCCAACCACCACCACCACTAGATGCGGCACACTCCCCGCATCACATAGATGTGCTCCAACGCCGTTTTGGTCGCCGGAGCACAAATCCCGCATCGCACCGCCGTGTCTGGCCTCGCCGGTGGCTAAACGCCGGCTAGTTTGACCCCCTTTGACCACAGGTGGGCCCTGTTTGACCCCTGGAGTCAATGACAGGTGGGCCCAGCCGGCTAATTAAGTTAGGATTAGCACTAATTTTAATTAGTTAAGTTAATGACACTGACACGCGGGACCCACTGTCAGGTTTGACCTGGACCAGGTCTGTTGACCTGCTGACATCAGGATGATGCCATGCTGACGCCGTAAAGGCTTTTATGGAATTATTTGATTTAAAACAATTCAGTAAATTCCGGAAAATGCTTTAAACTTCTAAAAATCATATAAATTCAACAGTAGCTCAGATGGAAAAGATTTATATATGAAAATTGATCAGAAAAATCCAATCTTTCCAATGGTACTAGTTTCATGCATGTTTAAGCAAGTTAACCTTGCTATTCACATCAAAACATGATAATGCAATTTAAATACTATAGTTTGGGTATAAATTTGAATCTTTGATTCAAATGAGCTCAAACCTTTCTGTTTATAGTTGCATTAGCCCAAAACACATTCATCTTTCCATGTCATGAGCATGCATCATATTGTTGCATTTGTTTGTGTATTGATTGTATCGTCGGTGTTCTCCGTGGTAGGTCCTGCTCCTGAGGATACATCTGCGTATCCAACTGAAGAGCAGTACCCGACAACCAATCTGTCAGGCAAGCAACCCATTGATCGTTCCGATACAAACCCATCTTCTTGCTCCTGCTCTCTTTTACTGCATTAAGGCAACAACGTGTGAATTGCTACTTGCTGCGGTAGTTGAACCCTATTCCTTTGCATGACCTGTCATTGCCATAGTAAATAGTTGAAACCCACTAGCATGTGTAGGACTTGATTGAGCCATGTGATGTGTGTTCTACCATGCTATTTTCTTATGCTGCCTGCTATGCTTAGAGTTCTGTCAGGTCTGGTTCATCTGGGTGATGGATCATAGTGAAATGATCATGCCCGGTAAAGAGAGTGAAGTGTGGAACATGCTTGGTAAAGGTATCGATGAAAGGCCATGTAGGAGTACATGGTGGGTTGTTTCATTGGAACCGTCCATAGGACTTGAGATATGTATGTGTGATTCAAGTTTCAGCTACTACCACACATTGGGCCCTGAAATAAGACCCCGCCCGACTTATTGACTGCCCTTGTCCTCTGTCCAGGAGTTGCAACTAGTTTCTGGTGTTTGTAGCATACTGGTGGTTGTGCGCAGCGCTGACCCTCGGGGTGGACTGTGATGTGGCAGGTACGTGGCCGGGTGTACCGGTCACCCGTTTGGTGACTCGGGAACCCTGTACACATCGTTTGGGGCCGTGAGCGACACCCCGGCCGGATCACCCCAAGGATGGAACCCAAATAGGCGATAAACCTAGACTAGAGACTTGAGTGGTTGGTTAGGTCGTTGTCTACACCCATGTCGGCTTTCGCTTGAAGTTTGCCGAGCACATGTCGTGTGCAGACACTAAGTGGTGGAAACATGTGTGAAGAAGTACACCCCTGCAGGGTTACCAATCTATTCGAATACCCGTTGTTCACGGTTATGGACCACCTGGTTACTTATACAGTTCATAGACAAGTTGATGGTTACTCCTAAAAGTCTCAAGACAAGTGTGAGTGCCGTGGATGGCCCTTCTGTAGGATGACGGAATGTCGGTGTATTTGGATCGACACCTATGGGATCACAAGAATCCCTACTACGGTTGTGGGGAGCGGGGTTGAGAGATGAGCGGATCTAACAGTCAGGACACGGTTCCTTTACCCAGGTTCGGGCCGCAAAGATGCGTAAAACCCTACTCCTGCTTTGGTGGCCTCGTGTTGACACGCGCCCTGGCCAGCGGTGCCTGAGGTGCCATGTAGGCAGATAGGCAGCTGAGGTGGCGCAATGGGGGGTCTCCACGAAGATCTGTGGGTTGCCATGCAGGAGCCTGCCCAGCTGGTTGGGTCGGCAGCTGCGTGGGTCAGTGGAACCCTAGTTGATGCGGGCCTGACGGTGGCCCCGTGGGTGTCCTCGGCAAGGACCTTGCCGGGGGCCCCAGCAAGTGTCTTGCCGTGGCGCCTGCTGTCATCCCCGGCAAGGTGCTTGCCGGGGGCCTTGTGGTTCTCCTTGGCTGGAATCCCGCGAAGGGTCGTCGTCTTCTTAACTTGCATCCGATCTTGAATGTCTTCACAAAGATCTGCATGCCACCACGGGGACATCTCCCGAATCCTCTCCCCATGGGGGTGGTGGACTCAAGGGCGATTCGCTCCGTAGGCGCGGGGCGAGCTGCCGCGGCAAGGGTCTTGCCGGGGCTGCCATGCTGGCCCCGGCAAGGATCTTGCCGGGGAGAGCCGCTTCGTCCCTTTGATCTTTGTGGTCTTGTTCTTGGCGTCGCTCCAGTCTCCATCGAGCTTCAGTCTTGCCCCGGCTCACCTCCCTCGTCATGCTTAGTGTGGTGGCGTCGTGGCTCAGACTGCCCGTGCACAGTCATAGGGGTACAAAAAGTGTACCCCTCTTTTTGTACACCGATAGGAGCCCCCGGGCCTGGGCCACACATAAGCGCGACACGTTGTTGGGCCAGGCCCAGAACGGTGCACGGGCAGGCGGGGTCGTTTTCGCCGTGGTAAAATTTCCGCGTGCTGCGTCTCCCACGTCCCGCACGCGCGGCGCTGGGTGGAGGGGCGTGCGTGACGTGGGCGGCATGCATGGGGCGGTTTCCGCAGGCATGCGTCACATTGCAGTAAATGTGAAAGGAAGCGGCCCGCGCCTTCCCCATAAACGGGGGGAGGTGTGGGGGCGTGGCCCGCTGACTGGATGGGGCCGAGGCGCGGTCCGCTAGGCGTCCATTCCCCTGGATCACGGGGTGGGGAGAGGTCGCCTCACCCGTCCCTTCGGTCCTGCACGTTCGTCACGTGCCTCCCATGCGTTCGAGGTGGCGAGCGGTGGAGGCGGGAAACCGAGCCGTCGCTGGTTGGGGCGGCGGGTCGGTCCCGGGCCCCCTCGCCTTCTACGTCTTGATTGGCCGAGCGGGGCGGTCGAGCTCCAGCTCCGCCCCTTTATAAAGGGCGGAAGGAGGGGACGGTGCCCCGCACTCCTCCATCTTCTTTCTCCTTCAACTTCTGCTCCTCTCTTCTGTCCGCCATGAAGAGAGAAAACCTCGGCTCCTCAACGGTGGCGGCGAGGGTCGCTGCTCGACAACGCGTCCCCCCTTCTCCTGCACCCGCGATGGCCGAACCGGCCACGAGGGGAAGAGGGAGGGGGCGGGGCCGTGGGCGAGGACGGGGTGCTCGAGGAAGAGGGGGACGGGGCGGCCCGCCGGCCTTGCCCCCGCCAGCAGCTCCTCCTCCAGTGGAAGGTCACGTTGGAGATGACCCATGTGAGTTCTTCATTAGGATGCGGGGGTCGCCGCGCCATCGCCTTCGTCTCCCGACTTCGTTTGCACGGGAGATGGAGGCGAATCCGCCGGAGTCGCTGCGGCTGCACATGAGGGGTTGTGGGATGAGTGGCACGCGGGCCCATATCGACTTCCCTGCCCCTCACGTGATGTATCTTCGCCAAGGATGGAAGAGGTTCGCTCGCATCCACAGCCTGACGGATGGGCTCACCCTCCACTTCAAGTTGATGGGGGACGGCCACCTCTCCGTCAAGGTCTTCGGGCACCTCGGGACTCGCGCGAGGTGCTGCATGGAGAGCTCCTATGATGACGAAGACTCCTCCTCGAACGAGGGTGATGAGGAGGACAGCGACAGCGACGACGAGGGTTGTGGACGGCAGGATGACGGGTCCGACTAGGTGTCGGGCGCCGCTCCTGGTGGCACCGGCGACCCCATCATCCGTGTCGCCGGCTCCTTGAACTTCTCAGGACCGTCTCCTTGGCGGTTGGCGTAGGGAGGCTGCGGAAGAGGAAGAGGAAGAAGGCGGGCGGCAGGGTCATCATGTCGGAGTACGCGGGCACCGACGCCTTCGTCTCCTACTGACGTCCTGCCGCCTCGTCTTCGAGCTCTGCCTCCGGCGCCGTCATCACCGTCCAGTCCTGGAGGCCGCCGAGATGCCTTCTCGGTGTTTTCTGCCACCCGTAGCTCGCCTAGGCGCCCCTTTTGCCCTTCTCGCCTCCTTGACCTACCTCCTAAGGAGAGGGACAAGAAAGGCATTATGGGCATCTTATCTCTTTTTAGTCTGTAAGCCTTCGGGCATCTGTTAAGTTTAAAACTTGTAATCCCCTTATTCATGTTTTTCATTCCCTATGGACTGTACCTGAATGGAATGTTTTTAATGAAAAAGGAATGTTTGCCGGGTCATTTGTTCGTAGGTAAAAAAAACCACAACAGGGAATAAATCCCTGATATCCTTAAGATAAACATTTTCTCGCCCGACAATAGGCCCTGCCGTTTCCCTACTTCACTCAACCTTTCTCACGCCCTTGACGGAGGTAGGGACGAAGTGGGCTCAGGCTCCTCGTTTTATCCTTCTGCTGCCGCGACTACGACCAAACCTAGTCCCAGGAACGAGCCTTAGGGCCTAGAGTTATGGGAGCACGGTAGCTTAAGGAAAAGAACGAGGTTTCACATACCTCAGTCCATAATGGAATGCATGATAAGGGATAAAGGACTTATCTGAAGCTGCAGCCCCCGGCAACCCTGGTCTGCCGTGGGCGAATCCTTGCCCTTGCAGCTTCCGGCAACACTGGCTTGCCGGGGCCTAGGCACTGGTCTGTTCTTCATTCCTTCCTCCAAGTGGCTTCGGCAAGGATGTCTACGCGTCCTGTGAACCAAGGAAGACAGAGGAAAGACAAAGACTCGACCTCTAAGCTAGGGGTTAGCCGCTGCTAAGCACTATCAACCCTAACCAAGGACGAGACTCGACTCAGCATGCATGCTATAACTTAGGGCGCGAGCGCTTCATTTATTTATGCTCAGGGTCTGCGCCTGGCTTTGTACAAAGGGTTACATGCCTTGCCAGCAAGGCTCGTACAAAAAGGGTGGCTTGCCGGGAGGCCCGACAAGCCGCGCCTTATGGGTAAAACTTGCGAAGATGCTCGATGTTCCAGGAATTACTCACCGGAACGGCATCCTCGGTCTCCAGGCGGACAGCGCCAGGCCTGGTGACTCGTATTACCCGATAAGGGCCTTCCCACTTCGGCGTCAACTTGTTTGTATTCCTGGCCGATTGAACGCGCCGGAGAACAAGGTCGCCTTCCTTAAAGCTTCGGGCATGAACCTTGCGGCTAGGGTAGTGGCACAAGGCTTGCTGGTAGCACGCTGCTCTCACAGCCGCCCGAAGACGATCTTCCTCAAGGAGCATTGCGTCGTCTTGTCGCAATTGCTCTTGCTCAAGCTCATCATAAGCGAGCGCTCGAGGCGACCCGTATATGAGTTCCATGGGGAGAACTGCTTCTGCCCCGTATATCAGGGCGAAGGGCGTCTGGCCGGTGGCTCGATTTGGCATCGTCCTGATCGACCAAAGAACCGCCGGAAATTCATCAATCCAGCGCCTCCCGCTCTTGTGCAACCTGTCAAAGGTCTTTGTACTTAATCCTTGCAGCACTTTAGCATTTGCCCTCTCAGCTTGACCATTGCTTCGGGGGTGAGCAACGGAAGCGAAACAGACCTTGATGCCGAGGTCTTGGGTATATTGCATGAAGGTGCAGCTTGTAAACTACGTGCCGTTGTCGGTGATAATCCTGTTGGGTACACCAAAACGGCACACTAGTCCCTTGAAGAACTTGACGGCTGACTGAGCTGTGACCTTCCTTACTGCCTCCACCTCTGGCCACTTTGTGAACTTGTCGATTGCAACATACAAGTACTCAAAGCCCCCGACGGCACGGGGGAAAGGGCCCAGTATGTCGAGCCCCCAGACCGAGTAGGGCCAGGAGAGAGGAATGGTTTGAAGGGCTTGAGCTGGTTGATGAAGTTTCTTTGAATGGAATTGGCACGCTTCGTACCTGGTGACCAGCGCTGCCGCATCCTGGAGGGCAGTGGGCCAGAAGAAGCCTTGCCGGAATGCCTTGCCGGCAAGGGCCCTCGACCCTATGTGGGATCCACATATGCCTCCATGTATCTCCGCCAACAGCTCCAGTCCTTCCTCTCAAGGGATGCACTTCAATTTCACACCGTTCGGTCTCCTTCTGTACAGGACGTCATCGACGAACTGGTACATGGCAGACCGACGGGCTACTTTCTCCGCTTCTTCCTGCTCCTCAGGAAGTTCCCCAGTCTGAAGGAATCGGATGGTATGCTGCGCCCACACTAGAGCCTGGGGTTCGACGGCGAGGACTAAAGGCATTTCCTCCGCCAAGGGAGTGGCTATCTCGACGGCAAAAACTTGACGCTCCGCCGGAGTTAGCCCTCCGGTGGCGGGCTCAGTGTCCCCGGCAACATCCTTGCCGGCGGCTCCTGGGAGCTTGGTGGGAAAGTACTTGTAGGGCCCTGACTTCCTCCTCTTGTTCTGCTCTATTGATGGATCAACGGATGGCTGAGAAAGCTGAAGCACAAAGGTACCTGGTTCCACAGGTAGCTTGAGGGTAGCGCGCTTTGATAGGTAATCGGCGATGTCGTTCTCCGCTCGGGGAACGTGCTCTGCCTGTATACCGTCAAAGCGCTCTTCCAACTTTCTCACTTCATCGACGTAGGCCTTCATCAACGGGCTCTGGTAATCCTTGTTGACTTGTTTGACGACAAGCTGCGAGTCGCCCCTGACAATGAGCTTCTTGATTCCCAGGTCCGCCGCGATCCTAAGACCAGCAAGCAGCCCCTCGTACTCGGTAGTGTTGTTCGTTGATACCTCCCTAGGGAAGTGCATCTCGACCACGTACTTGAGGTGCTCTCCAGTGGGCGCGACTAGCAGTACGCCAGCCCCAGCGCCCTGTAAGGTGAAAGCCCCATCAAAGTACATGATCCAGTTGCAACTCGCCTCTTTGCCGGGGAGAGCAGTTTCCTGGACTTCTTCATCAGGCGTTGCGGTCCATTCTGCAACGAACTCTGCCAGGACTCGGCTCTGAATTGTCGAGGTACTTTCAAACTTGAGGCCAAAGCTGGACAGCTCCAGCGCCCACTCTACAATCCTTCCTGTCGCGTCTGGATTGTGCAATATCCGTTGCAGAGGGAGGCGAGTGACGACAGTGATCTCGTGTGCCTGGAAGTAGTGATGCAGCTTCCTCGAGGCCATAAGAAGGCCGAAGAGCAATTTCTGCACACCGGAGTGCCTTGATCTAGCCCCCTGCAAGAGGGAGCTAACAAAGTAGACCGGGTGCTGCATCATCTTCTTTTTCGGCTGCACTCCAACCGACTGTGTCGCTTCTGCACCAGTGGCACCAGGCTCTGTTGCTGCTATCACCTCATCATCAATTTCTCTCTGCGCCACTAGCACGGCGCTGACCACCTGGTTTGTTGCTGCTAAGTATAGCAGCAACGGTTCTTATGGTCTAGGCGCAACCAGTATTGGCGTGGAGGAAAGATACCTCTTCAGATCTTGTAATGCTGCCTCGGCCTCCGGTGTCCACTCCATTGGGCCCGCCTTTTTCAAGACCTTGAAAAAGGGGAGGGCGTGCTCGGCAGACTTAGAAATGAATCTGCTCATGGCGGCAACGCAGCCAGCAAGCCGACGCACATCCTTGACCCGTTTGGGTGCTTCAATCTGCTCTATAGCTTTGATCTTGTCCGGATTGGCTTCTATCCCATGCTGCGACACAAAGAACCCGAGAAGCTTGCCAGACGGAACGCCGAAGACGCACTTCTCAGGGTTCAACTTGAGGTTGATCTTGCACAGGTTCACAAATGTTTCTTGCAAATCCGGTACAAGGGTTGCCTTGTTCTTGGTTTTGACCACTATATCATCCATATAAGCCTCCATATTTCTATGGAGCTGGGGTTCAAAACCAATCTGGACTGCCCTTGCAAACGTCGAGCCAGCACTCTTCAACCCGAAAGGCATTCGTACGAAACAGTACGTGCCACATGGGGTGATGAATGATGTCTTCTCTTCGTCTTCTCTCGCCATGAAGATCTGGTGGTAGCCGGAGTAGGCATCGAGGAATGACAGCAGGTCACACCCTGCCGTGGAGTCGACAATCTGGTCTATGCGCGACAACGGGAAGGGGTCCTTGGGACAAGCTTTATTGATATCTGTGTAATCAGTACACAGCCTCCACTTCCCATTTGCCTTGCGCACTACCACTGGATTGGCCAACCACGTTGGGTGGAGCACTCCTCTCACCAAACCCGCAGCTTCCAGTTTCCAGATCTCCTCAATGATGAACTCTTGCCGTTCCAAAGCTTGCTTCCTGACCTTCTGCTTGACGGGCCGCGCATGAGAGCAGACAGCAAGGTGGTGCTCAATCACCTCCCTGGGAACGCCGGGGATGTCGGATGCTTGCCACGCAAACACGTCGACATTCGCCCGCAGGAAGGTGACGAGCGCGTCTTCCTATTTTTTGTCAAGGACGGAGCTTATGGTAAAAGCCCCTCCCGTGTCGTCCTCCTTGACAGAAACCTTCTTGGTTCCTGGCGACGTAGCCCTTGATCTCTTGTTTCTGCCGGTGGAGCTCTCTGGCACGTCCTCGACGGGAGCGCGACAATCCGAAGAGGTGTGCTTGCCGGAGTGGGTGTCTGAGGTCCCGCCGGTCTTCTTCTTTTCGGTGGAGCTCTCAGGAACGTCCTCGACGGGAACACAACACTCCGAAGAGGTGCGCTTGCCGGAGTGGGCGCCTGAGGTCTTGCCGGTCTTCTTCTTTCAGGTGGAGCTCTCAGGCATGTCCTCGACGGGAGCACAGCACTCCGAAGAGGTGCGCTTGCCGGAGTGGGCGCCTGAGGTCTCGCCGGTCTTCTTATTCTTCCCTCCCGGGGCTCCAGTGGCAGGAGCAAGTGCCCCCGTAGCGGTAGTTGCTGCAACTGCTTGCTGGTACAATTGGTCGGCGCAAATCAGCGCATCTTTCTTGTCGGAGGGGATGGTGATGATCGTCACGGGCCCTGGCATCTTCAGGGTGTTGTAGGCATAGTGCGATGCCGCCATGAACTTGGCCAGTGCTGGGCGGCCAAGGATCCCATTGTAAGGCAGGGGGATCTTGGCAACATCAAACACGATCCTCTCAGTTCTGTAGTTCAGATCACTTCCAAAAGTCACGGGCAGCGTGACTTTCCCCTTTGGTTGACTCGTCCTGGGCTGACCCCCTGAAACGTCCCCGTCTCCTCGAGGTCTCCATCAGGAACTTGCAGCTTCTCGATCACGGTGGGCGAAAGTAGGTTCAGACCGGCCCCACCAACAACTAGCATCTTCGTCACCTTGAGGTTACGTATTGTCGGTGAAACCAACAATGGCAAGCACCTGACCGCAGTAGTGCGATCAGGGTGATCCTCGGCGTCAAAGATGATAGGTGTGCTGGACCATTTCAGCGGCTTTTGGGCACCGGACGATGGCTCTGCCGCAATAATCTCACGCGCCCACTGTTTAAGCTGGCGGTGAGAAGCATGCAGCGAGGCGCCACCATCGACGCACATGGCATCCGTAGCCTTCTGAAACTCTTGGCCGCCGGACTCGTCGTCCTCTTCGTGATCGTCGTCTTCCAGTCTTGTGTCGCGGCCCCGGGCGGGCCTTTCCTGCTGTTTCTCCTTGCCGCGACGGCCTGCTTGGCCATCACGCTTCTTGCTGGATCCCTCAGCGCCGTCCTGGCCCTTCTCCTTGTCCCGCCTCTCGTATTCAGCCCTCTGCTTCTCAGCAAGGAGCTCAACCTGGTGGCAGTCCTGGAGATCATGGCCCTTGGTGCGATGGATCTAGCAGTATCGCTTGCCGGAGTTTCCTGGCTTCTCGGCAGCCGCCAAGGCCCGGCAGGCGACACACCCGACAATTTCTTTGCCAGGGTCACGCGCCTTGGTTTTCTTGGCGGAGCCGGCGTCATCAGATCCCTCGACGTCAAGCATGGCCTTCCCCTTGCGCTTCTTGTTACGGTTCCGGCCCTTCTTCGCTGGAGCAGCGAGATCCTCGTTCGAGGAGTCGGTTTCCGCACCAGCGCTCTCGCTGGGGTACTTCCTTCCCTCTTCAGCCCGGGCACATCTGTCGGCAAGAACGTAGAGCTCCACCACATCCTTCACCTTGGTCATCACCAGCTCTTCGCGCATCTTGCGGTTGCGCACGTTCTGGTAGAACGCGCTGATGATGGCGGCAGGGTGAACATTGGGGATATTGTACTGTACCCGGCTGAATCTCTGTATGTACTTGTGCAGAGTCTCGCCTTCCTTCTGTGGTATGACATGCAGGTCACTTGCTTGGCCATTGGCTTGGTGGCCTCTGATAAAGGCGCCAACAAACTCATGGCACAAGTCGGACCAGGAGGAAATAGAGTCTACTGGCAAGTGCATCAACCACGACATGGCGTTAGGTTTAAGAGCCCACGGAAAGTAATTCGTAAGCACCTTATCGTCGCGGGCCCCGGCAGCTTGCATCGCGATGGTGTAGATGCTGAGGAACTCCGTCGGGTGGGTCTTGCCGTTGTACTTCTCGCCAACGTCAGGCTTGAAGGTGCGGTGAGAGGGCCACTGGAACTGCCGCAGCTCATGGGTGAAAGCTGGACAGCCTACCTCGTATGGTAGACCTCCAAGGCTTTCCGGTGTTGGGCGGTCCGCAGCAGGCCCTGCTCGCCTGTCTGACTGGTGGCGCGTCCCGCACCGGCGGTCGATGGTGGTTCGAGCGTCTTCATGAGCTCACTCCTGAAGAACTTGACGCTGGTCGCCGCGGGTCCGTGGGTCGGACGCCGCTATGGAGATGGCGTCGCCCGCGACGTCTCGACGGGTCGACGCACGCGACACTGGACGAGGAGGAGGCGAATGCACCGTAGCCACGGCGCTACCAGCTCTCCCGCCCACGGCGCATGGGACCCCATCGGAGCGTCGGCCTGGGAGCTCCGCTGGATTTAGGTCATCCATGTTGGCGACTATGACAAGGCTTCGGATGGTGGCTCTCCATTCGTCGAGTTTCCCCGTAACGGGAGGAAAGTCGAGGAGCAACTGCGCGCGCGCCAAAGCTTCGACTGGTGTCAACGGTAGTGAAACCTGCACGGACCGTGACGCGCTTTGACCCCTGACCGTGTCAGGGGGAGCTCCATCACGATCTCGCGGTTGCCTAATGTCTCCACCAGCGCTTCGGCGGGCGGGCAGGTCTTCTACGTCCCGGGAGTGGCACTCGGGGCCCTTCCCATGGCGACGCCCGGGATCTTCGGGGTGACGACGCCGTCCGTCGCGCGCTGCTTGAGAAGAGCGCGCTGTTGGCGCCGGCGTGGGAGTTCTGGAGGCCCTTGCATCGCCTTCAGGTGATGCGGCCGCGACCTTGGAAGGCCTCGCGCCACCCGCGGAGGGTTGGGCTCCATCCTTGGAACTGGCGGTGTGTGGCCCATTACCGGGCACACAAACATCGCCACCTTCCAAACTCCGGCTGTCGGGTTGGCGTTGGTATTCGTGAGCAGTTCCCCGTGTCCTTTCCGCGACTGGTCCGCTGTTCGCCCGCGTCGGGACGGGCTGTCTGGCTTTCGACTGGCCAACCGCCACTGTCGTCTTCTTCTTGGGCGCCATGATGATGCAGGAGTGTCGAACTAACCGCTGAAGCCGATTCTCACAACTGCGCACCCCTACCTGGTGCGCCAAAGATGTCGGTGTATTTGGATCGACACCTATGGGATCACAAGAATCCCTACAACGGTTGCGGGGCGCGGGGTTGAGAGAAGAGCGGATCTAACAGTCAGGACACGGTTCCTTTACCCAGGTTCGGGCCGCAAAGATGCGTAAAACCCTACTCCTGCTTTGGTGGATTATATGTTGGTGTTCTTCAGCTAGTGAGGAGCTCCAAGAGAGTCGTGAGGAGTTCTAAAAAGCCGAATCCTTCTCCTCGTTGCCTCGGGCCTCCTTTTATAGGAAAAAGGGGTTGCCACAGTAGCACACAAGAGGTGGAAAGGGTACAGTGATGCAAGGTTATCCCTCGCATTACAGGACAAGGTGCATTTAATGCGCCCAGCTTAGGTGTCCTTGCTTTATCGGGGACGGGGGGGGGG
>LR738712.1:273399277-273422573 GCA_902687465.1 Secale cereale
GGGGGAGACGTCCGTCTTGTCTGTCGCTGCTCCTCCTCGTGTTGACACGCGCCCTGGCCAGCGGTGCCTGAGGTGCCATGTAGGCAGACAGGCAGCTGAGGTGGCGCAACAGGGGGTCTCCACGAAGACCTGTGGGTTGCCACGCAGGAGCCTGCTCAGTTGGTTGGGTCGGCAGCTGCGTGAGTCGGTGGAACCCCAGTTGATGCGGGCCTGACAGTGGCCCCGTGGTTTTCCTCGGCAAGGGCCTTGACGGGGGCCATGGCAAGGGTCTTGCCGTGGCGCCTGCTGTCATCCCCGACAAGGTGCTTGCCGAGGGCCTTGTGGTTCTCCTTGGCTGGAATCCCGCCAAGGGTCGTCTTCTTCTTAACTTGTATCCGATCTTGAATGTCTTCACAAGGATCTGCATGCCACCACGGGGACATCTCCCGAATCCTCGCCCCATGGGGCGGTGGACTCAAGGGCGATTCGCTCCGTAGGCGCGGGGCGAGCTGCCGCGGCAAGGGTCTTGCCGGGGCTGCCAGTGCTGGCCCCGGCAAGGATCTTGCCGGGGAGAGCCGCTTCGTCCCTTTGCTCTTTGTGGTCTTGTTCTTGGCGTCGCTCTAGTCTCCACCGAGCTTCAGTCTTGCCCCGGCTCGCCTCCCTCGCCATGCTTGGTGTGGTGGCGCCGTGGCTCAGACTGCCCGTGCACAGTCATAGGGGTACAAAAAGTGTACCCCTCTTTTTGTACACCGACGCGGAAGAGGATCCACGGTGGTGTTTTGTTGTGGTGAGTAAAGGACTCGTGTGCGTAGTCTCATCTTGTAATCTGCTGAGAGTTGTAGTATAGGTTAGCCAAGAGTCAAAGCTGGCTTGCTGCAATGAACTCTACTACCCTTGTTGATAATGATGCATGTATGATAGGATCTGTTGTAAGTCTTGCTGAGTACCTTTGTACTCATGTTTGCTTAATAACTGGTGCAGAGGAGAACCCTGCCCCTTCTGATGGGTTCTACATAGACGTTGATGTCGACGAGTAGCTTGCTACCCGGACGGTGATCCTGAGCTTGTGAAGGGCCTTGTAGATAGTCAGGCTATACCAAGCCTGTTTTCTTTCCATGTTGTCTGTACTCAGACATGTTAGCTTCCGCTTGCGCTTGTATGCTTGTATGACTTGAGTGTTGGGTCATGTGACCCCTATCGGTATGGATATGTTATGTATGGCTCTTCGGAGCCTCTTAAATAAAGTACTTTGAGTCATAGAGTTCTGTTGTGATGCAATGTTGTATTTGCACATATTGAGCATATTATGTGTATGTTTGAAATGCTTGATATGTGTGGGATCCGACACCTAGTTGTTTACCTTTGGTAGCCTATCTTACAGGGAAATGCCTCCTAGTGCTTCCACTGAGCCTTGGTAGCTTGCTACTGCTCCGAAACACGTAGGCTGGCCGGCATGTGTCCTTCTTCGTTCCTGTGTCTATCCCTTAGGGGAAATGTCACGCGTTGTTCCTTTAAGTCCATGTAGCTTGCTACGACTTGGGTTCATACGTTGATGACCGACACGTTCGTTGCTGGGTCATGGATTCATGTCTCTGTAATTTAGTGCCACTTTTGGTTTATAACTAGCCATGTCGGCCCGGGTTCTCTGTCATATTGATGCTAGCGACACTATCATATACGTGTGTCAAAATGCGCAAACGGTCCCGGGCCAGGTAAGGTGGCACCCGTGGGGATACCGTGCGTGAGGCTGCAAAGTGATATGATGTGTTACAAGCTAGATCAATGTGACTTAGGATCGGGGTCCTGACAGCGTTGGCATCAGAGCCGGACTGTGTGTAGGTTCTTCAAGCCAAACTGGTCGATGTGAGTCTAGAAAATTCTTAGTTATATGTAGGGGAATTGATTATGGAAGGGAACGTAAGGCTCTTTTTACTTCTTTACCTTATGCCCTTCTGATCCGAGTCGGCCTATTCTTCTACGGGGGTTTAGGACTAGGCCTCTCATCTTTACTAGGTTCACGTGTTACTAATCCGTAGACTCTTAGGATTGTTGGTTTCAAGCCTCAGTTCAGTTTCTACCCTTCTAGTATGTTGATTAGTTGGACCGAAACCTTGATATGATGTTGAGTTGCTATGCTATCATTTGTATGATGTCTCACAATCTTTTTTGAGCATTTACTGTTGTTATGCTGCCCGATTTCTTCCAGAAATTCTAATGCCTTTGCATTATTTTGTGTTTCAGATGTCTGAACGCACACCTCACCAGGTGGTCCATTTGACCCGGTGCATTAATTTGCCAGGTCACACGGCCATGTTGGTCTGTGTGTTGACTGAGGCCGGCTACCATTGGTATCCTGAGTACACTGTGGAGGAGCAGTACCGGGATTTCAACCAGAGTCAATATTTCTGCATAGTCCGGATATACCCTTTGTATCCCGGAGCTACCGACCCCATCCATTGGTCTTATGGACTCGGGGTTACCATTGAGATGGCAGTGCAGGATGCCGCTTACTCGATGATGACCATCATCCGGGCTAGGCATGCCCTACTGCTGAACACTGAGTTCCGCTACATGCCAGCCTCACTTCCTGGAGAGGAAGGCTACTACACTGGTCTGTATACCGATGCCGCTCATGAGGAGCCACTGCTTCAGACTACCACTCAGATGCTAGAGGATAGGGACTGTGAGGTCCGTGCCCTCCGAATGGAGCTTTATAACACTCGAGCTTCCCAATGGACCACCTTGACACGGCTTGCACCTGCCGTGCAGGCCGGATATCTGGATATGTGGGATTTGTACCCCGTGCGGACTCGTCTGCCTGATCGTATGGATTGGCGTGATGTTGGGGGTATTACACCTCCACGTGGGCGTCGGTTACCACTAGCAGCGGGACCGAGACCGCATCCGTGTCCCTATGGTCCACAGCCTTCGAGTGCTTGAGAGTTTCCAGATCCACATGTTCCACTTCCAGGCTACGGGGGTAATCTTTATGAAGATTACTATGGGAATGTCTGAGTTAGACCATGGCAGTAGTAGTATCGTAGTAGTTGTATTTCCATAGTCCTGTCTGTCTTGTGGAATATGACTTAGTGTGTACTGAGTTCCGGAGGGATAGATAAATAGTGTATAGGATCTTGGAGTGCCTCTGATGAGATGTATCGTCTTTCACCGCAGTTGTATTTTAGCCTTGGCTTGTACTAAACTATGTATGGTGTGTATGACCAATGGTGTATATATGGCAATTTCTATATTACCATGTCGTACAGATGAACATCTCTGCATTCCGTGTCATCCATTACATTCTGCACTCCTATGTCAAAGTTTTGCCATCCTTGTCTAAACCGTTGTTTTGTTTTCCTAGGATGGTCAACACTCGCAGCACTCCTGCTGCTCAGGAGCAGGGTGAGGCCAATGGGGCTAGAGATGAGAATCTGCCCCAACCACCCTCCTTGGCTAAAGTAATGCTCGAGGCAGAAAGTAACAAGAGGGAGACCAACCGTCTGCTCGAACGCATAGAGCAGAATACTGCCCTTCGCTAGAGGAATGGCGTGGTGTCAATTAATGACTTTATCAAGATGTGCCCACCAAAGTTCCATCATTCCGCTAAACCTCTTGATGCGGATGACTGGCTTCGCAGTATCACCCACAAGCTACACTCTGTCCATGTGGCCGAAGCTGACAAGGTTACTTACGCCGCCTACCATCTTGAGGGCCCTGCTAGCCTCTGGTGGGAAAACTTTGAGGCTATGCATCCTGCTGGCCAAATCACTACGTGGGCAGAGTTCAGTGAGGCATTCCGTGAACATCACATTCCGGAAGGTCTCATGGATTGCAAGCGGGAGGAATTCTGCAGTTTCACCCAGGGCCGGCTAACCGTGGATGGCTATAGTCGCGAGTTTGGCAACTTGGCACGCTATGCTCCCGAGGAAGTGTCCACCGACGCCAAGAAGCAAGCGAGGTTCCGCAAGGGACTCAGCCTTGAACTTCGCCGAGATCTACGTCTGCACGAGTGCACCTCCTTCCAGAAGTTAGTGAACAAAGCCATCAGTGCTGAGACGGGCTAGACTGATTTTGAAGCCACACGCAAGCATCCTCGTGACTTTGGTTTCTCATCCGGCTCTGGCTCTCACAAACGCCGTGTGTGGGTTCCTAACACGGCCCTGCCACCCAGGTTCACTCAGAGGCCATCCTATGAGGCGCCTCGGCCAACCCAACAGTATGCACCGCCCATGACTTATGGAGGACCACCTGCCAATTTTGCTCCACGCACTGGCACTGCGACATGCTTCAAGTGCGGAGAACCAGGGCACTACATGCGTGAGTGTCCTTAGAACCAACAAGGAAGGTCCGTTGGCCATGGTAAGCCAACATGCAAGGTGAACTATGTCAAGCCAGTCCCCACTGCACGTGATCATGTCAACTATGTCTCTGCTGAGTAAGCTTATGAGGATCCTAACGTCATCCTTGGTACGCTTCTTGTTAACTGCCATCCGGCATTTGTTCTTTTCGATATTGGAGCATCTCTTTCATTCATATCTGAGAGCTATGCTCGAATGCACAACATGACTTTTTGTGACATGCCCACCACCATGGAAATTCAAACTCCTAGCTCTAGATGGCAAACCTCTGGAGTAAGCCATGGGAATGAAATCCTTGTCGATAGACTTGTTTTCCTTGCATCACTAATAGCCCTCAAGTCCTCGGACACAAACATCATCTTGGGTATGGACTGGATGATAGCTCATTACGCCAAGATTGATTGCTACACTAGGACTGTTCAACTTACACACCCATCCGGCAAGACAGTCAATGTTTTGGCCCGAATGGCTGAGTGTCAGCTCTACTCTCTTAATGCCAGAACTCTACCAGAACTCGAAGATATCCCGGTAGTCCGTGACTTTCCGGATGTCTTTCCAGAAGAACTGCCAGGTGTTCCACCTGACAGAGATGTCGAGTTCATGATAGATCTTGTTCCAGGAACTGTACAAATCTCTAGGAGACCCTATAAGATGGCACCCTTAGAACTAGCTGAGCTTAAGAAACAACTCGATGAGTCCTTGAAAAAGGGTTTCATCCGTCCTAGTTCTTCTCCTTGGGCTTGTCCCGTCCTCTTCGTCAAGAAGACAGATGGAACAGAACGAATGGTTGTAGATTATCGACCTGTCAATCTGGTCACCATAAAGAACAAGTATCCGCTCCCCAGAATCAACGATCTGTATGACCAGCTCCCTGGATCCTCAGTCTTTTCCAAAGTGGATTTGAGGTTGGGCTACCATCAAGTCAAAATCAAGAACGGGGACATTCCCAAGACGGCCTTTGTTACTCGTTATGGCCAATACGAGTACACCGTCATGTCCTTCGGGTTAACCAATGCCCCGGCCACTTTCTCCCGACTAATGAATTCTATATTCATGGAGTACTTGGATAAATTCGTCGTGGTATACCTCGATGATATACTCATTTACTTCAAGAACAAGGAATATCATGCCGAGCATCTAAGGTTGGTATTGACGAAACTTCGAGAGCACCGCCGTTATGCCAAATTCTCCAAGTGTGAATTCTGGTTTCCAGAAGTGACCTATCTAGGCCATGTAATCTCTGGTAAGGGTATTGCTATCAATCCCGAGCGAGTTCAGGCCGTCCTTGATTGGACTCCACCTGAATCAGTCAAGCAAGTTAGGAGTTTCCTTGGCTTAGCGAGCTATTGCTAACGCTTCGTCAAGAATTTCTCCAAGGTTGCTAAACCTCTAACTGAACTCCTCAAGAAAGATAAAAAGTTTGAGTGGACCCCACAGTGCGAGTCGAGCTTTCAGGAACTGAAAAGACGCCTGACATCTGCACCCGTACTGGTACCCCCAGAATTCTCCATGGATTTCATTATCTATTGCGACGGCTCGCGACAAGGACTAGGTTGCATACTAATGCAAGATCGTCAAGTGATTGCCTACGCATCTCGACAGTTGTGTCCACATGAGGATAACTATCCTACCCATGATCTAGAGCTTGCAGCTGTAGTCCACACACTCAAAACATGGCGACATTACCTTCTTGGTAATCACTGTGAAATCTTCACGGATCACCAAAGTCTGAAATACATCTTCACCCAACCGGATTTGAATCTCAGGCAAAGACATTGGGTTGAGTTGCTCACAGGTTACGACTTAGGAATCACTTACACCCCTTGGAAGGCCAATGTCATGGCTGACGCACTAAGTCGTAAGTCTAATTGTAACAATACGATATTACAACAAAGGCAACCACTTCTCCATGAGGAATTTCGTAAGCTTAACCTTCACATCGTTCCTCGAGGATTCCTTTCCACCTTGGTGGCGAAACTACCCTTACGGATCAAATCATAGCTGCCCAGAAGCGTGATAAGGGTATATCCCGACTCCAAGAGAGCATTGCTAGCGGAGCTACTAAAAGTTTCTCTATGGATGATCGAGGTGTTGTCTTCTTCGAGAACTGCCTAGTGGTTCCCAAGAATCGACATCTACGGCAGTTGATCCTCAAGGAGGCTCATGAATCTCCTCTCACGATTCATCCCGGTAGTACCAAAATGTATCAGGACCTACACCAGAGGTTCTGGTGGACTAGGATGAAGAGAGAAATCGCTCAGTTCATTGCTAAATGCGACGTTTTCCGTCGAGTTAAAGCAGAGCATCAACGGCCTGCTGGCACCCTTCAACCTCTAGCTATTCCTGAATGGAAATGGGACAAGATCGGTATGGACTTCATTACCGGGTTTCCCAGGACCAGGAAAGGGAATAATGCTATCTTCGTCGTTATCTACCGCCTCTCCAAAGTAGCCCATTTCCTGCCTATTCGGGAGAGTATAACTGCTAGCCAGCTAGCAGACTTGTATATCTCTCGAATAGTATCTCTTCATGGTGTGCCATTGGAGATTAACTCAGACCATGGAAGTCTTTTCACCTCTCGATTTTGGGAAAGTTTCCAAAATGCTATGGGGACTCGTCTCTCTTTTAGCACCGCCTTTTCATCCTCAGTCAAGTGGTCAAGTAGAACGAGTCAATCAAATTTTGGAAGATATGCTTCGAGCCTCTGTCATCTCTTTCGGTATGGATTGGGAGAAGTGTCTTCCATTCGCCGAGTTCGCTTATAACAATAGTTATCAAGCTAGCTTGGGCAAGGCTCCTTTCGAAGTTCTGTATGGACGAAGGTGTCGAACGCCTCTTAACTGGTCAGAAATTGGGGAAAGACAATTCTTTGGTCCGGATATGATCCAGGAAGCAGAAGAGCAAGTTCGCATCGTTCGTGAAAAATTGAAAACAACCCAGTCTCGCCAGAAGAGCCAATATGATAGTCATCATAAGGCTATGACTTACAAAGTCAGCGATAAGGCTTACCTTCGGGTTACTCCTCTTAAGGGAATCCATCGCTTTGTTATCAAAGGCAAATTGGCTCCTCGTTACATCGGTCCCTTTCACATTCTTGCCAAACGAGGAGAAGTTGCCTACCAATTGGAACTACCTCCGCATCTTTCCAGAGTTCATGATGTCTTCCACGTTTCTCAACTCAGGCGTTGCTTCTCGGATCCTATCCGTGGAGTGGACCACGAAACGCTTGATCTCTAGGACAATCTCACATATCGAGAATACCCCGTTCGTATTCTTGATCAAACCGAGCGTACCACTCGACGTCAAAATATCAAGTTTCTCAAGGTTCAATGGTCACACCATTCCGAGAACGAAGCTACTTGGGAAAGGGAGGATCGTCTTCGACTTGAGTACCCCACCTTTTTTCCGGAGGAACCTGAATCTCGGGACGAGATTCTTTTGAGTGGGGGTGAGTTGTCACATCGTTTGTCAGTGCATGCATTAGGCCTAGCTGGAGTGTGCATCATGTTTACTTTTTGCGGAATCTTGAAATGAGGATGAAAGAAACCCCAGCACCCCTTTTCTAACAACTAGGGTTTAATAAAATCTTTTCCAATGTACCCAAAATGTTCATCATCTTTGCCTTGGTCTTAAACCTCTCACAAAAATGGTGCACAATTTTCTAGGACATCCAAAGGTCACTGGATTAATTCATATTGTATTTGCATTTGGGCATTTAAATGCTATAAAATATTTTAGGTGCCCAAATAATCATAAACTAAAATGTTCCATGCTGTTCATATTATATACAGTGGGCATGAGTAGTTTTATGATTTATAAAAGTGTTCTAGCATTTTTATTAATTCAACAAAGTTGAAAAGAAACAAAACAGAAAACAAAATAGAAAAGAGAGAGAGAGCGCCACAACCCACTTACCTGGACCACCCCGGCCCACCTGGCGACCCAGCACTGTGCTGGCCCAAGCCAGCCAGCTGCTTCGTCCAGCTAGGCAGGCATGTGAAGCCGGTGCACGGCCGCGCGCCACTGCGGCAGCTGCTTGCCGCCTGGCCGCCGCTTCGTCGCCTCGGGACGTCTGGACGACCTCCATGTCGTCGCCCAGACCGCCACGACACCCCAGTTTCCCCCTGCCTCTCGCCCTCGCCCTCCCCTCGCCATGGCCGACGCTGCCGCCGCCGTTCTGCCACCGTAGCCGCAGCCATCGTGCTCCCCTCGCCTCGCCTTCGTGTCCCCGAGCTCCGCCGTCCTCCGCCACTTTGCCTCGACCGAGCCCCGAGCGCTCGCACGCCCTGCACCGCCTGCACTGACCTTGTCTTCTTCGACCACCACCGGAGATCCCCTCCGCCGTCGCCGTCGGAGCAGACCGTCCCCGACCTCGCCGTCAGCTCCGTTGCAACCAACGTGAGCTTGGCCACCTCCCCATCCTCTCTGTTTCCCCTCTCGAGCCCCGTAGCGTCTGCACGTAGCTCACCCGCACGCGCCGCCACGGAGCTCGTCGCCGACGAGGCTCCGGCCACCCAACGGCCACGCCACCCTGTCCACCAGCTCCACCGCACCCTAGGAGCCTAACGTACCTCTCCACGAGCCTCGCCGTGCCTCCTAGCGACGAGCCCGAGCTCCGGCAGCCGCCAAAGTCTTCGCCGACGCCTTTTCCGGTGACCCCGAGGCCAACCACCGCCACTACTAGATGCGGCACACTCCCGCATCACATAGATGTGCTCCGCCGCCATTTTGGTCGCCGGAGCACAAATCCCGCACCGCACCGCCGCATCTGGCCTTGCCGGCGGCTAAACGCCGACCAGTTTGACCCCCTTTGACCACGGGTGGGCCCAGTTTGACCCCATGGAGTCAATGACAGGTGGGGCCCAACCAGCTAATTAAGTTAGGATTAGAACTAATTTTAATTAGTTAAGTTAATGACACTGACACGCGGGACCCACTGTCATGTTTGACCTGGACCAGGTATGTTGACCTGCTGACGTCAGCATGATGCCATGCTGACGCAGTATAGGCTTTTCTGGAATTATTTGATTTAAAACAATTCAGGAAATTCCAGAAAATGCTTTAAACTTCTAAAAATCATATAAATTCAATAGTAGCTCAGATGAAAATGCTTTAAACTTCTAAAAATCATATAAATCACAATGCTACTAGTTTCATGCATGTTTAAGCAAGTTAACCTTGTTGTTCACATCAAAACATGATATTGCAATTTAAATACTATAGTTTGGGTATAAATTTGAATCTTTGATTCAAATGAGCTCAAACCTTTCTGTTTATAGTTTCATTAGCCCAAAACACATTCATCTTGCCATGTCATGAGCATCCATCATATTGTTGCATTTGTTTGTGTATTGATTGTATCGTCGGTGTTCTCCGTGGTAGGTCCTGCTCCTGAGGATACATCTGTGTATCCAACTGAAGAGCAGTACCCGACAACCAATCTGTCAGGCAAGCAACCCATTGATCATTTCGATACAAACCCATCTTCTCGCTCCTGCTCTCTTTTACTGCATTAAGGCAATAGCGTGTGAACTGCTACTTGCTGCGGTAGTTGAACCTTATTCCTTTGCATGACCTGTCATTGCCGCAGTAAATAGTTGAAACCCACTAGCATGTGTAGGAGTTGATTGAGCCATGTGATGTGTGTTCTACCATGCTATTTGCTTATGATGCCTGCTATGCTTAGAGTTGTGTCAGGTCTGGTACATCTGGGTGATGGATCAGAGTAAAATGATCATGCCCGGTAAAGAGAGTGAATTGTGAACATGCTTGGTAAAGGCATCGATGAAAGGCCATGTAGGAGTACATGGTGGGTTGTTTCATTGGAACCGTCCGTAGGACCTGAATCTGTATGTGTGATTCAAGTTTCAGCTACTACCACACATTGGGCCCTGAAATATGACCCCGCTCGACTTATTGACTGCCCTTGTTCTCTGTCCAGGAGTTGCAACTAGTTTTTGGTGTTTGTAGCATACTAGTGGTCGTGCACAGCGCTGACCCTCGGGGTGGGCTGTGATGCGGCAGGTACGTGGCCGGGTGTACCGGTCGCCCATTTGGTGCTCGGGAACCATGTACACACCGTTTGGGGCCGTGAGCGACACCCCGGCCGGATCTCCCCACGGATGGAACGCAAATAGGCGATAAACCTAGACTAGAGACTTGAGTGGTTGGTTAGGTCGTGGTCTACACCCACGTCGGCTTTCGCTTGAAGTCTGCCGAGCACATGTCATGTGCAGACGCTAAGTGGTGGAAACATGTGTGAAGAAGTACACCCGTGCAGGGTTACCAATCTATTCGAATAGTCATTGTTCACGGTTATGGACCACTTGGTTACTTATACAGTTCATAGACAAGTTGATGGTTACTCCTAAAAGTCTCGAGACAAGTGTGAGTGCCGTGGATGGCCCTTCCGTAGGATGACGGAAGAGGATGCACGGTGGTGTATTGTTGTGGTGAGTAGAGGACTCGTGTGCATAGTCTCATCTTGCAATCTGCTGAGAGTTGTAGTATAGGTTAGCCAAGAGTGAAAGCTGGCTTGCTGCAATGAAATCCACTACCCTTGTTGATAATGATGCATGTATGATAGGATCTGTTGTAAGTCTTGCTGAGTACCTTTGTACTCATGTTTGCTTAATAACTGGTGCAGAGGAGAACCCTGCCCCTTCTGATGGGTTCTACATAGACATTGACGTCGACGAGTAGCTTGCTACCCAGACGGTGATCCTGAGCTTGTGAAGGGCCTTGTAGATAGTCAGGCTATACCAAGCCTATTTTATTTCCAAGTTGTCTGTACTCAGACATGTCAGCTTTCTCTTGTGCTTGTATGCTTGTATGACTTGAGTGTTGGGTCATGTGACCCCTATCTGTATGGATATGTTATGTATGGCTCTTCGGAGCCTCTTAAATAAAGTACTTTGAGTCATAGAGTTCTGTTGTGATGCAATGTTGTATTTGCACATATTGAGCATATTGTGTGTATGTTTGAAATGCTTGATATGTGTGGGATCCGACACCTAGTTGTTTACCTTTGGTAGCTTATCTTACAGGGAAATGCCTCCTAGTGCTTCCACTGAGCCTTGGTAGCTTGCTACTGCTCTTGAACACGTAGGCTGGCCGGCATGTGTCCTTCTTCGTTCCTGCGTCTGTCCCTTAGGGGAAATGTCACTCGTTGTTCCTTTAAGTCCATGTAGCTTGCTACAACTTGGGTTCATACGTTTATGACCGACACGTTCGTTGCTGGGTCATGGATGTATGTCTCTGTAATTTAGTGCCACTTTTGGTTTATAACTAGCCATGTCGGCCCGGGTTCTCTGTCATATGGATGCTAGCGACACTATCATATATGTGTGCCAAAATGCGCAAACGGTCCCGGGCCAGGTAAGGTGGCACCCGTGGGGATACCGTGCGTGAGGCCGCAAAGTGATATGATGTGTTACAAGCTAGATCAGTGTGACTTAGGATCGGGGTCCTGACAGGCCAAGGCGCGACACACCTTGTCCAGACCCTCCTGGTTCACTATGGCGGAGCGACCCAGCGCCGGCTCAAGCACCGGTGGCGACGCGGCAGGCTCGCCGTCCCCCCTCTTCTTCGCCCTGCGCAGCATGGCGGCAAGGGGGAAGGGGCAGAGAAGGCAAACAGAGAAAGGGAGCGATTGGGAGGTAGAAATCAAAGGCGGCAACAAGAAGCCCTACCGGTCGTGCGATTGGCAAGGTGCACGACTACCAAGACTGCATGGGAGGCGGTGCCGCCCACGTCCCATCCAACCATCGCACGCCAGCTTGGCCCACTGCCTTTGGGGCCCGCGGCGCTTCGTCCTCGACTAAGGCTTCGCCCCGAAGCCAACTCCGCACGCGCCTTGGGCCCGGGGGCTACTGTCGGCGTACTGGGAACCAGGGTACCCAGACTTGCCTGTTTGCGGGCCGCGACGCGCTCCTACTAAGGCCTGGTACGGCCCAGCTAATCAACCAGCTGCCCAAGACCCTCACGAGGGAGCTAAGCCTCGCGAGGAGAATGACGTCAAGACCTCCTCAGGAGTAGCCTCAGCAAGGTGCTCCGGAGGGGCGGAGAATCCAAGGCCGAGCCAGCCACAGGAGGAGGCAGTGATGTCAGCAATGACGCGCCGCGCTAGTAGATGCCAGCGTCCGCCAGCGACACAATTACCATTTCGGTGCAAGAGGGACAGCGCAACCGCAAGTTCCCGAGGAGCGGGGCAAAGGTTTCCCATTGGTGCAACGAGACCGAAGACCGCAAGGACGATAAGGAGGATGTCACTATCGAGCCCACCACCGCGTCACCGCCTGGTCCTTTTGCAGGCGAAGACTGCTTTTGTCAGGGTAGGAACGTCCTTGTGTTCTCGCTCAAAGATGGCCGTTGTGGCATCCCTTCCCGCCTCAACATTTCGGGGGAAGAGGACCGTGGCCGCCTATATAAGTAGCTAAGATTCCCACTGTGAAGGGGATCGACTCATACACTCTTCCACCACGCAAGGAGCAAGAACACTTGCCTCCAGACCCTCCTAAGCTCACCTCCTGAGCTCAGGAACCACTGTACTAGGTCATATCCCAGCTCGCCCGAGGCTAATACACCAAAGCAGGAAGTAGGGTCTTACACCACAAGGTGGCCCGAACCTGGATATTCTTGTGTGTTTTGTCCGTTGTTCGCTTGAATCCTTCCACCGAGACGAGAGCGAGGCGCTAGGTAGACGTGCGTGGGAGAGATCTTCGATCACGCCCCTGTGTTCGAAGTCATCGGGTTTTGCGGAGCCCTGAATCCCACATCCTTCCCATAATATAAGAGTGTTTTGTACACTGGTGTATAGTACAAAACACTCTTATATTATGGGACGGAGGGAGTAGCTGTTAATGTAAGTACAGTGATAGAAGACGTTCCGTTCTTACAAGAGGGCTGCAGAGCTAAACCTGTTCAAAAGCATTGGGTTGATTCTAAATTTATGTAAGGGTCGATATCGATCTTATAATGTCCACCAAATGGAGTACAACGAGGCTACCATGTACAGTGATGCTACATAATCAACCAGCTATGAAAGTCAGTATGGTCATACAGGGCAAGAGGTACTCACAAGAGCAATGCAGCGTGCAGTATAGTTGCGAGATTCTGTGGTCCCTTGAGAATGAATGTTCTTCTGAAAACAGTTTTCGTACAAGTGAGACGGTAAGGTACATGTAGAAAAGTAGTTCAAATTATGACGTGATATCATAGAGAGTACCTTACGCTGCAGATGACACCAATGTGTAACAAGATTATTCCAGTCACTGTCTAATAAATGTAGCACCGGAGACTTTAAAAAAAAATCGTTTAGAGGCTTGCCATTGAAGTGCGCTTGCATCAGGTAGGAACAATACTTCATCAACGAGTGCTTGAAAAGTGCAAGCAACCGTTGCTCGTCTTGACTATCCATTTTCGTCCTGGCCTATTTAAAAGAATGAAATCTTGTGTCTTCTATCAGCAGAAACATATGCAGTAATTACCAAGAGCAAGATTAGTATATTACTTACGCATAAGTCTCGGAGGAATGTTGGAAATAGTTCCGTGTCTGTGGTATAATCTTACTATGAAGGAAATATGCACACAAAGTTCCTGACAACAATATAATCTTGGTCTTCTAAACTCGGAATAAATGGAACAGGGGTCCTATTTGCAACCACTGGGGCTCTGTCTCGTTCAAAAAGGGATTTGGAAACTAGATTTCATGTACTCTTTGCTGGAATGGGGGTTTTGCATCGTAGAGCTAGTGCTATGTCAATTGGCATCATCATACTATTTGCTGCAGTTGGGGTCTGCTAAGTTGGGGTATCAGAGATTGCTAGTGTAGTAGGACTAGAGTCTGCTAGAGTTTGTGGCTGTGTTTTCTGGGTCTGGTGATATTGCAACGACACCAATTTGGCTATTTGATTTATCAGGTGTCCCTACCTTTTCCAAATACTTTGTTCGTGCACCTCCACGATCAGCAATCACCCTCTTCCTTTTGAACGTCTCATACACAAGAACAACATTTGAATGGATAAATATGGTATGATGACAGATGGAATATGTACTGAAAATGGATAGGCAGGGCGTATTCACATTCATGATGTGTAAACTAAGCTAATGGCAGTGCAACAAAGTAGAAGCAATGCAAAGAATCAGTTGCAAGATATGTGCGACCAATAGACCAATATAACCTTGCAAAGTTAGAGCAAGCACCTTGATGGGTGAATAAGATAGGGCATCTTCCTCTGACTCCTCCACTAGGGAGCTCCCTTGACTTAGGTCTCCCTCTAGATCAGAATCATTGTTAGGATCGTTTCTAAGCACGAATATGTAGGTGGAGAGCGTTTGCATTGCATTGCATCTAGACTTGATTTCAGTCCCTTATTGCCAAGTTTGACAGCCATGGCATTTTCCCGCTTTATTCTTTTCATGCGCGCAAGCTCATAATCATTATGATGTTGTTCAGTATCTATGATTCATGAAAACATAAAAATAGTAAGATTATTATGGAATGCATTGCAAATTCAACTCGAAGAGTGTCTCCCTACAAACCCCGGTGTATACAAAGTTCATCCCCCAAATGTGCTGACAAGACTACACACACAAATACAAACCTCTTATGTCTCTATAACAGGTGGGCACACATTTCAAAACTGAAGTAGGAACATTAGAATCATATCAAATTCGTTTTCGAACAAATAAACTAAGGAATTATGAGTGGCATAATGTTTAGCTTCAAGGGTGGAGTGCTGCTAGTGCGACAGAAAGCAAGTAGGCAGATTGAATTCCATGTTAAAGATCATAGTGTATGTAAAAGGTGGATATGACACTTTCTTTATATACAATGCAGTATTCGTTGCCCACACATGATGGAAGAGATCATATAGAGAACTACTATTCACTCATTTATGCGGTTCCAGTATTTTGGAATAGGGTGGTCCACCCTAAAAGAATATTGATAACTAATATGACAAGGCAAGCATAGAGGTTGTGAATCAATCATTACTTGTGAGCTTACTAGGACAAGTATGGAGAATTGAAACTGGAGTAAGAGACCGTCCAAAATCTGAATCAAGAAGTTGGTCCAGCACTTATTGTTTGCAACTAATCGATGTGAATAATTGGATATCATATGGAATGAGTAAGAAAGACAAGTAAAATTGTCAACAAACCAGGCTTGCAGTAGTAATCCGGGTCAATGTCACTATGACAAACAATCCAAAATGTATAGTGTCTCTTCCTAGGGACGGAATTTTGGAACCCTGTGAACTTTACAGGTAGTAAAGATTACTGAAATATCTGAACCATTAAGTGTAGGTAGCACTTAGTACACAACAAACCCTAATGATAGTCCTACCTAATGAGTAATGAATCAATTAGAAAATGAGTGATGGGGAGTAGCTGCTGAGGATTGAGGATGTATCTCAGGATAAATCGGGTTGGCTTAGTGGGTGCTACACGTTTGAGCCCTGAACGGACTGGGAAGCAAGGCACAGCGGCATGCCTGGGCAGGAGAGACGCTGTTGGGCGAGTGGCTCCTGACCTCTTGTTAGTCCGGCGTCTCCTCCTAGAGTCATGCCATCCGGGGACGGCAAGCCGCTCGCGAGGCAGGCCGCTAGGGGTGAGTACATATTGGAAGCACAGCAGAATAGAGGGGGAATCGGGGTCTGGGCCGACCCAAAATCCCAGGGTGGGCCGCGGCCCACCGTGGGCACCCTATAAATCCACACTCCAGCGGCGTACATGCATTTTCGAACCTAAATTAGGAACATTTAGCTAACGAATTGAACGACTCAATTTTAATAATATCAGATTCATATTTGAACAACTAAGCTTGTTTAGCTTGATGGGCGGAGCAATGCTATTGTGACACGAAGCACGTAGGCTGATCGTATAGTGATCATAAAAGGGGGAAACCCGAAGCATGCTCAATTAAACCCTATTATGACCGTGCCTGGCAGATTTGAAGCTGCAAACCATAAAAATGCTACTTAGCAACCATTGTTTGCTTTGAACTAAGAACTAAATTCTAAGAGCTGAAAAGATAGTACAGTAACCAAGTTGAGATCTATTTTCTGGTTGAGATCAAAAAGTTGAGCAGTTATGAAGTAGTACCACCTCTTTTGCGGCGCCGTGTAGGCATTTGGGGTGCAATGGTTGTTGGTGGTGTTGAAGCAGACCTGCCACGGTAGACGGGTCCATCGGGGGATAAGTCCCGTTGAGGTGGAGGAGAAGGTCGTCGGAGCTGCCCCGGCAAGGAGGACAACGGCTCCGATGATGCGAGAGGACGTGATGCAAAGCTCATGGTCTGTTACCATTGATGATAAATGCCCATCTCTAGAAGTGGAGGACGTGGTCTTGGTAGGCGCTCCGGCATGCTGGAGGACGGCGGCGACGGATGGGGTGGCGGACGGAGGAGGCTGGTGTGGGGATGGTGTTCTAGCGCGGACGGTGTATGAATGGGAAAATGGAGGAAGTGGTACCGGGAACCATGTTTTTGGGACGCGCATGTCTAAAATATGGGAAAGTTACGAACTTAACCCCCGTTTAAAATTTGGACGTCTCATCGGTTGGGAATAGGACGGTAATCTTGTATCTTCCCGATATTTGCCCAGAGCGATTTCAGGCGAGCAGAGGGTGTTTTGGCGCCCACGATTGGCGCCCACGATGTATGAATGGGGCCAACAGATAGGATGGTTGCGTCACGTCTGCGTGAAGTTACAAACCTGCTCCTATTAAAAATATTTGCGTACATCGATTTCGGCCGAATCGAGTTTGTTTTGCCACCCACCGTGTATGAATGGGGAAAATGGAGGGAGAGACAGAGGTCTTTCGACGAGCTTGAATCAAATGTGTTTTGCCACCCACGTTTGGCACCCACCGTGTCTGAATGGGCTCAGAGGCGGTCGTGTCACGTCTAATTGAAGTTACTAACCTACCCCTATTGAGAACAGTGGAAATCGAGCCGATGGATTATCCGTGTAAGGAGTAGACAGTAATTTCCATCTCGCAAACACTGGCTTCGAGCAGCCGAAGTGGGAGTGGATATTTTGCTGCTTCTATCAAATTTTGGGACAATATGCATTCACGTTTACCCTGGCAACTAAATTCAAATCCATTTTGTATTCTTATACGAATCTTTATAAATCATTCTACATTTTTTATCTTCAAAAGCACAACAAATATGTATTTCACTATCATATATGAATATGATTTACAAATGCTTATACTCGAATCCATAAGGTGGAAACCAGTTTAAAGTGAATTCGAGTATTTGAAACCACTTTGTGTCCAACTCAAGTGTAACTTGTATGACACATGCAACATATAGTGTACTCCCATTTAGATATGTAGACGAGCGATGTATCAAGATGCAAAATACAAAGTCAATCAACGAATAATGTACAAAACTAACAGACATATAAACACTTATAGAGTATATGGGTCAATAATATCAACTAACATACATAAGATAGGTCGTTGTACTTTTTTTGCTAGAAGAGCATCATTTTTTTAGCAAAGCTAGTACAACATCTTGGCCCTTTCAGATGCGTGCAACTTAAGGACCATCTATACTAGTAATATTATTGTTGAATGCACATTCAGCCCGATTGGCATATTTGTAGGTCTGGCATAGCAATTGAAATGAAATGCCCCATAGTCTTGTCAATTAATACATGCTCGTGTTAAAAAAAATACAAACCAAAAAACAAAAAACAATTATTACATGATCTCTAAAATAAATGCGTTGATCGATTACATGAACAAACAACACAAAGGTTATTCGTCGATGGAAAAAACATTTCATCTATGATTTACCAAGTGGGAATTTAATTTCATTTTTTCCTGTAGGACCTTAACAATGCGGTTAGTCTCATCTTGCTTCATTTTAAAATCCACCAAATATTGAATGGTTGTCTTGAGTACTACTTGTGACTGTGATGTTTCCTTCCTCAACACATCAACTTCATCTATAAGTGCAGAAGCAGAATCTCTTTCTACCTATAGTTTAGCCTCTAGAGCATCAACAGTTGGTAATTCATAATGCACGATTGGGCCGGTGCCACTACTGTGAGATGATACAACGTCCAAGGGGACCTCGCTCTTTGATCATGGGCTAACCTGTTTTGCCATTAAAGTTCTGACTGGATTCTGAAAAGTTGAAGTTAGCAAAACATCTCAACTGGGAGTTAGAACAGCTAACCAGTAAAACAAACAAGGAATTAAAGAGTTTCGATTGGATGCTGAAAAGTAGTTATTAACATCATTGTAGCCGGTTGCAGCAGCAAATCAGTTAAACAAACAAGTTTTGCAAAAGGTACCTGTTGTGGCATTGGAGTTCTCTTGGATCCTGAAAAGTTGAGTAGCTAGTAACATGATTAAAGCAACCGGTTGCAGCAACAAAGCAGTTAAACAAACAAGTTTTGCAAACGGAACCTGTTGTGGCATTGCAGTTTCACTTGGATCCTGGAAAGTTGAGTAGTCGGTAACTTGATTAGAGCAAAAAGTTACAGCAGCAAACCAGTTACACCAGTATGTTTTTTAAAATGTACCTGTTGTGTAATTGGACTTCCTATTGGATCCTTAAAACTTGAAGTTGGTAAGATGATTACAGTAAAAAGTTACAGCAGCAAACCAGGTAAACAAGGAAATTTTTGAAAACATACCTTTTGTGCCAACGGAGTTTCACTTGGATCCTGCATACTTGAATGTTAGGAATCATAAATAATGTGTTGCAAGAGCCATAAGAAACTAACATCAAACTAGTAAAACTAACTAGTTTTGCCAACGCATTTAATTACACATGAACTAGTAAAACTGACAAGTTCTTGGCAAAGTATTACAGTAACAAGTCGGTACCGTTTACCAGCAACACAGACATCTGTAAATTTCTTTGATGTAAGCAAAATGATTCTGACACGTATATATATTAAAAAGATGTTGTCCCTCATATAAAACTAACGGTTGTCTGTCTATGAACATGCAAACATTACTAGTGCTACAAGTGATAATAGAGAACCATTTAAACAAACATGGTATCAGAACATAAATTACACATGAATTTTGCTGCACCCTAGAAGTACATATGGCCAGCTATCTACGTGCTTAAGTAGCTATTTAAGTTCAGGCAAACAGGTAATTCTTAACAGTAAGTATCAAACACATAGATAGGCATAGTCTATAATAGGATTAACAGGCTATGGCATTACGTAATCAGTAGCAAACTAAATTAAGCCAAGCAACGTAATTGAACAATTTTGCAATCAGTGGCTAACTAAAATTCCGAGAAGCGGGTAACTAAACTTACGCTAGCTCTTTGTACAGGCACACTGCAACTTCTTTTTCTCTTAGAAGGTTCTATGAAGGAGTCCATGGCATCAATTGCTTGGATACGCAGTCCCAATACTTCTTTCTTCCAACACTACATTGATAAGTCAAATGGTTAATTTGATAAGATGGTGCATCCTTGATATGTTATATAAGGACGGGTTGTCAGGCTAGTTGTAGCAATACACATCACACTGGCTTTTATAGTATATTGCATGCGATTACATTTGTCATATCGAGATCTAAGCAATCTTTAATAGGATGAAAATATTGGCATCCTTCACATTATTGGCAAACTCGGTTCATAGAAACAAGCAATTCAACTATTCTATGGGTAAATCAAAAGCGCCACTGGAATATTTTTCACTACCCCAATCATACATGCAAAATGGGGCGACGCCACCGTAGGGGCTGGTATGGGCGGCCACCTCGGGTGACTGGAAAGTGCGCGCGTACTTTGAGTCGTCAAGTTGGCCCAGGCTAGTTTTGTTCGTACCAGCTGTGACGCCCCCGATTTGACCGTACACTCATCATGCACGCAAATGTCTACGACCAAGATCAAGGACTCACTGGAAGATATCATAACACAACTCTAGACACGAATTAAAATAATACAAGCTTTATATTACAAGCCAGGGGCCTCGAGGGCTCGAATACCTAAGCTCGAATACACAAGAGTTAGCGGAAGCAATAATATCTGAGTACATACATAGGTTAAACAAGATTGCCTTAAGAAGGCTAGCACAAAACATCAATGATTGAAAATGCAAGGCCTCCTGCCTGGGACCTCCTAACTACTCCTGGTCGTCAGCTGTCTCCACGTAGTACTAGGCTCCGTCGGGTTAGTAGCAGTCATCAAGTGTGGCATCTGGCTCCTGGACTCCACCATCTGGTTGCATCAACCAGCAAGAAGAAAGAAGGGGGAAAAGGGGGAGCAAAGCAACCGTGAGTACTCATCCAAAGTACTCGCAAGCAAGGATCTACACTACATATGCATCGGTATCAATGAAAAGGGTAGTATCTGTGGACTAAGTTGCAGAATGCCAGAATAAGAGGGGGAGAAGCTAGCCCTAACGAAGACTAGCATCTTCTGGAAACCATCGTCTTGCAGCAACAAGGGGGAAGTAGAGTAGTACAACATAAGTCATATTTATGTTGTTGTTCCAACGCTCCGGGATCCTTTCTCGACTCCTGAAGCAACATATACAAACAATGCATCAGCATCCAGTTCTAGTTGTAGCGATCGGGATACAACTCCAAGTGTCCGTTACAGTAGGACAGGCTATCAATAGATGTTTTCTTCCCTGCAGGGGTGCACCAACTTACCCATCACGCTTGCTTGACTCCGGCCGGACACACCATCAAGTCATGCCCGCCCTCGGCCAAACAATACGCCGCAACCAGACCTAGACTTAATAGAGAGGTCATGCACGCCGGACTAAACCCTATGCCTCCAGGGGTCATGGGCCAATCGCCCCGGGAACTCCTGCACGTTGCGTGGGCGGCCGGTGAGCAGACCTAGCAACCACCTTTAAAAATGTAGGAGCCTAACAAGTCCAACCCGGCGCGCGCCGCTCAGACACAATGACGTCAGTTAAGCTTCGGCTGATGCATACGACGCAGAATGCCCATACTATGCCCACGTGATGGTTAGCGCTATCGGGCCAGAGGCCCCTCGGATCAAATATCTAAACCGTTTAGAGTCTTGGGAACGCGCGGTAACGAGCAGAGACTCGCGAACATGTGACCCCATCACCCCATCTCGAGAACTTGCGGCAAGGGCGATTGCCCGGCCACGCCTCATATTTATCTCGCGGGCACCTTCCAAGTCAACCCGACTGCACATCACTCACAATTAAGCTCGCGCGGGTACCCCTCAGGGTCGACCCATCTTTAGTAACCAGGTTCAGTGTAAAGTCATAGTAACCATAGTAACCGTGTGTCTGACACCAAAGGAAAACCTGAGGAAATCACCCTCGATGGAATTCCACCTGATGTTTATCGTCAAGGTGAACGAAAGAGGAGTCACCCTCGAGGTCCACTCTTGAGGAGTTGCATGATAGTGTCATTATCGGGAGCGGAGAAAGAGGAATCACCCTCGATGACCACAAACGATGAACTAACCTACAAGGTTAACATCAGAAGTGCTGATGAAGTCTCACCCTCGGCACTCGATAGTAACCCAGTAGTGTCGAGCAACTAAGGTGAAAGTGATGTGTGGTGCTGGGTCCTGGTCTTCGATCCCATTGATCGGGTCTTCTGATAATCCAGCGGGGCAGTCGGGACAAGGTAGGGGGTCACTGGTGGATCTCTAACCAGCCTATACTAAGCAGTTTAGTATAAACATTTAAGCTATGAAAGCAGTTTCAACAACAGGCTATGCATCAGAATAGGATCATACAAAAAGCAGTAGCAGTTCTAATGCAAGCATAAGAGAGAATAGGATGGGCGATATTGGAATGATCAAAGGGGGTTGGATTTCCTGGTTGCTCTGGCAAGAAGGAGGGGTCGTCAACACCGTAGTCGATCACCGGGGTAGCATCAGTCTCGCGGTCTACCGGAGAGAAGAGGGGGAAGAAACAATAAATCTAAAGCATACATATGCAACAAGGAAGCACGACATGTAAACACGCAGTGCTGGGGTGCTCTAACGCGGTGCTACACAATACCGGCGAAGGAGGATAACATCCGGGAAAGTATCCCCGGTGTTTCGTGTTTTTGGGCAGATGAATCGAAGGCGAAAGATTGCAGGTTCGGTATGATAGATAAGTGTGGCGGCTGAACGGACCGCATATTCGGATTTGTCTCGTCGTTCTGAGCGATTTTCATATATAAAACTTTTTCATCCGAGTTACAGATTATTTTATATGATTTGCTAAAGTTTTACACATTTTCCGGAATTTAATTAATTAATTTAAATCAACATTTTCCAGAATAGTACATGATGACGGCAGCATGATCTCAGGGTGATGTTAGCGGTCAGTTGACTTAGTGATGGGCCTCGAACCCCTCGTTGGTTACCCCAAGTGGAAGGTGTAAGATGCAGTAAGTAGAAGTGTTTTCCCTTAGCAAAGATACCAAGGATCGAATCCCCAGAGACTCCTAGGTTCAACAAGTAGGTGTCAACTGCTACGGCGCCAAATTAGTAGCAATCAACGTGGACCTGCACACAGATACAAATAACTTTGCTCCCAACGAGTACAGAGAGGTTGTCAATCTCTCCGGCCTTGTAGTTCACAAAGGATTAAAAGCAATGATAGTAGTGATAGATAATGTTTTGCAATAGTAAGTAAATAGCGAAAAGTAAATAGTGGATGTGATCAATGATGGTAATATGGACCGGAGTCTCATGATGTTCACTAGTGATGTCTCTCTCCCAAAAGACGATAAAACAGCTATGTGAGGTAAACAAATTACAGCTGGGCAATTGACAGGACCACGAACGCAAACCAATGCTGACTACATTGCAAGAAAGGTTGAGGTTCAAAGCATGGGCGGTACGCCAAAGTAAGTAGACCGAAATCCATCAATATCTACTACTAATCATCCACCTTGAGATATCTATCCAGAACATCTCGCTGGTATTAAGTTGCGAGTCCCACCCATAGTGTAAACTCAATGCAACAGACAACTGCATTAAA
>LR738712.1:273430448-273442928 GCA_902687465.1 Secale cereale
GGCAGGGCGCATCCACGCGCAGCCGGGAGCCCGGGGCGAGGCAGGGCGTGCCCCGGGCGGCAGCGGACGCGGCCAAGGTGACGTGTGGCGACAGCAATGGTGGAGCTCGAAGCCGGAGCTCGTTGGACGGCAACATAGGGGGCGAATCAAGCCACTGAGAGGGGGAATCGAAAGAGGTGCTCATATTGCGCCTGCAGATGTGCTTAGTGTGCTCGGGGAAGCACCGATAGTGGAGATTGACCGGCGGAGTCCCGCGGGACAGAGGTCGTTGACGGCTTCGATCCGGTAGCTTTACGGCGCCCCAGATCAAGCTTGTAGCCGTAGTCGAAGCAGACGAGGCCAGTGGTTCTCCTGGACAAGCCCGTGCGGCGCCGGGAAGTCGGTGGCCACGACAATTCACGACGACGACTAGAGCTCGGGTACGTGCGAGGTGGACGGAGCAGAGCATGGGAAAGAGGGAGAAAAGATCTTGGGAGTCCAGAGCGTCGGTGCTGGCCTTCTTATCCCCTCCATGCGCCCTGTAGCGACACGATGGCGAGAGGGTGCGGCGCAAAGGGCGTCCTGGCTCAGGCGCCATGGACAGCTGGAGGGGAGAGGTTGGGAGAGGGCTGGGCCGGCATTGTAGTTCATTTAGGCCCAGTGGCACATTAGGCTTTATGTCTTTTCCTTTCTCTTTTCTTTTGTTTATTTCTAGCCTCTCTTTTGCATTTTCTATTTGCTCCAAAAGAACTTTTATAAAATGAGTAACTCGCCTCAATATTTATAATGTAATATTTAGCACTGCCTCCAGAAGCTTGAGAAGCAGTTGAAAGGCCTTAGAATTTTTATAACTTTGAAAGTGATTTAAATTATTGCTTTGACCCCCTGTTTTATTCATGTAAGGGCATTTAAATACTTTTATAAAAGAGTCAGCACCATAACTGGCTATGGAATATTTGTCTCACTTTGAACATTTTATTTTGCATGTTTGAGAAACACGGATATTTGGACTTTTAAAATGAATTTGAATTTGAACTGAATTATGTTTTGGATCAAGCAAGGATTAGCAACAGTAAGAGTGATGACCTGGCGTCATTAGCAGGAGATTACTGTAGCTTGATTACCCGGGCGTTACAAATCTCCTGCACTACAAGAAATCTCGTCCCGAGATTTAGGAGGTAGAGTAAGGGGAGAAAGGCTCGGGAAGGACGGAGCTCAACACAAGATAGGTTCCTGGGGACTATCTCAATGAACGTGGCATAGATGCATCTCTCGAGTTGAAATTCAAGAAAGCCATCGAGAGCAAAGTAATGAGTGCAATTAGAAGCTTCAACTAGGTAAGCAATCGTTCGTTGCCTGAAACAAAGGTTGCAATGGGTTTAGACCAATGGGAATAAGTATTGCGTCTGATGCCAAAATAGAATACTAGGAATGTGGCTCGTGACTTACATACGAAGCCAAGTACGATGATCAACTTTGGAAAACAAGGATGTATAGGAAAGTCAGGTTTTGATCATGTGGAATTGTAGGTTATGGGCCCACCATATGGGATAAAGTAGGAAGGTCGGTGACGTCTTGCACGATCTCGTAAGCAAGGTATGTCAGAGGATAGCAAGTCAGTTATGTTGACAACAACATCGGTACCAAGGGCGAGGGGTGAAGAGAACCATTTTCCTGCTCGTTGAACGAGGCGGACCAATAGGCAAAGTTCTCATCCATCAGTGGTTACCGGAATGTTATCAATAATAGTAACAGGGTCTTACCGACAGCATTGTACACCGAGGTGTTTACCTAAGCAGAAGATTTTTACTGCTTAGATTATATGTAGAACACAAGAAAGGTTTAAACAAACCAACGGAAAGGAAAATGTATTTAAGCACAAGTAATGGGAGTATATTCTTCCCAGCGACAAGCAGGGCAAGATATACGTGACAGGAGATCAAAGACATGACCATTTGGATAAAAGGGTTTATAAGAATCATGATATGTAACCATACTCAGTGTTTGGATAATTGAGCAAGAAACATTTAACATTGGGCTCAAATGTTCTTGTTGAAAAGCGGAGTACCACGGACATGCTTCGAGATAGCACCGACATGGTCATTAGGTAAAGATCAGACTTTGAATACATAGAGGATCCATCAGGAAGAACTCATAGAATAAGTCTTACATTTTCAGAAAGGAAAAGATGAGGATGTGGCCGACGGGCTCAGCAACAATTCATTGAGGGGAAATGATGGTATTTCCCTTCATGAATTCGATATACAACTCGGAAGAAGGCAAATCATTGTTGATGATCATCACGACACATTTGTCGAGAGATTTCATTAAGATGTAATCGATCCACAATGACATCAAGTCAAATGAATGATGGAGCGAAAGGTTATTGAAACCACTAGTACTTAGAAACTTGAAATCAAGCTAGTTGTTCAAGGCGAAATGATATGTCGAGGAAGATCGACGTAAGCTTAGCTCATTGCCGAACAGGGCTCCTTGAAGAAGGACCAGGTAGCACAGTTAAAAAGATGCACGATAATGATATAGCCGACCAGGCTAGATATGACTTGAAGAATTAATAAACTCATGAGCAATGGAGATTACTTAGAGCTACTGAATCGGAGGGCTGAATTGGTTCACTTATAGGGGTCCTTGAGTGTCAAACATGTTAGAACCCGAGGAAAATTGCAATCAGTGAAAGGTAACACATAATGAAGAACTCATAAGAAGCTATGCAGTTCCGTGATAATCTCGAGATACCAGGGGGTAATACTCGACGACAGCTCAAAGTAGAGGTTGGGCGGGGTATATAGCTATGTAGGTGACAAGTGCGTAAACCTGCACGAGAAATCATATTTAAAGGAGAACATGGTCGGAACCACGATTGAAAAAGGCCAGATCCCAGATATAAGATGAACTTATATCAAGGGGATATTTAATTTAAGAGAAGCTTTAGTGATAAGATCTACATTGTGTCCATGGGCATGAACAGAAAGTTCAAGGTTGACTCCCACTTCTTCAATGCATAAGTTTTCATTCACTGCTCTATTAAAAATGAATTGATTATGAAGACTTGCCTGGTGAATTACCAGGGGAGTATGAACCTTGGAGAACTTTCGGGTTCACACAGATTAAGGAAGGCATAAGTTCAACCCATCGGTGCATCATAGAAACCTATACCACAAGCTTCGAGAGTAATTATCACCAGCTCGAAAACATAGCATGGTTGTCAAAGTAGAGGGTACCGTTTACCAAAGGCATTATGTATCAGGGAAAGAACTTCTCGAGTTTTTTTTTGTAAATGAAGGACACTGTCGGATGATAATTCAACAAAGGATCGGACAGTCCAAAAGAGAGATGATGTGAGCATCGACACACAACCATAAGAAGAAATAATGCAAGGATGTCAGTTTATAGAAACAACTGACTAATTCAATCTCAAATGCAAAGGAATTTTGATTTCCAAATCAAGCGATCAGAAGCAACCGCTCTGATTAAGGGTGTGTAAGTTGAAATGACTTAGGGGTACAATTGATGGCAATTTGATTGGTCGAGAACCAGCTCACATTCGGAATGACGTCTGATCTGGAAGAACGAATTCTAGTTTGACTGATGATTGCAAGTATTTGCAACCTATTGAATCAATATGATCAGAAAGTCAATCACAAAGAATTTTAACGAATATTGATATACATATGGAATTAACCATAATGCAAGAAGGTAAAACTTTCCAGAGCAATAGGTTGTTGAGGATTTTGGAAGATTGAGTAGCGTTTCGAAGACATTTGTAAAACGCATGAACAACTGGGGATGAATGAATCCCCGGTAAGTATTAGTAATAATTCATACATGTATTCATGCAGAAAAGGAGCTGCAAGGCAGCGGGCACAAGGGATTCTCGGAATATCTGAAGTATTTCAGGGTATCTTGTAATAACAAGATCAATTGAAATGAAGGTTTGGACGACAAGTTTAAGAAGCTATCCTTACGGATTTATCGGTGATAAGGAATTGCAATGGCGAAGGGCACAAGGGTCTCGGGGAAACATTGGAGAATATCTTCAAAGTCTTCTGGTGAAGGAGGCAACCATCCGGAATGAAGGGGCTCTCTGGGAGAAAGTATTTTCGAGAACCAAAAGTTAGATTTAAGCAAAATTATTTAACCTGAATAGGAGAGAGATCAGAGTCCCAGAGTATAGACGAGCAGTAAAAGATCTTAATACCACCCAATGGCGACGTGGGCCCGTAAGCCACACAGCCATGTTAGTAAAACATTTTTTCAAAGACTAGACTCAACTTCGGCCAAGGAGTTGGAAATGGGGTTTCCTACAGGCAGTCGGCTGTGATACCAACTTGTGACGCCCCTGATTTGTCCGTACACTAATCATGCACGCAAATGTGTACGACCAAGATCAAGGACTCACTAGAAGATATCATAACACAACTCTAGACACAAATTAAAATAATACAAGCTTTATATTACAAGCCAGGGGCCTCGAGGGCTCGAATACCTAAGCTCGAATACACAAGAGTTAGCGGAAGCAATAATATCTGAGTACAGACATATGTTAAACAAGATTGTCTTAAGAAGGCTACCACAAAACATCAATGATCGAAAAGGCAAGGCCTCCTGCCTGGGACCTCCTAACTACTCCTGGTCGTCAGCTGTCTCCACGTAGTAGTAAGCTCCGTCTGGGTAGTAGCAGTCATCAAGTGTGGCATCTGGCTCCTGGACTCCACCATCTGGTTGCATCAACCAGCAAGAAGAAAGAAGGGGGAAAAGGGGGAGCAAAGCAACCGTGAGTACTCATCCAAAGTACTCGCAAGCAAGGATCTACACTACATATGCATCGATATCAATGAAAAGGGTAGTATCTGTGGACTAAGCTGCAGAATGCCAGAATAAGAGGGGGAGAAGCTAGCCCTATCGAAGACTAGCATCTTCTGGAAACCACCGTCTTGCAGCAACAAGGGGGAAGTAGAGTAGTATAACATAAGTCATATTTATGTTGTTGTTCCAACGCTCCGGGATCCTTTCTGGACTCCCGAAGCAACATATACAAACAATGCATCAGCATCCAATTCTAGTTGTAGCGATCGGGATACAACTCCAAGTATCCGTTACCGTAGGACAGGCTATCGATAGATGTTTTCTTCCCTGCAGGGGTGCACCAACTTACCCATCACGCTTGCTTAACTCCGGCCGGACACACCATCAGGTCATGCCCGCCCACGGCCAAACAATACGCCGCAACCCGACCTAGACTTAATAGAGAGGTCATGCACACCGGACTAAACCCTATGCCCCCAGGGGTCATGGGCCAATCGCCCCGGGAACTCCTGCACGTTACGTGGGCGGCCGGTGAGCAGACCTAGCAACCACCTTTAAAAAGCTAGGAGCCTAACCAGTCCAACCCGGCGCGTGCCGCTCAGTTGCAATGACGTTAGTTAAGCTTCGGCTGATGCATACGACGCAGAACGCCCATACTATGCCCACGTGAGGGTTAGCGCTATCGGGCCAAAGGCCCCTCGGATCAAATATCCAAACCGTTTTGTGTCTTGGGAACGCGCGGTAACGAGCAGAGACTCACGAACATGTGACCCCATCGCCCCATCTCGAGAACTTGCGGCAAGGGCAAGTGCCCGGCCACGCCTCGTATTTATCTCGCGGGCACCTTCCAGGTCAACCCGACTACACATCACTCGCAATTAAGCTCGCGCTGGTACCCCTCAGGGTCGACCCGTCTTTAGTAACCAGGTTCAGTGTAAAGTCATAGTAACCATAGTTACCGTGTGTCTGACACCAAAGGAAAACCTGAGGAAATCACCCTCGATGGAATTCCACCTGATGTTTATCGTCAAGGTGAACGAAAGAGGAGTCACCCTCGAGGTCCACTCTTGAGGAGTTGCATGATAGTGTCGTTATCGGGAGTGGAGAAAGAGGAATCACCGTCGATGACCACAAACGATGAACTAACCTACAAGGTTAACATCAGAAGTGCTGATGAGGTCTCACCCTCGGCACTCGATAGTAACCCAGTAGTGTCGAGCAACTAAGGGGAAAGTGATGTGCGGTGCTGGGTCCTGGTCTTCGATCCCGTTGATCGGGTCTTCTGATAACCAGCGGGGCAGTCGGGACAAGGTAGGGGGTCACTGGTGGATCTCTAACCAGCCTATACTAAGCAGTTTAGTATAAACATGTAAGGTATGAAAGCAGTATCAACAACAGGCTATGCATCAGAATAGGATCATACAAAAAGCAGTAGCAGTTCTAATGCAAGCATAAGAGAGAAGAGGATGGGCGATATCAGAATGATCAAATTGGGTTGGCTTGCCTGGTTGCTCTGGCAAGAAGGAGGGGTCGTCAACACCGTAGTCGATCACCGGGGTAGCATCAGTCTCGCGGTCTACCGGAGAGAAGAGGGGGAAGAAACAATAAATATAAAGCATACATATGCAACAAGGAAGCACGACATGTTAACACGCAGTGCTGGGGTGCTGTAACGCGGTGCTACACAATACCGGCGAAGGAGGATAACATCCGGGAAAGTATCCCTGGTGTTTCGTGTTTTCGGACAGATGAATCGGAGGGGAAAGGTTGCAGGTTCGGTATGATAGAGAAGTGTGGTGGATGAACGGACCGCGTATTCGGATTCGTCTCGTCGTTCTGAGCGATTTTCATATATAAAACTTTTTCATCCGAGTTACAGATTATTTTATATGATTTTCTAAAGTTTTACACATTTTCCGGAAATCAACATTATCCAGAATAGTACATGATGACGTCAGCATGATGTCAGCGGTCAGTTGACTTAGTCAAACTGACGTGTGGCTCCTACCGTCATTCACTGTTTATCTAAACAGATAATTAAGTTAATTAACATGATTAATTAGTTTAATTAACATGATTAATTAAGTTAATTAATTATTTTAATTAATATTTTAATCTATTATTATTATTATTTATTTTTTATACCTCTTTTTTTAACAGGGCGCTGGGCCCGAAGTGACAGTGGCCCAATGGGGCCATACGGGTGCTGGGTGCTGGGCGCTTAGCGGGCGCAGGGGGAGCGGACGCCCGACCCGAGCGAGGGCCGAGCGGGCGCTGCCGGAGCGACGAGGGCAGCCAGGCGGGGTGGCGAAGGCGGGAACGGGGCACCGGCGGGGCCGCAACAAGCCGGAGGCGGCCGGGGCGGGGCCTAGGCCGCGGCGGCGGGTCCGGGCGGCCGCCGGTTGCGGGCGTACATGCGAGGCACCGGGCGCCGGACCCCGGGCGGTCGTCGCAGAGAGCAGGGGCCGGCGGCGTCGGCCGGTGCGGGCGGCGGCTTGGCAGAGCCGGCGGCGGAGGGCGCGGTGGCCAGGAGAGGTGGGGAAAGGCCGCGGTCACCGCGGGCCGGGGGCGAGGTGAGCTCGACCTGGGGGGGCCGCAGAGCGCTTGCTCGGGCGAGACCCACAGCGGAGCCGCGGGCGAGCACATCGCCGGCCAGGGGAATCCACATGAAGGTAGGATTGGAGTGGGGCGAGGGGACCAGGGGCGGAGCAGTGGTGGTGGTGGCTAGCTCGCACGGGGGGGGGGATGCTGACGACGCGCGGCGGTGGAGCTCGGGCTTGCACGGACGTGCACGAGCGAGGTGGGGTGGGGGGGGCAGGGCGCATCCACGCGCAGCCGGGCACGACGAGCGCATGCCCGGGGCGAGGCACGGCATGCCCCGGGCAGCAGCGGACGCGGCCAAGGTGACGTGTGGCGACAGCAATGGCGGAGCTCGAAGCCGGAGCTCGTGGGACGGCAACAGAGGGGGCGAATCAAGCCAGTGAGAGGGGGAATCGAAAAAGGTGCTCACATTGCGCCTGCAGATGTGCTTAGTGTGCTCGGGGAAGCACCGATGGTGGAGATTGATCGGCGGAGTCCCGCGGGACAGAGGTCTTTGACGGCTTCGATCTCGTAGCTTTACGGCGCCCTGGATCAAGCTTGTAGCCGTAGTCGAAGCAGACGAGGCCAGTGGTTCTCCTGGACAAGCCCGCGCGGCGCCGGGAGTTCGGTGGCCAGGGCAATTCACGACAATGACTAGAGCTCGGGTACGTGCGAGGTGGACGGAGCAGAGCGTGGGGAAGAGGGAGAAAAGATCTTGGGAGTCCAGAGCATCGGTGCTGGCCTTCTTATCCCCTCCATGCGCCATGTAGCGACACGATGGCGAGAGGGTGCGGCGCAAACGGCGTCCTGGCTCAGGCGCCATGGACAGCTGGAGGGGAGAGGTTGGGAGCGGGTTGGGCCGGCACTGTAGTTCATTTAGGCCCAGTGGCACATTAGGCTTTAGGTCTTTTCCTTTCTCTTTTCTTTTATTTATTTCTAGCCTCTCTTTTGCATTTTCTATTTGCTCCAAAAGGACTTTTATAAAATGAGTAACTCGCCTCAATATTTATAATGTAATATTTAGCACTGCCTCCAGAAGCTTGAGAAGCAGTTGAAAGGCCTTAGAATTTTTATAACTTTGAAAGTGATTTAAATTATTGCTTTGACCCCCTGTTTTATTCATGTAAGGGCATTTAAATACTTTTATAAAAAGTTGGGTCAGCACCATAACTGGCTATGGAATATTTGTCTCACTTTGAACATTTTATTTTGCATGTTTGAGAAACACGGATATTTGGACTTTTAAAATGAATTTGAATTTGAACTGAATTATGTTTTGGATCAAGCAAGGATTAGCAACAGTAAGAGTGATGACCTGGCATCATTAGCAGGAGATTACTGTAGCTTGATTACCCGGGCGTTACACCAGCGCACGTTCAGACGATGTAAAAAATGAAGAAAAACATTTCAATTTGGATGGGCTAATAACGTAAGTGCAAGGCAGGACCAATAGCAGGCTCGCGGCCCAAACGAGCACCTCCCATATTGATCAACAGCAGGAGAAATCCCCAATTCATTTGCTCCAGCCTCTAGTCTGGTTCACTCCTAACCTAGCCACCGCTGGACATACTGACATAACACTTCCTCGCGCCCTTGTTGGACACCGGTCACCGGGTTTCAAGCAAATGGAAGGACAAGAAGATGAAGATCCAAGCCTGGGTGTAGCCTACGTGGGAGGCAGCAGCGACATCATGTGCATGGCATCGAGCTTCCGCAAATGGACAGTCGCAGCTTGCAAGAGCACCATGCGCAACAAGCAGGTATATCACATCCCTGAGTATATCTAATTCAACTGTTCAATTTCTGACCATAGTTAAACCTGACGGTGTTGTAAAACTGCTTGTATGTAGGGAATCTATAAGAAAATTAAACCAAATTCTGCTTATTTTACAACTCCCCCAATCAATACTGAACTGACTGAACCTGATGTGCCTAATCAAGTTTCCGGTTTAAACATACAAGCTCATGTTGTTCTTGAGCATGAAGTGTCTAATGAACAGACTGCTAATGAAGGAATTGATGCAAACATTTTACATGCTCCTGGTGATGAACATATAGTGTCTAATGAGGGATCTGATGCAAGCAATTTGCAAGCTCCCATTGAAGCATTTAGTGTCTAATGATGATCTGCTATGTTGAGAGAGAAATAGAAATTTGCAGGAATTGATAACAAGCAAATTGTAGTACATTTTCATGGCTTGAGGAAACGTCGAGGCCATCTACCAGAAAGTCCCCGTATCATGACAACCTAGCATAAATAGTTTTCTAATCTATTGTTTGAAATATGGGCACACTTGTGCATGATAGATATATTAATATGCAGTTTGCGCACTGATTATTGATGCAATTACACTTGATATTTTCGGCCAGAGAACAAATAATTCAAGCAGGTACAGTCCATGTTAGTAGTCCTTGTACACCATGTTGCATTTTGTGTTTTTTGTTGCTTACATCATTTAGTGTTTTATAATCTGGAACCACTTTGGATCATTAGCTGGTTTTCAAAGTGCATGTAGCTTCACATTTCTCAAGTTATGTTGATTTCCGGAGTGCAAGTGGCTTCGTATTTTTTAAGTTAAATTTTTGCCCCTGGTAACTTGAATTCGTGGATCCGCAACTGTAGACAAATCATACATGCAAGCCAGTATGAATTAAATGAAATGCAGGGACTTACGCTAGCTCGTTGTACAGGCCCACTGCAGCTCTGCTTCCCCTTGGGATGTTCCATGTACAAGTCCATGTTACCACTTGCTTGGATGTGCAGGCCTTGTGCTCCTTGCATCCCCCTCTGCATTTTTGACACGGCAAATGGTTGATCAAATGAGAGAAATCGACCTTGTTGTTGTACCAGAGGACAGGTACTTACAAGGTTATATCGGCGTGCAGGATGTGTACCAGATCCTGTAGTGCCGTCATGCTTCGCTAAAAAATGGTTTTGCTTGTTTCAGATGATATATCTAGAAGAAATAAGAGATAAAGTCAGAGTTGCATAGGTGTGTAAGCTAAGAGAGCAGTGAAAGGATATCCAAAAATCATTGGAACAGTGCACAAGGGAGTGATATGTGGATACCTAGTTCGGGTCGGCGTTTGGGCATGCTTGCCTAGCTTGAGTGCAGGTCACTTCAGAGCTGTTGAGGGTGATGCGCTGGCATTGGCTGTCCGCGTACGGATGCAGATATCGAGCGGTAGCGGAGCGCTACGATGCGGTGGACAGGGCCGTTGGTGAAGCAGCAACGGCGTCGGGGGGATTGAGGTGCGATGATGTTCTCGGTGAAGTAGCCCTGACGCGGTGGAAGTCGGTGTCTGTGAGGCACGTCGGCTGCGGCGGCCAACATTGTGGGTGGACCACCCGGTGAGGCGGACGAGGGCGTATATGAGGTAGTTCTGGTGTAGTGGTGAAGTGCGACCATCATCTTCGTCGTCGTTGTCCGACGCAGAGATGGGGAAAGAGACGAGACGAAGGGCGATTCGAAGTTTTCTTGAGTTGGCGGCGAATTAGGGATCTGAGAGCTCCGGGTGCGGAAGGGGACGTGGGAGAAGGGAGATTTTGCAGGGTTGGAATTGGGGCTGCCAGATATTTCAATCCAAAACATGGAAGCACGAACCTTTTTTGTCGTCGTTCTTTTTTTGGGGGGCGGGGGTGGAGGGGGTGGGTGCTACTACTTGCTAGTGTCCGTACAACACACGCGACCACCATGACACGACCCTGGTCTGCCTGGTGCGCCTACATTTAGGAATGCAAACGAATCTTATTTCATTGGCAAACGAATATTGTAGTCCTGCGAAACAAGTACTTTGAATTAATTAGTGAGGAGTTCTTTGAATTAGAGTGTGTTTGTCACATAGCGATCTCCAATTTTAACGTGGATTTCACATTTCATGGTATCCACGCTACTTATTTAATATAAATTCATATATGTATAAGATGATCATCATGGTGGTGAGAAAACTTTGGATGTATTCAAGCATATGACCATACACATACAAAATACCACAACAATCGAGTCAATATCAACCTTTCCAAACCTAGCAAGGCCCCAAGTCGAAATAATCACGGAAGCCATATGCATGGTCCTCAATTCAAATCTTACGATGTACACTAAATTGAAATGTCAATATTAAGTCTAGTACTATCTATTCAAATGTTGTTTTTAGCCCCCCCCCCCCGGCACACACGTTACGTACTTCCTCTATTGATCAATCTTCCTCTCATAACCACCTTACAAAGCTTTGGTTTCCGCATGTTCATTCAATATCTCCATTTTTCGATCTGTAACTCTCACACACCCGCCATTGCACTCCATGTCGAGATCTCTCTCCCCCCTCCCATCCTCTCTCGGTAGATACATGCATTGCCTATCTAGACCCCCTCCCTCTCGTGCTCATGCACGCACATTGTCTGTCTAGGTCACTCTCAAGAGACAATCTCACTCTTTCTTCCGCGCGGTGGCACTGGCGGAGCTACAGTGGATTCCTTGGGCGGGCCAGCCTAAAGAAGAAAACATAGAAAAGAGATGGGTCATGCCACTTGGCATGCTATTTATGCAGTGTTTCAGCTAGGCAAGGCAGGCCAGAGCACAGGTTAGCCCAACGTAGCTCCGCCCTACACGGTGGCCCACACTCGCTTCTTTATCTAAGTATCGATTAACCTCGCTTTCTCTCACACACAAACGATATATATATATATATATATATATATATATATATATATATATATATATATATATATATATATATCGATCGACACACTCTATACACCATGTCATGCAATTTGTCTGTCTAGATCCGTCTCTCCAAGCCGTTCCACTCTTTCGGCCTCATGGTGGCCCATGCTCTCTCAATCTCTCTCTCTCTCTCCCTCTATCTATCTCTCTCACTCTCTATGCATGTCTTGATTAACCTCGCTCTTTCTCACACACAAACGATATATCTCCATGTTCGGCCCTAATTCGACATATTCATAATGTACAGTCTCTCACGCACATTGCCTATCTAGGTCACTGTCTCGAACCTGTCTCACTCTTTCGATCGCATGATGACCCACACTCGCACAACCTCTCTCTCTCTCTCTCTCTCTCTCTCTCTCTCTCTATA
>LR738712.1:273443363-273459065 GCA_902687465.1 Secale cereale
TGTGTGTGTGTGTGTGTGTGTGTGTATGTATGTATCAATTGACCGTGCTTCCTCCCACACACAAACTATATATGTACATGTATGTGACTGGATCATCTGCAAGCTCTCTCTTACAACCCTTGCTACCTCTTGAGCATGCGTTGGTTTACCATTGAAGAGGAAAGGGTGATGCAACAAAGTAGCGTAAGTATTTCCCCTCAGTTTTTGAGAACCAAGGTATCAATCCAGTAGGAGACTACGAGCAAATCCCTAGTACATGCACAAACAATTAAGAATCTTGCAACCAACGCGATAAAGGGGTTGTCAATCCCTTCGGGGCCACTTGCAAAAGTGAGATCTGATAGAGATGATAAGATAAATATTTTTGGTATTTTTTGTGTAGATTGAAAAGAAAGATTGCAAAATAAACTATGATAAAAATAGCTAGTTGACGGGAGATTAATATGATGGAAAATAGACCCGGGGCCATAGGTTTCACTAGTGGCTTCTCTCAAGATAGCATATTTTACGGTGGGTGAACAAATTACTGCCGAGCAATTGATAGAAAAGCACATAGTTATGAGAATATCTAGGCACGATCATGTATATAGGCATCACGTCCGTGACAAGTAGACCGAAACGGTTCTGCATCTACTACTATTACTGCACACATCGACTGCTATCCAACATGCATCTAGAGTATTAAGTTCATAAGAACAGAGTAACACATTAAGCAAGATGACATGACGTAGAGGGATAAACACAAGCAATATGATATAAACCCCATCTTTTTATCCTCGATGGCAATAATACAATATGTGCCTTGCTGCCCCTGCTGTCACTGGGAAAGGACACACAAGATTGAACCCAAAGCTAAGCACTTCTCTCATTGCAAGAAAGATCAATCTAGTAGGCCAAACCAAACTAATAATTCGAAGAGACTTGCAAAGATAACAAATCATGAATATAATAATTCAGGGAAGAACCAAATATTGTTCATAGATAATCTTGATCATAAACCCACAATTCATCGGATCTTGACAAACACACTGCAAAAAGTATTACATCGAATAGATCTCCACAAAGATCGAGGAGAACTTTGTATTGAGATCCAACGAGAGAGAAGAAGCCATCTAGCTAATAACTATGGACCCGAAGATTTATGGTAAACTACTCACACATCATTGGAGAGGCTATGGTGTTGATGTAGAAGCCCTCCGTGATCGATTCCCCCTTTGGCGGAGCACCGGAAAAAGCGCCAAGATGGGATCTCACATGTACAGTAGGTTGCGGCGGTGGAAATAGGGTTTTTTGGTGCTCCCCGATGTTTTCAGGGTATATGAGTATATATAGGCGAAAGAAGTAGGTCGGTGGAGATACGAGGGGCCACAAGGGTGGGGGCGCGCCTACCCCCCTGGGCACGGCCTCCTCCTTGGTGGCCACCTCGTTGCTTCCTTGAAGTCCACTCCAAGTCTCCTGGATTGCGTTTGTTCCAAAAACGATCCTCGCGAAAGTTTCATTCCGTTTGATATTCCTTTTCTGCGAAACACTAAAATAGGCAAAAAAACAACATTTTGCACTGGGCCTTTGGTTAGTAGGTTAGTACGAAAAATAATATAAAAGTGCATATTAAAGCCCATTAAACATCCTAAATAGATAATATAATAGCATGGAACAATAAAAATTATAGATAAGTTGGAGACATATCAAGCATCCCCAAGCTTAATTCCTGCTCATCCTTGAGTAGGTAAATGATAAAAACAATTTTTTTGATGTGGAATGCTACCTAACATAGTTTTCAATGTAATACTCTTTATTGTGGCATGAATGTTCAGATCCGAAAGATTCAAGACAAAAGTTTAATATTGACATAAGAATAATAATACTTCAAGCATACTAACAAAGCAATTATGTCTTCTCAAAATAACATGGCCAAAAAAGTTCATCCCTACAAAATCATATAGTTTGGCTATGCTCCATCTTCGTCACACAAAATACTCAAATCATGCACAACCCCGGTTTCAGCCAAGCAATTGTTTCATACTTTAATTTTTTCGAACTTTTTCAACTTTCAAGCAATACATGAGTGTGAGCCATGACATAACACTATAGGTGGAATAGAATGGTGGTTGTGGAGAAGACAAAAAAGAGGAAGATGGTCTCACATCGACTAGGCGTATCAATGGGCTATGGAGATGTCCATCAATAGATATCAATGTGAGTGAGTAGGGATTGCCATGCAACAGATGCACTAGAGCTATAAGTGTATGAAAGCTCAAAAGGAATCTAAGTGGGTGTGCATCCAACTTGCTTGCTCACGAAGACCTAGGGCACTTTGAGGAAGCCCATTATTGGAATATACAAGCCAAGTTCTATAATGAAAAATTCCCACTAGTATATGAAAGTGACAAAACAGGAGACTCTCTATCATGAAGATCATGGTGCTACTTTGAAGCACAAGTGTGGTAAAAGGATAGTAGCATTGCCCCTTCTCTCTTTTTCTCTCATTTTTTTCATTTGGGCCTTTTCTCCTTTTTATGGCCTCTTTTTTTCTTTTTCTTTTATTTATTTATTTTTCGTCCGGAGTCTCATCCCGACTTGTGGGGGAGTCATAGTCTCCATCATCCTTTCCTCACTGGGACAATGCTCTAATAATGAAGATCATCACACTTTTATTTACTTACAACTCAAGAATTACAACTCGATACTTAGAACAAAATATGACTCTATGTGAATGCCTCCGGCGGTGTACCGGGATGTGCTATGAATCAAGAGTGACATGTATGAAAGAATTTTGAAAGGTGGCTTTGCCACAAATACGATGTCAACTACATGATCATGCAAGGCAATATGACAATGATGAAACGTGTCATAATAAACGTGTGATGGCCTGGCTTATTAGGGATGATAGACTACTCATATCAATAAGGAATTCCTTCTTTTCTGGAAGCCCATTCGGATAGAACTCCAAAGTTAAGCGTGCTCAGCTTGGAGTAGTTTCAGGATGGGTGACCGACCAGGAAGTTGGCCCTGGTGCGCACGAGTGAGGACAAAGTGCGCAGAAAAGACTAGTATTGATATGTGGGGCGAGTCTAGATCCCGCCAGGAGTAACGACCACCGGCGGGTGTGTCCGGGGCCTTACAAGTTGGTATCAGAGCCGACCCTCACGGTTACACGGATGTTTGCGGACAGGTGCTCGGTCATGTTGTTCATGACGTTTGTGACCCGTCGTGGCACACAACATGTCACATGTATCGGACTGGATGCACAGATGGTTGTGCCCAGAGGGAACGTTCTTTTGGCCCGACGAGGACGTCGGTTCCTCTGAGTGTAGGTGTATGTGATTGCCTGGCTTATTAGGGATGATAGACTACTCATATTAATAAGAAATTCCTTCTTTTTCGGAAGCCTATTCGGATAGAACTCCAAAGTTAAGTGTGCTCAGCTTGGAGTAGTTTCAGGATGGGTGACTGACCGGGAAGTTGGTCCCGGGTGCGCACGAGTGAGGACAAAGTGCGCAGAAAAGACTAGTATTGATATGTGGGGCCAGTCTAGATCCCGCCAGGAGTAACGACCACCTGCGGGTGTGTCCGAGGCGTTACAAAACGAAACGATGGAAAGTTGCATGGCAATATATCTCGGAATGGCTATGGAAATGCTATAATAGGTAGGTATGGTGGCAGTTTTGAGGAAGGTATATGGTGGGTTTATGGTACCGGCGAAGGTTGCGCGGTACTAGAGAGGCTCGCAATGGTGGAATGGTGAGAGTGTGTATAATCCATGGACTCAGCATTAGTCATAAAGAACTCACATACTTATTGCAAAAATCTACAAGTCACCGAAACAAAGTACTACACGCATGCTCCTAGGGGAAGGGTTGGTAGGAGTAAACCATCGCACGATCCTGACCTCCACACAAAGGATGAGAATCAAATAAATACACCATGCTTCAAATTTCTCACACAACGGTTACCATATGTGCATGCTACGGGACTTGCAAACCTCAACACAAGTATTTCTCAAATTCAAAACTACTCTATTAGCATGACTCTAATATCACTATCCTCATATCTCAAAACGATCATCAAGTATCAAACTTCTCATAGTATTCAATGCACTTTGTATGAGAGTTTTTATTATAACCATCTTGGATGCCTATCATATTAGGAATAATTTTATAGCCAAAGCAAATTACCATGCTGTTCTAAAGGACTCTCAAAATAATACTCCCTCCGTCCCAAAATAAGTGACTAAAAAGTGACCCAACTTTCTACTAAAGTTAGTACAAAGTTGGGTCACTTTTGAGTCACTTATTTTGGGACGGAGGGAGTATAAGTGAAGCATGAGAGATCAATAATTTCTATAAAATAAGACCACCACCATGCTCTAAAAAATATAAGTGAAGTACTAGAGCAAAATTATCTAGCTCAAAAGATATAAGTGAAGCACGTTGAGTATTCTAATAAATTCCGATTCATGTGTGTCTCTCCTAAAAGGTGTGTAGCAAGGATGATTGTGGTAAACTAAAAATCAAAGACTCAAAGCATACACGATGCTCCAAGCAAAACACATATCATGTGGTGAATAAAAATATAGCCTCAAGTAAAGTTAGCGATGGACGAAGACGAAAGAGGGGATGCCTTCCGGGGCATCCCCAAGCTTAGGCTTTTGGTTGTCCTTGAATTTTACCTAGGGGTGCCTTGGGAATCCCCAAGCTTAGGCTCTTGCCACTCCTTATTCCAAAATCCATCAAATCTTTACCCAAAAACATGAAAACTTCACAACACAAAACTTAACAGAAAATCTCGTGAGCTCCGTTAGTATAAGAAAACAAACTACCACTTTAAGGTACTGTAATTAACTCATTATTTTTTATATTGGTATTAAACCTACTGTATTCCAACTTCTTTATGGTTCATACCCCGCGATACTAGCCATAGATTCATCAAAATAAGCAAACAACACACGCAAAACAGAATCTGTCAAAAACAGAAAATTCTGTAGAAATCTGTAATTTTCGAATACTTGTGTAACTCTAAAAATCCTGAAATAAATTGGTGGACCTGAGGAATTTGTTTATTAATCATCTGCAAAAATTGTCAACTTAAAAGCACTCTCTATTAAAAAATGGCAGCTAATATCGTGAGCGCAAAAGTTTCTGTTTTTTACAGCAAGATCACAAAGACTTCACCCAAGTCTTCCCAAAGGTTCTACTTGGCACAAACACTAATTAAAACACAAAACAATATCTAACCAGAGGCTAGATGAATTATTTATTACTAAACAGGAGAAAAAACCAAAGAACAAAAATAAAATTGGGTTGCCTCCCAACAAGCTCTTTCTTTATAGCCATTAAGATAGACTTGAGAGTTCAATGATGCTCACATGAAAGATAAGAATTGAAGCACAAAGAGAGCATCCTATAGCATGTGAAAATCACATCTAAGTCTAACATACTTCCTATGCATAGGCATTTTTATAGGAAAACAAATTAGCAAGACAAGCAAGATCTAGCATATGCAAGGAAGAAGAAAGAAACAATAGCAATCTGAACATAACGAGTGGTAATTTAGTAACATGAAAATTTATACAACAATATTTTCCTCTCTCATAATAATTGCATGTAGGATCATAAGCAAATTCAACAGTATAGCTATCATATAACATATTCTCAACATGATCCACATGCATGCAAAGTTGACACTCTTCCAAAATAGTGGGATTAACATTAACCCACTTTTATCATGACCTCTCGGAACCCACTTTTTATCAAAAAAAATCATAAGATTGAACATTCACCCAATATGTGCGATCTAAAGTTGACACTCTTACAAACCCACTTTCAATATTATTGCAAACATTATTATCAATCTCATATATATCATGGGGCTTAAATAAGCTTTCAAGATCGTAAGAAGCATCTCCCCAATCATGATCATTGCAAAAAGTAGTGGGCATAGCAAAATAAGCGTCCCCAAGCTTTGGGTTTTGCATATAATTAGCACAATTGACATTAATAGAATTTATAATAACATCATTGCAATCATGCTTTTCATTCAAGGGGCTATCATGAATCACTTTATAATCTTCTTCTTTCAACGCTTCATCATAATTTTTGGACTCACGAATTTCAAGCAAAACCTCATAAAGATAATCTAGTGCACGCAGCTCACAAGCAATTGGTTCATCATAATTGGATCTCTTAAAAAGATTGGCAAGCAGACGAGGATCCATAGATAGATTTTCAGCAAGCGAAGATGCAAGCAAATAAAAGGCACATGGCAACACGAGCAAACATAAGATCGAACGAGAAAAAGGAAAACGAAAAGAAGGCAAATTTTTTTGTGTTTTTTCGAAAACGTTTTAGAAGTGGGGGAGAGGAAAATGAGAGGCGAATGGCAAATAATGTAATGCGAGGGATAAGAGTTTGTGATGGGTACTTTGTGACGCCCGGATAATTACGCTACAGTAATCCCTGCTAACGATGCCACGTCACCACTATTACTGTTGCTAATCTCGCGTTAGTTTGGAACCGATTCAAATTCAAATTAAAAATCAAGAAAAAATAAAAGTTTTCAAATATTAAAACTAAAAAGTTCGGAGTGAACCAAATAATGCATAAAAAATTATGATGGAGAAACCACACTTTTATAAAATGTTTAAATACTCTAAAATGAATAAAACAGTAGCGAAAACAAATAATTAAATGCCTTTTATATTGGTAAAATACTAAACTATATTATTTTGGGGTGAAACTTTTGTGGTTGTGACACAAGTTGTAACATCAATTTAGGTGCCACTTGCTGTTTTATTAAAACTAAAATATTAGGAAACAAAACTAAAACATAAAAGGTAAAACGAATAACAAGAGCAACCTCCCCTCCTTACTGGGCCGAGAGGCCCAGCTGGCCTGCCGGCCGGCCCACCCAATCCCGTGGCCATGTGGCCTCCCCAACCCTAACCTAGAACCCACGCACCCCACATCGCCCGCTCCTCTCTTCCCCCCGATATGGATCGAGATCGGGGGCAAGGACCCATCGTCCCCGACACCACTTCTGGATCCGCGCCGCCCGAAGCGCGACGTGCCTCCGCCATCGCCGGACTGCCTCCCCTACGCCGTCACTGTCTCCGTCCTCCTCCTCACGCACGGCTGCCCCGTCCCTACGAACCCCGGTGATGCCCTCGGCCTCCTCTTCCCCTTGCTACACTTGCGAACCTCGCACGCCATCTGCGCCCATGACCTCGCACGCCCCGGCCGCACCTCGGCGGACCTCGCACGCACGCGCGGACCCGCTCCCGCGCCGTTGCGCCCCGCTGCACCCGCCTCGCCGTGCGCGCCCACCGTCCTGCGCCAGCCACCGCGGCCTCGCGCCGGCCCCTCCTGCCGCGGCCGCCCGCTCGCCGCCACCGGCCGCCATGGCCCCTGCTTCCCTCGCCGCAAGCCCGCTCCTGTCTTCGCCACGGCAGCACCTCCCCCCCACTGTAGCAGCTGCTGCAGCTAGCGCCGCCGTGGTCTCCCCACTCCCCGGTGCCCGTGCCTCAACGCCGGCCCGCTCTGCCCCTACCACGCCTTCCAGCCGCAGCCAGCTCTGGCCTACCGCCACCTCGACGTTGCCTTCGCCGGCGGCTACCCCGCGCTCGTGCGGCTGGCCCGCTCCGGCGCCCTTTTCGCGCCCCCCACTCCGACCGGCTGTGGCCGCCCTGCCATGGCCGGCGCCCCGCCAGTCCTTTGATCTGGGCAGGCGTTCGCTTGTCGGACGCCCAGCACAGCGCCCGTTCGGTCGACACCCGCCGCCCCAGTGCCCGAACCCGCTAGGCCTCTCTGGCCCACTACCAAATGGGCCCCATGGCCAGAATGTTTTAATAAAAAAAGGAATTAAATATATATATATATATATATATATATATATAATTAAATGATAGTAGTTAAAATATTATTAATTTATTAGTTAAAGAATTAATTAAGATTAATTAACCATCGTTAGTTTAACTAAATCCCTAATTAACTTAATTAGCTGTTAATTATCTGAATAGTCCATGACAAACGGGACCCACCCGTCAGTTTGACCCAGTCAACGTCATGTTGACTGCTGACATCATGCTGACATCAGCATGCACTATTCTGGATAATGTTGATTTATTTAATAATTAATAAATTAGAAAATGTTTTAAAACTTTAAAAATTAATATAAAATAATCCGTAACTCGGATGAAAATACTTTATATATGAAAGTTGCTCAGAATTTCGAGACGCATCCGAAAAGACGGACCGTTCGTCAACCACACGTCCCTAGCATATCGAACCTGCAACTTTCCCCCTCCGTTTCATCCGCCCGAAAACGCAAAACACCGGGAATACTTTCCCGGATGTTTGCCCCCTTCGTCGGTAACACCTCCTACCGCGTTAGGTCACACGTAGCACCGCGTTTTACCATGTTATATTTTGTGATGCTTTGTTTGCTCTGTATTCATTGTTTCTCCCCCCTCTTCTCTCCGGTAGACTACGAGACGGACGTCGCTGCTGCCTCGATCGCCTACGGTGTTGACGACCCCTCTTTCTTGTCAGAGCAACTAGGCAAGCCCCCCCCCTTGATCAACCTGATATCACCTATTCTTCTCTCTACTGCTTGCATTAGAGTAGTGTAGCATGTTATTGCTTTCGATAATCCCATTCTGTTGCATAGCATGTCATTGTTGCTACAACTGTTGATACCTTACCAGCAATCCTAAATGGTTAGTATAGGATGCTAGTACTTCCATCAGTGGCCCCACATCATTGTCCGTCTTCCATGCTATACTATCGGGCCGTGATCACCTCGGGTGGTGATCACGGGTATATACTATTCACATTTTACATGACACATGATGATTCGGATATGGGGGCTGAAGGGGCAGGTGGTTCCACACAGGTAGTGGTGGGCCTGGGTTCCGGGCAGCCCCCTGATGGTTACTTTGTGGCGTAGCGACAGGGCGGGTTGCGACCACCTAGGAGACAGGTGGGCCCGGCCCTGGTCGTTGTCCGCGGTTATTTCATAATAACACGTTTAACGGGATCTTGGTATTTGATCTGAGTCTGGCCATTGGCCTATACGCACTAACCAGCTACGTGGGAATAGTTATGGGCACTCGACGTCGTGGTATCAGCCGAAGCCTTCTTGACATCAGCGACTTAGCGGCGCGCGCCAGATTGGACCGAAACGCCTACTCTGGTATTAGGAGAGGCTAGGTCTGCTTACCGGCCGCCCTCGCAACGTGCAGGTGTGCATTGGGCGATGGGCCTAGACCCCCGTGCGCTTAGGGTTTAGACCGGCATGCTGACCTCTCTGTTGTGCTTAGGTAGGGCTGCGACGTGTTGATCTTTCGAGGCCGGGCATGACCCTGGAAAGTGTGTCCGGCCAAATGGGATCAAGCATGCTGGGTTATGTGGTGCACCCCTGCAGGGAAGTTAATCTATTCGAATAGCCGTGTCCCTCGGTAAAAGGACGACCTGGAGTTGTACTCTGACCTCATGACAACTAGAACTGGATACTTAATAAAACACACCCAGACAAGTTCCAGATATAACTCGGTGGTTGCTCTCTCACTGGGTGATGTGCGGGAGGATCGCCGGGTAGGATTATGCTATACGATGTTACTTGGTGAACTCTTCAGTTACTCAAGACGGAGACTGCCAGAAGCTTTGATACTTGTTACTTTTCCATCTTCTCTCTTCTACTGCTGCAAGATGGAGGTGGCCAGAAGCGTAGTCTTCGATTGGATTAGGTATCCCCCTCTTATTCTGACATTCTGCAGTTTAACCCACATATATTACCCCTTTACACAGATACCATTGCATTTGTAGTGTAGATCCTTGCTTGCGAGTACTTTGGATGAGTACTCACGGTTGCTTTGCTCCCCCTTTCCCCCCTTCTTTCTTTTTTCTGGTTGATGCAACCAGATTGGTGGAGTCCAGGACCCAGAAGATCCTGAGGATGTTTCTACATGGGGTTCGGCTTCGAGGAGTAGTTAGGAGGTCCTAGGCAGGAGGCCTTGCCTTTTCGATCGTTGCTACTTTTGTACTAGCCTTCTTAAGGCAAACTTGTTTAACTTATGTGTGTACTCAAATATTATTGCTTCCGCTGACTCTTGTGTATTCGAGCTTATGTATTCGAGTCCTCGTGGCCCCTGGCTTGTAATATAAAGCTTGTATTATTTTAATTTGTGTCTAGAGTTGTGTTGTGATATCTTCCAGTGAGTCCCTGATCTTGGTCGTACACATTTGCGTGCATGATTAGTGTACGGATAAATCGGGGGCGTCACAAGTTGGTATCAGAGCCAACTGCCTGTAGGAATCCCCCTTTCCAACTCCTTGGCCGAAGTTGAGTCTAGTCTTTGAAAAACATATTTACTAACTTGTTGTGTTGCTTACGGGCTCACATCACCAATGCATGGTATTAGGATCTTTTATTCCTTTTCTATGCTCTGGGACTCTAACCTCTCTTCTATTCGGGTTAAAAGATTTTACTAACTCTGACTCTAGGTTCTCGTAACTATTTCTCCCGGAGATCCCTTATTCCGGAAGATCACCTGCTTCGTCAGAAGATTCTGAGGATATACCTCGATATATTTCCGACACCCTTGTGCTCAACGCCTTTGCAAATCACTACCATCGATATATCCCTATGGATATCTACATGCACTTGTCATTCTCATGATCATTCCTCGTTGCTCTTGTTGTTACAAGATGCCTCGAAATATGCTCCGTTGTCCGAGAATCCTTTGAGTTTACTGTCTTGCAGTTTTATTTCGCATGAAAACCCTTACGGTTATTTCCTCACATTTATCGAGGATCCATACTTCTCAATTGTTCATGTGTCTCACAAAATTCTACGGAATACTTTTCGATTTTTCGAAAATCCTATGCACCCTGTTACTCTTGAAATTCTTACCTGCTTGCATTATGGTTAATTCCATATGACTAGTAGTTTTCGTTAACATCCCTTGCCTTATCCATTTTGAGCCTATTGATTCAATGTGTGCGTATGCACACAGTCATCTGGTTATCCTTTAAAAAAATATCTTTCCGGCTCAGACGTCATTCCGGACATGAGTTGGTTCTCGGCAATTCAAACCTTTATTGATTGTCCAACTAAGTGTTTTCAACTTATCCATCCTTGATCAGAGCGTCTGCTTTTGATCCTTCCTTTTGGAAACCATAATTTCTTTCTATTTCAAGCATCAAACTAATAAGGTGATTCTTGAATCTGATGCCTCTGCGTTCCTTCTTCCTCTGAGTGAGTATCGATACTCACATCAGCTCCGTTGTGGATCACCCGATCCATTGTTGGATTGTTATCCGACAGTGTCCATCATGTTCGATCACCTTGTGAATTCTCCCCCTGATACATAATGCCTTTGGTAAATTGCATCCTCTGCTTTGACAAACATGCTCTACTTTTGAGCTGATGATATTTACTTCTGAAACTGGTGGCATATGTTACTAAGATGCCCGATGGGTTGAACCTATACTTTCCTACTTCATGAGAACCCGAAAGTTTTCACGAGTCATATTCTTATGGTGTTTTGCCAGATAAACTCCCAACACTACAACTTCGTCCGAACAAGCGGTGAATGAAACGTATGCATTGGAGAAATGGGAGTCGACCTTGAGCTTTTGTTCGTGCCCATGGAAACGATGTAGACCGTCTCGGGAGCTTCTTGCAAAATGATTTTTCATCTAAATAATTCTTTCGGTGTCAATAAATTTGATCCCTTGCAGTTATGGTTCCGACCATGCTGTCCTTATTCGATATATCTGGAATAAATCCATTCCATGCCTCGTCAATTTTTGACAAGGTTAAAGTATCTACTGTCATAGGTCAATGACCTAGTTCAACTTCTATCGTGTTCTACCTTCGAGTTTTACCCTCTGATATCTCGAGGATATCATGCCTTTGCACTACACCTTTGAACTTTTGATGAAGTAATACCTTTGCTTGTCGTAATCACTCTACGGGTTCTAGGTTGCCGTCAACCGAGGACACCGTTTAGTAAATCAAATCCGCTCTAAAAATTCAACACCCCTAGTAGATGTTACTGGGAAATTTTTAAACTCAATCTGGTTTATTCCTAGACTATCGGGCACATCCCTTGTCTAGCTATCTTTGACTGTGCTACCTCGTCCTTCTTTGGTGCACGAATTCTTCAGAGATTGAGCACAACTTACATGGAGCTTTCAACATCATGTTGCTTATCTTGAAAGGCAACTTTGGTTCCGAGTTTGCATCTTATATATTGATCCTCTAACTTGCCACTTCGTCATTCCCTTGCTTGTTGTCGTTGTTGTTTGATTGCATCCTCTTGAAACCTCCCGACAAATGTGTCGTGATCACCTTCAACACTTTGACTTCTTCTGAGACGTCAACGGAGTTTATGATGAGAAATACCCTCCTTGCCCTCGATGATTTTTAATATCATCTACAATACCCTTGACTTCCTTTCATCGCGAGCTTGTCCACGTTATGATTAAAACTTACTCTCCAACTTGTAATATGTTCTATCTTGAAGTATTACCATCTTTTATGTCAAGAATGTTGCGAGATTGCTCCACCTCTTAGAAATTCTCGGTATGATGATACTTCTCACCATCACCATTCTTCCTTGGTCCCCGTGTTGTTGTTAACCAGGATACCAATATGCTAACGATGTTGCTTGAGTTCTATATTCCTAGCAACCCTATTGCTTTGAAGTTAATGATCGACAGTTCGTTCTTAGGCTGTTGTTATTGAATCGTCACTCTGACATTGATCTTTCTGCCTAAGGTCATATTCGGGCGCACCTTTCAACTAATGATTAATGGTGTATGTTTTTTATCGAGCATACAACATTATATCATTTGAATTGACAAGTGTCATCCTCTTGTTCACATTATTGTGGAAATCCCTCCGTTTGGAATTCTCGATGAATTGTCGTTGAGCCCATCAGCCACCCCCTCATCCTCTCCTTGGATTAATGATGAACTAATTTTTCGGGAACCTGCTCCCATAGTTCATTTCCCGAGAATCTTGCAATGTCATTTCGTCGATTTATGTTGCACCTTTTCTTCGCGAACATCCTGAGTATAAGGTATCATGACACCAATCGGATCTGAATCTCGGTCAGATATGATGGTTGGGACAACTTTCCAGTAGTTATAATGTTGATCCTTTGATGACCTGGTAATATGATGTCATACCTAGCACCCCTGGCTGGAGGACCCATCATTATAATTTCTTTTGCAAGGATAACCATTCTTCCGGGAGGAAATTGTAAGACTTATTATATAAGTTGTTCCCGATGAATCCTTTGTATATCCAAGTCTGACCTTTGCTTCAAGACCATGCCAATGCTATCTCGAAGCATGTCTGTGGTACTCCGATTTTCAGCAAGAGCATTTGAAGCCCAATGCTATACGTTTCTTGGTCAGTTATCCAAACACCGTTGTATGGGTAACATCTTGATTAATCCCTGCCTCTTTATCTAAATGGTTGGGTACTTGCTCTCCTATCCTTTATGCCATGTTCTGCTTGTCCATGGGAAGGATATACTCCTATTAATTGTGTGTAATCCCAATTTTCCTTTCCATTTGTTTGTTTAACCTTTCTTTGATCTACATATAATCTAAGCAGTAATAATTTTTTGCTTATGTAAACACCTTGGTGTACAACTCTGTCAGTAAGACCCTGTTACTATTGTTGATGACATTCCGGTAACCGTCGATGGACGAGAACTTTGCCTAGTGGCCCGCCTCGTTCAATGAGCAAGAAACGGTTCTCTTCATTCCCGGTCCTTGGTACCGACATTGTTCCTAACATAGCCGACAAGCTATCCACTGACATGCCTACCTGTCGCGGCTGTGCAAGATGCCAACACCCTTCCTATTTTCAACCCACAAGGTGGGCCCATAACCCACAGGTCCACTGGATTGAAACCTGACTCTTCTTTACAACCTGGATTCTAATGTATCCTTTGCACCTGGCTTCGTATGTGATTCACGAGCTAAATTTGATACCATTATTCATACTGGAATCAAATACCATGTTACTCTCGTTGTTCAATGCCCCCATTCCAGCCTCTGTCTAGGCTTCGAATGATTGCCTACCCATTTGAAACTTTGGTACCATCGTATATTGCACTCAACAAATTCACTGAAATATAACTCGTGGGATACCTCGTGTATTTTCCATTGAGTTCACCATCAGACGCCCAGCTTTGTGGAGACGCATTTTTCCGAAGTCTTTCCTCTGGTCGCGTTCGTAGGACGATGGAGATCCCGAAGAAAGGATGACGACTTGATCACGATGACTTGAAGCAGAGAAATGAAGACATCAACCTCTTTGAAAGGGCAGCCAAGACCGAGAAGCCTCGTTAAAAGTTCGTAACCAGATCTTTCCCCTTACTCCACCGCTTAAATCTCGGGACGAGATTTCTTGTAGTGGAGGAGATTTGTGACGCCCGGATAATTACGCTACAATACTCCCTATCAATGATGCCACGTCACCACTGTTACTGTTGCTAATCTCGCGTTAGTTTGGAACCGATTCAAATTCAAATTAAAAATCAAGCAAACAATAAAAGTTTTCAAATATTAAAACTAAAAAGTTCGGAGTGAACCAAATAATGCATAAACAATTATGGTGGAGAAACCACACTTTTATAAAATGTTTAAATACTCTAAAATGAATAAAACAGTAGCGAAAACAAATAAGTAAATGCCTTTTATATTGGTAAAATACTAAACTATATTATTTTGGGGTGAAACTTTTGTGGTTGTGACACAAGTTGTAACATCAGTTTAGGTGCAACTTGGTGTTTTATTAAAACTAAAATATTAGGAAACAAAACTAAAACATAAAAGGTAAAACGAATAAAAAGACCAACCCCCCCCTCCTTAATGGGCCGAGAGGCCCATCTGGCCTGCCGGCCGGCCCACCCAATCCCGTGGCCATATGGCCTCCCCAACCCTAACCTAGAACCCACGCACCCCACTTTCCCCCCCCACATCGCCCGCTCCTCTCTTCCCCCCGATATGGATCGAGATCGGGGGCAAGGACCCGTTGTCCCCGACACCACCGCTGGATCTGCGCCGCCCGAAGCTCAACGCGCCTCCGCCATCGCCGGAGTGCCTCCCCTACACCGTCACTGTCTCCGTCCTCCTCCTCACGCACGGCTGCCCCGTCCCTACGAACCCCGGTGAGGCCCTCGGCCTCCACTTCCCCTTGCTACACTTGCGAACCTCGCACGCCGTCCGCGCACATGACCTCGCACGCCCCGGCCGCACCCCAGCGGACCTCGCACGCACGCGTGGCCCCGCTCCCGCGTCGTTGCGCCTCGCTGCACCCGCATCGCTGTGCGCGCCCGCCGTCCTGCGCCAGCCACCGCGGCCTTGCGCGGCCTCGCGCCGGGCCCTCCTGCCGCGGCCGCCCGCTCGCCGCTGCGGCCCCTGCTTCCCTCGCCGCGAGCCCGCTCCTGTCTTCGTCGCAGCAGCACCTTCCCCCCACTGCAGCAGCTACTGCAGCTAGCGCCACCGTGGTCTCCCCACTCGCCGGCGCCCGTGCCTCAGCGCCTGCCCGCTCTGCCCCTACCACGCCTTCCAGCCGCAGTCAGCTCCGGCCTACCGGCACCTCGCCGGCGGCTGCCCCGCGCTCGTGCGGCTGGCCCGCTCTGGTGCCCTTTTCGCCCCCCCCCCCCCCCCCCCCCCCCGC
>LR738712.1:273466063-273541049 GCA_902687465.1 Secale cereale
TCATGTATCGATCGATCTTCATTTCTTTGTTAATAGAGCTATTGGTATCCGACACAAGCGCGCTCATTATTTCTCTTCACGTTTCGATCTCCATTTATGTTACTCCTGCCCTCACACTCTCAACAAATGTATTTATCACACACAACCTCGTCGTGCCGTCCATGTCAAACCCTCCCTCCATCTCTCGAGACACGTACGTTGCCTTTGTCAAACACCTTCACTGTGCGCGCACACACAAAGTCTATCTAGGCCACACTCTCTCGGTAAGTATCTCCCTCCACCATCACTGCAGCTTCGCTGCACGATATCTCAGTGTACCATCTTAAACATTCAAGTGTACGCTGGGCCACACTCACTCGATCTCTCCCTCTATAAATGACTCGATTGAACCCGCCTTCTCGCGTCGTCTCTCTCACACCGAGACGCTCCCACTACACCTCTTGCATAGGCGGAGCTATGTAGATTGTCAGGGGTAACCCCTCGACCTTAGGCAAAATTGTGAAGCTCTCTTCAGGATTGTTTAGATTATATTTTTTGAAAATTATATTTGCCCCCACCCTCCCAAAAACCGATGGGTTGTGCACTAACCCCCGGGAGAATATCATGTGTCCCCACACCTTAGATGCTATATGGTGATACAAGTTCCTTGGAGCATGTAGATCTAAGATATAGCGGCTCCCAAGATGTCTTAATATTTTTACAAGAAATCTTAATGAGTATGGCAATTTCACACAATTAGTACCAAAACTACTCAGATGCCCTTGGATCCCATATCCAACAGTCTCGAAGCTCGTATCATCGTAGCATCTAAGATGAGGGAAGCCATCATATTGTCTTGTATTTAAGAATATCACGTGTTACCACACCTTAGATGTTGTTGTGACACAAGTTCCTAGGAACCGTTGGATCTCAGATCCAATGGCTACTTGGTGGTTTCAATGTTTATTGCAGAAAATACCCAAAAGAGTTCAGACACAACCCACAAGAACATAGACTACTCAGATGCCATTGGATCTCAGATCGAACGACCTCGAACTTCGTATCACCGTAGCATCCAAGCTACGAGAGCACCTGATGTTTTCTCGCACGGGGGAATATGAGGTGCTCCCACATCATAGATTCTATGGTGATACGAGTTCCCGGGATATCTAAAGGCTCGCAGTAGGAAGTTTGAATATTTTTTCAATATAGTCCTCAAAGAGTTTGGGAATTGCGCATAAAGTACAAATACTACACACATGGCATTGGATCTCAGATCCAACAACCTATATGCTCGTACGACTATAGTGGCTAATTAAGCTGCGGGGAGCACCTAATATGGGCTACTAGGAGCAGTTGGATCCAAGATCCAGCGGCTCATACGAGGCCTGGAAGTTTATTTCCACAAACCTTTGGAGAGTTTGGAAATTGCGCATAATTACAAAGGCTACTTCCAAGCCATTGGATCTCAGATCCAACGACATAAAATATTGTATCACCATAGCATCTAAGCTACCGGGAGCATGTGATATTCTTTGTCGTTGTTATTTTTGTTCCTAAACTTGCAAAATACGTGTAACTGCAGCCGTAATTTGTCTAACAACGCAAAGTGTTTGTGCAGTCCTACACCAAAATATCCGAACAACACACGGGGGCCCCACTTGTCATTGATCAAATTTGGACCTAAAACTAACAAATCTGAAGGACGAGATTCGAACCGGCAACCTGGAGTACAAAGCATACGTCGATAGCTTTTTTTTGCATCGAACGTATGTCGAGCCTGAAACCGCAACAGTTGTTGGCTTTGTCGCATAACTTGATTTCATACAATATTACGTTGAGTAGAGTGCAGAGGGAGTTGCTCGTCAACATGTGCATGAACGTTGACTGACTTACTGGTGGGTCCAATGTCTGCCATCTCTCTCTCTCCTCTCCATCTAGTATAGAGGGAGTGGCCTCTCAACACATGCATGAACACCGACTGACCAGTACAACCCTTAGACGCACGGGCAGACATGAAGAGCGGCGCGAGCTTGCCATGGTGTTATTATAACTAAAATTTGCTTGGAAATTAGATGACTCGCCTAGAGCAAGAGACGTTGTGGCTGGTCGAGATGGAGCTAACCACACCTATCCTCTGTGCCATGTTAGCATGATGAAGCTATGTGGCTAGTGGGGTGTTTTCGACCGACTGGTTGGGTCCCGAGGTCGAACCATAGGTAGTTTGGCACAATTTATTTTTACACGCCAGTTTTTCCTTCGTGTCGAGATGTGGCACACCCTACCGCGCAGTTTCTGGGTCCTCCCGGGTGGTGCATGCATATTCTCTTCCTTGCCGAGATGTGGGACGCCCTACAGCACATTTTCTGGGTCCTCCTCGGTCGAAGCAAGTAAATGAGTCGTCAAATCACAAAAGCCCACCATTCCCGCCGAGTACGTCAGTGAAGCATAGTGGCTAGCTAGTTGGGCTAGTGCGACTGATTAGCCAGGCCGCCGCCACATTTTTTTTTCACCATTTTCTCTCTCTCCTTGCCGGTTGGTAAATTAAAGTATCCACTGATGCATTGCACTGGTCTTTGGATGTGGCAGACGCGGAAAGATTTTTTATTTTTTATTGATGGGAGAATGTGCAGCAGCAATTAGTCATGATGACTCCGCCTGTAAAACCCACTGCTCCCTGAAGTGAAAACTCGTCGATTGGGCTGGCTCCCTCCGCCTTCCCGTAGATTGCATTGGCTTTTAGCTGTTCCACCCCCGTTGCTTCCTCTCCCCATTGTTTCTACATGGTTCCATAGCGGTGCACCAGATCACAGACTCTGAGGTGAGGCGCCTGACACAGGAGCTCCATGCCAAGAATGCGGAGCTAGGGGCCAAGGACGTGGAGCTCCGTGAGATCAAGGAGGAGAGGAGTGCCATGCTCCTCCTTTATGTGCGGGAGTTCATGGAGCTTCAAAAGCAGTAGGCGTCCAGCACAAAGATGCTCGAGGCGTCGATGGTGTTGCTGCAGAAAGCGGGAGATACGATACGCGGTCAGGCGAGCCGGCTGGAGCATGAGCGGGCCGATCATGACAAGGTCCAGGATTGCCTCAACAACTTGTTGGACCATGTTGCCATGCAAGTGTTGCGGATGCGCGATGCCAACCATCGTGCCAGTGCCACTGTGCCACCCATCGGGCTAAACCCGTTCGACCACCCGATCGACTTCAACGAGCTGTGACTTCCTGACCTGGTCTCGTTCTTCACCTATATGTTCGAGGAGCTAAGCCATCTCCGCGCGATGGTGGGGGTGGAGCTGGACAAGGAGGGGTTGCGGGCGGCCGATGTCGTTGCTGGGCAAATCCTCTCAGGGCTTTGTCACATGAATCCATTCGTTCCATTGGACGTTGTCTTTGATGAGCTGGCTCCCATCAACAGGAAGCGGCCTGTGCGGATGGTGGCACCCTGCATCACCACAGTCGCGCACCTCGAGAAGCAGAGGGACTTCGGTGGTGTTTAGGCGTGCATGCTCATCTTTTTTTGCGAAATTGTGCATGCTCATCTCAGCACCCCTCTTCATGCATGTGCTGCATGCTCCAAGTGTATTTGTGTTAACCTAGTGTGGGCTCATGCACCCTTCATGCTCTGTAGCATCGTACACTCCGTGTGTTGTAGTCCTAGTTATGTTAACATTGATCTCATCATTCATTCTTCTCGACCGGACAGTCAAAATGGGCATGTTACATAACTGTTCATATAGTTGACCTACACACAACATCTTTTTTATCGTCATATCTTCCTACGCTAGCTACAAGATTATAGTACGGACGTATGAACCACTACACATGCCTAGTAGTAGGAGTACTGTGTAGGTTCAAGTGGCTGCCATGTATCGCACTCCTCTGCCGTAAGAGTCAAAACGCTTGATGTAATCATTTTTTCCAGAAACAGTGGGCACACTCTACCGTGCGGATCCTCCTCGACGGTCATCAGGAACCTTACTACTCATTTCTACCGACATGTGGGACAGCTAGCATCGGGGTCCACTTGCCATGCACTAAATTACTCCATACTAGAGTGCAAAACTGGAAGGTAGACTACACCGGTAGAAGTGCCGTAGTGATGCTCAATGAGCCATCAAATCAATAAACCCCGACCTTTCCAGCAGTAAGTTGGACGGACGAAGCAACCATCATTTCACTCTTGACCCTCATCCTCCTCTCTTGAAGAAAACCCGAACTCTCTTCTGCCTCATCTTTTTCCTCATTTCTTCAAGAAAACCCCGACGCGCTTCTAACATTGTTTGTCTCTCCCAAAGAAGGAAATGTGAGCGCATAAATGGTGTTGCGTCTGGCCAAGGCCTGGTCTTGCAACCCCGCGACCGATCCTAACTCCCTCTCTATTCTTCTTTTTGGTTTATGATTATGGTTTGTATACATTTATTTCTATTTGACAGTTGCTTGATGGACCCTGTAGCACCGACCGAAGTGATGCCGGTTCTGGCCAAAGTCGTCGGGGCTTAGGGTACGAAGAAGTGTAAGAACCCTGCCAAGACTACCATAGGCAAGCTCAAGGTCATTGCCCTTTCCAAGCCCTCCTCTCCGGGATTCCATGTTTAAGTCGGTCCAGGTAATATCTCTTCTTGATGATCATTTTGGCGATCTTGATCGTGTTTTTTCATCGAACACACACTACTAGTACTAGTAGTACAACTTCCTTGGTGATCTTGCATGTGATTTTTGTGTTCCAAATCATGGTTCTAAACTACTCTTTTGACCAAAACATGTGAGAGGTTGACATACATATGATTTTTGCACATAAAACAGATTTCTTATAGATTACTTTCAACTACTTTATGAACATCAAGGCTAGCTATAGGGAATGCGAGATTTTAGCTCTCATGCCTTTGAGGAGAGTATAGTAGCCTTAGTAACTTGTGTTGTGAATATTGCAAGTAATCATTCTGCTCTCATGCCTTTGAAGGCATGTTCTAGTGTCTTTGTGCACTCATTTTTGTGCGTATATGTAGTCTTATATGGATTCAAATATCGAAAATCATCTTATATTTCTGAACGGAGGTAGTAAAAATATATTTGGTTTTTGTTTGAATTAGAACCAGGACCGCGGTGGAGATGAAGTTCTCAAAGTCATGTTGTGTGAACTGGAAGACCTGAGGATGATTTCTACTACTAAACTATCCAGCTGACGTGTCCTTGTCGCCACGTGTGATGAACAAGCGTTTTCGTGTAGCATTGTTGTCAGGCGTGTTCTCGAGGGTGTACTTCACCACAACAATTTCCTAGCTGTGCCTTTGATTACGAAGGTTGTGGTTCTTGTAAAGCTTCTCGACAAATCTGATGCGGACTGCTTTGTTAGGTTTTGCAAGGTTGAACAGATGGCGATGATGCCGGTAGACATCTCTCACAAAGTCCATGGCCTAGTCAGTTATGTGGGGTACATCCCATAGGTCGGTGGCAACAAATAGTCTGCAGAGTTTAATTAGTGCAACTTTGCTTCTCTGTAGTAAGCACGACTTGTTCGGTACTTGATTTGTGTGTGTGAACCATGTATTGTATAGTACTGTCGCTTTTGTTGTGTGGTGAGTCATGAGAACAATCTATGTTAATGTTTGTCCACTCAATTCAGTATATATATTTTGAAGTATCCAAATCATCTTTTCTTGTGAGGATGGTTTATCAATTATGGTTACACTCCAATATCTGTATGCATTGCATGGTTTATTACACCCACCAGGATTTCCCGTCCCATGGTGTTCGCTCCAAATGAGTTGTCATGACCTTTGGACTATCCTGCTTGTAGGAGTAAGTGGGGGCCCTGCATGCCACCCCTAATTGGACAATCAACCTTCTATTTAGAACATGAACATAGTCATATCCTGGTAAGGATTGACTCATGTCACATCAAGTAAATCTTGTTGATTTACTGTCATGTTTTCTTACTTTTGCTGCAATTTTTCGATGCAGGGTTTGCCATGTCACAATCGTTACAGAATGAACTGTTTTGTTTGCCCTATGATGGTTATTTTAGCAGGTTTCACTTCATATGACGTGTCAGTAACGAAGGCATTGTCCATCACTTATATTACTGGACACAATTGGGCCAATGTATTGTCTGAGTACAATCTGAAGCCCTGTGATGAACTACAGTTTGTTTTAACAAACACGCCACAATCAGTCCTTATTGCGATTAAAAGAAGTGAAGAAAATGACTAGATCCAGGTCATGGAGTCTAGCGAAGTTAGACAGCTGAATTACGAAATCATAGCAGACTAGAGATGATCGATGCTGTCTCGCACATCGTTACCACCTTCAGCATTGGATCGAGCACCGACACCTGCTCCGACAACACTGGCTCTAGCACTGACATCGGAAACAACTCAGTCTGATCCACTAGAGGATTGGGCACGGACCGCGTCAGTGGATTCAGCTGATCTATTGGAGGATCGGGCACATGCTCCGACACCGGCACCAACTCCACAAGGAACACCATCTCCGACAGCAGCTGCGGTACTACCAGTCACACCGGCATGGGCACCAGCAACGGCTCCGACACCTGCACCAACACTTCAAGTTGCACTTGCATCTGCTCCGGCACATGCAGCAGCGACGGAACCAACACTTGCACCAGCAACAGACTGGGCTGCAATTTGCACTGTGTATACCAAAGTCCTTACAAAAACCGACATGTCCACCTTCTTGGTAAGCATTGGCAGCCCAAGTGCTTTGTTCTTTTTTCTTTCCATGTTGTATCACAGTTTTCACTATGTTGATCTAACTGTTTGTGTATGTCTTCTTGTTTGCAAACAGAGAATTCCTGGAGCAACGAGGGAGTCGTTCAATAATACGAGCGATCGTGGCCAAGTTTCTCTTACCATGCGCGGCCTTGGTGTGAATGAACCTGCTCAATATACCATAAGTACAAAGGATGTTCGCATGAGGATTGATGCCAAAGGATGGTCAACATTCAAAACTCTATCAAATCTTGCAGTTGGGGATGATGTCAAAATCGAACTTTCTCGGCAAGGAGAGCTGGTGCTAATCAACTTTGAAATTCTTCACTAGCGGCACGCAACTGTCAAACTGATCTATTCTCCGAGAGATTTTGATGTAATTATATGGCATGGTGAAATAAGTGTCCTATGTGTATAAGTAGTATGACATTATTATTTATCACGTAGGATATCGTGAAAGAATTGCAACTCTGATTGCTGGTTAGGAACTATCGTTCGATTTAATTCTAACAACTGTCGTGCTTTATTTAATTTTTTGTATTCGCCTTGGGACAACATCTAAAACCAGCGCCATACCGATCGCTTGCAATATGAAATGCGCTAAGTTAGAACACATGGGCCCCCAAACATGCAAGCCCACTGGCCTGTGGCCCAAAGTCCAGAAATGTGAGCCTGTTTGAGTATTATATTCTCAGTTGAACCCCATATTATGTTATATATATTCCCCTTGATTTTTCTTATGTAAGTATCAAGTTGTGATATAAAAGATTTTTATATTTCTTCATAGAGGTAGTATCTCTTTGTTAAAAATATATTTATGTGTAACTAGTTACTCCTTCCTTTCTACTTCCTTTCGCTGATATGTGGGGCATCTGGCAACGGGGTTCACGTGCCATGCACCAAATTAGAGTGCACAACTACACTGTAGACTCACCCGTGTCGTAGAGCCGCAGTAACGCCCAATGAGCCGTCAAATCACAAAAAACACCTTTCTAGGTAGTAAGCTGGACGGACGAAGCAGCAATATTTCACGGGGCCTGAATCCCCTTCTCCCTCGGCTGCTTATTCAGAGAAAACCCCCTCTCGGCGATTGCATAGGTTTTTCTCACGGAGAACCAGGTACGAATTCTTCATCGATCCCTGATAAATCCAAGTCCCTTGGTTGTGGTTGTCGGTGTCAAAACCGGCAAATCTCGAGTAGGGGGTCCCGAACAATGCGTCGGAGGATCGATGGTAACAAGAGACAGGGGACACGATGTTTACCCAGGTTCAGGCCCTCTCGATCAAGGTAAAACCCTACTTCCTGCTTGATTGATCTTGATGAATATGATTACAAGAGTTGATCTACCTTGAGATCATAATGGCTAAACCCTACAAGTCTAGTCTATGAGATTGCTATATCTTGTGTCTACGGACTAAACCCTACGGTTTACATATGCACCGAAGGAACCTAGGGTTGTACATGATCACCTTGAAGAGGAAGGAAAGTATTACACTCGGACTCTAAACTTGTTATTTTACACACGGAGAGTCATATCCGGATACGGGAGATAGTCTTCATCGATAATCTTCACGGCCCACTAGTCTGGCCCATAGTAAACTATCCGGCCATTTGAGGACCCCTTAATCTAGGACTCCCTCAGTAGCCCCTGAACCAGTCTTCGATGATGACGAGTTCGGCTGACGCACTGTCTTCGGCATTGCAAGGGAGGTTCCTCCTCCCGAATATATTGAAGAAATATTTCGAACAAAAGGTACCGTGTCTGGCTCTGCATGATTAGTACAACTCTTAGCCTCGAAGGCAAGGTATCAAAACATGGATATTGTGTCTTTACTGACAACCTTTCAGCGAAGCATCACATCTATGCCTTTAACACATATCGAACCGTTTTCTTGGCCCTGGTTTCGCGTTTCGAGGTATAGCCACATTGGCACCTCTTATCCAACAGAGATCGTGCCCGCTTATTATGGGATCCTTATCAACGTGACATGAGCATCTTAATCGCGCCTTACGCATGACCACGTTGGGAACCCGCGATGTTTACGGCTGGTGTGGGGGGTGTTTAGCATTCAACACTTATAAAAGGATCCAAAGTTTTACCCTTTATCCCCACACTCTCCTCAAGCCCTAGCATTCCAATCTCCTCAGCCTCCAGCAACCACATCTCTTGCGCCCTTAATCCTCAACTCCTCCACCACCGCCGCCGTATCCAGCAATGGCTAGTTCTGGCTCCAAGGGCAAGTGGGAGGCATCTTCGATCATGGAGAAGACCGTGAAGAGCCTCTGGAGCGCGGGCTATCTAGCCGATGATGTGGCGCATCGGGTCCATGAAAAGGACTAAGTGATCCCCGTCCCTAAGGCGGGTGAGAGGGTTGTATTCCTCTCGCACTTCATTCGGGGGCTGGGATTTCCCCTTCACCCCTTTGTACGGGGCCTTCTATTCTTCTACGGGCTAGATTTCCATGATCTATCCCCGAATTCAATCCTTCACATATCCGCTTTTGTAGTGGTGTGTGAAGCATTCCTCCGAATCCCCCCACACTTCGGCCTCTGGCTCATAACCTTCAATCTGAAGCCGAAGGTGATCGCGGGCAGCATGTTGAGTGCGGAGGTGCTATGATAAGCAAACTCCCCAATGCTACCTGGCCAAAGGGGGCGTTCATGGAGACGAACAAGATTTGGCAGCAGGAGTGGTTTTATATCACAAAGCCCCGCGACACCAAGTGGGAAGCTGCTCCTGCATTCAGGTCTGGACCCCCAGAGAGGCTATCCTCCTGGACCGATAAGGGTCCGAATTGGGGATCCCAGACGGAGGTGCTAGCCCTCCAAAAGCGCATCTCCGATATGATCTCCAAGGGCACCCATCTCACTAACGTGGTCCAGGTAATGCTTGCCTGTCTCGTCCTCCCTTGCCAACACAGGGGCTCCTATCTATGGGAGTTCAATCCGGAGGGGCCCCGGCCCTTGAAGCGCCTCTTCGGCTCTATGCACGAAGAAATCTGGAAGCGCCACTTCAACGCTCGGAAGGGGTGGCCGGTGGTGAGTGAAGACAAGGGCTTCAGCACTGAGCTCACTGCATCAGAGGTATTTGAGATTTCTGCCGAACATATATCCCTTCCCAGTTTTAATTATAACAGGAGCTGGAGTTTTTGCGTTCAATCCAGGTCTGGACAAAAAAGGCGAAGCGGATCAAGTGTCCGGCTCCCCTACCAGAAGACCCAGAGATGCCTCAGGTGACGGCGATGTTGATTCTGGCGCCATACAGGGCGCCGCAGAAGAAGGCCAAGAGGAAGAGCAAGGAGGTCAAGAGCGAGCCCCGCCCCGCTGGCCCTATGGACACAAAGTCCGAGGGAATAGGCTCCCAACCTTCTCCCGAAGAAGAAGATGAGGAGGGAGAAGAAGAAGACTCCCCGGTCCTAGCCAACGGGAGGAAAAGAGCGGCTCCTGCTGATGTAGGCACAACCGTGCCTAGGAAGAAGCTAACTCTTCCTGTTAGTTCAGACTCATCGTCCGAACACAGTTACCGGGTTCAGCCCACGATCAAGCCCCCGGCCGAATTGTAAGTATTCAGACATGCCTATGTTCGGAAGATTTTCTTTCTTTTGGCATCCTATATGTATTTTACCTTTATATAGCCCTCCATGCGACATCCCCGTGGCTTCACTGTCCTCGGGAACTCCCTGGCGCCCGAAGAGATGGAGAGCGGTACGCCTCCGCGGGGCTCGTCGCCCACCGTTGGGGATACCAAAGTATCCTCCCTAGAAACTCCCCCTGTTCCAGCAGGTGGGAGTGGGGCAGATGATAGAGCGGCCGAGGTCAATCCCTCAGTCATGGTCGACCAGGGGGGAGCGATCCCCATGGAGACCAAAGTCGGGGGGGGGCAAACAATCCGGGGCCCCGCCAAACACTGCTCCGGAGTCCAGTATGGCTTCGGAATCAAGGGTCCAGCCCCCTATAGCGCGGGAGGGAGTGACTGCTCCTGCGGCGCCTACCGTCTATCCGGAGGCGCCGAACACTCTAGATTGAGCACTGCAAAGTGCTTCCATCATGGAGGAACACTACACTCTGACGAGTGTGGTCATGGGGAAGATTCAGTCCTTCAAAGGCGGACTGAACGAAGCCTTCAACAGCCTACTAACAGGGTTTGAGGTATGCAATGTAATGTTCTATAAAGAGATCTTTTACTTTGTTTTAGACATAAATATATATATATATATATATATATATATATATATATATAGCAAGTAGCCCCTGATGCTTTGTTTGATTCTGAATAGAATCAGGCAAATCATCCATGTTTATAACAAATGATAGAGTCGAACTGTGAATTTGGTGTTTGAGCAGGTTGCGCTAGTTACGGCGTCTGCCCATGCCGCAGAAGTTTCCAAGCTAAATCGGAAACTTGGACTAGCCAATGAGGATCTCGACCGCATCAAGAAACGTTTTAACAAAACGCAAGGTATGCAAGTTTAGGAAATCCGAATTTTGATGCACTATATGTCCGAACATGAGCTAATATATGTCATATCCTTCTTGTGAAACAGCTGACGCAGCTGCGGTCGAGGCTCTGAAGGGCGAACTTGCCACGGCCAAAGAGGAGGCCAGAGTGAGTAAGGCAGCCGCTGATAAAGCAGCTGCCGACCTAGAGGCCGAGAAGGCCCTGCGTCAACAGCACGAGACACGGGTGACCGTACTCGAGGCCGAGCTCCAAGATGCAATTCGCAAATGCGACACCTTGTAAAAGGCGAATTCGGAGCAAACGATCGAACTCACTACGACACTTAATGCTGCCAAGGAGGCACGAACGACATCGTGCGGTGCTCAGGAGGAGATTAAACAAGCGCGTCAGATAGCAGCTGGTAAGGTTTTTCTCTTGCAGAGCATCTTCGGAGGTCAGAGGTATCTTGGGCTGACACGATTGTGGATTACTCCAGGCGTGTTTGCAGATCTCCCAAGGACCATCGCCGACTCCACCCAATACTTTCGAGCTCAAGAGGGGAACATCACGGAGAAGCTGTTTTGGTCGCAGTTCCTTGCGCCCAATCATCTAGTGCCCCTCAACAACCAAATGAAGCAGTTGGTCGAGCTACACAAAATGGCGAGTTCGGCCATGAAGGACTTGATAGTCCGACTATGGCCCGCTGATCCAATCCCGAGTAGTTACTTCAGGTTGGTGAAGAGGTTCGTCGATGTGAGTCTGCGGGTCGACGATGTTAAGCACTCGGCCTACATAGAGGGTGCTTGGATGGTCTTCGCCCGCGTGAAGGTGCAATGGGTGAGGATGAAGGCCGCATAATAGCCACTTCTGGCCCTCCAGAAGGCAAGGATCATCGCAAACCGGAAAGGTACTTTGATGATGTCCTAGAAGGAGCCCGCCTTGTAGAGGGACAATGCTCAAAGGATATAGCCTTTGAGTGATTTGTATTCGGGTTTGTAAGGACTAAGCCAATGTGTCGATGTATATAAATTTTGCGCTTTTATATTAATGAGCGACTTTGGCTTCTCAGTCGTCGGCTTCAGCCCCCATGTAAATATTATAGGGGTGTTCGGTAAAACGCAGAAACACTCCTTATCCAACGTCTTAGTCCGTATAGGAGGTGTTTGCGTAGTGAACCAGGCAACCAGACTATGCGGCTTTATTGCTTTCACCTAGCCATAGAAGCTTGACTAGTGGGGCTAAGTACTAGCCCCTGGTGCGTACCAGGATTTTGTAAATATAGTGCCTTTTTGACGCGGCTGGGCGAAGACCAACCCCTCATATAACACAGAGTGGACCACTATCGATCATAGTATAACACTAGGTCAGTGAATCGCTTGACCAACTCTCGCTTCATCATGACTGTCAGTTTTCGGCTTTCTCTACTGAGTTACTTGAACGGACGAACCGGAAGTACAATCGCAGTAGTTCTCCCTTTACTACCTTAGCCAAATAATGTGGAACGTAAGGTAGAAAGCACAGGAGCCGAGCAACCCAACTATTGACCAAAGACATGATTCGGAGCCGATGCATATAATGCAATATCCAGGATGAGGAACCGTTCCCTATAGGTGTTCAGACTTTTGTAGGCGTGCTAGGCTGAATACAGCCCCTGGTATGAAGTCCATGCATTAGGTCATACGTAGTGATCTGTCCTGGGGGTAGAGAATACAGATGGTTAAAATAAAGAATAGCCCAAACGAATTGGAATTGAAGTGCCTCTTTTATATCCCATTTAATACGGCGAGCCACGAGGTTACAGATAACGCCGATAACAGCCTCGGGCATTTGACATGCCAACAAAAATAAAAAAATAAAAGAGTAAAAAGGTTTACACAGAGCCCTAATCTATGGGAAAGAAATTTTGACCAGTGGCCCTATTGCACGTCTGCGACTTTTTCTCCATGGTGATTTGTCCTTGAGAAGGAGAGTTGTAATGCCGCCTGTAAAAAAGAAAAAAGAAAAAAAAGGAAGGAAAAGAGTACCCTCTTCAGCCGTAAACAATGTAGGTTTTTAAATGAACCTCAAGAAGATATATGCGAGAGTCCGAATAGGGTCAAGCCGGCCTATGGACTAACGAAGTGTTGTATGGCCCTATCACCGCCCAAGGTATTTTAAGGACATAATTGTGTATGCGAGGTACGAAAGCTGCTACCTTATGGGGCAGTCGACCAGGGCACAACTGCTAGTCGAGCTCAGGTTCCTCTGAGCTGCTGCATTCTAGTGCGGACCGGGCACGTTTAGCCGTATCCGTAGCCTTGACGACCGATGAGTTGTTCGGCCTAAATAGGTCGCTCTGGACTTCGGCCACTAGGGCTGTAGTGTCTTCCTTCGTACGGAGGGAACGCTCCATGTTTCCATTGACCGTGATAATGCCACGTGGTCCAGGCATTTTGAGCTTGAGGTAGGCATAATGCGGGACTGCGTTGAAGCGGGTGAAGGCTATTCTTCCGAGTAGTGCATGATAGCCACTGTGGAATGGAGCGATGTCGAAGATTAGCTCTTCGCTTCGGAAGTTATCAGGGGAACCAAATACAACTTCCAATGTTAATGAACCTGTGCAGCGGGCTTCGACGCCTGGAATCACTCCTTTAAAGGTAGTGCTGATGGGCTTAATTCTTGACGGGTCGATCCCCATCTTGCGGACAGTGTCCCGATATATCAGATTGAGACTGCTGCCACCGTCCATAAGGACCTGAGTAAGATGGTATCCTTCTATTATGGGGTCGAGCACTAAGGCAGCCGAACCCCCATGACGGATACTTGTTGGGTGATCCCTACGATCAAAGGTGATCGGGCAAGCCGACCATGGGTTGAACCTGGGTGCAACAGGCTCGGCGGCGTATACATCCTGGAGTCCGCGTTTGCACTCCCTTCTGGGGATGTGGGTGGCGTAGATCATGTTCACCGTTTCTACCTCCAGGGGGAATTTTTTGTGCCCCCCTGTGTTCGGCTGGCGAGGTTCATCCTCATCTTCACTTTGGGGTCCTTTTCCCTTGTGTTCGGCATTTTGCTTGCCAGCCTGCTTGAAGACCCAACAACTACGGTTGGTGTGATTTGCAGGTTCCCCAGGGGTGCCGTGGATTTGGCAGGACCTGTCTAGTATCTTGTCCAAGCTAGATGGGCTATCCCTATTGCCTTTAAATGGCCTCTTCCATTGACCGGCCCTGGAGCCACTAAATCCGACGTTTACCGTTGTATCCTCTGTGTTTCCAATGTTGTTTCGGCGCTTATTCTGATTACGCCATGGCTTTCCATTGCCATCCCTGACTTCAGACGTGCCAGGATCGCTGGTATTGGTGCTGCTATGAGCCATCTAGCTATCCTCGCCCGCGCAAAAGCGGGTCATGAGTGTGGTTAAGGCTGCCATTGTTCTCAGCTTCTTCTGGCGAGGTGTCTGGCCAGCCATTCGTCCCGGAAACTGTGTTTGAATGCCGCTAAGGCTTCGGCCTCTGGACAGTCTAAATCTGGTTTTTTTAGTTAAGAACTGATTCCAAAGCTTGCAGGCAGACTCCCTGGGTTGCTGGATTATATGACTTAAATCATCAGCATCCGGGGGCCAGACATAAGTCCCCTAAAAGTTGGCCAGAAAAGCATCCTCAAGTTCTTCCCAGTTTCCATAGAGTTCTAAGGGAGGCTCTTTTGCCAGTGCCGAGCTGGCCCTTTTAACTTGAGGGGCAAGTATTTAATGGCGTGGAGATCGTCTCCCCAAGCCATGTGTATGTGAAGAATAAAGTATTCTATCCATACAGCTGGATCTGTTGTTCCATCGTACGCCTTGATGTTTATGGGTTTAAACCCTTCTGGAAATTCATGATCCATCACCTCATCGGTAAAGAACACAGGGTGTGAGGCACCCCTGTATTTTGCGATTTCGTGGCGTAGTTCGTATGATAATTTTGCTCGGTGTTGACTCCGAACTGGGATGTGACCGGTCTGTCTGGCTTGATAGCCACCGCCCCGCGTGTGTGTACGTTCCCTTGGTCCGTGATTGATCTAGTCTGGGCAGCCTTTTTATTCAGGTCCTGGCGTACATCGTACTTATGGGCCTAAGCCACTGTATCCTTGCCTTTATGGTGAGGAGGTGCGGGCTTCTGTACGGCGTTACTGGCCGCTTTGTCCCATCCATGGGGTGGTCGGTCTGGTTGATCGGCCTGATCATACATCGACTAAACTGGTGCTGGGGCCTCGTCGTCGAATTGGGGCAGCAGTTTGCGCTTAGGATAGCTCTTTGCTTGGCATTTAGAGGTGTATAGTTCTTCAGCGTCTAGCACGTCGTTCCATCTATCATTGAGCATATATTGTTCGCTCTAAGCCGTTGCTATAGGTTTTTCAGGCTCCTTGCAGTGGCAATGAGCTGTTGTTGAAAACGCTTCTATTCGAGCAGTTCTTCTGGGACGATATATTCTTCGTCTCCCAGACCGATGTCCTCTTCGGAGACATGTCGATAGCTGTTGTCATCCACGTCGCTGTGATCGGTCAGCGGTTCATTTGGACTATGTTCGCCATCCTCCCGTTCGTCTTGCTCTATCGCTGGCTCCATGGTATCATTGGCTTGTTCCACATCGTCATTGTCGTCACTGATAGTGTTGCTCTTTTTTCCTGTACAGGATCGAGATCTTTGCTTCGGACGCCAACGTTTGAGGGGTTCATCGACGGGCTTGTCTTGTTCTGGATTGATATCGATGTTGCCCTCCATTTCGTGAGCTATGTCCACCATATATACGTCATATGTAGAAGTAGCCGTCCACCGCCCGGTTGCAGGCAGGTTTGTACTTTGATCGGCTTCGGCATCATGGTCCATCCCGTCGATGTCTTCGGAAGCGTAATCTAATAGATCGGTTAAGTCCTCGATTGTGGCTACCAAGTGGGTGGTGGGTGGGGAGCGAAATCCCCTGTCCTCAGCCCCCAGGTCGAACTGGGCATAATTCGGCTGAGAATCCTCCGTTAGAGAGAGAAATTTTAGTATGTCCAGCGCTTCGTCTAAAGGCGTGCGCGTGGCATGTGTTTGGATGTTTGCAGGGGTGAGTTCGGCAACAACTGTTTGATCGGGCCCAAGAGATGAAGATCCTGAGAGTTTGGAACTTGCAGATGGAAACGAGTCCAAAGATCTAATGAGGGAAGTCCCGCTCAAGGCCAGACATGTGTGCGGCTCAAGTGGCGGTGAGCTTGAGATCTCCGTGGCGGGGTTAATCTTTCCGTCCTCGGATGAAGTGACCGGCTCTGGATCTAAGGCCGGAGTTGTTGCTGGTGTTACCCTCTATACAGGGTGTGATGACAGATCTAGGTCATGTTCATCATGGTGGCAGAGAGCAGCTACCATGGGTGCGAATCCATCGAAGATCAAATCTCCACGGACATCAGCAACATAGTTTAAACTTCCAAACCTGATTTGATGACCAGGGGCATAGCTGTCAACCTACTCGAGGTGGCCTTCATTGTTGGCGCAAAGTGCGAAGCCACCGCACACAAAGAGCTGGCCGGGGAGAAATACTCCCTCGGTGGTGGCATCATAGGTGACGAAGCAAGCCATTGACCCTTCCGCCGACGACACATTGAAACTCTCAATGAAAGCACCATTGTCGGTGGCAAAATCGGCAAATCTCGGGTAGGGGGTCCCGAACTATGCGTCTGAGGATCGATGGTAACACGAGACAGGGGACACGGTATTTACCCAGGTTCAGGCCCTCTCGATCGAGGTAAAACCCTACTTCCTGCCTGATAGATCTTGATTAATATGATTACAAGAGTTGATCTACCTTGAGATCGTAATGGCTAAACCCTAGAAGTCTAGCCTATGATATTGCTATATCTTGTCTCTACGGACTGAACCCTCCGGTTTATATATGCACCGGAGGAACCTAGGGTTGTACATGATCACCTTGCAGAGGAAGGAAAGTATTACACCCAGACTCTAAACTTTCTATTTTACACACGGGGAGTCCTATCCGAATACGGGAGATAGTCTTCATCGATAATCTTCACAGCCCACCAGTCCGGCCCATCGTAAACGATCCGGCCACCTGAGGACCCCTTAATCCAGGACTCCCTCAGTGGGTAATCCTAGGATGGCAGCCACCGCCGTTGATGCATTTTTCTTCCTACTGAATCTAGTGTGTTTCATTTGTAGTGCCCAAGGTGCGAGGACCCTAGAGGTTTCTACGCCCTCGGCGAGACACCACACTTGTTCCTTGTCATCCTAACACAGGATTTTAAAACACACACAGTATGTTCCTAGAATCCTCTTTTCTGTCCAGGAGGGTGGGTTTTTTTTAACATGTTGTCGACAAATTTGGAAATTTGGATTGCTACATTTGGATAAAAGGTATTAGTAGCATGGTCAACACAAACGTGAAGGAGGAAATTATTTCTAGATTTGGATAGTGAATACATTATGTTCTGACATTATTTTTCCTGCAGTGCATTCCTTGCTCTGCGAGAACACATGTACTCAAGATGGTCGGCCTTTCCATAACTGAATGCACCAGTTTAATGGTCAAAATGAAGACAAGCATGGATATAAGTCCCGAGTTGTGCTCATGAACCAAGAAGATCGCTACTTTTTTTATGGCCGAACTTGGATAAACTTTCTCAAGTGTTACGTACTGAAAGTTGGCGCACGAATGTTGATGGAAATAGCAGAACCTGGTCTCATCTTCACTGTGATCTTCCACCCTGACGTCTTTCTAGTAGTTCATCCATGTTTGTTTTGTATCTGGTTCTTCCATGTTGCCTCGATTACTTCTTAATCCACCTATTTTGTCTAACTAATCCCAATTTAACTTTAGAAGTAGCAACAATTTTTGATTCCCTTCTCTCACGAAGATGCTACTTCTAACCAATATTTCTTATAATTGCTGGCACGTGTAGGTTATTTCAAAGTTAAGTACGCTACTCGTTTTTTATTCTATAAGAACTCGACTGTTACTGATGGCACTGAAGTTGACTGGGACGACACCCACCAGTTCCTACACTTTATTGATCGTCTTGAGGTCCTTGTGGGGTGTGTCAATGGTGGAAGGCCACGTGGGATATGTGTGCCACTACTGCACATGTTGAACAGGTTCAACTGTGTCGAGAAACTTATGGTATGAGCTGTCTTCAGTTATATATGTTGTTCATAAACTCTTGCTTATACACAGTTTTACAGATGTGATCTTCTTGAAATGGAAACTACCCAATTCTATTGTTCCTATACAGATGCCTGACCATGGTCGGCTCAGACTTGTGCTTGGTCACAACATGATGTTTATGTCAACCTAGTCCATTTCCCTTGGAGGTGAAAAGGTACTTATTCATGGGTGGTTTCAAATAATGAAGGCCCGTCCATCTTGGAGAATAGGACATAAGGTTATGCTCATGCTTTTCCATGGATCCGAAGCGAATATCCTGTTTATTGACTACATTACGAGATGAAGCCGCTTTCAGAAGGTTGTGGATGCGCAGGGTGGTGCCTGGGCTTGTCCTGGGGCTTAGTGGCCTCACCCTTGGTTAACTGTAGGCAAAGTAGCACTGTTCGAGGTGTTCTTTCACTACTGCAGGATGCTGCTAACGTGACACTACAATCAGAGACCCTTCGAGAAACTGTGTGCGATGCAACAATCGCAAATGGTGTTGTATGAAAACCGTCAGAAATGAATAAAACGTTTGCGATGACGGATGCATTAGACACGGTTCAAGTTTTATTTGTGTGTGCGATGATGGGCATACGGTTCAGTTCAATGAACTGTTTGCAATGAGGAGGAACAAAAAAAGGGCAGCCAGATAGAGGCGTGTGCGATACACAGCATACGGTTCACTCGGATGAACTGTTTGTGATTAGGAAACACAAAAGAAACGGTCAGCCAGATCAAAGGTGTGTGCGATGTACGGCATGCGGTTCACTCGGATGAACTGTTTGCGTTGAGACATGAGAACAAAAATGGTTCAAATGAACAAGATGTGTGTGATACGATCCAAATAGGTCTGTAATCGGAGACGTGTGTGAAGACCGATAACAACACAGATGATTACTGCTAATTAGCAGTGTGTGTTGTTCGATGGGATTGCATACATAAAACAACATACACACACACACACACACACACACACACACACACACACACACACACACACACACACACACACACACACACACACACACACACACACACATACTTATAAGGACATGCTTGCATAACCAAATTAAACATCCACTTACATAGGTGGCTACTACAACCATGGCATTTGCACACACCATAGTAAACTATTACATGCATAATTACATAGGTGGCTATGACACACATGACATTTCCAAACACCAATAAAGTAAACTATATATTACATGGATGATTAACTAGCATAAACGATCATCTGATCATCATCTACTTCTTGTGACGCTTGCTCTGCTTGTGTCTCGATCCGGGCTCGTTGATTTGGGTAACGAGGCACTTCCTCATGTCAACGATCCGCCTATGCATCTTGTAGCATGTGTACACGCTCTTGGTCACAAACATGAGGTGAGGTTCATCCAGTTGCCGCATCCAGGCACTGTGCCAGGATATGGGACTTGTTCTCTTGGCATCCTGCTTCATTTTTTCGTAGTAGGGGTCGATGATGGCCGAGGCGAGTTCAACCAGGGAGTCCTTCTTCGTGTTGCCCTAGACCTTGTAGTGCTCAGGGATTTCGACAAGGTTCTGGCAGGCCAAGCCTGTAACCCTGAGCGCTTTTACATTGTTGGTGGTTTCCACCCTGGCGAACTTGTAGTCGGTGCTGTTGACAAACCTGTTGAAACGGTCACTAGGATCTTTGGCCATGCAGTAGTGGTAGATGAGGACATGACGAAACATGCACAACCTCGGCGACGGCAACCTTCTGATCTATGTCGGGACGACCAGTGGTGTACTGGAGGTCGATGCCGACCACCTTGTACTTGTCTCCAGCAAGCAACTGCTCAACGGTGTTGATGTAGTCGTCCACCACGGCAGAGTCGATGGTGTACACCACCGAGAGATCCGTCTCCCTCACGTGGGTCTCCACTCTATGCTCGCCGAACTCCATTGGAGCGCCGCTGGACATCCCCTCTCTATGTGTCGTCGTGGGTGTGCTTGTTGTGTTGTGGGGCACGATCGAAAGATTGAAGAGACTAAGGTTATAATGGCTGCGGGAATTAAAGGAGAAGCCAGACGGCCAGGAATATTGGCAGGCCCTGATGGCAGTTCTAATTTACAACGCGTATCTCCATCGTGCCGCACGTAACTGCATCGTGTGGCAACGCGCGCGGAGCAACCGTGTGCATATGGGGCCCCTGACATGATCGTGCGCATGCCCAACCGCTGGCAGAGCACGCGCGGAGGGACGCGAGCAGAGCGCTCTGCGGTCGTCTCAAGGAAAAGCTGTCGGCAAGCCGAGCACGCCGATGGACGCAAGCAGAGCGCGCTAACGGACGCGACTGAGCGCGCCCCGGTGCCTAACGGCGAGCACAAAGCGCTGCGGCGCCTAACGACGAGCAGAGCTTGCCGAGGGACACAAGCAGAGGATGCCACAGTGATAGTGGCAAATAGGACGAACTATGCGAGCGATGTCGGAGACATCAAGCACAAATCAGATTAGAGTTACGTGTGCGATACGTGGCAGGCATTTGATCCATCAGAGCTGTATATGATGGAATAAGCCGTGTGTGTTGCGGGCAAACGCTTGCTGGTGTATAAGCTTAAATTTAACCAAAAAAGTGTTAATGCATGTTACAAAAATTGTAAGCTGGAAACTATGATCAAATACAACTCCAACGATATAATCTATGGCGACATGCATTCGTATTTTATTAGTTAAATCCTACTTATAAACTAGGACAGGGGTATAGTAGGTAATTAAATCGCAAACGTTTTTTATTAACTGTATGTGTACATGTCCTCTCTTCCTCCTCTCCCACGTCTTGTCACCCCGCTGCCGCAGACGGCTTACAGCGCAAGCTTGCGCGACGCGGGGGGTGGGGCGTTCTTTTGGCCAAACGGTGGCACCAATGAATTGTCGGTGAGCCCGTTCCCACGCAACCTCGCAGGTTCCCGCGCAAGCTTCGCGCCCGACTCGGTGAAATCCCCCAAAATCCCAATACTTACCGGCCTGCTATAAAAACCCTCACGGTCGGCGAGTCATGCGTCGCATTTTCCCCTCCCTCCCTGTAGCTTATCTCGTCTGCTTCTCCGACAATCGCCAATGGCACCGGTCCGTCGTCGTTGCTTAGCCACTCCACTGTCATCAGAGGACAACTCTAGCTAGGAGGCTACACGGCGGCGGCGGCGCAGTCCCCGGTGTAGTGTAGTGCACGTGTCGTCCTTGTTGGGTGTGCGCGGAACACCCACCACACGCTCCGCCGCCGCTGTCCGTCGGCAGCTGTTGCCGGCCGACGTTGCCGCCACACCACCATTGAAAGCCAGTGCCATCTCCCGCTCCGCCGCCACAGCCCGAAGGCGGGAGGTGGCCGTCGTGGCCGTCACCCCACTGCCGGCCACCGTGGCCATCACCCGCTCCGCCACCGCGGCCCGAAGGCGGGAGGTGGTGGTCGTGGCCGCCACCCCATCGTCGGCCTCCGTGGCCGCCAGCCCATCGTTGACTGCCGGGATCATCACCTGCTCCGCCACCACCGCCCGAAGGAGGGAGGCGGAGGTGGAGGCCCGCACGTGCGTCAGGGACCTTGCACGCTACATCGAGTTCCTGCGGGAGGAGGAGGAGCGCCTCGTCGAGCACGCAAAGAGCCTTACCACAGCCGGGGACGCAGGACACACCAACGCAGAGGTGAGGAATCAGGAGATCTATGAGCAGTCCGCCCGCTTCGAGAGGGATCGTCTGGAGCGGGAGTGGGCATTCAAGCTGGTGAGCCGCGCTCAACGTGCAGCAGCGGCAGGCACCGTATTGCATTTGTCCAGCTTGTCGGTAGGCTCTTCCTCCTCCTCTGCCTCTTACTGAGCGCGCTCAACAGAGGAGAGGCTGTCGGAAGTAGCACAAAGCCCCTCCATGGAAGTAGTAGTATTTAGGGGCTATTTTGTTTAGTTCATCTGACTATAGATGTGTGGTGGAACTGTACAACATACTTAAAATTAGCTAGTATATATAGTTGAACTAGCTATTTCAGTACATGGTTGGAAACAATTGGGGAGAAGTTTGGTCGGTTTAGTTGTTGAGTTGAACTGTTTGTATAAATTAAGAATGACTTCTTAATCTATGAATGAAATCTATGCTTAATTACTGAATTTTAGTTGCAAAAATTACATAGTCCTAATGATTTCTAGCTGCATATTTTGACAAATCGCAGTGTTACAAGGATTGACGAATGGCAACGTTACAAGATCAACAAATGTAAATCTTTTCAGTTTGACAAATGGCAACATACCCAATATGACAGATGCAAATCTTACCAAATTGTTTATACGTGGTTGCACACGGGTCATCCAGAACAACCGTTTGCGTTAAAGGGATGCACAAATCCTGCACTGCTCTCACTTTGCATACGAGTGTTCTATCTAAATCGTTTGCGATCAAGAGCTGCAGAAATCCTGCTCAGCACATTTTCTCTTGGCTTCCTAGGGAAGCTGTCGGTTTGCATACGGGTGTTCTAACTAAAACGTTTGCGATGAGGGTTTTATATTAAAAAAGTGAATTAAATTGTGGCTTGGGCGCCATTAATGAAGAGGACGCGAGCAAGGCGGGCGGCCATGGAAATCAAAGGGCTCGCTTCCCAGTGAGCCTGCGCAGCGTACAACTCGCATGCTTCCTGGTGAGCCTGCGCACTCGTGGACAGCTTGCACGCCTCTCGGTCAGCCTGCACAGCGGACAACGCTCGCACGCCTCCCGTTCAGTCAAGGTCAAGCAGCTGTCCGCACGGGACCTCCTACAACCATTAAAACCAAGACACGTGGTGTCACGTGAATGGTTAACAAATTTTTTGATTTACTAGAATTTAAAAACCAGACATCTCAATGTTTTGCCGGCAATCAAGGGTGCCCTGGTGTTCGAAATTCATGCACATTTCTTGCATGGGACCTAAGCATGCACCCAAGGACACAGTTTTAATTTTTCGACCAATTTATATGCACTTGAGAATGTGCATGTAGTTCAAATTTGAATTATGCACATAAATGCATTGAAAACTCAGTTAATGCATAAAAGTGTACAAACGAACCCCAAAAAATCACAAAAGTTCACACAACACTCATGTTGTTCTATGTTGACACGAGAAATAATTTTGAAAGCAATAAGAGGCAATGGATATCGTTTCGTCCCCAAAGGTGGGACGTTCCCTACTGAAAACCATCATGCTTGCTGTGAGAAGCTCCGGTTTGTGTGAAGCATATACCCAAACCTGCCCCAAATGGGACAAAATTTGTACCATGGCATGTTGATGTCGCTCCATGATAGCATGCCAAGTTTGATGAATTTCAGACGAGTTTTCGATTTACTAGAATTTAAAAACCAGGCATCTCAATGTTTTCCGGCAATCAAGGGTGCCCTGGTGTTTGAAATTCATCCCCATTTCTTGCATCAGACCTAAGCATGCACCCAAGGACAAATATTTGATTTTTCAACCAATTTATATGCACGGGAGCAGTGCATGTAGTTCAAATTTTAATTATGCACATAAATGCATTGAAAACTCAGTTAATGCATAAAAATGTCCAAACGAACCCCGAGAAATCACAAAAAATCGCACAACACTCATGTTGTTCTATGTTGACACGAGAAAAAAAATGAAAGCAATAAGAGGCAATGGAGATCATTCCGTCCCCAAAGGTGGGACGTTCCCTACCGAAAACTATCATGCTTGTTGTGAGAAGCTCCGGTTTGTGAGAAGCATATACCCCAAACCTGCCCCAAATGGGACAAAATTTGTACCATAGCATGTTGATGCCGTTCCATGATAGAATGCCAAGTTTCATGAATTTCAGACGAGTTTAGGATTTACTAGAATTTCAGAACCAGACATCTCAATGTTTTGCGGGCAATCAAAGGTGCCCTGGTGTTTGAAATTCATTCCCATTTCTTGCATGGGACCTAAGCATGCACCCAAGGAAACATATTTGATTTTTCAACCAATTTATATGCACTGGAGCATGTGCATGTAGTTCAAATTTGAATTATGCACATAAATGCATTAAAAACTCAGTTAATGCATAACAATGTCCAAACGAACCCTGAAAAAACACAAAAGTTCACACAACACTCCTGTTGTTCTATGTTGACACGAGAAAAAAAAAATTGAAAGCAATAAGAGGCAATGGATATCGTTTTGTCCCCAAAGGTGGGACGTTCCCTACCGAAAACCATCGTGCTTGTTGCGAGTAGCTCCGGTTTGTGAGAAGCATATACCCAAACCTGCACCAAATGGGACAAAATTTGTACCATGGCATGTTGATGCTGCTCCATGATAGCATGCAAAGTTTCATGAATTTCAGACGAGTTTTGGATTTACTAGAATTTAAAAACCAAGCATCTCAATGTTTTGCCGGCAATCGACGATGCCCTGGTGTTTGAAATTCATTCCCATTTCTTGCAAGGGACCTAAGCATGCACCCAAGGACACATATTTGATTTTTCAACCAATTTATATGCACTCGAGCATGTGCATGTAGTTCAAATTTGAATTATGCACATAAATGCATTGAAAACTCAGTTAATGCATAAAAATGTCTAAATGAACCCCGAAAAATCACAAAGATTCACAGAACACTATTGTTGTTCTATGTTGACATGAGAAAAAAAATGAAAGCAATAAGAGGCAATGGATATCGTTTCGTCCCCAAAGGTGGGACGTTCCCTACCGAAAACCAGCATGGTTGTTGTGAGAAGCTCTGGTTTGTGAGAGTCATATACCCAAACATGCCCCAAATGGGACAAAATTTGTACCATGACATGTTGATGCCGCTCCATGATAGCATGTCAAGTTTCATCAATTTCAGACGAGTTTTGGATTTACTAGAATTTAAAAACCAGGCATCTCAATGTTTGCGGCCGAGTAACGCTGGCAGGGTGTTTGAAATTCATTCCCATTTCTTGCATGGGACCTAAGTATGCAACCAAGGACAAATATTTGATTTTTCAATAAGTTTATATGCACTGGAGCATGTGCATGTAGCTCAAATTTGAATTATGCGCATAAAATGCTTGGAAAACCCAGTTAATGTATAAAAATGTACAAACGAACCCTGAATAATTCCAATTTTTTTGACGACACACCTATAGTTGCATGTTCACTGCAGATAAAAGTTCTAACAATTCAAACACCATCCTTTGTAGCCGTGACCTCATTACGTAATTAAAATCATCAAGACAATTAATCAAGTAGATCGCACACAGTTTATTATAACCAACCATGTGAGATGCAGCACAAAATATCTTTGGACTATGTCTGAATAAGGGATAGTCTCGATGACACTTTGCGCGCCAGTTTTTTGGCTGAAGCGATTCCAATTTTTCGGCTTCCGCGGAAATATCTACCTCCTTGCCCCCTCCCCCTTACCAAAAGCCACATTCCCCTCTTTCCACATTCCTTTCCAAGTTGAAACCTTCACTCCTTGCTTGCAGTGCTGCCGCCTCCTCGCCGGCGACCCTCCTTCATGCTGCTTGGCCTCGCCTATCTAGGCAGGTAATCCAAACCCGACCCCATCCTCCTCCTCCTTCTTCCACATCCATATGCCCCGACCGCTAGCGCGAGCGCGGCACCTTCCACCCAAATCACCCCTCCACCAAATAAGCGCCGGCCTAAGCCATGGTGCACGCAGTATAGCCAGGACCTCAAGGAGCATTTGGCAGCGGAGAAGCAAATCGCGGCCGCATGTGCGGATGAGGTCACAATGGCTGCCATTCATGATGACCCCCAGATCTTGAAGGACCACCTTGCCATTTGCTAGCTACGCCGGTTAAACATGCTCGGTTTACCCGTTGTGTGTGCTGCTCCTGCCTTTCCTTCAAAAATTCTAGTGAATTATGCTATCTAATTTACCATGCAATCTGTTGCTCTAGTGTACATGTTCTATATGTCGTGCAGTGTGGTGCTCACTTATTAACTATTTTGTTAATTAGTTGACATCTTAAGTGAACTGTTTGGTTCAATTCTACAAATGTGATGTTCAATTCTTCAGGCTGCAATTTTGTATTGTCTTCCATGTGAGAAATAAATCGAATTTATCTTTACAAAATTGTGGGTGCATTCTGATATTGTATACCATGTGAGGAATAAATTGAATTTGGTTGTAGTAAATACATGAGAAACAAATACAATTCCTACAATTGGCTGTAGTTAACTGTTTGGTTAACTGTCTGATCTTCTATTAGGAGTATGTTATATTGTGCAATGTGGTGCTCAGTTAATGTTTGGTTCATTTGTTCTGGTGTTTAGTTAACTGCTTGGTTCAATTCTGCAATGCGATGTCCAATTGTTTGTATTGTTGTGGATGTGAGGAATAAATCAAATTTAGCTGCACTTAATACATGAGAAATATATACAAGTGCTATATTTCCTAGTTCTTAATCATGCTTGGTTTTGATAAATGGGTTTTCCCTGTGGCTTGAATTAATTTGATGAATCCGCAATGTGATTATTTTTCATCAACATATTTTACTGATAGCATGTGAATCCTTACTTAACCTGATGACTAACTACCTTATATGTGTTGCAGGGAAACAATGGGAAGCACTGAGGTTTACAATCGAGGTTAGCACGTGCATGGTCCGTTGTCTAATAGCACATTATTGTGCAATTGCAGGAACCATTCTAATATTTAGGTTTTTAACAATTTGGTCTTGCACATGTAGGTCCTGCTGTCAGAGGTTTTGACCCACTGTTCGAACCTTTTTGCATATGGGGAAATGAGTTGTCCATGAATATCAGTCAAGTCAAGAAACTCAGAAAGATTGTTAAGATAAAGAAATTTGCGACAAAAAACAACAAGATATGTGTGTGCACAATGAACAAGACATCAATTCACTACAAGATGGTACTAACTATTATACCTTGCCTTTTTAATTCCTTTGCCCCATTTCTAATATAGAGAAGATATTTATGCACATCCTTGTTTTCAGGCCTTTCCAAAGCAGATCACTGATGATTACCTCTCAAACCATCTGTATGGTCAGGAGGCGAGGAAGGTATTCCTATAAGACCCACGGTTCAATGTTGAAGTGTTCCTGAAGAGGACGATGGATGGACGGTCAATCATCCACAGGCACTGGCCTAAATTTACAAAGACCTTCAACATCAATGAAGGCTCAATATTTGCCTTCTGCTTTAGCAATTTTCCAGATGAGATACATCTGTCTATGTACCGTCTATGATGCTAATTTCGAAAGGTTATAGATGTTGCATGTGAAACTTGGTCCTGGTGTAGTTGTGTAATGGGGTAGCTGAGTGCTGAAGCTATATGATGTTGTACTCTGATGTATTTCAATTATGAAAATGAAATATATTGTGTGCTTAATATGAACTGTCGGTTAGATTCATAAATGGATTATGAATAATCAGATAATTAGCCTCCTAGTGGCAAATTAGCCTGCTAATTGGGTTTTGCTATTGCAAACGGTTGTTGAAAAAATACTATGGGCGATGACCACATGAAATGCACACAATTTCCAGGAATAAACCGTGTTGAATCAATGAACAATCACACACGACTTTCTCTTTAAAACTGTTTGTGTTAGGCCACCTTGCACAAATGTTTACCACATGAAAACTGTGTGTGATGGACAGCCTTTGCCACATAGTTTCTTCTATGGACCGTGTGTGATATATTCAATAACGCAAGCGATTTAACGGGAAAAATTGTGTGTGATGTACCTGTGAATGGAAACATTTACCTTCCAGTGACTGTACGGGATGTACATACGAATGGAAACGTTTAGCGCGGACTGACTGTGTGGGATGTACTTGTGGCCAGAAACAATTTCGCTATATTCTTGTATTTTTAAGCTCTACTGTGCGTATTTCCGTATTTGAGCGCTCCCCGGTTGCACACGACCTCATTTTGTCGAATGTGTGTGCCAGGAGGGCATATCCCCGATGGTTTCTGGGTCGTGTGGGAAGTACCCCCCTATCGCCCACACTCACTTGGCGACGGATCCAAATCTCGTCGCGGAAAGGGGTTAAAAATTGTTTGTTTAGGAGCTCGTTGTACTAGTGTTTGTACGGTTGAACCTATAATTACTCATATTGCTTTTAGCTATGGTTGTTATGTGCCCCTCCTGGTTTCAGTTCATGTTGTTGAGTACTCCTTCTACTTTTACAGTCTGTCTTGTTTCTTCAGTCATGTCTTCCTCCAGCCACCCAAACCAAACCAGTGCCGGCGGGGCCGCCTTCTTCCGCCTCCCACGACTGGATGTGCCTCAGCGCACACATTGCCGCCCCACCGTCTCCTAAATCATTAACGCTGATGTCTGAGGCCTCGTCGTCGTCCTCCACACGCTTTGGTGCGCTCGTCGCGTGAAAGTGCGTTATATCGACTAGAGGGGGTGAATAAGCGATTTTTACAAATTCGTCACTGAGGAAATTCTAACTGAGGAATTTCCTAAGCAACGAACTACTAGCAGCATAATAGATACTCAAGAGCATGCACAAAAAAGCAGTAGCATAGTCATCGTGATGAAATGAAAGCAAACACAAAGCACAACTAGCGTGCAAACATGATAAGCAGGCTGAAGACTGAGGACTCAAGAAATAGGGTTGAGGAAATTGAGAAAGTCTTCGGTCAAAGTCTTCAAACAGTATAGATCAAGTTCATCAACACATGAATGAGGAAATGAAAGAGTTGAGGAAATAGAACCACTAGGCTTGGTGAAGACAATGATTTGTTAGAACAGTTCCAACTACTGTGACCGTTGTACGTCTGGTTAGGGCGGCTAGGTATTCAAACTTGAGGACACACAATCATGGACACCCAGTCCAGGATACTTAGTCCTCACCGTATTCTCCTTGAGCTAAGGTCACACAGACCTCGCCCAATCACTCGTGGAAAGTCTTCACAGGTGACTTCCAAACCTTCACAAACTTCATCACCCGGCGATCCACAATTCCTCTTGGATGCTCTAGACCATTGACGGCTAACCGTATGGAAGATCACAGTCTTCAAAGGTAACAAGCGTCTGTTCCACACAGGAACACTCTCTTTAGTGTTGCTCAATCACTTTGGGTTTTAGGTGTTGGGGTGTTTGGGTTTTTCCTCACTTGATGATTTTCACTCAAAGTCCTCGGAGGATGGGTTGCTCTAATGACAAGTATTAGTTTCTCTTGGAGCAGCCAACCAACTAATGATATGACCATTAGCTGGATAGGATATTTTGGGACAGCTGGCACATAGCACAACAACGGTCAGAAATTTGAGCTCTGAAATTCCCCAGGGCTATCATGTTCCTCACTTGTAGGCAATCCGCACTGGCGAATTCCTAACTCTTTAGTCAGAACAAATTCCTCAGAGAATAGAAGAACTTCGTCTCTGCAACTGAAAAAATTGACTGAACTGTATGAGATTTCCAATGGCTTCACTCGAAGGGATTGGGTAGTGTAGGATTTGAGTTGAGCATCACTTGGAAATGTGTTTCCTTAGTTTTACGTCGACCCCCTTTAACAGTACGGTGTTTCCTATGACTAAATAAAGAGAAAATGAAACAACAAAACCAAAAGTCTTCACGCTTCATAATCCTCGCTTGAATATCCAAGTCTTCAAGGTCGCACCAATTTCCTCATTTTCAAAGTCTTCAACAAAACCAAAGTCTTCAACTGAAGACATACATTTTTAGGGGTCAACCTTTTTTGTAAATATCAAACTCCTCATAGACTTATAGTACTTGTGTACACTCACAAACACATTAGTCCCTTAACCTATAAGTCTTCAATACACCAAAATCACTAAGGGGCACTAGATGCACTTACAATCTCCCCCTTTTTGGTGATTGATGACAAATAGGTTAAGTTTTCAACGGGGATAAACATATGAAGTGTAACAACTGATATTGAGGAATTTGATTACAAGATATAGAAGAACTCCCCATGAAGATGTGCATGTTTGAGGATTTTGCTTGAGTAGAAAATGCACATTGTAGAGTAATATCATGGAGATCTCCTCCTATATCTTGTAATTCATACACGCATTTAACATATGATATGAAGAATTTGAAATGCATAATGAAATATGGTGTCTGACGAAAATCATCATGCGTTCATTAAGGTACTGAGGAAATAAGCAGGCAGAAAGCAGTTCAAAACGTGTCAGACCACCATCATACTTAAGTTTACAACTCATCAGAGCAAACACGTCAGAAGAGCAAGAGTTGTAACTTAACGAAAATATAGCCCATATAAGAGAGACACACTTGAAGACTAACTCAAATTTCTCCCCATTTGTCATCAAATGACCAAAAGGGACGAAAATTGAGGACTAACACCCCTGAAGATTATCATCATGATGTCGATGGAGGAGCGCCAGCGTTGTTGGGGTCGTCCGTTGATGTAGGGCATGCCGCACTGTCGTCTAAATCTTCAGCTTCATCCGTCGCGGCGATGAAGAAAATGAACTTGTGACCGGCTGAGGAACTTTGACCTTCTGGAATTTCTTCGAAGGTGGCTGAGACTAGTCAAAGTCCTGTTGGAAGTCCATATCCTTGAGTTCTTCAGCATTGAAGTGATGTGAAAGAATATCCCAAGTGCGGTCGAAGATTTCATGTGCATAGTAGTGATTCTTATTCACAGTGTTCTATGTGACAGTCATGTTCTGAAGAATTGCAGCAAACTGGCGCTTGACCTACTTGTGATTGCGATCAACCTTCTGATGAAAACTTAGAGAAGCTCACGGTCAGTCATCACTCGCGGAACAGTTGCTTGAGGAATTTGCTTTGAAGCATTCGCGGTAGTGTCTTGGGTTGCAGAGTCATCATTGGTAGAATAAGATGCAGCATTGCGAATCTGGCCATCCAAAGGACGAGTACCTTCATCAATGATAGCAGCTTTGCCCTTTCCATCAACTGAGGAAATGATCCGTTTGAGGACTTCAACAGGAGGCAAATAGATGAGGCGATTCTGAAAGTCAGCCTTGTATGCAATTGTAGACCTTGTTCTGATGAATCTCGTAATCCAGGGAGCATAAGGCTTCAACTCAAAAGGTGACAGTGCAACATTCGTCGATGTCCTCATGAAGAAATCATGATACTTGATGGGAATCCCATGCATGATATTGAACAATAGATTCTTCATGATGCCAACAACGGCTTCTTCTGCAGAATTGTGGCCCTTAATTGGACTGAGGGTTTTAGTGAGTATGCGGTAGATGGTCCTTGGCACATAAAGTGTTGGAAATATGCCCTAGAGGCAATAATAAATTGGTTATTATTATATTTCCTTGTTCATGATAATCGTTTATTATCCATGCTAGAATTGTATTGATGGGAAACTAAGATACATGTGTGGATACATAGACAACACCGTGTCCCTAGTGAGCCTCTACTAGACTAGCTCGTTGATCAAAGATGGCTACGGTTTCCTAGCCATAGACATGAGTTGTCATTTGATAACGGGATCACATCATTAGGAGAATGATGTGATGGACAAGACCCAATCCTAAGCCTAGCACAGATCGTGTAGTTCGTATGCTAAAGCTTTTCTATATGTCAAGTATCTTTTCCTTAGACCATGAGATTGTGCAACTCCCAGATACCGTAGGAATGCTTTGGGTGTACCAAACGTCACAACGTAACTGGGTGGCTATAAAGGTGCACAACAGGTATCTCCGAAAGTGTCTGTTGGGTTGGCACGAATCGAGACTGGGATTTGTCACTCCGTATGACGGAGAGGTATCTCTGGGCCCACTCGGTAGGACATCATCATAATGTGCACAATATGTGATCAAGGAGTTGATCACGGGATGATGTGTTACGGAACGAGTAAAGAGACTTGCCGGTAACGAGATTGAGCAAGGTATCGGTATACCGACGATCGAATCTCGGGCAAGTGCTATACCGATAGACAAAGGGAATCGTATACGGGATTGATTGAATCCTTGACATCGTGGTTCATCTGATGAGATCATCGTGGAACATGTGGGAGCCAACATGGGTATCCAGATCCCGCTGTTGGTTATTGGTCGGAGAGTTGTCTCGGTCATGTCTACATGATTCCCGAGCCCGTAGGGTCTACACACTTAAGGTTCGATGACGCTAGGGTTATAGGGAAAGTATGTACGCGGTTACCGAATGTTGTTCGGAGTCCCGGATGAGATCCCGGACGTCACGAGGAGTTCCGGAATGGTCCGGAGGTAAAGATTCATATATGGGAAGTCCTGTTTTGGTCACCGGAAAAGTTTCGGGCGATATCGGTAATGTACCGGGACCACCGGGAGGGTCCCGGGGGTCCACCAGGTGGGGCCACCAGCCCCAGGTGGCTGCGTGGGCTAAGTGTGGGAGGGGACCAGCCCCAAGGGGGCTGGTGCGCCCCCCCACCAAGTCCCAGGGCGCCTCCAAGAGGGGAGGGGGGCAAACCCTAAGGCAGTTGGGCCCTAGGGCCCAATAGTGGTGCGCCTCCCCCTCTCTCCCCCTTGGCCGCCCCCCTAGAGGGTTTCTAGGGCTGGCCGCACCCTAGGGGAGGGAAACCCTAAAGGGGGGCGCAGCCCTCCCTTCCCCCTATATATATGTGAGGTTTTAGGGCTGTTGGACACACGAGAACATCTCCCTCTTGGTGCAGCCCTACCCCTCTCCCTCCTCGTCTCTTGCAGCGCTTGGCGAAGCCCTGCTGGAGTCCCGCGCTCCTCCACCACCACCACGCCGTCGTGCTGCTGTTGGTTGGTGGTTTCCCAACCTCTCCCTCTCTCCTTGCTGGATCAAGGCATGGGAGACGTCACCGGGCTGCACGTGTGTTGAACGCGGAGGCGCCGTCCGTTCGGCGCTAGGATCATCGGTGATTTGGATCACGACGAGTACGACTCCATCAACCGCGTTCTAGTAACGCTTCCGCTTAGCGATCTACAAGGGTATGTGGATCCAACTCTCATCTCGTAGATGTGCATCTCCTAGATTGATCTTGGTGAGCGTAGGAAAATTTTTGTTTCCCATGCAACGTTCCCCAACAGTGGCATCATGAGCTAGGTTCTTGCGTAGATGCTTTCTCGAGTAGAACACAAAAGGGTTTGTGGGCGTTGATGTTTAAATTGCTGCCCTCCTTAGTCTTTCTTGATTCAGCGGTATTATGGGATGAAGCGGCCCGGACCAACTTTACATGTCCACGTACATGAGACCGGTTCCATCGACAGACATGTGACTTTTGTTGCATAAGATGGCTGGCGGGTGTCTGTCTCTCCTATCTTAGTTGAATCGGAATAGAACAAGGCGGTCCTTGTAGAAGGTTAAATGGCAACTTGAATATCACCGTTGTGGCTTTGCGTAGGTAAGAAGCGTTCTTGCTAGATACCCATAGCAGCCACGTAAAACATGCAACAACAAATTAGAGGACGTCTAACTTGTTTTTGCAGGGTATGTATGTGATATGATATGGCCAATGACATGATGAGATATATTTGATGTATGAGATGATCATGTTGTAATAGTTAATATCGACTTGCATGTCGATGCATACGGCAACCGGCAGGAGCCATAGGGTTGTCTTTAATCTTTGTATGACCTGCGTGTCAATCATTAAGCGCTTTGTAATGCTTTACTTTATCGCTAAGCGGTAGCAATAGTAGTAAGAGCATGGTGGGCGCGCGACAACCCCGATGGCGACACGATGATGGAGATCATGATGATGGGGATCATGGCGTGGCGCCGGTGACGATGGAGATCATGCCGGTGCTTTGGAGATGGAGATCAAAAGCACGAGTTGATGGCCATATCATGTCACTTATGATTTGCATGTGATGTTAATCCTTTTATGCATCTTATTTTGCTTAGGACGACGGTAGCATTATAAGATGATCCTTCACTAAAATTTCAAGATAAAATTGTGTTCCCCCCGAGTGTGCGCCGTTGCGAAGGTTCGTCGTTTCGAAGCACCACGTGATGATCGGGTGTGATAGACTCTACGTTCGCATACAACGGGTGCAAGCCAGTTTTGCACATGCAGAACACTCGGGTTAGACTTGACGAGCCTAGCATGTACAGACATGGCCTCGGAACACGGAAGACCGAAAGGTCGAGCATGAGTCATATAGTAGATATGATCAACATGAAGATGTTCACCATTGACACCACCTCATCTCACGTGATGATCGGACTTGGGTTGGTGGATTTGGATCATGTCACGCTCGAATGACCAGAGGGATGTCAATTTGAGTGGGAGTTATAAGTAATTTGATTAGTTAAACTCACTTATCATGAACAATAGTCCAAGTTGCCTTTGCAAATTATGTTGTAGATCAATAGCTTGCGTTGTAGCTCCCTGTTTAATACGATCCTAGAGAAAGACTAAGTTGAAAGATATTGTAAGCAAGGATGCGGACTGGGTCCGTAGTCCGAGGAGTGTCCTCACTGCTGCACAGAAAGCTTACGTCTTTGATGCACCGCTCAATGTGCAAACCCCTACAACGTTGTCTGTGGATGTTGTGAACACCTGAGAGACACGTCCTGATGACTACTTGATAGTTTAGTACACCATACTTTACGGCTTAGAATCGGGATTCCAATGACGTTTTGAACGCCATGGAACATATGAGATGTTCTAAGAGCTGAAATTGGGATTTCAGGCTCGTACCCGTGTTGAGAGGTATGAGACCTCTGACAAGTTCTTTTGCCAAAAAGATGGAGGAGAATGGCTCAACTAATGAGCATGTGCTCAGAATGTCTGAGTGCTGAAATCACTTGAACCAAGTGGGAGTTAATCTTCCAGGTGAGATAGTGGTTGACGGAATTCTCTAGACACTATCACCAAGCTGCTAGAACTTCGTGATGAACTATGACATGCAAAGGATGGAGATGATCCCGGAGCTATTAGCGGTTCTTAAGATCGCAAAAGTAGAAATCAAGAAGGAGCATCAAGTGTTGATGGTTTAACAAAGACCACTGGTTTCAAAAGGGCAAGGGCTAGAAGGGAAACTTCATGGATGGCAAACCAGTTGTCGCTCTGATGAAGGAACCCATGGTTAAACCCAAACCTCGAGACTAAGTGCTTCTATTGTAAGGGGAACGGTCACATGGTAGCGGAACTACCCCAAATACATGGTAGATAAGGATAGCTGGCAACTTCAACAAAGTATATTTGATATACGTGTTATTGATGTGTACCTTAGTAGTACTCCTTGTAGCACCTGGGTATTGGATACCGTTTCAGTTGCTATTATTAGTGACTTGAAGCAAAAGCTACGCACTAAACGGAGACTAGCTAAGGGCAAGGTGACGATGTGTGTTGGAAGTGTTTCCAAGTTTGATAAGATCACCATCGCACACTTCCTCTATTTTCAAGATTAGTGTTGAACCTAGATAAATGTTATCAGGTGTCTACGTTGAGCGTGAAAATGATTAGATCATGTTCATCGCAATACGGTTATTCATTTAAGTTAGAGAATAATGGTTATTCTGTTTACATGAATAATACCTTTATGGTCATGCACCCAATGGTTCGTTGAATCTCGATCATAGTAATACACATGATGATAACATTAATGCCAAAAGATGTAGAGTTGATAATGATAGTACCACATTCTTGTGGCACTGCCGCTTAGGTCATTTTGGCATAAAATGCATGAAGAAACTCCATGCTGATGGACGTTTGGAGTCACTTGATTTTGAATCGCTTGACACATGCGAGCCATGCCTCATGGGCAGGATGACTGAGATCTCGTTTTCAGGTACAATGAAACGGGTAAGTGACTTATTGGAAATCATACATGCTGATGTATGTGATCCAATGAGAATTAAGGCGTGTGGTGGATATCGTTATTTTCTCATCTTCACTGACGATTTGAGTAGATATGGTATATTTACTTAATGAAGCAAAAGTCTGAAACGTTTGAAAGGTTCAAAAATTTCAGAGTGAAGATTAAGAATCATCATAACAAGAAGATCATGTTCCTACGATCTGATCAAGGGGATATTATCTGAATTATGAGTTTGGCAATCACTTAAGACATTGTGGAATTGTTTCGCAGTTGAAGTCCCCTGGAACACCACAGCGTAATGGTGTGTCCGGACATCGTAATCAAACCTTATGAGATAAGGTGCGATCTATGGTGTATCTTACCGATCTACCGCTATTATTTTGAGGTTATGCATTAGAGACAGCTGCATTCACTTTAGATAGGGCACCATCTAAGTCCGTTGAGACGACGCCGTATGAACTATGGTTTGGCAAGAAACCAAAGTTGTCGTTTTCTTGATGTTTGGGGCTGCGATGCTTATGGCTTCAGCCAGGAAAAGCTCGAACCCAAAGCAGACAAATACATCTTCATAGGATACCCAAAGGTAACAGTTGGGTATACCTCCTATCTCAGATCCAAGGGCAAAAATGTTTGTCCCTAAGAATGGGTCCTTTCTCGAAAAGGAGTTTTTCTCGAAAGAATTGAGTGGGAGGAAGATAGAACTTGATGAGGTTGTCGAACCCTCACTTCAACCGGAAAGTAGTGCAACACAGAAAGATGTTTCTGTGGAACCTACGACAGTTGAAGAGGAAACTAATGATAGTGATCATGAAGCTCCAGATCAAGTTGCTATCGAACCTCGTAGGTCGACAAGGATATGCACTACTCCTGAGTGGTACGGTGATCCTGTCTTAGAGGTCATGTTGTTGGACAACGATGAACCTACGAACTATGGAGAAGCAATGGTGGGCCCATATTCCGACAGATGGTTAGAAGCCGAGAAATCCGAGATAGGATCCATATATCGAAACAAAGTATGGACTTTGGTGGACTTGCCCGATGACTGGCAAGCCATTGAGATAAATGGATCTTTAGGAAGGAAGACGGACGTGGACGGTAATGTCACCGTCCATGAAGCTCGACTTGTGGCGAAGAGTTTTCCACAAGTTCAAGGAGTTGACTACGATGAGATTTTCTCACCCGTAGCGATGCTTAAGTCCGTCAGAATCATGTTAGCATTAGCTGCATTTATGAAATCTGGCAAATGGATGACAAAACAAGTTTCCTTACCAGTTTTAGTAAGGAAAGGTTGTATGCGATACAATCAGAAAGGTTTTGTCGATCCTAAGGATGCTAAGAGGTATGCTAGCTCCAGCGATCCTTCCATAAACTGGAGCAAGCATCTCGGAGTCGGAATATATGCTTTGATGGAGTGATCAAAGTTTTGGGTATACAAAGTTTGTTAGAAACTTGTATTTACAATAAAGTGAGTGGGAGCACTACAACATTTCTGATAAGTGTATGTGAATGACATATGATTGATCCGAAAGATGTAGAATTTCTGGAAAGCATAAAGGGTTGTTTGAAATGAGTTTTTCAAAGGAAGACCTAGATAAAGCTGCTTACATATTGGGCATCAAGATCTATACAGATAGATCAAGACGCCTGATGATACTTTCAAAAGAACACACACCTTTGACATGATTTTGAAGGAGTTCAAAATAGGTCAGTCAAAGAAGGAGTTCTTGCCTGATTTGTAAGGTGTGAAGTTGAGTAAGACTCAAAGCTTGACCACGGCAGAAGAAAGAGGAAGGACGAAGGTCGTCCCCTATGGTTTTGTCATAGGCTCTATACGATATGCCATGCTAAGTACCGCCCCTGATGTGTGCCTTGCCACATGTCTGGCAAGAGGGTACAAAGGTGATCCAGGAGTGGATTACTAGATAGTGGTCAAAATTATCCTTAGAGGAATAAGGAAATGTTTCTCGGTTATGGAGGTGATAAAGAGTTCAACGTAAAGAGTTACGTCGATGCAAGCTTAACACCTATCCGGATAACTCTAAGTGGAGATACCGAATACGTATAATGGAGCAACAGTTTGGAATAGCTCCAAGTGGAACGTGGTAGCAGCATCTACGATATGACATAAAGTTTTGCGAAGTACATAGGGATCTGAATGTTGCAGACCCGTTGACTACAACCTCTCTCACAAGCATAACATGATCGAACACAGAACACATTGAGTGTTAATCACATATTGATGTGAACTAGATTACTGACTCTAGTGAACTCTTGGGTGTTAGTCACATGGCGATGTGACCTGTGAGTGTTAATCACATGGCGATGTGAACTAGATTATTGACTCTAGTGCAAGTGGGAGACTGTTGGAAATATGCCCTAGAGGCAATAATAAATTGGTTATTATTATATTTCCTTGTTCATGATAATCGTTTATTATCCATGCTAGAATTGTATTGATGGGAAACTAAGATACATGTGTGGATACATAGACAACACCGTGTCCCTAGTGAGCCTCTACTAGACTAGCTCGTTGATCAAAGATGGCTACGGTTTCCTAGCCATAGACATGAGTTGTCATTTGATAACGGGATCACATCATTAGGAGAATGATGTGATGGACAAGACCCAATCCTAAGCCTAGCACAGATCGTGTAGTTCGTATGCTAAAGCTTTTCTATATGTCAAGTATCTTTTCCTTAGACCATGAGATTGTGCAACTCCCAGATACCGTAGGAATGCTTTGGGTGTACCAAACGTCACAACGTAACTGGGTGGCTATAAAGGTGCACAACAGGTATCTCCGAAAGTGTCTGTTGGGTTGGCACGAATCGAGACTGGGATTTGTCACTCCGTATGACGGAGAGGTATCTCTGGGCCCACTCGGTAGGACATCATCATAATGTGCACAATATGTGATCAAGGAGTTGATCACGGGATGCTGTGTTACGGAACGAGTAAAGAGACTTGCCGGTAACGAGATTGAGCAAGGTATCGGTATACCGACGATCGAATCTCGGGCAAGTGCTATACCGATAGACAAAGGGAATCGTATACGGGATTGATTGAATCCTTGACATCGTGGTTCATCCGATGAGATCATCGTGGAACATGTGGGAGCCAACATGGGTATCCAGATCCCGCTGTTGGTTATTGGTCGGAGAGTTGTCTCGGTCATGTCTACATGGTTCCCGAGCCCGTAGGGTCTACACACTTAAGGTTCGATGACGCTAGGGTTATAGGGAAAGTATGTACGCGGTTACCGAATGTTGTTCGGAGTCCCGGATGAGATCCCAGACGTCACGAGGAGTTCCGGAATGGTCCGGAGGTAAAGATTCATATATGGGAAGTCCTGTTTTGGTCACCGGAAAAGTTTCGGGCGATATCGGTAATGTACCGGGACCACCGGGAGGGTCCCGGGGGTCCACCAGGTGGGGCCACCAGCCCCAGGTGGCTGCGTGGGCTAAGTGTGGGAGGGGACCAGCCCCAAGGGGGCTGGTGCGCCCCCCCACCAAGTCCCTAGGCGCATGGAGGGTGGAGGGGGGCAAACCCTAGGTCCAGATGGGCCTTAAGGCCCATCCTAGGGCGCCCCCTCTCTCTCCCCCCCTTGGCCGCACCCTAGATGGGTTCTGGGGGGCTGCCGCCACCCCTAGGGAGGAAACCCTAGATGGGGGCGCAGCCCCTACCTCCCCCCTATATATATGTGAAGTTTAGGGCTGCCCAGAACAAGTTTTGACCTCGGTCGATTGGCGCAGCCCTACCTCTCTCCCTCCTCGTCTCCCGCAGCGCTTGGCGAAGCCCTGCTGGAGTCCCGCGCTCCTCCACCACCACCACGCCGTTGTGCTGCTGTTGGATGGAGTCTTCCCCAACCTCTCCCTCTCTCCTTGCTGGATCAAGGCGTGGGAGACGTCACCGGGCTGCACGTGTGAAGAACGCGGAGGCACCGTCCGTTCGGTGCTAGGATCTTCGGCGATCTGAATCGCGGCGAGTACGACTCCATCAACCGCGTTCTTGAACGCTTCCGCTTAGCGATCTACAAGGGTATGTGGATCCAACTCTCCCCTCGTAGATGCATCTCCTAGATTGATCTTGGTGAACGTAGGAAAATTTTTGTTTCCCATGCGACGTTCCCCAACAGCTGTTGGAAATATGCCCTAGAGGCAATAATAAATTGGTTATTATTATATTTCCTTGTTCACGATAATCGTTTATTATCCATGCTAGAATTGTATTGATAGGAAACTCAGATACATGTATGGATACATAGACAAACACCATGTCCCTAGTGAGCCTCTAGACGACTAGCTCGTTGATCAATAGATGGTTACGGTTTCCTAACCATGGACATTGGATGTCGTTGATAACGGGATCACATCATTAGGAGAATGATGTGATGGACAAGACCCAATCCTAAGCCTAGCACAGATCGTGTAGTTCGTATGCTAAAGCTTTTCTATATGTCAAGTATCTTTTCCTTAGACCATGAGATTGTGCAACTCCCAGATACCGTAGGAATGCTTTGGGTGTACCAAACGTCACAACGTAACTGGGTGGCTATAAAGGTGCACAACAGGTATCTCCGAAAGTGTCTGTTGGGTTGGCACGAATCGAGACTGGGATTTGTCACTCCGTATGACGGAGAGGTATCTCTGGGCCCACTCGGTAGTACATCATCATAATGTGCACAATATGTGATCAAGGAGTTGATCACGGGATGATGTGTTACGGAACGAGTAAAGAGACTTGCCGGTAACGAGATTGAGCAAGGTATCGGTATACCGACGATCGAATCTCGGGCAAGTGCTATACCGATAGACAAAGGGAATCGTATACGGGATTGATTGAATCCTTGACATCGTGGTTCATCTGATGAGATCATCGTGGAACATGTGGGAGCCAACATGGGTATCCAGATCCCGCTGTTGGTTATTGGCCGGAGAGTTGTCTCGGTCATGTCTACATGGTTCCCGAACCCGTAGGGTCTACACACTTAAGGTTCGATGACGCTAGGGTTATAGGGAAAGTATGTACGCGGTTACCGAATGTTGTTCGGAGTCCCGGATGAGATCCCGGACGTCACGAGGAGTTCCGGAATGGTCCGGAGGTAAAGATTCATATATGGGAAGTCCTGTTTTGGTCACCGGAAAAGTTTCGGGCGATATCGGTAATGTACCGGGACCACCGGGAGGGTCCCGGGGGTCCACCAGGTGGGGCCACCAGCCCCAGGTGGCTGCGTGGGCTAAGTGTGGGAGGGGACCAGCCCCAAGGGGGCTGGTGCGCCCCCCCACCAAGTCCCAGGGCGCCTCCAAGAGGGGAGGGGGGCAAACCCTAAGGTAGTTGGGCCCTAGGGCCCAATAGTGGTGCGCCTCCCCCTCTCTCCCCCTTGGCCGCCCCCCTAGAGGGTTTCTAGGGCTGGCCGCACCCTAGGGGAGGGAAACCCTAAAGGGGGGCGCAGCCCTCCCTTCCCCCTATATATATGTGAGGTTTTAGGGCTGTTGGACACACGAGAACATCTCCCTCTTGGTGCAGCCCTACCCCTCTCCCTCCTCGTCTCTTGCAGCGCTTGGCGAAGCCCTGCTGGAGTCCCGCGCTCCTCCACCACCACCACGCCGTCGTGCTGCTGTTGGTTGGAGGTTTCCCAACCTCTCCCTCTCTCCTTGCTGGATCAAGGCATGGGAGACGTCACCGGGCTGCACGTGTGTTGAACGCGGAGGCGCCGTCCGTTCGGCGCTAGGATCATCGGTGATTTGGATCACGACGAGTACGACTCCATCAACCGCGTTCTAGTAACGCTTCCGCTTAGCGATCTACAAGGGTATGTGGATCCAACTCTCATCTCGTAGATGTGCATCTCCTAGATTGATCTTGGTGAGCGTAGGAAAATTTTTGTTTCCCATGCAACGTTCCCCAACATAAAGAAAATCCTTCACAAGGAAGGTTGTTCTTGGAGATTGGCCAGCCTTCAAAGGCTTCATCTGTACTTGCATCAGATGATTTTGAAGTTCAGGTTCATCATAGATTTTTCTTGTGCCATCAGCAGGAGGGTGAACTCGGATAGCATGAAGCAATTCAGTTACTAGTGCTTTGTAGTGAGTATTTTCAGACATCCAGTCCAGCACCCATGAATTCACATCATTTACATCACCAATCAGATGCAAGGTGGCATAGAACCAAAGAATGATTTCTTCATTCCAGTCACAGGTGTCAGAGCAGAAACTCAGAAGCTCCTCTTCGTGAAGTAAATTCAGCACAGGCTCAAAGCAAGGGATGCACTCCATGTCAACCTTAGGAATTTGACGATGCTCAAATACCTTGTCCTTATCGAATAGCAGTGAAGAATAGAAATTCATCTGACTAGCTGTCCAAAACTGCTTGCGACAAAGTCTTGCTGAGTCATAAGGATTGAATTCAGTGAAGACGTAATGTTAAGCGAAGAAATCATCAGCCTTGAAATTCTGCTTGGTTGCGTGAGGGTTCTTCTACTTGGGTTGAAGATTTTTTGATGATGATTTTGCAGCCTCTTAATGCAAAAGTTCTGGAGCTGCTGCCTGAGGAATTGAAGCTTCGGGTTCTTCTGTAGCGGTTGGTCTTTCAACTTCTTCAGTTGTTGCAACTGGAGCTCCTTTAGGAAAGTACAGAAGAGGAGTGTGGAGTTCTTCAGAGCCCGCATGAATTTCTTTAGTTTGAGCATGGGACTCAGGAACTTGATGTAGAGGTGTGATCAAGGGTGAATTGGGATGAGTGTTTTCCCAATAATCATCACTGAGCACTGGAGTTGTAGATCCAATATCCACATCTTCATCTTCTTCCATTTCCTCAATGCCGCCTCTTCAACAGTGAACTGAAGCATAGGCGATGATACCAGAGGGGTTGAAGGGATTTCTTCCGCTTCAATTTCATCATCCAACTGCTCTAAAGAAGTAGCAGAAGGATTTTCTTCAGCAGTGTCATTAGGAATCTCATAATCCTCACCAAAGGGAACAATCTCCTTTGATGGCACAACAGAACTAGGAACAACATCAACGGGGTTGGTGATGGAGCTTGACAAGGTCCTCACTTTCTTGGGAGCTGAGGATTCTGCAGTTGATGATGCTTTCCTTTTCTTCACAGCTGCCTTCTTTGCAGCCTTTGTCTTCTTCACTTCTAATGTAGAAGGAAAATTGATGTTCTTCACAGGTGAAGACTTTGCAAGAGGAGCAGATGACATAGGTTCAGTTTCTTCAGGCACGACTGTTGCAGTCACCCTGGCATTCTCAGATTCTTCAGGCACTGCAGCAGATTCTTCAGCAGGCCTGGGTTGTTCTTCAGGCGCAACATGGGAAGTTTCCCTCGTAGTTTCACCAGCGGCTGGAATTTCTTCAGCAGCCCTAGCATGTCGAGTTTCTTCAACAGCTACATTTTCAGCTACGCTTTCAGTTTCCTCAGCAATATGAATTTCTTCTTGTGAGAAGCTTTCACCACCAAGCTTGATGGACTTGGAGAGCTTGATGAATCTAACTTTGGCCCTAGCCAATCAGCACGGTATCTATCAAATTCATCACTAAGGCCTTTGATTTAAGTTTGCAGTTTTACAAGGCCCTCAGGAGACATGTTCACAACATTTTTCTTCAAGAAGCGCTCCTTCTTGTACTGATCTTTCTTAGCTTTTCTCGCTTGTTCAAACTTCCATTTTTCTTCACCAATGAAAGCAACCAACATATGACTTTGACTAGGAGTGAGGTTCATGCCAGGGAAAGGTGTATTGGGATCTTTGTGCCAAAGATCAATATAATTGAGGATCTTCATCGGATCTAGCATGAGAGGCATAGAACTGCCCTTGGCTCTAGCAGCCTTCAACTGCCTATCTCTGATGATTTCAACAAGTTCTTCATCATCAGCTTCATCATCATTAGACGGAACTTGAAAAACTTTTTTGTTCTGAGGACTTGGCCTCTTTCCTCGTCCAGCAGTGGTCTACACTTTCAGAAAGGTTGGACCAGGTGAAGATTATGGTGGAGCTGATGAACTTGCAGAGGCTCCTGAAGCAATTGAGAACGATGCAGTCCGTTGACATGTTGAAAGGTGCACATGAGTTGAGGACTTTGCAGCAGCAGCTGAGGATTGTGCAGCAACAGATGGAATTGAGGCGTCCATTGAGGAAGTTGCCTGAGGAATGTGTCCTGAAAGATTTGCGGAACTTCGCTGTGAGGGCATTGCCGTTGAGGAATTTGGCCTGACAGCCGATTTCTTCAGCATAGCCTTCTTGGGCTTGTCGGCAGAGGCCTCAGCAGAAGAGGTAGCAAAAGCAGAGTCTTCATTGAATTTCCTCACCGCTTCTCTGGCTGGCCGTTGAAGCTTTGCTTGGCGCTTGGCCCATTACTCTGAAAATTCCTCACCACCTCTGACGCTTGAGGGATCTGCAACTTGGCGTGGAGCCAATGGAGGTCTTGTGCAAGGAGGATTTACAACAAATTTCTTCATGTACTTTGGAGTAACATAGCGGTATTCCCTCCATTCTTTTTCCCATCTCCTCTCAATCCTCTGAATGCGCACTTTGCGCTGATTCTTGTTCTCTTTGCCATGAGTTTCTTCATCAGGAGCAATATTCAGCATATATGTCTTGAAGGATCTCAAACGCAGTGTTTGTCCCAGGTCTCTTTCCTCGCTTCTATGGTCTCTTGCCTTCAGCCATTTTCCTCGCTTGAGGACGAGGATTTTGAAAAATAGAAGCTTCTGAGGAAGTATGTAACTTTTCTTCGAGGAATACCTTGGTGAAGAACACGACGAACTAGATGAATGTTAGAGAAGCTCGTCGGTCCAAATCTCCCATGCCCTAACTCGGTAAAGGGAGACAGCTACGGCAGCGGCGCAGTGAAGACTTCCGCGGCCGACGTGAGTACGACGATGAGGAGGTCGAGGCAGCGAAGCTCTTCCTCACCGCAGTCGATGGAGAGTAGCGGCGGCGCTAGGTCTGAAATCTCGAGCAAGATGGTAGTCGAGCGAAGTAAATGAGGTGAGGTGAAGAGGAGGGGTATTTATAGCCACTGTGAAAAACTGCTCGTCCGAAGAAATTGGACAGACGTGCCCCTACCCTTTGCTATCCTAGTGACATGTGTCACCCACGTTCTGAGGAGTAAAGATAGTGGAGATCGTAGGAGAGTTGTTTAATCCATCGTGGGATGCGGAACGGTTTGAGCGGCAAAAGCTGCAAATTTTGGATAAGAATATTATGATGTTTCGTTCACAAATTCTCCAGCTGTCAAGGACACAGTGAAGATTTTGAACAGGTTTCAAATAGAACGCATATGAAGAATTTGTGAATAGACTGGATTGAGTTAAGCATAGAGGGGGAAGTGTCTGATCACATTCACTTAGAGGAAAATTTTAACACCCCGGTGTAATGATGCTACAGTAACCCTTGGGGTTAAGTTCATAATTTTGCTAAACAAGTTTCTGATCATTATTGTCTCATGTTTCTTTCAATTTTCCCTTTGAATGCAAATTCAAATGCTAAGTGAAATTCTAAATTGCTTAAACATGAAAACAAAAATATTCATAATGTGCCAAATAATCCTTTGTTAATATTGGTGGTGAAACAACATTTTTTCAAAAGTCTTAAGTGTCCTAAACTAATTGGGACAGAAAAGATTAAAAGAAAATGCAAAAAAAAAGAAGAAGGAAAGAAGCTGTAAGGGAAAAGGGAGAGTGGGCCTCTGGCCCAGCTAGCCACCCCAGACCGGCCCACCCCATGGCCTATATGGCCTACTACCCCACACTCCACCCCAACCCATCTCTCCTATCCCTCCCATCGACACACACAAAAAAAGAGAAGAAAGCCACCCCTCCTGGATCAGGATCGGTCCTCGACGCCGGAGCCGCCCTCGTCGGCCTCCGCCTCGCTCCCTCATCTCTCTCCTTGCCTGGACTGGATCGGGGCAGTCCCGCTGATCCCATCTCCTCGCCGGACCGCCGTCACCGCGCTCGCCCCGGACGTCGTCGTCGCCACCACCACCGTCTTAGCCCTCGTCCTCATCTCCGCCTCACGTCGGCCGCGTCATCCCGCTCCGACCTCCTTCGGCTTCCCCGAGCCCTCGACGAGCACCGCAGTGAGCAACACCTTCGATTCCTCCTCTCTTCTACGTCGATCTGCCACCGTGGGCCGCAACATCACCTCGCGTCCGAGCTCCCGCGAGCTCGCGATCGTTGCGTCGTGGGTGTGCTCCCCGCGCCCCTGGCTGCGTCCGTGGCCGAGCACACCGCCCTGGGTCGCGCCCATGCACGCACCCGCTTCTGTCGCCCCGCCACCCGCCGCGCTCCAGGCCGAGGCTGGGCCACCGCCAGCTACCACGCGGCCTCGCGCCCGACGCGCCGCCCCTGCCACGAGCCCCCGCTGCCGCCTCGTCCTTCCCTCTGCGTCACCCTCAGCGCCGACGCCGCGCCGCCACTGCCGTTCGCCCAGGCCCCGAGCCCGCTCCCCCTGGCGCTGCTCGCCTGCCCCGCTTCACCGCTGGCACCCAGCGCCCGCACCGCCTGCCGCTACCCGCTTCCGCTCCCGTGCCCTCCGCCGCGGCCGCGACCTCCACCGCCCGCCGGCGCTCACGCGGCCGCGCTCGATCGGGCCAGCCGTGCCCGCCATGGCCTCGGGTGCGAGTGCCCGCACTCGCCCGCCCCGTTAGGCCCGGGGCACTGACGTTGGGGCCCCACGCCCTGTAAAAAAAGGTTAAAAAAGATTTTTTTAAAAAATACAATAAATAAAAAGTTAGTTAATTAATTAATAATTAACTTAATTAATTCTGATAATTAACCCTAATTAATTATGTTTAATTAAACTAATTACACATTAGTCTAATTAAACCTGGTTAATTAAATTAGTCTATGACAGTGGGCCCCACTGCCCGTTTTGACCAGTCAACCAGTCAAAGTTGACTGTTGACCCCGCTGACATCACCCTAACATCATGCTGATGTCACCACTTACTGTTCTGGATAATGTTGATTTAATTTAATTAAATAAAATCCAAAAATTGTTTAAAACTTTAGAAAATTATATAAAATAATCTGTAACTCGGATGAAAAAGTTTTATATCTGAAAATCGCTCAGAACGACGAGACGAATCCGAATACGCGGTCCGTTCATCCGCCACACGTCCCTAGCATAGTGAACCTGCAACTTTCCCCCTCCAATTTATCTGACCGAAAACACGAAACGCCGGGAATACTTTCCCGAGTGTTATCCCCCTTCGCCGGTACCGTGTACCACCGCGTTAGAGCACCCTAGCACTGCGTGCTGACTAGTCGTGCTTCTCTGTTGCTACTGTTTGCTTTATATTTACTATTTCTTCCCCCTCTTCTCTCCGGTAGACCCCGAGACCGATGATGCCCGAGTGATCGACTACGGTGTTGACGACCCCTCCTTCTTGCCAGAGCAACCAGGCAAGCCAACCCCCTTTGATCATTCCGATATCGCCCATTCCCTTCTCTCTTATGCTTGCATTAGAACTGCTACTGCTTTTTGTATGATCCTATTCTGATGCATAGCCTGTTGATGATACTGCTTTCATACCTTACATGTTTATACTAAACTGCTTAGTATAGGCTGGTTAGAGATCCACCAGTGACCCCCTACCTTGTCCCGACTGCCCCACTGGATTATCAGAAGACCCGATCAACGGGATCGAAGACCAGGACCAGGACCCGGCACCGCACATCAATTTCCCCTTAGTTGCTCGACACTACTGGGTTACTATCGAGTGCCGAGGGTGAGACCTCATCAGCACTTCTGATGTTAACCTTGTAGGTTAGTTCATCGGTTGTCGTCATCGAGGGTGATTCCTCTTTCTCCACTCCCGATAACGACACTGTCGTGCAACTCCTCAAGAGTGGACCTCGAGGGTGACTCCTCTTTCGTTCGCCTTGACGATAAACATCAGGTGGAATTCCATCGAGGGTGATTTCCTCAGGTTTCCCTTTGGTGTCAGACACACAGTTACTATGGTTACTATGACTTTACACTGAACCTGGTTACTAAAGACGGGTCGACCCTGAGGGGTACCCGCGCGAGCTTAATTGCGAGTGATGTGTAGTTGGGTTGACATGGAAGGTGCCCGCGAGATAAATACGAGGCGTGGCCGGGCACTCGCCCTTGCTTCAAGTTCTCGAGACGGGGCGATGGGGTCACATGTTCGTGAGTCTCTGCTCGTTACCGCGCGTTCCCAAGACACTAAACGGTTTGGATATTTGATCCGAGGGGCCTCTGGCCCGATAGCGCTAACCATCACATGGGCATAGTATGGGCGTTCTACGTCATATGCATCAGCCGAAGCTTAACTGACGTCATTGCGACTGAGGGGCGCGCGCCGGGTTGGACTGGTTAGGCTCCTACCTTTTTAAAAGAGGTTGCTTGGTCTGCTCACCGGCCGCGTACGCAATGTGCAGGAGTTCCCGGGGCGATTGGCCCATGACCCCTAGGAGCATAGGGTTTAGTCCGGCGTATTGTTTGCCCGAGGGCGGGCATGACCTGATGGTGTGTCCGGCCGGAGTTAAGCAAGCGTGATGGGTAAGTTGGTGCACCCCTGCAGGGAACAAAACATCTATCGATAGCCTGTCGTACAGTAACGGACACTTGTAGTTGTATCCCGATCGCTACAACTAGAACTGGATGCTGAGGCATTGTTTGGATATGTTGCTTCAGGAGTCGAGAAAGGATCCCGGAGCGTTGGAACAACAACATAAAAATGACTTATGATATACTACTCTACTCCCCCTGTTGCTGCAAGACGGTGGTTTCCAGAAGATGCTAGTCTTCGATAGTACTAGCTTCTCCCCTCTTATTCTGGCATTCTGCAGCTTAGTCCACATAACTACCCTTTTCATTGATACGGATGCATATGTAGTGTAGATCCTTGCTTGCGAGTACTTTGGATGAGTACTCACGGTTTCTTTGCTCCCCCTTTTACCCCTTCTTCCTTCTTGCTGGTTGATGCAACCAGATGATGGAGTCCAGGAGCCAGATGCCACACTTGACAACCGCTACTACCTCGACGGAGCCTACTACTACGTGGAGACAGCTGACGACCAGGAGTAGTTAGGAGGTCCCAGGCAGGAGGCCTTGTCTTTTCGATCATTGATGTTTGTGCTAGCCTTCTTAAGGCAATCTTGTTTAACTTATGTCTATACTTAGATATTATTGCTTCCGCTGACTCTTGTGTATTCGAGCTTATGTATTCGAGCCCTCGAGGCTCCTGGTTTGTAATATAAAGCTTGTATTATTTTATTTGTGTCTAGAGTTGTGTTGTGATATCTTCCAGTGAGTCCCTGATCTTGGTCGTACACATTTGCGTGCATGATTAGTGTATGGTCAAATCGGGGGCGCCACAAGTTGGTATCAGAGCCGACTGCCTGTAGGAACCCCCTTTCCAACTCCTTGGCCGAAGTTGAGTCTAGTCTTTGAAAAACTATTTTACTAACATGGTTGTGTGGCTTACGGGCCCACGTCGCCAATTGGGTGGTATTAGGATCTTTTACTCCTCGTCTATACTCAGGGACTCTGAACTCTCTTCTATTCGGGTTAAACAAATTTACTAACTCTAACATTAGGATCTCGTGACCACATTCACCCCAAAGTTGGATAAGCCATAGTTATTCCTTAGGTTAGTGTTTTGAATGAGTACCCCTCTCTGTCTTGCCGACTACTATGTGGTACCCGTCGAACCTCGTTCATTCTACATGCTTGATAATGAATGATTCTTTGTCTTTGCAAATGCTCTATGCTGAACTACCCACTATTACATGTTAGCAGGATGGTTAGACCAGGTGGTCGTGGCCGTGGTGGCAATGCTCCATCACCGCCCGAATTCGTGGCAGGAATGATGCAATAGTTTGAGCTGAATCGCCAGTTCATGGAAGGAGTGATGGCTCAGTTTCCTCGCCCAAATATGAATCAGCAGCCAGCCCTAGTAAGTCTGCAAGACTTGGCGCAACTCAACCATGTCGTCTACCGTAGCTCAACTCAGCCACTGGATGCTGATGACTGGCTCCGAGACATCGCTTTCGAGCTAGAGTCTGCTGATGTAGCCCTTGCCAACTATGTCACCTTCGCGACATACTATCTGAAGGGCCCCGCTGCTCAATGGCGGGATAGCCACAGGCGTACCCTACCTGCTGGAACGGTCATCACTTGGCCGGATTTCCAAGACGGCTTTCGTGCCCGCTTCATTCCTCAGGGGATCATGGACAGGAAGAAACGAGAGTTTCGCAACCTCATCCAAGGCAACAAGTCTGTAGATGCTTATCAGCGGGAATTCTTAGACTTGTCCCGCTATGCTGAAGAAGACATTGCTACTGATGCTCGCAGGCAAGAAAAGTTTCATGATGGACTTCACCCTGATATCAAGCTAGCACTTCTCGCTCATGACTTTGCCGACTTCGCCACCTTGGTGAACAAGGCTATTCAAGTTGAGACTGGTCTTCAGGAACACCAGGGATCCCTCAGGCGCAGCCGTGACGCTGGCTCATCTTCGGGCCCGTCCGCACAGAAGCGTCGGATTTGGATCCCCCACAACGTGTATCGTCCAACTGCTCCTGCTCCAAGACCATCCTATGCGGCTCCGCGTCTGCCCCCTCCACCATCAAGGCAGCCTCTTCGGACTACACCACCCGAGCTCCTGCTCCCAATCCCAATGGTGATTTGTGCTTCAAATGTGACCATGCAGGTCATCGTGCTAGGGATTGCAGTCAGAGCAAGAACCAGTTGGCCCTCCCTACAGCTGGACGTAACAATCAGCCCCACAACAACAATACCAGATCTTATGGTCGTGGTCAGGCTAATCATGTTGATCTGAATGAAGCTCAAGATCAGTCTGCTACTGTGATGGGTACTCTTCTCGTGAACTCAGTACCGGCTTCTGTGTTATTCGATTTAGGAGCATCACATTCATTCATGTCAGAAAAATTTGCTTACGCACGCGACATTCGGTGCGAGCCCATGAACACTCCGATAGTGGTATGTACCCCTGCGGGCCAATGTCTAACTACCATGATTGGTCGCGATGTCCCTATTGAAATTGAAGGTCTTGAATTCCATGTTTCCCCCATTATATTGGAGTCTTCCAATATTGATCTCATTCTGGGAATGGAATGGTTGGAAGCACATACTGCCTCTATCGTTTGCGCCACCAAAGTCGTTCATCTCCTACATCCATCGAATGAGATAGTAAGCTACCATGCTCCAGTTGTTCAAAATGCCGAGGCACGACTTTATGCCTTGAATGCGTTGAACGCAGCACCTCTTGAGGGCATTGAGAAGATTCCAGTCGTTTGTGATTTCCAAGATGTCTTTCCAAAAGAACTCCCAGGCATACCTCCTACACAGGCTGTTGAATTTGTCATCGACTTGAAACCAGGCACCGTTCCTATTGCCAAACGACCCTACAAGATGCCGCCTCATGAACTCCTTGAGCTTAAGGAGGAAATCGACAAGTCCCTTCGCAGTGGATTCATTTGTCCAAGTTCCTCTGCTTGGGGAGCACCTTCTCTCTTTGTGAAGAAGAAGGATGGCATGAACCGTTTGGTACAAGACTATCGTCCTATCAACCAAGCTACAATTCAGAACAAATATCCGCTTCCTCGGATCAACGATCTGTATGATCAACTGGCTGGTTCATCAGTTTTCTCTAAACTCGACTTGAGGTTGGGTTACCACCAGATCCGTGTTCGTGAAGAGGATATTCCAAAGACCGCATTCGTCACTCGTTATGGTTCTTATGAGTACACCGTCATGTCCTTCGGTTTGACCAATGCTCCAGCGACATTCTCTCGTCTGATGAACTATATATTCATGGATTACCTCGACAAGTTCGTCGTTGTATATCTGGATGATATCCTGGTATATTCGAAGAATAAAGAAGAACATGATGAACATCTTCGTCTTATTCTGGAAAAGCTTCGAGAGCATCAACTATATGCCAAGTATTCTAAGTGTGAGTTCTGGCTACCCAAAGTAACCTACCTTGGTCATGTGATCTCCAAGGATGGTATTGCCGTCAACCCAGAGCGAGTTCAGGCTATTCTTGACTGGACCCCTCCCAAGAATGTCAAGCAAGTCAAAAGCTTTCTCGGACTCGCCAGCTACTGTCGTCGTTTCGTTGAGAACTTTTTCAAGATCGCCAAGCCATTGACTAATCTGCTTCACAAAGGCGTTAAGTTTGAATGGACAGACAAATGTCAGGAAAGTTTCCAGGCTCTCAAGGACAAGCTAACTTCTGCCCCAGTGCTTGCTCCTCCGGATTCTCAGAAGGATTTCGTCATATATTGCGATGCTTCACGTCAAGGGTTAGGCTGTGTCCTAATGCAAGAGCGCAGGGTGATTGCTTATGCCTCCCGTCAAGTGCGTTCTCACGAAGAAAACTACCCAGTTCATGACCTCGAGCTTGCAGCGGTTATTTATTCTTTGAAGCTGTGGTGACATTACCTTTTCGGTAATCGTTGCGAGATCTTCACCGATCACCAGCGTCTGAAGTATCTGTTTACTCAGCCAGATCTGAACCTCCGTCGGTAAAGATGGATGGAGGCTATAGGAGATTATGACGTGGGTATTTCCTATACCCTAGGCAAGGCTAATGTCATGGCTAATGCCCTGAGCCGCAAGTCTTATTGCAATAACCACATGGTTCATAAAGCTCAACCCGCCTTTATGAAGAGCTCTGCAAGCTGAACCTTCAACTAGTTCCACAGGGTTCTTTGAATAACCTTGTCCTAGAACCAACTCTTTTGAAAGCAATTAAGTCCGCTCAAGCCAAAGATGCTCACGTTGATATAATGAAAAAAGATCTTGCCTTAGAGAAACCCAGAGATTTCTCACTTGCTGAAGATGGGACCTTGTACTTCAAAGATCACATAGTGGTACCCCGCTTCGAGCTTATGACTGAGAAGGTGATGAAAGAAGCACATGACACCCCTCTCTCTATTCAACCGGGAAGTACTAAGATGTATCTAGACATCCGTCAGAAGTACTGGTGGTCTAACATGAAGCAAGACATTGCTTGGTATATCGAAGAATGTGACGTTTGTCGTCGCGTCAAAGCTGAACATCAGAAACCAGCTGGACTTCTACAACCACTTCCGATTCCTGAATGGAAGTGGGATAAGATTTAGATGGACTTTGGCACCGGCCTTCCTAAGTCTCAGAAAGGTAATGATGCTATCTTTGTCGTCATCGACCAATTCTCGAAGGTTGCTCACTTTCTGCCAGTCAAGGAGACAATCACTGCTAGTCAATTAGCAAACTTGTATATCTCCAGAATTGTGTCACTCCACAGCATTCCGAAGGAGATCAGTTCAGACCGTGGCAGTATTTTCACTTCGAAGTTCTGGGATAGTTTCCAAGAGGCAATGGGGACTCATAACCTGGAGCACTGCTTATCATCCCCAATCCCAAGGCCAAGTCGAACGAGTCAATCAAATTCTTGAAGACATGCTTCGAGCTTGTGTTATTTCTTTCGGCAAGAGGTGGGAAGAATCTCTCCCTTATGCGGAGTTCTCTTATAATAACAGTTATGAAGCCAGCTTGAAGATGGCACCCTTTGAAGTGCTTTATGGATGTAAGTGCCTAACCCCTCTGAATTGGTCAGAAACTGGGGAACGGACGCTCAATGGTCCACACATTATTCAACAAGCTGAAGAGCAGGTTCGCATTGTCCGGGATAATCTCAAGGTGGCCCAGTCCCGCTAGAAGAGCAACTATGACCGGAAACACTGGGGTTCAACTTATCAACCCGGTGAACAAGCTTATCTGCGTGTCACTCCTTTGAGAGGCACTCGTCGGTTCAGAGTGAAGGGCAAGCTAGCCCCGCGCTACATTGGTCCCTTCCGCATTCTCGCCCGTCGTGGACTGGTGGCTTATCAATTGGAGTTGCCACCTCAGTTCTCTTACGTTCATGACGTCTTCCACGTGTCGCAACTTCGTCGATGCTTCAAGGATCCAGAACGTGAAGTGGATCCGGAATTGATTGAAATTCAAGATGATCTCACATACAAGGAGCATCGGATCTGCATTCTTGAAGAAGCTGAACGTCGAACACGCCAGAAGGTTACCAAGTTCCTCAAGGTGCAATGGTCAAATCATTCTAAGGATGAAGCCACTTGGGAACGCGAGGATAACCTCCGTGCTGAATACCCCGACCTGTTCCCTTCTACCTCTTAATTCTCGGGATGAGAATTTCTTCTAGAGGAGGAGAGTTGTAACACCCCGGTGTAATGATGCTACAGTAACCCTTGGGGTTAAGTTCATAATTTTGCTAAAGAAGTTTATGATCATTATTGTCTCATGTTTCTTTCAATTTTCCCTTTGAATGAAAGTCAAATGCTAAGCGAAATTCTAAATTGCTTAAACATGAAAACAAAAATGTTCATCATGTGCCAAATAATCCTTTGTTAATATTGGTGGTGAAACAACATTTTTGCAAAAGTCTTAAGTGTCCTAAACTAATTGGGACAGAAAAGATTAAAAGAAAATGCAAAAAAAAGAAGAAGAAGGAAAGAAGTTGTAAGGGAAAATGGAGAGTGGTCCTCTGGCCCAGCTAGCCGCCCCAGACAGGCCCACCCCATGGCCTATATGGCATACTCCCCCACACTCCACCCCAACCCATCTCTCCTCTCCCTCCCACCGACACACACAAAAAAAGAGGAGAAAGCCACCCCTCCTGGATCGGGATCGGTCCTCGACGCCGGAGCCGCCCTCGTCGGCCTCTGCCTCGCTCCCTCATCTCTCTCCTTGCCTGGACTGGATCGGGGCAGCCCCCCTAATCCGATCTCCTCGCCGGACCGCCATCACCGCGCTCGCCCCGGACGTCGTCGTCGCCACCACCACCGTCTTCGCCCTCGTCCTCATCTCCGCCTCACGTCGGTCACGTCGTCCCGCTCCGACCTCCTTCGGCTTCCCCGAGCCCTCCATGAGCACCGCCGTGAGCAACACCTTCGATTCCTCCTCTCTAATACGTCGATCTGTCACCGTAGGTGTGCTCCCCGCGCCCCTGGCTGCGTCCGTGGCCGAGCACACCGCCCTGGGTCGCGCCCATGCGCGCACCCGCTTCTGTCACCCTGCCACCCGCCTCGCTCCAGGCCCAGGCCTGGCCGCCGCCAGCTACCCCGCGACCTCGCGCCCGACGCGTCGCCCCTGCCACGAGCCCCCGCTGCCGCCTCCTCCCTCCCTCTGCGTCGCCCTCAGCGCCGGCGCCGCGCCGCCACTGCCGTTCGCTCAGGCCCCGAGGCCGCTCCCCCGGGCGCTGCTCGCCTGCCCTGCTTCACCGCTGGCGCCCAGCTCCCGCACCGCCTGCCGCTGCCCGCCTCCGCTCCCGTGCCCTCCGCCGCGGCCGCGCCCTCCACCGCCCGCCGGCGCTCACGCTGCCGCGCTCGATCGGGCCAGCCGCGCCCGCCATGGCCTCGGGTGCGAGCGCCCGCACTCGCCCGCCCCGTTAAACGCCGCCCCGTTAGGCCCGGGGCACTGACGTTGGGGCCCCACGCCCTGTAAAAAAAGGTTAAAAAAGAAGTTTAAAAAATATAATAAATAAAAAGTTAATTAATTAATTAATAATTAACTTAATTAATCCTGATAATTAACCCTAATTAATTATGTTTAATTAAACTAATTACACATTAGTCTAATTAAACCTGGTTAATTAAATTAGTCAATGACAGTGGGCCCCAGTGCCCCTTTTGACCAGTCAACCAGTCAAAGTTGACTGTTGACCCTGCTGACATCACCTTGACATCATGTTGACGTCACCATTTACTGTTCTGGATAATGTTGATTCAATTTAATTAAATAAATTTCAAAAAAATGTTTAAATCTTTAGAAAATCATATAAAATAATCTGTAACTCGGATGAAAAAGTTTTATATATGAAAATCGCTCAGAACGACGAGACAAATCCGAAAACGCCATCCGTTCATCCGCCGCACATCCCGAGCATAGTGAAACTACAACTTTCCCCCTCCGATTCATCTGACCGAAAACACGAAACGCCGGGGATACTTTCCCGAGTGTTATCCCCCTTCGCAGGTACCGTGTACCACCGCGTTAGAGCACCCTAGCACTGCATGCTGACTAGTCGTGCTTCTCTGTTGCTACTGTTTGCTTTGTATTTACTGTTTCTTCCCCCTCTTCTCTCCGGTAGACCCCGAGACCAATGATGCCCGAGTGATCGACTACGGTGTTGACGACCCCTCCTTCTTGCCAGAGCAACCAGGCAAGCCAACCCCCTTTGATCATTCCGATATCGCCCATTCCCTTCTCTCTTATGCTTGCATTTGAACTGCTACTGCTTTTTGTATGATCCTATTCTGATGCATAGCATGTTGTTGATACTGCTTTCATACCTTACATGTTTATACTAAACTGCTTAGTATAGGCTGGTTAGAGATCCATGAGTGACCCCCTACCTTGTCCCGACTGCCCCGCTGGATTATCAGAAGACCCGATCAACGAGATCGAAGACCAGGACCCGGCACCGCACATCAATTTCCCCTTAGTTGCTCGACACTACTGGGTTACTATCGAGTGCCGAAGGTGAGACCTCATCAGCACTTCTGATGTTAACCTTGTAGGTTAGTTCATCGGTTGTGGTCATCGAGGGTGATTCCTCTTTCTCCACTCCCGATAACGACACTGTCGTGCAACTCCTCAAGAGTGGACCTCGAGGGTGACTCCTCTTTCGTTCGCCTTGACTGTCACATCCCTAGCTTCTGTTACTGCCCAGTGCTAGCATCCGGTGTTGCATCATGTTTACTTTTCACGGAAACCTGAAATAGGGATGACTAAACCCTAGCACCAAATCAAAGCAATTAGGTTTAACCTAAAAATATTTCCAATAAACCCAAAAATTACCTCCATTAATGTTTGATAATTTTGGCAAGGGTTTTGGTCCAAACCAAAAATATTGAACATTTTTGGGGAATTGTTTGGGCTTTGATTTAATTCACTAATGTATTTGAGTTGGAGCAAATAAATCTTATAAATATTTTTATTGCCCCAATAATTCTGAGATTTCTTGTGGAGCTCTGGAATAATCATTTTTACATCCACAAAAGTTTCCAGAAGCTGCAAAAATAATTTGGTTAGAAAACCTAATTCAAAACAAAAGCAAAAATAGAAAACAAAAACAAAAATAAGAAAAAGCAGAGAGAGAGAGTAACTTACCTGGGCACTTACCTGGCTGGGCCGGCCCAACTGGCCCAACTGCCAGTCAGCTGCTTCCTCCCACCAGGCAGGCAGGGAGGTGAGCGCCGGCGCGCCCGAGCTCGCCACGCAGCTCTCTGCTCGCCTGCATCGCCTGGACAGAGCGGCGACGCCTGGAAACACCTCCTCGGCGCCGCCCCGATCCCCTGGACGCCTTTCTCCCCCCTCTTGCTCTCTCCCTCGCTCTCTTCCATGATGGCCGACGTGGCCACGACAGCGCCACCGTGCACCACCGTGGCCACCGCCTTCCCCTCGCCTCTCCGACGAGCCCTCGAGCTCCGGCTCGCTGCCGCGCACCTCTACTCCTAACCGCAGGACCCCGGACGCCCTGAGACCTCGTCACCGAGCTCATCCCCGACCGTCGGCGCCGGAGATCCCCCTCGACGCCTGCTCTGCTCCGAGCCGCCCCCGAGCTCGCCGTCTCCTTCATATGAACCGCCGTGAGCCCCTCTTGCTCCTTCCCCTATCTCCTTACCCACGCGCATGCTCTAGCTCCGACCCCCATCGTGCCCGCGAACTCCACGCCGCCGGTGATGTCGCCGCCGTCGTTCTAGCCCCGCCGCTCGTGTCCGAGCTCAGCACTGCACTCAGTGCAACCCCGCGCATCTATTTCGGCCACCAGTTGCCTCTACCGTGCGCTGTAGCGTCATTTTCACCGACGCCCGATCGCCGGCCGCCGCCACGAGCTCAACTCCGACGAGCCTGCTCTGCCCCAGCTCCTCCCGCTTGCACCATTCGACGCGGACGAGTCTCCTTGTTCCGTAGATGGCCTCGGCCCTCGATTTGGTCGCCGTGGGACGAAATCCGACGCCCTCTGCCTTCTCTGGCTCCGCCGGCGACGAGCCACGGGTCAACTCTGACGAGTTTGACCCAGGTTGACCCAGTTTGACCCCCTGGGTCACTGACGCGTGGGCCCCCACGTCTCTAATTAGCTAAGAAAATTAAGTTAAATGCTAATTAATCCATTTAGTTAGGTTAGTCACTAACGTGTGGGCCCAGCCTTTGGGTTAATTAATTTAGTTAGTTAGTTAGCTCTAACAGTTTTTATTAACTGGCTGTGCCACTGACATGTGGGTCCCAGCCGTCAGGTTTGACCTGGGCTGGCGCCTTTGACTTGCTGATGTAGTGATGATGTCACTATGACGTCATAAAGCCTTTCTGGAATTTTAATTAAATCAGAAATGATTTATTTATTTCAGAAATTAGTTAAAACTTTTAAAAATCATATAAAATCAACCGTAGCTCAGATGAAAATAATTTATATATGAAAAATGATCAGAAAAATTCAAGGAATCTGTTTATGGCATTTTCATGCATGTTTGAGCAAGTTAAACCTGCTGATCAGGTCAAATTAATTAAATGACAATTAAATAATCACATATGGAGTTTGAATTTGAATCTTTGGTTCAAACCAACTTCATTTAATATGGTTGCTAGTTGCATTAGCTCAATCAATAGCATATTGCCATGTCATGATCACGCATCATATTGTCGCATTGCATTGATTGTGTTCTTTCTCTGTTGCCGGTGTTTGTCCCCTCTCAGTAGACGCTATTCCGACGATGTGATTGATGACATCGATGAAGACCCAATGATATCTTCTGAAGTGCCAGGCAAGCAAAACCCCTTTGAGCATTCCGATACAATCCCACTCTCTCGCTCTTGCTCTCTTTACTACATTAGGACAACAACGCTTCAACTGTTACTTGCTGCGGTAGTTGAACCCCTTTCCACTGCATGACCTGTCATTGCCACACTAAATAGTTGAAACCCACTAGTATGAGTAGGAGTTGTTTGAGCCATGTTGTGCCTACTCATTCGTGCTTTCTGGTTATGCCTGCTATTGCTTAGAGTTATGTCAGGTCTGATTCATCGGGGATGAATTGGAATGGTGATGAACATGTCCTAATGTGTGTGAGCTAAGTGTGTGAACATGATTTGGTAAAGGAAGCGATGAGAGGCCACGTAGGAGTACATGGCGGGTTGTCTCATTGCAGCCGTCCTCAGGAACCGAGTTCTGTGTTGGTTGATCCATGACTAGTTACTACCATGCATTGGGCCCGAAACCAATGGACCCTCTCGACTTATTAACTGCCCTTGTCCTCTGTCCAGGAGTTGCAACTAGTTTCTGGTGTTTGTAGTTTACTGGAGGTCGTGCGCAGCGCTGACCCTCGGGGTGGGCTGTGACGCGGCAGGTACGTGGCACGGTGTACCGGTCGTCCGTTTTGGTGATGCGGGAACCCTGTACACATCGTTTGGGGCCGTGAGCGACACCACGGCCGGATCTCCCCACGGATGGAACCCAAATAGGCAATAAACCTGGACTAGAGACTTGTGTGGTTAGTCAGGTCGTGGCCGACACCCTTGCTGGGCCTCCGCTTGAATGTTGCCGAGTACATGTCGTGTAAACGGTGGTAAGTGGTGAGAGCCTGTGTGAAGAAGTACACCCCTGCAGGGTTCTATATGATCTATTCGAATAGCCGTGTCCGCGGAAATGGACTTCTGGGTTGCCTATAACAGTTCATAGACAAGTGAAAGTGGATACTCTAAAACGCGCAAGATAAGCATGAGTGCTATGGATGGCCTTCTCGTAGGGAGACGGGAGCGGATCCATAGTGGTGTATTGATTGGTGAATATGTGGACTCGTGCGCGCCACCTCAAAAGAGTTACTTGCAGTCGTAGTTCAGGATAGCCACCGAGTCAAAGCTGGCTTGCTGCAGTCAAACTCCACCACCCCTTTGTTGATACTGATGCATATGTAGCTAGTTCTGATGTAAGTCTTCCTAAGTACCTTTGTACTCACGTTTGCTTAATTTATGTTTTGCAGAGAGACTTCAGTCTCGCTAGTGTTTTCGCGTGGACTTCGACGTTTAGCTTGTTACCTCAGCTACGATCTTGTACCCTTGGGAGGGTCTTGTAGATAGTTAGGCTCCTCAGCCTTTTTCATTTGTAGTTGTCTGTACTCAGACATGTTTTGCTTCTGTTGCCTGTATGCTCTGTATGCTGGGTCATGTGACCACTGTTTGTAATAAATGTTATGATGGCTCTTTTGGGCCTTTATCTATATGAGTTGTTGAGTTATGTTGTGATGCCATGTTGTATATCACATACTTGCATGTTATGCGTACGTGTAATGTGTATTTCTATGTGTGGGATCCGACACCTAGTTGTTTACCCTTGGTAGCCTATCTTACAGGGAAATGTCTCCTAGTGCTTCCACTGAGCCTTGATAGCTTGCTACTTCTCCGGAGCACTTAGGCTGGCCGGCATGTGTCCTTCTTCGTTCCTGTGTCTGTCCCTTAGGGGAAATGCCACGTGTTGTTCCTTTAAGTCCTTGTAGCTTGCTACGACTTGGGTTCATACGTTGATGACCGACACGTTCGTTGCTGGGCCATGAATGCCTGTCTCTGTAATTTAGTGCCACTTTTGGTTTATAACTAGTCTTGTCGGCCCGGGTTCTCTGTCATATTGATGCTAGCGACACTATCATATATGTGGGCCAAAATGCGCAAACGGTCCCGGGCCAGGTAAGGTGGCACCCGTGGGGATACCGTGTGTGAGGCCGCAAAGTGATATGATGTGTTAAAGGCTAGACCTGTGTGACTTAGGATCGGGGTCCTGACATTGACGATAAACATCAGGTGGAATTCCATCGAGGGTGATTTCCTCAGGTTTCCCTTTGGTGTCAGACACACAGTTACTATGGTCACTGTGACTTTACACTGAACCTGGTTACTAAAGACGGGTCGACCCTGAGGGGTACCCGCGCGAGCTTAATTGCGAGTGATGTGTAGTCTGGTTGACCTGGAAGGTGCCCGCGAGATAAATATGAGGCGTGGCCGGGCACTCGTCCTTGCCGCAAGTTCTCGAGACGGGGCGATGGGGTCACATGTTCGTGAGTCTCCGCTCGTTACCGCGCGTTCCCAAGACACTAAACGGTTTGGATATTTGATCCAAGGGTATAATGCCTAGAATGGGACTATACCTCCTACGTGTCGAGGCACGACTTAAAGGTATAAGCCCATTCTGGAATGATCTCAAGTTTGGTATCTTTGCACAACTCAAGTAAAAATAGGGATGAAAATGCAAAAGGATAGTTGGCTTACACTCGCCACATCACACAATACATTACATAAGCAAATCATCATCCAAAACATCACAACCCGACTACGGGTCAAGATCCAAAAGAAAGATACCAAAAACATAAAGCCACAGGTCCGAATCGCCCCTAGTAGAAACCACTACTGATCGTCGAAACACGTCACAAGCATACGGCTACGCTCTTCATCAAACTCCCACTGAAGTTCTGATCCATCTCCTGCACTGTTCTCATCGGTACCTGCATCTGGTGTTGTAGTATCTGTGAGCCACGAGGACTCAGCAATCCCATAACCATGGGTATCAAGACTAGCAAAGCTTTATGGGTAGGAAGAGGTAAAGTGGTGAGGTTGCAGCAGCGGCTAAGGATAATATGGTGGCTAGCTTACGAGTACAAGAATAAGATGAGCATCTACACAAACGGTCGCAAACTAGTAGTGATCGCTAAAGATCCTGAACTACCTATGAGTCAAACATAACCCCACTGTGTTCTCTTCTCAAAGTGAAAAGAGACAGTCATGGTTACTCACACAGTTGTGTGTTTTACTTCGGATCCTCTGTCAAGTTTTCTACAACCGGACATTAACAAATTCCAATCTGCCACATAACCGCGAGCACGGCTTTCGAAAGATCATAACCCTGCAGGGGTGTCCCAACTTAGCCCATCATAAGCTCTCACGATCAGCTGAAGTGATAAATATAATATCATCACCCCTTATCTTAGGGAAAATCCAATCAGGCTCGGTATCCCGGTGCACAAGACATTTCGACAATGGTAAAACAAGTCCAGCAAGACCTCCCGGCGTGCCGACACCCTGATAGTAGCCGCGCATATCTCGTCTCAGGCCACAACCGGATGGGACATCCTACAGGAGCCAGATACCTCGAGTTTCCCCGAGGCGGTCCCGCAGTCTTCCCGTTTGGGACCAACACCATCAGCACTGGCCCCCCTGCTATGTAGAAAGAATCCCCGGGGACGCGACCCCCTATGCAATTTTAATTAATTAATTAAGTTGTTATTATGAGCAAATTAAAACCAATGTTGGGCCTTGCTGGAGGAGTTTTATTCAAAGACGAAGTGTCAAGGGGTCCCCATATACCCATCGTGTAAGGAACGCAAAATCAAGGAACATAATGCCGGTTTATCGGCGCCTGAGGAGGCATGAGTGGAACAAAACACCAAGCAAAAGGCCAAGCCTTCCACCTATTCCTAGTATATAGGTGTGTTAATAATAATAATAATAGATATTGTGATATTCCAACAACAAGTTCCCTCCTGGAACGATCTTCATCTTCATCGGCAACTAGCAACGCTATAAGAGGGGCTGAGCAAGCGGGTAACATAGCCAAACAATGGTTTTTGCTAGGAAGGTGTCAAAGGTTAGAGGTTTCATGGCAACAAGGAGAGGGCTGACAATAAGATGGGTAGCGCGACATGTAACGATAGCATCGAGACACTAAGCATGGCAATGATAGTAAAGGTATATGTGATGGCCTGGCTTATTAGGGATGATAGACTACTCATATCAATAAGGAATTCCTTCTTTTCCGGGAGCCCATTCGGATAGAACTCCAAAGTTAAGCGTGCTCAGCTTGGAGTAGTTTCAGGATGGGTGACCGACCGGGAAGTTGCTCCCGGGTGCGCATGAGTGAGGACAAAGTGCGCAGAAAAGACTAGTATTGATATGTGAGGCCAGTCTAGATCCCGCCAGGAGTAACGACCACCGGCGGGTGTGTCCGGGGCGTTACAGTATCCAAGGGTATGGTCATCTTGCCTGGGATTCCGCAACGAAGAAGAACGGATCCATGAAGTAGTCGAACATAACCTCACAACTCCGGAACGAACCCGAAGCTAACGAGGGAAGCAAACCGGAAAGAAACAAGCAACACGGTAAACACACCACACGAGACATGACAATATGCTCAATCAAGTATGATGCAATACAGTTCTATATAGGATGCACCACAAGTCTATACAGGAAGCAAAACATGGCAAGGTAGGAAGCACAAAAAAACAACACAAGTCTATATGATGCAATACATGGCAAGGTATGATGCAAGACTAGTCTATACAGGAAGCAATACATGGCAAGGTAGGAAGCACAGAAAAACAACACAAGCAACATGTCAATATGCTCAACCATGTAGGATGCAAGACAAGCCTATATATGATGCAATACATGGCAAGGCAGGAAGCACTCAAAAACAACACAAGTCAACAAGTTTAAATGAGGCCGGAAACTACAACAACAATTCCGGAAAATCCCCATATGCATGTTTAGCAATTTTAAGCAAACAACAATTCACACCTTTTAATGTTGTTAACATGATGCGGATGACATGATAAAGTTTTATGCAATTTTTGCAAAAGTGAACATGAAGAGATGTGAAGTATTTGTCGCCGTAGTGGAACGAAAGGGGCCACGGCGGCGAATCCGAAAATGATGCAACGGCAACATCTCGGTTCCGGTAACTCGTTGAGAGACCGGAGCAAAAGAAAAGGTGGTGTGAGCGAGTCGAACAAGATGAAAGGTGGGGTGATCCCGTCACCGGGTTCCCACGGGTTGGCGACGAGGCAACCGATGAGCATGACAAAAGACGAATCGGCACGGTGCACACAAGGGAAACATCTCATACAACCACAAGCATTCGTCCACGGGTCATCGTCTCGGGGTTATACCTTCGGAACGTTCATTTCGAGGAGGATCAAGATCATAGAGGAAGTAGTGGTACTCGTGGGTCGTGGTACACGTTCGTAGAGGGAAGTAGTCGTTCCGTTCGTAGTCGTGGTACTTGCCGCGTCGTAGTGGTACTTGTCGTCTTGGCGATTCCACGGCGGCGGTAGATGTACACGTTTTGTAGATGTTCATGTTTCCGTAGAGGTACTTGTCGCGACATCGGACGTAGTGGTACACGTTTATGTAGTGGAACTTGGGCGTAGTGGTACATGGCGTCGCTGTCAGACTTGACGAAATGCACACCGGCTGTAGAGATACACGACTTGTAGACATCCAGGGTCGTGGTAGGGGTACTTGACGGATTCCCGCTCGATGGTTGTTGGACTAGGCGTCAACAACAACAGGGGCGTGTTGCAGGGGGCTGGCGGCGCTTGCTGGAGGACGAAGACGAGGCCAAGGCAGCGGCTGGAGACGAGGCAGGGGAAGACGGCGCGACGGAGCAGCTCCAGCAGCTTCGGGCGATGGGGGCGGCGCGAGGCTGCGGCAAGGGGAGCAGGGCTCGGCATCCTCGATGAGTAGCACGACCGCGGCGGACTTGGCAGCAGCGACGAGGAGCTCGGAGCGCTGCGAAGCTCCTGGTGGTCGCGGCACTAGGCGTCGAGGCCACCGGAAGGAGGAGGCGCGCAGCACGTTGGCGGGACGGCGAAGACGCGCAGGACGGAGCGGAGGGCCGACGAGGTGGCCTCTGACTGGCGGCGCGAGGGGGATGGCGGCGCTGGACGGCGCCATGGCGCGGGGAGGGAGGCCACGGCGCGCGGCGGAGGAGAGATGAGGGGCGCGAGGGAGAGATATGGAGACGAGGGGATCGGGATGGGAGGCTGCGGCGCTGAGGAAGAGGGAGCGGGGTGGATCGATGGGAGGAGCGGTCGGGCTAGGGTTGCGAGGGGAGAGGGAGGCTGGGCCTTGAGGCCTTGCCAAATGGGCCGAGGGGGAAGGAGGTTGGGCCAGCTGCGGCTGGGAGGCCCAAGCTAGGCTCTCTGCCTCTCTCTCACTAAAATAAAATAAAAGAGAAGAAAAAGAGAGAGGAAAAAGAAAGGGCACTTAGGGAAAGAATTTGGGCCTGAGGGTAATTTCTCGGGACTCGCAAAAATGAGTCTGATCCCAGAAAATAAGAAGTGGCAAGATCAAAAGATATAAATTCAAACCCATTTGAATTCAATTCAAATGGTTTGAACTAGGACATGGTTTTCGAAGTGTCCAAAAATGTTTGAATTTTTGGAGGAACCTCGATAAAACGGATAAGAATTATAGACAAGGTTTTGATGGTGAAACTTGAAGCAAAAGAGGTCTGGAGAATAATTGCAAGTGTGTTACGGTGAATTCCAAACAATTGGAATAATTTATTATAGCTCCCTAAATATTAGGAGGATATGTTGTAAAGAGAAGTCATCCTTCCCTCGATTTAAATGGACCAAAGGTCCACACGACTTATTTGGTTGAGTTACAGAATTAAAGTCATGATGGCATGATGCAAAGATGCAATGCAAAATAAATAACACAAGCACAAATGAAACACACGGGAGAACCCGGAACATCTGGAATCTTCTGGGACTTCGGTCTTCGGGCGTCACAACTCTCCCACACTAACAGAGGATCTCGACCCGAGATCCTGGAGAAGGCACCGGATAAAACGGAAAAGGAAGAGGTAAAACAAAGTTGCTTCTTCGACAAATGAGTGAAACCACAAGCCTTGAGAGGTTAAACAAGTTGAATAAAGAATACAATGGAGATGAACGAAGATGAAAACACTCCGTTAGAAAAGAGGAACAAGGAGCATTATGAGAACCTTGAAGGTTGAAAGACATGAAACAAGAGCTTATTCAAACCAAAAGAATATGTAACTGCAACGGTATAGCCAAGGAATACGAATGACATAATTTGGGCAGCACTCCGACTGAAAATGGAAGGAATTAACATGAGCTTGAGAAGATTGGAATGATACTTGATGAAATCATCAACACATTGCCTCCGAAACAATTAAAAGAATGGCACAAGGAGAAAGATTTCAGATAGCACTCCGGTTGCCAAGAGAGGCAAAACTTGATAAGATTAGAGAATTAGAATGGAGGACACAACACTTCAGTTAAATAGATAAACAAGGGAAAAACATGATCTTGACAAAACGAGATTATGGAACAAAGAGGGCAATATCACAATGCCTTCGGAATGAAAGAATATATGCTAGATCGTTGGAAAGAAAAGAACGGAGAAGAAAAAGACAACTTCTCCGACAAATGAATATGAAAATCATCCTTACGAAGAAGGGTTGAACGGAATTGTTGAAAATAATCAACAACAAAAGAATAAGCTTGTTGTGGGCTTATGGAAAACATCTCAAAATTAAGGTGAAATTCTACCACTACAAAATGATTGATTTGAGATGAGCGAAGAGATGAAAACTTTCTTCCACCAAGATGATAAGGAGATAACTTGGATCATTGATAAGCACCACAATAGCAACAATCCTTAGGGGAAAGCTTTAGGTGAAATATAACCCAAGATAACTCCAACGAATAAATTGAAGGGTTGGAAAGATCTCCTGAACAAAGAAAATGATGGGTTTAAATATCTCATTCCTGACAACTTGTGAATCATGAAACATGAAGGGAAATTGTCAAAACTGGCATACCACCATCTCAAACAATAAAGGTAGAAAGAATTGCAATTGGAATGCATGATGAAGAATGCTTGAGCTCCAACAAGAATCTTGAAGAACACTTCGAGCATGAATTAAATCTTGATGAACCACCATGAGAACTCCGGTAATGAAAGCATGAGAAGTGAAAGATGAAAAGAATAAGATTCAAGACATGCGATGAATTAGATGGAGCTTTGAAATGATATAATTGAAATAACTTGGAGCTCCGGAAAACAAGATGAACAACTTAGAACCAAGGATATGATATGATGAACAAGCTCCAGACAAAAGAATTAAATCACCTTGAAGGAATAAGAATAAGAATTATGTCATGCATGTCCTTCACCAATTTAAATTGATGACAACCAAAGGATTTGGTATACTACTTATTCTCATTGGAAAGAATTAAGAGAGATATCGCACAAGCTTGGGAAAATCTTCAACGAACCACCGGTAGGATTATGAAAAGAACGAGTGAAATGACATGATAACATAGTAAAGAATGTTTAACGAACCACCGTACAAATTGAAATGGAGTGATGACAGAGAACAAGCCACCATAAGAATATTGAGACGAACGAAGAGGCATCAATTAAGAATAGTTGGAGGACGAAGTTGAAAACTGAGAAGGAAGAAATATTCTGAAATGATGGCCTTCGGAGGATCACAAAGGAAAGAATTTATGAAATGCTTCGGATGGTATAAAAGAATTCCACACAATCGGAACAATAAAGAGGATGGCATGAAGCTAGAACAACGAATCTTGAGAGAACGGGCCAAGATTTAAGAGAAACACTTCTCCGGTCTTCAAATGTTGAGAGTGAAGACGAGAAATTCCATGAAGAATTTCGAGTTACTCCGGACGAATGACAAGAGGAAGGTGGAGCTAAAGATGGAAATAATTGAAAACAAGCTTGGAGAAGGCATGTGACTGATGGAAATCATTCTTACGTCACACTTGAAAAGAATTCCGTAACAACTCCGGATAATTAGAAGAGTCAGGTAAGATCCTGGGAAAAGACCTGTGGATTAGGGCCCACTCAAAAGAAATCACCATTGGAAAAGATTGCTTAAGAGATATTGCACCGGTTGAATTAAATGGCTTGAGTAAGATAACAGTCCTCAAAATAGCTTGAACGGATTAAGAATGGAAACACGAATCTTCCGAGCTATCTCGAACACACTAGATAGGAATTAGAGAGTTGAATATGCAAGAGAGACTTCGGATAAGAAATTTCCACATTGGAAAACATGTGAAACAGAGGCATAGATATTATCAATACGAAAGCTTGGATTTAGTCCACCGGAGAAGAATATTAGAATTAGGAATGATGAACTTGAAACTCTTGAGCATCTTCACGATAAAGCACCGGATAAGAACATTAAAGGAAAAGAATGAAGAAATATCACATGAATAAAATGGATATTTCATTTGAGAATTGCTGGCTCCAAGAAGAAAAAGGGAGGGAGGGCGGGGAAACAAAGACAACTTGGGATGAATGAAACAAACAAATCGTCAAATTTCTCAACGGCGTCCGTATGGAATAACTTGAAGAGAAGGCACACCGGTTGAAAAGGATTTTACATGAAAATCTCGATGGTCAAGAAGAATTAGTACTCCCATAGAAATATGAGAACACCGATTAGGAAAGGTATGGAATCAACACTTGACATCGAAGCAACTCGAATACCAGAATCAAAACGAAACAAAGGATAGATATGTTGCAACATAATCTTCACAATATCATCCGAACAGAGAATTGAACGAATGAATTCCATAGGTACATCAGCTTGTAGAGAAGCCACTTGGGAGAACAAAAGGTAAATAAAAACAAGAAGGAGCAGATAGAACAAATACAAGATAGAAGCTTCGTTCCACATATTCATGATGAAAGCTCATGGAACGTGTTACAAAAGGGTTTTGCAATCCCCGGATCAGCATAGCCAAGGACCCTTTAAGATGCAACTCCCGATTGGAACAACGCCCATAAAACCACTTCACTAGATGTTGAACCCCGAACTCCATATCATGCATTCATTGGAAGAATGCCTATGAGCTACTAGATGAACCCACCTATTAATTTCCGAAAGTTTCCAGTTATGCAATCAGGTGTTGGGGATACAGGGGAAGCATCGCGCACTCAACTCTAATCCTACATCCAGCTGTATCCATCCTTCAACACATAACCAGTTATTTCCGGAAACCGTTTACCTCGGACCTTCGAAACGCATCTGCTATACAAGCTATGGCAATACTCCCGAACTACCTCCCCAGTACTGGGTGATGTCAGGGTTATCTTGCCACTAACCGCATAGGAAAGCTTTCGATGTCGGCCGTCTTAAGTATTCCAGAACTGTTGCGATATATTTGTGACGACAACACCTCGGAGCTCAACTCCCCGGGACACTGCCACAACCCCTAAATGACAAGAGGCATCGAGAACAATGTTCTCGTCACAAAGACATCGGAACAATCCAAACAATACTCGCGAGATTCCTAAAAAAAATTGGTGAATTTTGAGAGTAGAAGAGACAAGAGTAATCGTCAGGAGTCCTCACCAGAGTGAAAAGAGATGAGGAGCAAAAGAAATCCTACTCTCCGATATATATAGGACTCAAAACATTTTCATGTGTGTGCCTAGACTCAACCGTCAATGATTCAATCAATCAGTGGGGCTTCTAGGTCGGAGAAGGCTCTGATACCAACTTCTAATGCCCAGAATGGGACTATACCTCCTACGTGTCGAGGCACGACTTAAAGGTATAAGCCCATTCTAGAATGATCTCAAGTTTGGTATCTTTGCACGACTCATGTAAAAATAGGGATGAAAATGCAAAAGGATAGTTGGCTTACACTCGCCACGTCACACAATACATTACATAAGCAAATCATCATCCAAAACATCACAATCCGACTACGGGTGAAGATCCAAAAGAAAGATACCAAAAACATAAAGCCATAGGTCCGAATCGCCCCTAGTAGAAACCACTACTGATCGTCGAAACACGTCACAAGCATACGGCTACGCTCTTCATCAAACTCCCACTGAAGTTCTAATCCATCTCCTGCACTGTTCTCATCGGTACCTGCATGTGGTGTTATAGTATCTGTGAGCCACGAGGACTCAGCAATCCCATAACCATGGGTATCAAGACTAGCAAAGCTTTATGGGTTGGAAGAGGTAAAGTGGTGAGGTTGCAGCAGCGGCTAAGCATAATATGGTGGCTAGCTTACGAGTACAAGAATAAGATGAGCATCTACGCAAACGGTCGCAAACTAGTAGTGATCGCTAAAGATCCTGAACTACCTACGAGTCAAACATAACCCCACCATGTTCTCTTCTCAAAGTGAAAAGAGACAGTCACGCTTACTCACACAGTTGTGTGTTTTAATTCGGATCCCCTATCAAGTTTTCTACAACCGGACATTAACAAATTCCAATCTGCCACATAACCGCGGGCACGGCTTTCGAAAGATCATAACCTTGCAGGGGTGTCCCAACTTAGCCCATCACAAGCTCTCACGATCAGCTGAAGTGATAAATATAATATCATCACCCCTTATCTTAGGGAAAATCCGATCAGGCTCGGTATCCCGGTGCATAAGACATTTCGACAATGGTAAAACAAGTCCAGCAAGACCTCCCGGCGTGCCGACACCCTGATAGTAGCCACGCGTATCTCGTCTCAGGCCACAACCAGATGGGACATCCTACAGGAGCCAGATACCTCGAGTTTCCCCGAGGCGGTCCCGCAGTCTGCCCGTTTGGGACCAACACCATCAGCACTAGCCCCCCTGCTATGTAGAAAGAATCCCCGGGGACGCGACCCCCTATGCAATTTTAATTAATTAATTAAGTTGTTATTATGAGCAAATTAAAACCAATGTTGGGCCTTGCAGGAGGAGTTTTATTCAAAGACGAAGTGTCAAGGGGTCCCCATATACCCATCGTGTAAGAAACGCAAAATCAAGGAACATAATGCCGGTTTATCGGCGCCAAAGGTGGCATGAGTGGAACAAAACACCGAGCAAAAGGCCAAGCCTTCCACCCATGCCCAGTATATAGGTGTGTTAATAATAATAATAGATATTGTGATATTCCAACAACAAATTCCCTCCTGGAACGATCTTCATCTTCACCTGCAACTAGCAACGCTATAAGAGGGGCTGAGCAAGCGGGTAACATAGCCAAACAATGGTTTTTGCTAGGAAGGTGTCAAATGTTAGAGGTTTCATGGCAACAAGGAGAGGGCTGACAATAAGATGGGTAGCGCGACATGTAACGATAGCATCGAGACACTAAGCATGGCAATGATAGTAAAGGTATCCAAGGGTATGGCCATCTTGCCTGGGATTCCGCAAGGAAGAAGAACGGATCCATGAAGTAGTCGAACAGAACCTCACAACTCCGGAACGAACCCGAAGCTAATGAGGGAAGCAAACCGGAAAGAAACAAGCAACACGGTAAACACACCACACGAGACATGACAATATGCTCAATCAAGTATGATGCAATACAGTTTTATATAGGATGCACCACAAGTCTATATAGGAAGCAAAACATGGCAAGGTAGGAAGCACAGAAAAACAACACAAGTCTATATGATGCAATACATGGCAAGGTATGATGCAAGACTAGTCTATACAGGAAGCAATACATGGCAAGGTAGGAAGCACAGAAAAACAACACAAGCAACATGTCAATATGCTCAACCATGTAGGATGCAAGACAAGTCTATATATGATGCAATACATGGCAAGGCAGGAAGCACTCAAAAACAACACAAGTCAACAAGTTTAAATGAGGCCGGAAACTACAACAACAATTCCGGAAAATCCCCATATGCATGTTTAGCAATTTTAAGCAAACAACAATTCACACCTTTTAATGTTGTTAACATGATGCGGATGACATGATCAAGTTTTATGCAATTTTTGCAAAAGTGAACATGAAGAGATATGAAGTATTTGTCGCCGTAGTGGAACGAAAGGGGCCACGGCGGTGAATCCAAAAATGATGCAACGGCAACATCTCGGTTCCGGTAACACGTTGAGAGACCGGAGCAAAAGAAAAGGTGGCATGAGCGAGTAGAACAAGATGAAAGGTGGGGTGATCCCGTCACCGGGTTCCCACGGGTTGGCGACGAGGCAACCGAGGAGCATGACAAAAGACGAATCGGCACAGTGCACACAAGGGAAACATCTCATACAACCACAAGCATTCGTCCACGGGTCATCGTCTCGGGGTTATACCTTCGGAACGTTCGTTTCGAGGAGGATCAAGATCGTAGAGGAAGTAGTGGTACTCGTGGGTCGTGGTACACGTTCATAGAGGGAAGTAGTCGTTCCGTTCGTAGTCGTAGTACTTGCCGCGTCGTAGTGGTACTTGTCGTCTTGGCGATTCCACGGCGGCGGTAGATGTACACGTTTTGTAGATGTTCGTGTTTCCGTAGAGGTACTTGTCGCGGCATCGGACGTAGTGGTACACGTTTATGTAGTGGAACCTGGGCATAGTGGTACATGGCGTCGCTGTCAGACTTGACGAAATGCACACCGGCTGTAGAGGTACACGACTTGTAGACATCCAGGGTCGTGGTAGGGGTACTTGACGGATTCCCGCTCGATGGTTGTTGGACTGTGCGTCAACAGCAACAGGGCCGTGTTGCAGGGGTCTGGCGGCACTTGCTGGAGGACGAAGACGAGGCCAAGGCAGCGGCTGGAGACGAGGCAGGGGAAGACGGCGCGATGGAGCAGCTCCAGCAGCTTCGGGCGATGGGGGCGCCGCCAGGCTGCGGCAAGGGGAGCAGGGCTCGGCATCCTCGATGAGCAGCACGACCGCGGCGGACTTGGCGGCAGCGATGAGGAGCTCGGAGCGCTGCGGAGCTCCTGGTGGTCGCCGGCACTAGGTGTCGAGGCCACCGGAAGGAGGAGGCGCGCAGCACGTCGGCGGGACGGCGGAGACGCGCAGGACGGAGCGGAGGGCCGACGAGGTGGCCTCTGACTAGTGGCGCGAGGGGGATGGCGGCGTTGGACGGCGCCATGGCGCGAGGAGGGAGGCCACGGCGCGCGGCGGAGGAGAGGTGAGGGGCGCGAGGGAGAGAGATGGAGACGAGGGGATCGGGATGGGAGGCTGCGGCGCTGAGGAAGAGGGAGCGGGGTGGATCGATGGGAGGAGCGGTTGGGCTAGGGTTGCGAGGGGAGAGGGAGGCTGGGCCTTGAGGCCTTGCCAAATGGGCCGAGGGGGAAGGAGGTTGGGCCAGCTGCGGCTGGGAGGCCCAAGCTGGGCTCTCTGCCTCTCTCTCACTAAAATAAAATAAAAGAGAAGAAAAAGAGAGAGGAAAAAGAAAGGGCACTTAGGGAAAGAATTTGGGCCTGGGGGTAATTTCTCGGGACTCGCAAAAATGAGTCCGATCCCAGAAAATAAGAAGTGGCAAGATCAAAAGATATAAATTCAAACCCATTTGAATTTAATTCAAATGGTTTGAACTAGGACATGGTTTTCGAAGTGTCCAAAAATGTTCGAATTTTTGGAGGAACCTCGATAAAACGGATAAGAATTATATACAAGGTTTTGATGGTGAAACTTGAAGCAAAAGAGGTCTGGAGAATAATTGCAAGTGTGTTACAGTGAATTCCAAACAATTGGAATAATTTATTATAGCTCCCTAAATATTAGGAGGATATGTTATAAAGAGAAGTCATCCTTCCCTCGATTTAAATGGACCGAAGGTCCACACGACTTATTTGGTTGAGTTACAGAATTAAAGTCATGATGGCATGATGCAAAGATGCAATGCAAAATAAATAACACAAGCACAAATGAAACACACGGGAGAACCCGGAACATCTGGAATCTTTTGGGCGTCAGTCTTCGGGCGTCACAAAGGGGCCTCTGGCCCGATAGCGCTAACCATCACATGGGCATAGTATGGGCGTTCTGCGTCGTATGCATCAGCCGAAGCTTAACTGACGTCATTGCGACTGAGGGGCGCGCGCCGGGTTGGACTGGTTAGGCTCTTACCTTTTTAAAGGAGATTGCTAGGTCTGCTCACCGGCCGCGTACGCAACGTGCAGGAGTTCCCGGGGCAATTGGCCCATGACTCCTAGGAGCATAGGGTTTAGTCCGGCGTGCATGACCTCTCTATTAAGCCTAGGTCAGGTTGCGGCGTATTGTTTGGCCGAGGGCGGGCATGACCTGATGGTGTGTCCGGCCGGAGTTAAGCAACCGTGATGGGTAAGTTGGTGCACCCCTGCAGGGAAGAAAACATCTATCGATAGCCTGTCCTACGGTAACGGACACTTGGAGTTGTATCCCGATCGCTACAACTAGAACTAGATGCTGAGGCATTGTTTGGGTATGTTGCTTCGGGAGTCGAGAAAGGATCCCGGAGCGTTGGAACAATAACATAAAAATGACTTATGATATACTACTTTACTCCCCTTGTTGCTGCAAGACGGTGGTTTCCAGAAGATGCTAGTCTTCGATAGGACTAGCTTCTCCCCTCTTATTCTGGCATTTTGCAGCTTAGTCCACATATACTACCCTTTTCATTGATACCGACGCATATGTAGTGTAGATCATTGCTTGCGAGTACTTTGGATGAGTACTCACGGTTGCTTTGCTCCCTCTTTTCCCCCTTCTTCCTTCTTGCTGGTTGATGCAACCAGATGGTGGAGTCCAGGAGCCAGATGCCACACTTGACGACCGCTATTACCTCGACGGAGCCTACTACTACGTGGAGACAGCTGACGACCAGGAGTAGTTAGGAGGTCCCAGGCAGGAGGCCTTTCCTTTTCGATCATTGATGTTTGTGCTAGCCTTCTTAAGGCAATCTTGTTTAACTTATGTGTGTACTCAGATATTATTGCTTCCGCTGACTCTTGTGTATTCGAGCTTATGTATTCGAGCCCTCGAGGCCCCTGGCTTGTAATATAAAGCTTGTATTATTTTATTTGTGTCTAGAGTTGTGTTGTGATATCTTCCAGTGAGTCCCTGATATTGGTCGTACACAATTGCGTGCATGATTAGTGTACGGTCAAATCGGGGGTGTCACAAAAATCAACTATATATATATAGGGTGGGTCTATTCTCATAACACCCCTTAAGACCTTATTCTCCTAACAACAGGCTTATTCTCCTAACACCCCTCCTCGTCCACTACCGGCCTCCTAGCGCCAGAGGCCCGACGCCCGCATCCTCCCCCACCCCTCCCCGCCTCCTAGCGCGAGAGCATCCGGCGGCCGGCGGCCTCCCCCACCCCTCCCCGCCTCCTAGCGCGGGAGCGCCCCGGCGGCCGGCGGCCC
>LR738712.1:273554000-273582024 GCA_902687465.1 Secale cereale
CCCCCCCCCGTCGCTGGTCTCCCCATTTCCAACCAATGAACTGTAGGTTGAACCAAAAAAACTCACCCGTGCGGACGTAGTGAGCTGCACTGTCGCGGTCACCACCTCGTCGTCAATGCGGGAGCACTGCCGGACCTCACCCCACACATCCTCCCTCCATGGCGGCCCGATTCGGAGGAGGGGAAGCCTTTGGCGGCCACCACGCCGGTGCAGCACCTCGCCCTGGCCGAGATCGAGGCGCGGTGACCCACGACAGGGAGAGGATGGCCGCCGGGGAGGCATGGGGGTGTGTCCCTGGCGATTTGGATGAGCAACCACCGGAGTCGCGGGTCGGGTGGGGGGTTGCCAGCACGGATCCATGGCCAGGAGGTGCGTAGGGGGCGGTTTCCGACTTGGATCCATGGTCGGGCCGCAGATCCATCGTTGGCTGGCGCTTTGGTGGCGATGGGAGGTGGAGGGAAGCCCAGCCGAGGCGATGAGGGTGGTGGCCACTGGATCCAACTCGGGGTGTGAGCTCTAGAGGGGGAAAGGGTGGCCATGTGAGCTCCTAGGAGGTGGAGGGGATGGGTTTTGTTGCGCCTGGCACTGACCGCCGGCGGCGAGGGCCATGGTGCGCGGCGTGGGATGGATGGGATTTTGGGCGGTGGCACGGCAACCACACGGCAGAAGGTGGACGGCGGCGGTGCGGCAGAAGGTGGACAGGGTTGGGGCGAGGCGGCAACGGCGCGGCAGAAGGTGGACGGGGGTGGGGCGACGGTGGCGCGACAGAAGGTGGACGGGAGGTGGGGGATTTGGATCGGGGGAGAGGGAGTGGGGGCGTTGTGCGGTAGGTGGGGGTGTGGCTTTTGTTGCGGTTTGATTTGTCGGGCTGGGTGGTTCAGTTCACGGGCGTGGGGGCAGTGCCGAGGTGTTAGCAGAATAAGACATTTTTGTTAGCAGAATAAGGTCTTAAGAGAGAGAGAGTAACACTATTCTGATCCTGGGATCAAAATAGTTAGTTGGATCACAGCGCTCTATAGGGCCTGATGATGCGTTCCCGAACTCCATAAACACAAAAGAACAAAACCCGACCGGCCCATCACACTCCTCCGACCGGTTTCATCCCCACGCTACGAACTTCTAGCGCGCACGTTCTCAACACACACACACCCCGCCGCCATCCCACCCGCATGCTCGCCGGCCGCCGTAGCCGCCGCCTCCTCCCGCGCGCTCGCTGGCCGCTGGAGCCGCCACCTCCTCCCGTGCGCTCGTCGGACGCCTGAGCCGCCGCCTCCTCCCACGCGCCCGCCGGACGCCGGAGCCACTGCCTCGCACGCGCGTTTGCCGGCCACCGGGCGCTCCTATCCCACCGCCGGTTCATGCCGCCGCTGCCAGGTCCCCAGCCGCCTGATCCCGCTACCGCAGCCGGGGCCCCAACCGCCGATTCCTGCCGCTGGTGTCAGGTCCCCAGCCACCGGATCCCGCTGCCGCAACCGGGGCCCAACTGCCGGTTCCAGCCACCACTAATGGTGGAAGGGCCGCCGATGCAGGACACCTCCCGGCGCCGCGTATCTGGTGACGTGACCTTGAAAATTGCGGGCGTCGGAGGGTATGGGTACCTCTGGGAGCCGCTCACGTGGGTCGGGATGGTCACCAGTAAGTCTTCCCTCATCCTCTTGGCCTTCGTTTGTTCCTTCCTTTGTCATGTGAGAATTGGATCGAGATATCTCATTGCAACCTGAACTTTCTTTCAGTGCTTGTTGGGGAGACTGCCAATTTTGTGGCTTACATGTTTGCGCCAGCCGTCCTCATCGCGCCGCTCGGTGCACTCAGCATCATTGTCAGGTAAAATTGCTTGCCCTCGTTTCAGCTCGCGTGTATAACATTTTTCGGATCCAATTGTTCGGGTTTGTTTGACATGTGCATCTGTTGTGTGTTTCTTTGATGATTTCTGGGGACACTGCTGTTCTAGCGCATTTCATGTTGAATGAGAAGTTGCAGCGGGTGGGCGTTCTGGGTTGTGTTCTCTGCGTTGTTGGGTCGACGGTGCTCATCCTCCACGCCCTGAGGAGACGTCCCCGAACTTGGAGGAGCAGATTTGGCGACTGGCAACACAACCTAGTAAGCAGATGAGGGGCACCAGCAACGGACTAGCGGCGACCGGGCCTTCTCTCATCCAGATGCCCACGGACGTGTGTCCTCAGTGCCATGGGTTGGCCCCACTCAACCTTTGTCTCCAGGACAAAGACGATGTCCATGGTCCTACCCCGAATTAGCTACTTATCAGTCGACTGATTTTCTAGTTTGGGGTCAGTCGATTATTGAACGAAAGAAAGACCTCGCTGGAGATAAGGAAAGACCTCGCCGGAGATAGGGAAGGGACTCGCCGTCATTACCCCAGTATCTATCTTAGGGTTTCGGGTGGGGGCGGCGGTGGGGGCGGTGGTGGGGCGGGGGCGCACTTCGCCAGAGAAAAACTCCAATCGCGGGCGGGGCTAGAGGGATGGCCAGGGCGGCGGCTAGACCGGCGGTGGGGGCGGTTCTGGGGAGGGCGGGGCGGCGAGGCGGTCGCGGGAGCGCCGCCGGCCGCGGGTGGTGGTGGCCGGCGGTTCGGCCGGCGGCACGTTTGGCGGTTGAGAGCTGAGGAGGAAGAAGATCTTGCTGCCACACGATTTTCATCCAACGGTTCAGGAATCGACTGACGCAAACTGAAATATTCAGTCGACTGAACTCTAGCCTCTCCCGTGCTACCCAGTAGGAAGGACGACAAAAAAGTTGCGAAAATTGCTAGTGCAGTTGATTGCCTCCTTTGTGTTGTGATGTACTATGTTGTGTAGATTTTTTTGAAGTTCATGTTGTGAAACCAACTAAGTTTGAACACAAAAGTTTAGATCGTGGCTGCTTTCAATGTTCTCCTATAGAAGAAATCTTGCTTCCCTCTTGTTGTACTATGTCCACCTATGTGTTGTTTGTTAATGCTTTTTGTCCGAAGTTCAGTAGTATATGTGGGTGCAAAAAATTTGGTGTTGTGATACATTGGTTTAGTTTCATATGTCCTTCAAAAGAAAATGGAAAAAAGGCATTTTCTTCCCCAAAAAGCATCAACGCTGTGGAGTGCTTATCTTCGTGTGTGCTTCTATCGAGCCATGTGTTTCATGGAGAGAGAGACATAGACATTGAGGAAACCATTCATGTTTCCTTTCTTTCTGTGTACTTCAGAGACATTTTGTGAGAAAAAAAGGTTGACGACACATTCTTTTGAGAGATACAAAGTTGTTCGGGCTTCAATGCTTTTTCACACGAAAGTTCATGTTTCAGAAATTTCTAAGTTCGCGTGTACCACATACTGAAGAAATCCATCAATGAAAAAAAGGACCGCCTAGGCCATTTCACCAACAGCAAAAAATGCCTAAAAATGTCGCGAGACAAAAACAAAACAAAACTTCACAAGATATAACATAGTAAGTACGTAGAAAATGGAAAAAACCTTAAATTTGTTTTGTAAGTTTAACCATTTTTAAAAAATACCTTGAAGTTCATATTTAAATAATGGGGTCGTTCAATGTTTATTACAAACATGTGATTTTCCTCGATACTATAGAATAAACCAAGAAGTGCAAAAAAATAAAAAAAAAATGGAACTCTTCAAATTTACTAAAAAATGGAGAGGTTCAAATTTAAATAACATAGAAATTCAAAATGTTTATTCCAAACCAAGAAGGTCAAATTAAAAAAACCGAGCAGTTTAAAAAGTTTGTAAACATGGATTTGGCCCCTTTTTTTAAAGGTCTAGAAGTTCAAATGTAAAGAAGTGAGCGGTTTGATGTTTATTACGTAACTAGGACTTTTCCCTTTACTAATGAATAACACTAGGATGTCCTACTCAAAAAATGAAATTGTTTGATGTTTATAAAAATGTAAAATTTTCCTCCATATTAAAGATTAAAACCAAGAACTTCAATTTTTAAAAACGAAGTAGTTCAATGCATATTAAAACTCATTTTTTCTCATTACTAAATAATAAAACCAAGAAGTTCAATTTATAAAAGCAGAGCAGTTTGATATTTATTTGAAAACTCAATTTTTTCCGGTTACTAAAGATTAAGACCAATAAGTTCTATTCGAAATAATGAATAAGTTCGATGTTTCTAACAAAACTCAAATTTTCACATTTCTAAAAAACACACACAAAAATTAGAGCGGTTCGAAGTATATAAATAACACACATTGCAAGAAGTTCACGTGCACCTCCGTGCATGGTTCAGAATTTATATTGCAGGACGTCCGACCTCCAATTACATGTTTTAAAATGGCAAAAAATGACGCCAACCTTCAATTGCGTGTAATTCAACGTATACACAAAAATGCGACAGGAGTACATAGTGAAAACAACGAGAAGTTCAAGTACTGCAAGGAATGCATTTCATGTGAGAATAAAAGTATAAAAAATAGAAGCTTAAAAGGTTTGTCGAAAGAAGTCCAAGTGCTCTGTCCGGGGAAGTTCAAAAATTCTTGCGAGAGAGGTTCACCTTGTATTTTCCATGTTCAAAAACACAAAAAAGATTTTTTATTTTTTTTGCATTTTAAAATAATTCTCTCAATCCACAAAGAAGTTCATTTATTATTTGGGAGCAATTTGATTTCAAAAGGGAAAAAATAAAAAAAAATCAAATTATAAAAATGGAAAAAGTTCATGTACTACATGGTGTGTGTTTAATATGAGAAAAACAAAATTAAAAGACAAGGTCCAAATTTCTTGTTTTTATAAGTTCAAGTCCTCGGTCGGAGAAAGTTAAAAAAAATATTGTGAAAAAGGTTTGTACAAAAAGAGTATCATTTGTGCAACTCCCGCGAACGGGTGAGAAAATTACAAACAAAAATATGTAACGAAAGTTCAAGGTAAAAACACTGGGAAGTTCAACCACTACACGGAACGTGTTTCAGATAAGAATATAAAAATAGAAAACAAAAAACTTAAAATGTTTGTTGCAATAAGTTCACGTGCTCCTCCTAGCATAGTTCAAAACTCATGTGCGAGACGTCCGTCGTTCATTTACATGTTGAAAAAAGACGAAAAACAACGTTGTTTTACCATTTTAAAAATAACTCAAGCGGCAACAAATTTGTAACACCTGTCTACATGAAAAACTTGCTGCTATTCATAAGCTTTCCAACAGTATATTATGTGCTACATTTCAATGAACGATTTAAAATATTCATGTATACCGTTTAAAGCACGTTTTTATGTCTTAAAAATATTCTTTTGAACCATCACGAGTATGAAAAACTGATCAACATGGGAAAGTTGCGTGTTTTCAACAGCTTTTCATCGTTATATCATTTGCCCAATTCTGGTAAGTGGTTTGAGAGTCACGGGCAAAAAACATCACGTCAAAAACAGAGTGAAGTTCAAGTACTTCACGCGATGCATTTTCGAAGAATCTGTTTCGCAATGAACGCTGAAATTAAGATCCCGCCGTTTTCTAAATTACTTGAAAACGATAGAGAATCAGAGAAAACCGTCAACATGAAAAAGTTTCGCATTTTCCGTAGCTTTACAACGGTATATTATTTGCCCCATTCCGATAAAGTTTGTAGAAAATACAGTGAAAATACATGTTTAGCCATTTTCGAAATAGTCTTTAAACCGTAAAGAATTGGGACAAACAATACATACCAAAAAGTTTTGCATTTGTTCAAGCTTTCCAACGCCATATCATTTGCTGCATCCGGACGCATGGTTAAAAAATTAGCTCGAAAATACGAACTTGGTGGTACTTGTACCGTTTTCTAAATTACTCTTAAACCGTTCCGAATTAGAAAAAACCTTCAACATGAAAAAGTAACGCATTTTCATAAGCTTTCCAACGCCATATCATAAGCCTGAGTTGGATTAGCCGTTTAGAAATGGCATCGAAAATACTAACTCAGCTATTCGGTTTGCGAAGCAGCTTTCCACCGCCATATTATATGCCTCATTCCGATTAACGGTTTAGAAATGCGATCGAAAATACGGTTCACGTTTTTTGTGTGAAGAAAAAAACGGTTTTCAAAACTGCTCTTAAACCGATTACATTTTGACAAAAAATTAAGTTGGATCATGATACTGGTGTCCATAGCTTTTCAACGGTATATCGCAAGCCCCGTATGTATAGAGTGGCACTATTCTAATACTCGGATTAGGATAACTATTTGGATCACAGCCAGCACTATATAGGAGCCACGAGGTGTTCCCGAACTCCCGAAAACCCCACCAGACCGATTAAAAAAACACCACACCCCACCCGCGGCCCCGATCCCCACCCCGACCACCCTCGATCCCCTCCCTCGAGCGCCGCCACCCTCCCTGGCTCTCGCCGCCCCGCGTGCCTCCTCCCGCCGGCCGACCTACACAAAATGCCCCCCGACCTACTAGCGCGGGGTCGCTGTGCGCCGCCCACGCCACTGGGAACCTGCTGCCGCACTTCCGCCATGGACGCATGCTCCTCCGGATCACAATCGTCGCCGCCACCGGGGATCCTCGAGCACCATCAACCTGGCACACAGTCCATGGCCGCCTCCCCACACAATCCCCTTCTTGCTGCCGACGCGAATCCGGTCAACCCCTTCCTCTTCTCCTTCTCTTCCTCCGGTGATCTCTGCTGGATCCTGCCACCGTCAACACCAGGCATCGGACCCCAACCCTGCACTCCACCGTCGCGCCCTGCCGTCTTCCCGTTGCGGCTGCTCCACATCGCATCTGCCCACCGTCGTGACGTCCCCAACCCATCTGCTTTCCCAACCCCTGCTAGTTGACCTTCTCGCATAGGCCACCTCGACCTTCTCAAGGATGGCTGCTTACGAGGATCCGGCTCACAAGGTGCACGCAATCTCGTCCTAGCTGTTGTTGTGTGAAGATCCGTCGGCCTGAAGACGCAAGAGGTGGCCTTTTTAGCTAATGCTACTGCTATTCTGCCAATGCTATTTTTTCCTCCTAATGAAGTCGACGCCTTGATTTTGATGGATAAGCAAGAATACATGAAGATACAGAGCATGTGTAGAACATGGACTGCTCGCACGCGCCGCCACGGACTGCTCCGCTGCCATACCCGTCGTGATGTGTCCATGGGGCTCCCTGGCCCATCGACAGGGACAACTGCACACATACCTTGCTTCTCAACTCTGATGGCCACGCAGGCAGCCATCCCTCCAGGAGGCCGACACCATGTTGGCTGCTTTCTTCCACTCACGTGATTGCGAATGGATGGTGCATGTGCTTCTCTGTGTGTACGATCATCCATGATTACACATTGAGTATTCTTCGTCTGTGATTAGCTACTCTGGTTCATGCGTACATCATATATTTGATGCTAACATGTGCCTAATGCAGACCACTAAAAAAATACAGGTCATTTAGTTAAAAAATAGTGTTTATTCTACGATAGTTAACTAACCAAAATAAGAGATGCACAATTCACTCTAAAGACGACAATTCATTTTATAGATGAGCATCAGTTCACCAAAAAGAGAATATATTTTTGGCAACTATGTCAATCCACCTTTTCCATCAGTTGTAAAAATAATAGTATTTGTGCATGTTCCCAGTTGCTACGGCAGCGCTGGATTTAATCATTTTGGGAGAGAACAAGCAAAGAGGCAATCGAATTGTGATAGAGAACACGCTCCGTTATTGTGAAAAAAACTAGATGCTCCTTGGTCCATACATGGTCTCTTGCGTACATGTGTTCCTATGGGACAAAAAAAGAGAGAAGATCAACCTAGCAAACGTGTGTCATTCAATGTGTATACTAAAAGAGGGGGAAAACAACATGTGAGCAACAGTGTGTGGGGTGTTTCTCCGTTTGTCTTGTACTATTGTGCAAAAAAATCATTTTAAATTTCTATTTGTGAAGGTCAAAGATGTTGACAACAACAAAAAATGCCATCGTTGTGGCAAAATTATGCAAAAAATTGCTAGTGGTGTTCATAAGAACACAACATTTTTTCTATTTCCCTTTCATTTTTGTTTATATATATATAAGAACGCATATAACTTGAGCCGGTCGGGGACATGTCGTCTGGAAGTTCATGTATAAAAGTACTTTGTCTTAACTCTGAAAGTTCAAAATTAATAAAATGGAGAGGTAAAAGAAAATGACAAAACAAAAAAGTTCAAACAATTCCCATGGATTTCGATGGATTTTTCTAATTTATAAAAAAATACAAGTTCAATTTAAAATAGATGAGCGTTCGATGTTTATTACAAACCTAGAATTTTTTTCCCGTTACTAAAAGAAATAAAACCAAGAAGTTCAAATTTTAAAATTGGAGCAGTTTGATATTATATTTAAAAACCTAGATTTATTCGATTACTAAAGAATAAAACCAATAAGTTCAATTAAAAATGAGGAAGTTCAATTCGAAAAAGCATAGAAGTTTGATATTTATTTAAAATCTTAATTTTTTTTATTACTCAAGAATAAAACCAATAAGTTCAATTCAAAATAACAAAGAAGTTCGATGTTTCAAACAAAACTCCAATTTTCACATTTCTAAAAAAGCATAAAGAAGTTCAAATAGAAAAGTTAGAGCGGTTCAATGTCTATAAAAAATTCATACATTTACTATCACTAAAGCAAAATGGAGAGAAGTTCAAATGGATAATAGCCAGAAGTTCATGTACTGCATGGGTGTGTGTTTCGTATCAGAAAAAAAGAATAAAAAGGTGAAGTCCAAAATTTTGTTGCTAGAAGTTTCAAGTGCTCGGCCCGAGATAGTTCAAAAAACATTATGAGACAGGTTGAACAAAAATATGTGATAGAAGTTCAAGATGAAAACAGCACGAAGTTCAACTACTACACGGAATGCGTTTCAGATGGAATATAAGAATAGAAAACAAAAAGCTTAAAAGTTTTGTTGCAAGAAGTTCAAGTGCTCATCCCGGTGAAGTTCAAGATCTCTAGTGCAATACGTCTCACCTTCAATTACATGTAAAAACAGGCAAAAAACGATGTCGTTTTTGCCATTTTTAAAACTGCTGTCAAATGACAAAAATTTGTAACGTGTGTCTACATGAAAAAGATGCTCCTATTCATAAGCTTTCTGACGGCATATTATATGCTATATTCTCATGAATGGTTTAAAAGTTTTATGTATACCGTTAAAAACACATTTTTGCTCATTCAAAAAATTATTTTGAACCGTCGCGAGTATGAAAAACTGATCAACACGAAAAAGTTGTGTGTTTTCAACAGTTTTCCATCGGTATATCATTTGCTCAATTCCGGTAAAACAACACGTCAAAAACAGAGTGAAGTTCAAAATAGAAATGCCACAAAAGTTCAACTACTACAGTAAATGAATTTCACATGAAAACTTTTAAAACCGTCGCGAGTTTGAAAAAATGATCAACACGGGAAACTTGTGTGTTTACACCAGTTTTCCATCGGTATATCACTTGCTCAATTCCGGTGAGTGGATGGAGAGCTACGAGCAAAAAAAAGCACAGGGAAAACAGAGTGAAGTTCAAGTACACATGCCGAGAAGTTCATGTTCTTCACGCGGTGCATTTTCGATGAATCTGTTTCGCGATAAAGGCAGAACGAATGATCTTGTTGTTTTCGACATTACTTCAAAACGGCTAGGAATCAGAGAAAACCATCAACATGAAAAAGTTTCGTATTTTTCGTAGCTTTTCAACGGTACATTAGTTGTCCCATTCCGATAAAGTTTTGAAAATTACGACGAAAATATATTTTTAGCAGTTTTCGAAATTGACGTAAAACCGTAAAGAATTGAGAGGAACAATACATAACAAAAAGTTTTGCATTTGTTCAAGCTTTCCAACGCAATATCATTTGCTACATTCGGATGCACGGTTAAAAAATGAGCTTGAACTACGAACTCGGTAGGACTTCACGTTGGTCTATTCTGCTAATATTAGCCGTTCTATTCTGCTAATATTAGCGGAATAACTATTCCGATAACACTTCTGCACTGCACGCTCAAAGCATGTGCACGTTATTGTTTCAACCAAGTGTGCTGCAGTACTCACGCGAGTGAACTTCGTGTCGAAAAAAACTGCACGCGTTGTTTTTTCGGCACTGTTTTCGCTCTAGTTTTTTAACCGCTTATAGGAACGACGCGTGTAATATATCGTTGAGAAGCTATGGATAAGGCGCAACTTCGCCATGTTGAACACTTTTCGAGATTCATCATAGTTTAAGAGCAGTTTCAAAAATTGTGCGGCTCACAACGAATGACAGCGAGCATTTTTTCGAGTTTTCTTCTAAACCGCTCGCCGGATAAAGCAAATGATATACCGTTGGAAAGATATCGTTGAGGCGCATCTTTTTCATATCTATTATTTCTCTAATTCATTACTGTTTAAGAGCAGTTTTAAATTTACTAAATAACGGAATTCTGTTTTTTCGTTTTTTTTTGCAATTTTCGTACTCTTTTGGCTCCAGTTTTTTAACCATTTGTTGAAACATGGCGTGTAATACGCCGTTCAAAAGCTACGCACGAGGCGCAATTTTCATATGTTGAAATATTTTTTAGAATCCTTACAGTTTTTAGTTAATTTTGAAAATCATGCGGGTGACGACGAGAGGCAGCGGAGGTTTTTCACAAAAATAATTCAAACCGCTCGTCAGAATGATTCAAATGATACACAATCGAAAAGATATCGATGAGGCGCAACTTTTTCATGTAGAACACTCTCTCTAATTCCTTACGGTTTAAGAGCAGTTTCGATTTTACCGAAATGCGGACACTCTATTTTTCGCGACAGCAAAAATCGACGCGTGCACTGCATCAAACAAAAGAATGTACTGATTCGGACTAAAAACCGCACTGCATCGAACGGGCAAGGGGACCGCATGGTTTCTTTCATCATTTTTCTAACATTTTTTTGAAACATTAAATACCTTGTGGAATGAGTGAAGTGCACATCAAAGGTAAAGTGAACCACAACACAAATCAAAGTGGGCTTCGTTGTTTTTTTATCGTTTTCAAACTAACTTTTTAATAAATACATCCGAACTAAAATACTGAGGCTAGTATACTGCATTTTTTCTTTCAAAAACACCTTTCGAAGTTTGCATGGTTGAGGTTAGTGAGCTGCAATATAATTTCGTTTTTCTTCTCATGTTTTTATGAATGCGTCCTGGCTGCTGAGACAAGTCAACTGTACTGCACCAACGTTTTTCTACAGAGTGAACGACAAAGCACTTCCTCCGCGCACGCACTGGACTGCAAGCGCACCACCACAAAACCACATGAATGCAATGCCCGAACTGCAACAAAATCATGCATACACACATGTACAGACCCATCACACCACAAAATGAGCACCCTTAAGAGCCAAACTTGGTCAGCGGTTCACTACAAAGAATATGTGCATACAGTAACCACTTTTTGTAATGTAGTCTTTTTCTCTGTTTTTTGGAACTGGACGCATATGCTCCTAAACTGGACATGAGGCTGGAAGGCTTGCAGTGCCGCCGCCACACCGCATGCCTCGTGGAGCCGGACTGCAACTCCGCGTGTCGTTGCCTCGTCATCGGGGAGAGGTTGAGGGAGGTCCTGCTCACGGCTCTGCACATGTAAGCTACATAACTACTTCTGCCCACGCAAACAATTTTGTGCGCCGGCGGACTGCACCGACGATCGAGACGACCTGCATCGGGGAGCGACCTATACGACATCAGTGAAGAACAACAAGAGAGGAGCAGAGGTGAAAGAGATACAAGGCTATCATGCACGCCGGCATCAATGAGCTACAGGAGGCGTCACTACAGGTTGCAATGTACTGCACCAAGAGAGAGAAAAAATGACGAACACAAGATTTGGAGTCTACTGACGAATCCTAATGACGCCCGCCTCACAGCACAAAAGTGTACTGCACGGGTAGTCGGCAATGGTCGTGTGCGCCTGCTGTGTGGACTGCTCCAGCGGAGCGACAAAACTCCCGGAGAGGAAGATCCAGCCGACCTGCATTAGGTAGCAGCCTGGACTGCTTGCCGACATGGAGAAATAGGAAGAGGAGCAGAGGAGGAAGGTAAAGGAGGAGGCCAAGGCGACCCTTCGATCGAGGCAACATGGAGTCGGGGAGCCTGGAGCTGCAATTCCATCATTAGCAAACGACACGGACTCACGTGCCGAACTGCACGGGCCGAATTAGTGAGAGGGAAGGGAGCCTGGACTCCCTTTTGCCATGGGTGCGTGAGGAGAACTGCATTGGCGTCGTTGCCGTGAGGGGCAGATCCCCATTGTGTGGCCAAGCAGCGGAAGCTGCTGATACGTCCCAAACGTATCTATAATTTATGCTTGCTCCATGCATGTTTTGGGTGATATTGCTATGCTTTTGATACACTTTCATATACTTTTGATCAAATTTGGACTAACCTATTAACTCAGTGCACCCCAGTGCCAGTTTCTGTTTTCTGCTGTTTTTGTATTTCAGGTTTTCCCATTACTTAAATTGCCAGAAAAATTTCGGGAAAAATATATAAAAAATCAGCGCTCCAGAAGCTTCCATGTGCCAGAAGTGGGGCCAGAGGGGGGCTAGAGGGGCCCCAGGCGCCCTGATGGTGTGGCCCCACCCCTGGTCGTGCCGGGGGGCCGCCTAGGGGGCTCCCACCTCCTCTGGTGCCCTACTTGGCCTCCTATTTATTCTCTCGTCGCGGAAACCCTGAGGGCAGAACCCTTTTCTCCAGAAGCAATTCCGATCTCCGCCGCCATCGCCACCAAGTTTTGGGGGACCAGAATTCCTGTGCCGGCATCCTGCCGGGACGGGGAAGTGCCCCCGGATTCATCTCAATCGACGTTGCTTCCTCCCTCCATGATGCGGGAGTAGTTCCTCCTCGGGGCTGAGGTTTCTACCAGTAGCTATGTGGTCAATTCTCTCTCCCATGATGTGATCTTCGTTGTGATCATAGGCTATGTTAATCTAGGGTGATCCCATGATATTTCCCCTTCCTCTATGCATTGAATTGATGTACTCACTTGTCTTTATCTAGTATAATCCCCAAGACCAAGGTGACAGCGGTCTATTGGACATGGATTAGAAGAATATTTTCATGAGTGATTTCCTCTTTTGTGTGTTGATTGAAGATTGAGAGTCTCTTGGTGCTTGTCTTTGACTATCCTGGAGATATGTTGTGGTGATTGTGGTACTCTCTTTGGATGGCCGCGGTGACATTGGGAAATCCATAGATTGAGAACTACGAACTTTTGAGGTGTGCTTTTGTAGCCCTACATAATTCTCGTCCTCTCTTGACCACAAAGGAATGACCTCCGAGTGCGTCTCCATTGCATGTTTTATGGGAAATATCATGTGATTAGACTATGTTAATGTTGTTGGGAGTTGCCACTAGTGAAAGTATGAAGCCTAGGCCTTGTTTCCACCATTGCAATACCATTTGTGCTCACGTTTACCACTTGTTTGCTTGCTGCACCTTTTATTACAGATTTATATTACTTTGCTTTGCCACTCCTATCATCCATATTTTACCATCTCTTCGCCGAACTAGTGCACCTATACAACTCCTAGTTGTATTAGGTGTGTTGGGGACACAAGAGACTTCTTGTATCTTAGTTGCAGGGTTGCTTGAGAGAGACCATCTTCAACCTCTACTTCCCTGAGTTCGATAAACCTTAGGTCATCCACTTGAGGGAAATTGCTGCTGTCCTACAAACCTCTGCGCTTGGAGGCCCAACATAGTCTACAAGAATAGAAGCGTGTGTAGACATCAAGCTATTTCTGGCGCCGTTGCCGGGGAAGTAAGTGTTTGAAGGTATATCTTTAGATCTTGCAATTAAATCTTTTCGTTTCTTGTTTTTAGTTTCACTAGTTATGTTCATGGAAAACCGCACTCTTAGTTCGCTTCTTGGGGAAGGCCGCTTTACCACACCCGTGGTAGAGAAGTTTCCTCCACCTACTGAATGTATCCCGTTCCAAATACCACTTGGGATAATTGAAATAATTAGGAATGATTGTTATGATGGGACAGTCAATCCTAGTATTCATTTGTTGAAACTTACAGAACTTTGTGAGTTGTTTAAGATTTCAGGTTTGACAAGAGATGGAGTCATGAGGAAATTATTTGTCTTGTCACTGAAAGGAAAAGCATTGGAATGGTATAGGCTACTAGATGACTCTCACCTGCTGGATTGGGAAGAGATCCAGTCTCTCTTTTACTCCAAGTTTTATCCTCTTCATGAAGTCCATGAGAATAGGAATTTTGTTTATAAATTCTATCCTCATGACGGAGAGAGCATAGCTCAAGCTTGGGGGAGACTGAAAACGTTAATGCTAAAATGTCCTAACCATGGGCTCCCCAAAGATATGATTATTACTAATTTCTATGCGAGGCTCTCTCGACAGGATAAAGATTTGCTCGATGCTTCCTCTATGGGTTCTTTCACAAACGAAAAGATTGATGCTAAATGGGAACTCCTTGAAAGAATTCAACGCAACACTGAAGATTGGGAGATCGATAAAGGTAAAGAGTCAGGTATAATTTATGAGTATGATTGCATTAAGTCCTTTGTTGAAACTACAAGTTTTAATAAGTTTAGTGCTAAGTTTGGGCTTGATTCTCAACTCCTTGTTGATTTCCTCAAATCTTTTGCTTCAAATCTTAATATGCCTAAGGAGGATTGGATCAAGCATCATGAACCTTTTAAAGAGATTTGCAAAGAAAATGAAATTGTTCATGATGATTGCAACATGCATGATCCAATTCCTAAAAATGAAGTTTTATATAAGCATGTTAATTTTTGTGGAGTGGATAGACCTTGTGAAAGGCCTATGATTGAAGAAGAGAAGTATTGTAAGCAACATAAGCATGAAAGAACAATCACTTGGGTCAAAGATTTAAATGAAATTGCTAGAGAATTGTGTGACCTTTATCCTTTTACTTGTGAACTTTGCTGTATAGAGGGTCACTTTAATTTTCAATGCATGCACTTTCAAAACATAACTGTTAACCAGTTGTGTGATAACATGATCACCCCTGATCTTTATGATGATCTTATGTTATTTTTGATGTGTGAAGAGTTATCAGAAAAGACTTCTTGGCTAGATGTTAATGCCATAGGAATAAAAAACACTTTGCAAAATTGTCATCTCTATTGTGTTGTTAATTGCCATAAAAATGATTACGTAAGTAAGATTAGAAAGGAGGGAACTTTACCAAAGTATAAAAATGTCTCTTATATTTCTGCTAATAAAAAGGAGAGTTTCTCCCAAGTTTCCCCTATTGTTTCTAATGATAAACCAGGATATGTGGAGAAGCTTCATCTCCAACCACTCCCTCCTAAGGTGAAGAAGAAGAAAAAGAAGAGGAGGAGGAAGAGGAGCAAGAAGGAAGAAGAATGGGTATCAACCTGGCCTGAGCATATTCCTCCCATCAACTTTTATCCTAATGGTTGTAAGTTTAAAGAAGAAGGTGAAGTTTATTGCCTTAATTATCATCTTGATGATACGTCCGTAGGTACTATTGAAGATGATTTTGATTATGATATGCATGTTACTTATTGTGATTGGGAAAATGATGATAATGCTACTTATGATCTTGAAAATCTTTTTGGTACCAACTCTGAAAGTGATGATATGGAAAGCTCTAAGCTTGGGGATGATAGGATTGCAAATCCTTTACCCACTAGTGATGTGATAATTGATAATTCTTTTGCTAGTAAGAATAAAGACAACATGTTTACAAATATAGTTGTTAGCAATGATAATGCTCTTCTCTACTATGATGATGTTATAACTCCAATCTATAGTGATTATAAAGGTACCTATGACATAAGGAGAAATTATCCTTATGAAACTTGTCAATCATGGAGGGAATTACTCCCTTGTTGAACACCATCTTCCTAATACACAATTAATCTATAGTGTTCAATTTGTTTATGATAGTCCTACTCCCACTATTACCAATGAGAAAGATTATGCTTATGTGGAGAGTAAGAGTACCTTTTTGCATGTGGATCATGGTAACAATGCTTTATGTGATGCTTATATTGTTGAGTTTATTCGTGATCCCACTGAAAATTATTATGAGAAGGGAACATATGCTTATAGATATTTCAATAATATCACGTTCCCTCTCTTTATGTTGAAAGTTTTGAAGCTGCACTTGTTTTGTCTTCCTATGTTTATTGCTTTGTGCTTCAATGAATTATTCTATTGCAATATTCCTATGCATAGGAAGCATGTTAGGCTTAAATGTGTTTGGTATTTCCTTCTTGATGCTCTCTTTTGTTCTTCAACTCTTATTCCTACGAGAGCATCATTAAAGTCTTAAGCCTATCTTTATGGCTATAAAGAAAGAGCTCTAGGGAGACAACCCTTGTTATCTTTGCTTTCAGTTTGTTCTTTCAGTTTTTAGTGGTCTTGATGTTTGTTACTACTGTAGCAACATCATTGTATCTTTATTTTTCAGCTTTGTGCCAATTTTAGCCTCTGATTGCAAGAAAGTTCAAAAGTTGTGACATGCTGTCCAGAAACCAGATTATGTCCTTGGAAAGAAAAATTCGAATAAAATCACCAGATCATCTTTTTGATCTGAATTTTTTGACAGCATGTTCTATACAATTGGCTTTCGAGCGTCCGTTCTGAGTTTTTTGATTTGAGTTGCAGAAGTACCCCCAAAAAATTATTTACTACCTGCTGGTCAGTTTTTCACAGATTCTGCCCTGTTTTGCCTTTTCTTCGTTTTGCACACCTTAAGCTTGCTATTTCTTTGCAAAAAAAATTTGGCGATCTTGAGAAACAGTAGACCTTCAATAATAACTTTGTTTCCAGTAGAGAAAAATTATTTTATTGTGGGTACTAACCTCTCTAATCAGATTATGATGAGTTATGTATGAAGGGAGTTTTCAAGTGTGCGAGGGAAGATGATAAAAGAAGATTCAGGAGTGTCAAACGCTCAAGCTTGGGGATGCCCCCATGCACCCCCAAGAAATATCCAAGGAGACTCAAGCATCTAAGCTTGGGGATGCCCCCGTGCATCCCCTTCTCCATCAACAATTATCAGTTCGTCCTTCGTTCCACTATATTTTTATCACTTCATGCGTTATGTGTTATGCTTGGAGCGTCTTGCTCTTTTCTTTTTAGTTTATTTAGTTTTACTTGTTGTTCTTAACAAGTTGGATCCTAGCCTTCATTGTTTGGGAGAGAAACACGCTCCACTCCACTGTAGAACACAACATAGGCTTGCATGTGTATCTTCTTGTGTGTGTTCTTTATCTTTTCATAGCTGCTGTCATGCTTAGCTCTTAGTTTTCATGCTTATCTTTTTAAGAGCTTTTGTTTAGGTTGTTGCTTCTGGAACTCTCTTGAGTTATCATGCTTATCTTGTTAAGAGAGTTGGCTTCTGTGGCACTGGTTGATATGTCTATGATAAAAATGCTATGTGCATAATGGTGCTTAGTAGTTCATGTTTTCTTATGGTTAGTCTCAAATAGCTGGGGGTTCTTAATGTGTTATTGAAGTACCAACATGATTTGTTTGCCTATGATGTGGTATGGTCTAGTGATATCTTCCTCCAAGAGTTTATTTTGATTGACTTGGCATATGCTCACGCATATTTAAGTCTGTAAAGAAAGTCTATCAAGCCTTGATGATCTTTAATTTCTGAGTAGTGATATAACTTCCATGCCCGATTCAATGTTGCTTTGTCGCTCTGCATGATTATGGCCGTCATTGCTCTCTTAGTTGGTCGCTCCCAGTCTTTTGCTAGCCTTCACCTGTACTAAGCGGTCTGACTGCTTGTGCATCCAAAATCCTTGAAACCAGTTATGCCATATGAGTCCACCATACCTTCCTATATATGGTATTTACTTGCCATTCCTAACGAAGACTTTCTTGTACCATCTAAAAATTATTCAAAAGCATTTCTCTTTTGTGCCTCTGTTTTAGCTCATGAGGAAGTAGTAGGTAATTCATGATCTTCTTATGTTGGACAAATTTTACCCCGGGATTGCATGTCTAATCTGCAAACCCCTAATACGAGGAGGGACTAGCATGAGTGCGTCCAGCTCACAAAAGATAATAGCAACAAACAAACCCTCCTTCACGCTTTGTTCATGAGAAATCAGGAAACTCTGGCAGTGATAAACAAAGGAGATTAAGGTGATGTGATCATCCCCGCGTGGGAGCCGTTCCTCAAAACTTGTCCAGCATAAGAAGTAATTAGGTTATCTAGTAGCATTCGTTGACGAATTATGCACCTCCCAAAAGCTTTTTATCTCTGTTTTTAAAACCACGAGCTCTGGTACTTGTTTAGTCTTTGCTTCCAGCCACGGGTTTTCAACCTTGCCATCAAAATCCATGGTTCGAGAGCCTCCACCTTCTTTCTTCAAAGCACCAACTATTGAGAGCATGATTGTCATTCTGAGTGTAATGTGCATTGTCCCAAAGTACCATTGTCTTCTGCATGATTGTGATATCGCTTATTCTGAAACCATTGTATCTAGTCGTCACTTAAACTTCGGAGGTGCTCCTGCATTTATGTTTTGCTTCACTAAAGGGGGCAAGCGAGGTATCACTTTGAAATGTTTGCACACCATGCTCACTACAAATCTATTGGGTGTTTCAGTATCATATTGTAAACTTTCAGTTCTTTGTGATATTCTCATGAGGCAACTTAATTACTAAAGATTCATTATCTCAATAAGCATTTGTCATGTGATTGTGAAAGACTCTTTGGTAGCATGTCACCGCAGAAATTGTGCTTGTTATCATTTACCTACTCGAGGACGAGCAGGAATTAAGCGTGGGGATGTAGATACGTCCCAAACATATCTATAATTTCTGCTTGCTCCATGCATGTTTTGGGTGATATTGCTATGCTTTTGATACACTTTCATACACTTTTGATCATATTTGGACTAACCTATTAACTCAGTGCACCCCAGTGCCAGTTTCTGTTTTCTGTTGTTTTTGTATTTCAGGTTTTCCCATTACTTAAATTGCCAGAAAAATTCCGGGAAAAATATATAAAAAATCAGCGCTCCGGAAGCTTCCATGTGCCAGAAGTGGGGCCAGAGGGGGGCCAGAGGGGCCCCAGGCGCCCTGATGGCGCGGCCCCACCCCTGGCCCCGCCGGGAGGCCGCCTGGGGGGCTCCCACCTCCTCTGGTGCCCTACTTGGCCTCCTATTTATTCTCCCCTCGCGGAAACCCTGAGGGCAGAACCCTTTTCTCCAGAAGCAATTCCGATCTCCGCCGCCATCGCCACCAAGTTTTGGGGGACCAGAATTCCTGTGCCGGCATCCTGCCGGGACGGGGAAGTGCCCCCGGATTCATCTCCATCGACGTTGCTTCCTCCCTCCATGATGCGGGAGTAGTTCCTCCTCGGGGCTGAGGTTTCTACCAGTAGCTATGTGGTCAATTCTCTCTCCCATGATGTGATCTTCGTTGTGATCATAGGCTATGTTAATCTAGCGTGATCCCATGATATTTCCCCTTCCTCTATGTATTGAATTGATGTACTCACTTGTCTTTATCTAGTATAATCCCCGAGACCAAGGTGACAGCGGTCTATTGGACATGGATTAGAAGAATATTTTCATGAGTGATTTCCTCTTTTGTGTGTTGATTGAAGATTGAGAGTCTCTTGGTGCTTGTCTTTGACTATCCTGGAGATATGTTGTGGTGATTGTGGTACTCTCTTTGGATGGCCGCGGTGACATTGGGAAATCCATAGATTGAGAACTACGAACTTTGAGGTGTGCTTTTGTAGCCCTACATAATTCTCGTCCTCTCTTGACCACAAAGGAATGACCTCCGAATGCGTCTCCATTGCATGTTTTATGGGAAATATCATGTGATTAGACTATGTTAATGTTGTTGGGAGTTGCCACTAGTGAAAGTATGAAGCCTAGGTCTTGTTTCCACCATTGCAATACCATTTGTGCTCACGTTTACCACTTGTTTGCTTGCTGCACTTTTTATTGCAGATTTATATTACTTTGCTTTGCCACTCCTATCATCCATATTTTACCATCTCTTCGCCGAACTAGTGCACCTATACAACTCCTAGTTGTATTAGGTGTGTTGGGGACACAAGAGACTTCTTGTATCTTAGTTGCAGGGTTGCTTGAGAGAGACCATCTTCAACCTCTACTTCCCTGAGTTCGATAAACCTTAGGTCATCCACTTGAGGGAAATTGCTGTTGTCCTACAAACCTCTGCGCTTGGAGGCCCAACATAGTCTACAAGAATAGATGCGTGTGTAGACATCAGTTGCAGCTCTAGAGACGAAGTGGCGACGCGCGGAAGAACGGATCCAGTCGCCATGGAAGCGGATCTTGTCTGGGAAGGGAGGCAGAGGAGCGGCAGTTGCGCCTAGTGCGGCAGTGAATGTAAGGTACGCACGGGGCGGTGCAAGGACGGAGGCACGAGTGTTGAGGAGGCCCCTCCCCGTGTGTTGCACGGCCAGGTGCGCAGCGACGCCATGGTGGAATACGCTGGATGCGGGCGCGGCGGCACCGGTAGTCAAGGAAGCTGGATGCGGGTGGGACGGCACCGGTGGTGGATGAAGCCGGATGAGGGTGGGGCGGCGCCGTCGAGGGAAGAAGCTGCGTGGGTGGGACGGCGCCGCCGGGGGAAGAAGCTGGTGGGGTGGATGCGGCGTAGGTTGCGCTGTCTAGAACCGGAAGGAGGTGACGGGTCTTGGTGGGGCGCCGGGGGATTGGCGGGGCGTGTTGGGTCCGGACGGGGCGACGGGATGCGCAACCTTCAGGGCTCGCCGGGGTGGGGTAGGGCGCGGCGGCACCGACCATGATAGAGGCGAGAGGTTGGGCGTGGGGAGGTGAATAAGGTGGGTAGGAGTTGGGGGAGTTCGGGGTGGGGGTGCAGTTTTCTTTTTTTTTAGTTCATGCATTGGGTTAGGTTGTTAGCAGAATAAGAAAGTGTTAGCAGAATAATACTCTTAAGGGGTGTTATCATAACAGACCCACCATATATATATATATATATATATATATATATATATATATATATATATATATATATATATATATATATATATATATATATATAGACACACACATAAACACTATTCTGCTCATGGGATGAGAATAATATTCCGATCACAACGTGATCTGCCCGCTAGTAGTATGTTGAACTTCCCTCTTAACTAGGTTGAACTTCCGCCAACATTGCCCAAACTGGGCTTGTGATATACCGTTGTAAAGCTATGGACACCAGTATCATGACCCAACTTAAATTTTTGGCAAAATGTAAGCGGTTTAAGAGCAGTTTTAAAAACCATTTTTTCTTAACACAAAAAACATGAATAGTATTTTCGATCGCATTTCTAAAACATTTGTCAGAATGAGGCAAATAATATGGCGTTGGAAAGCTGCTGCAAAACCGCTGCTTCCACATGTTGAAAGTTTTCTCTAATTCCCTATGGTTAAAGAGTAATTTGGAAAAACGTAAAATTTCGCAAATCGAAGAGTTGAGTTAGTATTTTCGATGCCATTTCTAAACGGCTAATCCAATTGAGGCAAATTATATGGCGTTGGAAATATTATAAAAATGCGCTACTTTTTCATGTTGAAAGTTTTTTCTAATTTTCAATGGTTTAAGAGTAATTTACAAAACAGTACAAGTTCCACCGAGTTCGTATTTTCGAGCTCATTTTTTAACCGTACGTCCGAATGCATCAAATGATATGGCGTTGGAAATCTTGAACACATGCCAAACTTTTTGGTATGTATTTTTTCTCCTAATTTCTTACGATTTTAAGTCAATTTTGAAAATGAATAAAAACGTATTTTCGTTGTACTTTCTACAAACTTTATCGGAATGAGGCAAATAATATACCGTTGAAAAGCTACAGAAAATGCAAAAAAATTCATGTTGATGGTTTTCGCTGATTCTGAGCCGTTTTCAAGTAATTTAGAAAACAACGAGATCATTCGTTCTGCCTTTATCACGAAACAGATTCATCGAAAATGCATAGCGTGAAGTACTTGAACTTATGTGGCAGTTCTGCTTGGACTTCACTCTGTATTATTCCCGTGCTTTTTTGCTTGTAGCTCTCCATCCACTCACCGAAAATGAGAAAGTCATATACCAATGGAAAGCTGCTGTAAACACACAAGTTTCCCGTGTTGATCATTTTTTCATACTCGCGACGGTTTTAAAAGTATTTTTCATGTGAAATTCATTCAGTGTAATAGTTGAACTTCTTGTTGTTTTCACGTTGAACTTCTGTGACGTATTTTCGTTTATAATTTTCGCATACATTCGTTAGTGTTACACAAATGATATTTTTTTTACAAACCTCTCTCACAATATTTTTTTTAACCTTTTTCGACCGAGGACTTGAACTTATAACAAAAAACATTGGACCTTGCCTTTTAATTAATTTTTCTCATATTAAACACACACCATGTAGTACATGAACTTTTTTTCATTTTAATAATTTCAATTTTTAATTTTCTTTTTGAAATCAAATTGCTCCCAAATAATAATTAAACTTCTTCGTGGATTGTGAGAATAACTTTAAAACGCAGGAAAAAATGTTTTTGAACATGGAAATACGAGGTGAACCTTTCCCACAAGAATTTTTGAACGTCCCCGGACAGAGCAATTGAACTTCTTTCGACAAACCTTTTAAGCTTCTATTTTTCTGTACTTTTATTCTCACCTGAAATGCATTCCTTGCAGTACTTGAACTTTGCGTTGTTTTCACTATGAACTTCTATCATATTATTGTGTATACGTCGAATTACACGCAATTGAAGGTCGGTTAGATTTTCAATTATTTATAAATGTGAAAATTGAAGTTTTGTTACAAACATCAAACTTCTTCATTATTTCGAATTGAACTTATTAGTTTTATTCTTTAGTAACCCGAAAACCCGAGTTCTCAAAGAAATATCAAACTGCTCGGTTACGTGAAAATATTTGAGTATTTTAATAGGTATTGAACCGCTCCACCTTTTTTATTTGAACTTCATTGTGAATTTTTAGAAATGTAAAAATTGGAGGTTTTTTAACAACAACGAACTTCTTCGTTGTTTGAAATTGAACTTATTGGTTTTATTTTTATTAAACTATTTTTGGTTCATCGGCTAATCTTACTCAAAAAAATAGTATGTTGTTTTATTCCCTTTTTGAAAGATGAACTTCTCGCATGAATTTTACTTTTTTTTTGATGAAAATGTCATGTTATATTTGTGTTCCATTTTTTCTCCATCAAAATTCTCGAGGTTTTCATATGTGAATTACTTGGGCATTTTTTACTAGAATGAAAAACATAGGTTTTTAGCTCGCTGAAAAAAAATGTTTTCCAAACTATGGCACGCTATGAACTAGAACTTCTAAAAGTAAGCGCATATGTTTGCATACGTTGTAATAACAAGAGAGAACTGTTCTTTTCTTCTCAGATAAGTGTTCTAGTAAATTTAACACGAACAAAAAAAATCAGGTCTCATACGCACAAAACCAAAACAGGTGAGGTCCACAGAAACAAAAACCATATTTCTTGCACATTGAGCTTCATCTAGCAGGCATTGTACTCGCATGAGTAATAGAGGTGCACTTCATACATTGAATTGTTTTCAAAGGTTAAATCATAAACACAAACATGGGATAAAGAACCATAGAGGGAGAGCTACATGCAAGCGCTACTGCTCATTCAGGAGAGATGACCACACCAATGGCACGGGCAAGGACCAGTTGTCCCCTGCAGTTTTACCTGTGTTCGGACGCATGCGATGAAAAACATAAACCGGAAGTGAGATCACATCCCCATGTGGAAATGCACCCCAAAACAGCACAAAGATCACACACATCAATCTAAACTCCGTCCTTCTTTCCACACATCATGTGATATTCTCCCTTCCTGATGGTGACCTTCTTCATTCCTATATTCACGCGGGTAGCGAGCACCAGCAGAAAATAGGTCTCTGCAGACACAATTTTTTGATCAAAATAGTGAGAAAAAAACAGCAAACAAATAAACACTTGAGCATTAAACAAGAGGAGCATCTGGAAATTTCTTCTTCTTTTCTAAATGGTTTTTGTACTGAGAATTGAAAGTGCCAAATGAAGTTGACATGTACTCCTTTCTGAGCCGTACTAACTTTTGATTTTCACAGAAAAATGACGTCGGCTCGGCGCCCGGGATCCTCTAACGTCTTCTTTGTCTTTGCCGACGTTTCTAGGAAGAAGAGGTTGTTCTGCTCCGCGTACTCCAGCTCCTCCTGTTCGCATTCAGATAAAAGCATAGGCGATGCAGATGCAGGTACATGGGGGTGAGGATGTGGTAGTAGGGTGAGATGCATAGCAACAGTGGGATTTGGGGGGCACTGCGGTTGTGAACCTCCAGGGGTCATGTAGTTGAACAGCCGGAGTGTGGCGGGGACGAGCGCCGTTCGTGCTGCGGGGGTGGAGCACCACCGAGAGTAATACAGACAATAATACAGAGTACACTAACAGAGAAATACGTAGTACATCACACTAGTGCACAGTACATGCATCTAAAAAAATAGAGAGTACATGCCCCAAGCACCAGCGCACGCACACTCCAGCCAGCATATGCACGGCTTGTACATGTCAGTATAGCTAGCACTTGGTTCAACTAAAGAACATCAAATACCTGATGCTTCTCCGTGCTTGTTTCAAAGAAACAAGAGAGGTCAGATTGGACCTTGCGTCCTTGCATCGGACCCAGCTGGACATGGAGCTCGGATGGACGTGCAATCCGACGGGGTTTGGCGACACTGCCTCAAATCTGTGCGCGGCATCAGAGGCGACCCGCAGTCCTCTATGAGGCTAACCCTCACTGTCTCCGGCTCTCCGCTCCATAGTTGAACTTCAGCTGTGCACACTTCAGCTGCGCACACGCATACTTGGATAGGATTAAATATGAAGTAGAAGAGATGAGCAGGAGGTTGGAGCGGTCAGAGTTGGCTGACGGTTTGCGCACACATGCGGCAGGTGGAGTGGTAAACACATTCGGACCCCTAAAAATCAACACATTGGACTTCAACCATACTAACTACTGCAGAAAATGGTGGTTTTGCATAGTCTACAAGGCAAGTCAACCTTTTGTGAAGAAGAACAATAATAGAAAGAGCACGCCGCCAGCCAGGCTTCACAGAGGAATATCAGGCTGGCGAGGAGGAGGTTGGAGAAGAAGTTCGAGTAGAGGAGGGGAAGCCGTCCATGGTGAGTGGGAGGTGCGCAGATGAGGGACAGCGTGCTGGCCAGACGCGGGGCGATGTATCACGGGTTCAGGGGCGTGCGGCCTTGCCGACGACGGGGGCCTGGGGGCGTGGGCCCTTTGCGGCAACGCACGGTACTGCTCACGTCGACGACTGGCGCCCGTTCGTTGGGAGGTTGGTTGGCAGCGGCTGCTCGGGGTTGTTGATGAAGATGGCGAGTGGGCAGGATGGAGGGGCGGCGGCTAGCGTGATGGATGGCGGCGGCGACAGACGGGGTTGATGGTGGCGGCGCTGGATCGGGTGTATCCAGCGGGACGCGCATCGGCATGGTGGTTGGCGGAGATGTGGTAGGAAGCCGGCGTAGGGGACACGAGAGGAGGCCTGTGGTGGCAGAGGGTCAGTGGGAGGAGGCCGGCAGCGGCGGTGGGGCCAGAGGAGAAGGCGGACGGCGGTCGAGATCCGGAGACGAAAGGATAATGGTGCAGTTTGAAGACGAAGAAGGCAGTTCCTGTGGGGTATAGGGCGGTCGGGAAAGTGGTAATGGGCCGGTCCATTGCTCTTCATTTTTTTGGATCGAGATCTCAGGAACGTCTCATCGGACCCTATGCACTGCTAGATGTGGGGCAGTCGGGGCTATTTGCAGAAACTCAGAAGGCACGTTTCTGGGAGCATCAGCACTATTGGTAAGACATGTTATCGATCCACAGATTCTTGAAGCTATAGCAATAAGAGAAGGTTTAGCGCTAGCTGAAGATCTCTACCAGAGGCAGGTTCATGTTGCGTCGGACTGCAAGAATGTGGTGAAGGATCTGAAGAAGGATAATGCATCATCACATGGAGCGATTGTGCATGAAATTATAAACCACTCTTTAGCATTTGATTTTTGCAAGTTTAGCCATGAGTTTAGGAGCTCAAACTTTGAAGCTCACAACCTAGCGAAGCACGCTTTGTCGCTCGGGTTGGGCCGCCATGTGTGGTTGGGCCAGCCAGGGGATCTTACTTTCGTCCCTGTAAACATTGTGACGATTTAGTAAAAAGCTCCGCGAGGTTGTCTCAAAAAAAACATAGGGGCACTGTAATCAGAATAGTTATTCTAATACCAGTGCTATATACTCTATATATATATACAAGGAGGGAAAGCCCCTCCTTGATGCGACGATCTAAGGGTAGAAAAAGTCTCCCCTCCCCCCACCCGACACCATTCAAATTTGACCTCCCCACAAAGGAATAGGGGTGCCTCCCGTGCATGGGTCATAGTGGCCCAATTCTCCTTCCATCACTTGACCTTTAATGGCCCATTGATAGTAAACTAAATTAAATATAAAAGCCTCCTGGCAATTACTATAGCCTTTTATTATTAATTTAACATCACCGGAAACACTTTCCACATATATATTATCTATCCGTAATAGCTGGTATTGCCCTATAAACTCGGAAACCCTTTCGGTGACCTCGAAACGCTTTCGGTTCCTCATGAAACTATTTTGACTATTAATGAAACAATTCCACAGATAAATCCTTGATACTCTCATCCTACTAACACTCTGTAGATCGTGATTACCTTAACCTTGTCACCTCGTAGGTTCGGTAAAACATAGACATGAACGAAACCCCTTCATTCAATGATCGATAGTGGAACCGTGGACATCCATATAGATACCTATGAATACACAAATGACATTAGAGTGAACCTTTGGTTATCATGTGATGTTCCCTTTGCTTCACGATACTTTGTAAAACCTGAGATGCATTGGTATCCTCCTGAGTCATACACTTGCTCACTATACTGTTGTCCTCTTTACCAGTTTTGTTCTTCTTTCTCATTGAATGTTCTAGCAACCCTGTGACATAATCACTTGTATGGCCAAACGATGATCCCGTCACACTAAGAGGCCCCTAAGAATATCTTCCCATCGTCAGAGGAGCAAATCCCACTCTTCAGCTATCTAGTCCATTGTCAAGCTTTTCGATGAACCTGTAAGTTGTTGTTATGATCACAGATGACATATGAGCAACCCCAATATCCACCATACGATAAAAAGTGAAAATAATACTCTCATGGTCTAATAACTAAAAACACATGTTGACACTCCGTATTATAACAATTGATATAAGACAATATTATGTCATAGTATAACAAAAAAGTTTGGGTCGATTCAGTATGACCGTTCTGTTGGGAAACGTAGCATGCAATTCAAAAAAAATCCTACGCTCACGCAAGATTTATCTAGGAGATGCATAGCAACGAGAAGGGGGAGAGTGTGTCTACGTACCCTTATAGACCGATAGAGGAAGCGTTTTTACAACGTGGTTGATGTAGTCGAACTTCTTCTAGCTCCGACCGGTCAAGCACCGAACGTACGGCACCTCCGAGTTCTGCACACGTTCAGCTCAATGACGCCCCTCGTCCTCTTGATCCAGCAAGATATCGAGGATGTAAATGAGTTCCGTCAGCACAACGGCGTGGTGATGGTGATAGTGATGCGATCCGTGCAGTGCTTCGCCGAAGTACTACGAAGATATGACCGTGGGAGTAAACTGTGGAGGGGGGCGCCACACACGGCTATCAGATATTGTTGTGTGTTCTAGGCGCCCCCTCCCCACGTATATATAAATGGGAGGGAGAGGGGAGCAGCCATGGGGTGCCCCAAGTAGGAGGTATCCTACTTGGGGTCCTATCCCAATTCGCCCCCCCCCCCCTTTCCTTATTTCACTAGAGAGGAAAAGGGAAGAGGGAAGGGAGGAAGGAAAGGGGGCCCGAACCCCCTCTTCCTTCTCCAATTCGGCCTCCTGCCTGAGGGGGGCCGTCATCCCATGTGGGCTGGTGTGCTCCCCTCCTATGGCCCATATGGACCATATCTTTCCCCCG
>LR738712.1:273582072-273747941 GCA_902687465.1 Secale cereale
CTCCCCCGGTACTCCGATAACTACCTGATACATTTTGGAACACTTCCGGTGTCCGAATACTATCATCATATATATCAATCTTTACCTCTCAACCATTTCGAGACTCCTCGTCATGTCCGTGATCTTATCTGGGACTCCGAACAACATTCGGTCACCAAATCATATAACTCATATAATGCTACATCATCATCGAACGTTAAGCGTGCGGACCCTACAGGTTTAAGAGCTATGTGGACATGAACGAGACACTTCTCCGGTCAATAACCAATAGCGGAACCTGGATGCTCATATTGGCTCCTACATATTCTATGAAGATCTTTATCGGTCGAATCGTTATGACAACATACGTTTGTTCCCTTTGTCCATCGGTATGTTACTTGTCCGAGATTCGATCGTCGCTATCTTCATACCTAGTTCAATCTCCTTACCGGCAAGTCTCTTTACTTGTTCTGTATTACATCATCCCGAGACTAACTCATTAATCATTTGCTTGCAAGGCTTATGATGTGTATTACCGAGAGGGCCCAGAGATACCTCTTCGATACATAGAGTGGCAAATCCTAATCTCGATGTATGCCAACTTAACAAACACCTTCGGTGATACATGTAGAGCATCTTTATAATCACCTAGTTACGTTGTGATGTTTTATAGCACATAAGGCATTCCTCTGGTATCCGGGAGTTGCATAATCTCATAGTCGGAGGAATATGTATTTGACATGAAGAAAGCAATAGCAATAAACTTAACGATCACTATCCTAAGCTAACGAATGGGTCTTGTCCATCACATCATCCAACTAATGATGTGATCCTATTATCAAATGACAAATCATGTCCATGGTTAGGGAACCTTAACCATCTTCGATCAACAAGCTAGTCAAGTAGAGACTCACTAGGGACATAGTGTTTGTCTATGTATTCACACATATATCAGGGTTTCCGTTCTAGCATGAATGATAAACATTTATCATGAATAAGGAAATATAAAATAACAACTTTATTATTGCCTCTAGGGCATATTTCCTTCAATCTCCCACTTGCACTAGAGTCAATAATCTAGATTATAATGTAATGATTCTAACACCCATGGAGTCTTGGTGTTGATCATGTTTTGCTCGTGGAAGGGTCTTATTCAACGGGTCTGCTACATTCAGATTCGTATGTATTTTGCAAATCTCTATGTCTCCCTCCTTGACTTGATCACGGATGGAGTGAAGCATCTCTTGATGTGTTTGATTCTTTTATGAAATCTGGATTCCTTCGCTAAGGCAATTGCTCCAGTGTTGTCACAAAAGATTGTCACTGGACCCGATGCACTAGGTATTACACCCAGATCGGATATGAACTCCTTCATCCAAGCTCCTTCATGAGTTGCTTCCAAAGCAGCTATGTATCGTGCTTCACACGTAGATCCCGCCACGATGCTCTACTTGGAACTGCACCAACTAACAACTCCACCATTCAATATAAATACGTATCTAGTTTGTGACTTAGAGTCATTCAGATTTGCATCGAAGCTAGCATCAACATAACCCTTTATGATGAGCTCTTCATCACCTCCATAAATGAGAAACATATCCTTGGTCCTTTTCAGGTACTTGAGGATATTCTTAACTGATGTCTAGTGATCCACTCCTGGATTACTTTGGTACCTCCCTACCAGACTTATGGCAAGGCACACATCAGGTCTGGTACACAACATAGCATACATGATAGATCATATGGCTGAGGCATAGGGAATGACTTTCATTTTCTCTCTATCTTCTATAGTGGTCGGGCTGGAGTCTGACTCAATTTCACACCTTGTAACACAGGCAAGAACCCTTTCTTTGACTGATCCATTTTGAACTTCTTCAAAAATTTATCAAGGTATGTGTTTTATGAAAGTCCTATCAAGCGTCTTGATCTATCTCTATAGATCTTCATGCCCAATATGTAAGCAGCTTCACCGAGGTCTTTCATTGAAATTTTCTTATTCAAGTATCCTTTTATGCTATCCAGAAATTCTACATCATTTCTGGTCAATAATATGTCATTCACATATAATATCAGAAATGCTATAGAGCTCCCACTCACTTTCATGTAAATGCATGCTTCTCCGAAAGTCTGTACAAAACTATATGCTTTGATCACTTCATCAAAGCATATATTCCAACTCCGAGATGCTTGCACCAGTCCATAGATGGATCGCTGGAGCTTGCACACTTTGTTAGCACCTTTAGGATCGACAAAACCTTCTGGTTGCATCATATACAACTCTTCTTTAAGATATCCATTAAGGAATGCAGTGTTGACGTCCATTTGCCACATTTCATAATCATAAAATGCGGCAATTGCTAACATGATTCGAATAGACTTAAGCATTGCTACGGGTGAGAAAGTCTCATCGTAGTCAACTCCTCGACCTTGTAGAAAACTTTTCACGACAAGTCGAGCTTTGTAGACAATAACATTACCATCAACGTCAGTCTTCTTCTTGAAGATCCATTTATTCTCTATGGCTCTCCGATCATCGGGCAAGTCCACCAAAGTCCACACTTTGTTCTCATACATGGATCCTATCTCAGATTTCATGGCCTCAAGCCATTTATCGGAATCTAGGCTCATCATAGCTTCTTCATAGTTAGTAGGTTCGTCATGGTCTAGTAACAGGACTTCCAGAACATGATTACTATACCACTCTGGTGTGGATCGTACTCTGGTTGACCTATGCGGTTCGGTAGTAACTTGATCTGAAGTTTCATCATCATCATCATCATTAGCTTCTTCTCTAGTTGGTGTAGGCATCACGGGAACGGTTTTCTGTGATGAGCTACTTTCCAATTCGAGAGAAGGTACAATTACCTCATCAAGTTCTACTTTCATCCCACTCACTTCTTTCGAGAGAAATTCCTTCTCTAGAAATGTTCCATTCTTGGCAACAAAAATCTTGCCTTCTGATATGTGGTAGAAGGTGTACCCAATTGTTTCCTTAGGGTATCCTATGAAGACGAACTTCTCCGATTTGGGTTCGAGCTTATTAGCTGAAGCCTTTTGACATAAGTGTCACAACCCCAAACTTTAAGAAACAACAGCTTAGGTTTCTTGCCAAACCACAGTTCATACGGTGTCGTCTCAATGGATTTAGCTGGCGCCCTATTTAATGTAAATGTAACTATGTCTAATGCATAACCCCAAAACGATCGTGGTAAATCGGTAAGAGACATCATAGATCACACCATATCTAATAAAGTACGGTTACGACGTTCGAACACACCATTATGTTGTGGTGTTCCAGGTGGCGTGAGTTGTGAAACTATTCCACATTGTTTTAAATGAAGGCCAAACTCGTAACTCAAATATTCGCCTCCGCGATCACATCATAGAAACTATATTTTCTTCTTACGATGATTCTCTACTTCACTCTGAAATTCTTTGAACTTTTCAAATGTTTCAGACTTATGTTTCATTAAGTAGATATACCCATATCAGCTCAAATAATCTTTGAAGGTTAGAAAATAACGATACCCGCCGCGAGCCTCAACACTCATAGGACCAAATATATAATAATATAATAGAATATAAACTCTTAATTATGAAAATGGAATTGTAATAATATAATAGTATTCCCTCCATGGCATATTTACAACACCATCCTCTTCGGCTAAGCCCCGACTCCATAGGGCGATCTCGTCGACGCAACGACTCTGGCGAACATATGTATAATTTTGATTGTTTCATGCTATTATATTATCAATCTTGGATAATTTTTATATCATTTTGGTGGACTAACCTATTAACCTAGTGACAGTTGTTGTTTTCTCCTTGTTTTTGGTTTTCTAGAAAATCTAAACCAAACAAAGTCCAAATGCTACAAAAAAATATGGTTTTTTACACTAGAAGCTTCACGAGGAGACCAGATGAAAATGAGGAGACGGCAAGGCAACAATCTTGATGCCTTGTGGGCACCGCATGGCTCTGTCTAACCTAATTCCACTTCTATAAATTCTCAAATATTGGGAAAGCCCTAGAGATGCAGACGAAACAATTTTTCCGTCGCCGCAAGCTTCTATTCTTCTACGATCCCATCGGGAGGCCTATTCTGGTACTCTGCCAGAGGGGGAATCTATCATAGTGGGCTTCTACATAAACCTTGGTGCCCTTCCGATGATGTGTGAGTAGTTCACTATAGACCTATGGTTCCATAGCTAGTAGCTAGATGGCTTCTTCCTCTCTTTGATCTTCAATACAATGTTCTACATGATCTCCATGGAGTTCTATCCAATGTAATCTTCTTTTGTGGTGTGTTTGTTCGGATCCGATGAATTGTGGGTTTATGGTCAGATTATTCATTGAAAGTAATTGAGTTTTTACTAAACTTTATTATGCATGATAGTTATAGCTTTCTATTTCTCCCTGGTCTATCCGTTTGGTTTGGCCACCTAGATTGATTGAAATTCGGTGGGAGAGGTGCTTTGTGATGGGCTTAATCTTGTGGTGTCCTCACGCGGTGATAGAAGGGGTAGCGAGGCATGTATTTGTATTTTTGCCACTAAGGGTCAAACGATGGGGTTTAATCATATTGCTTGGTTTTATTTTGTTTACATCATGTCATCTTGCTTAAAGCGTTACTCTGTTTGTCATGAACATAATACCATAGATGCATGTTGGATAGTGGTCGATTGGTGTAGTAATAGTAGTAGATGCAGGAAGGAGTTGGTCTACCTGTCATGGACGTGATGCCTATATACATGATCATTGCAATGAATAGTGTCATAACCATGTGCTTTTCTACCCAATTGCCTAACAGTAATTTGTTTACCCATCGTATCTATGTCTCGAGAGAGAGGCCTCTGGTGAAAATTTTGGCCCCCAGGTCTACTTTTATCATATTACTAAAACTAAAAATACCTTTCTACACTTTATTTACTTTCCAATTTATCTATCTATCACTACCAGATTTAATTCTTACAAGTAACGAGTTCAAGGGGATTGAGAACCCTCTTGCCTGCATTGGGTGCAAGTATTTGCTCTTGTGTGTGCAGGTGTTGTTTGTCTAAGATTTGATTAGTTCTCCTATTGGTTCGATAACCTTGGTTCTCACTGAGGGAAATACTTATCTACTACTATATTGCTTCACCCTTCCACTTCGGGGGAAATCCCAAAGCATCTCACAAGTAGCACCATGCCCGTGGGATGGAACTCTAGGCACGTGGTGGCGCTCTCTACACGTGAGGAGCTAGACTTGAGACGCCACGTTGTTTGCTAAAACGTTGGCATAATTACCCTCACCTTCCTCTCACCGCTCTCTCTCTCCCCTCTCCCTGTCTCACATTGGCGGCGGCGATCGGTAGAGCAAAGAACTGCAAGGCTCGCACCAACGGCTTAACCACCTCACCACGAGGAGTTCGACGACAATGGTGATAAGCCCTTTGTTTCCCCTCCTCGATCTTGATTTCCACATTCGGTTCGTGTATTCGATTCGATTTTCACATTTGATTTGCGTGGTTGGTGTTCAATTGAATGTGGGGGTCAAAAGGGAATTTACCATCACATCTAGATTTAGGTAGTACCAATGAATTTTAGGGTTTGAACGGGGATTGAGTACAAAGGGGGTTGGGGGTAAATCAAGCTTACTCTATAGCTAGCCACGGTGACCTTGGAGGAACTTGGAGCGGCCGGAGGCCCTTGGCCTTGTAGTCGGTCACCTCCGGCTCGACCGCATCATCCACCACCCCTCATTCCCGTTGTCGTCCAGAACAATGGGCACAGTAAGATTGACAGCCTTCGATGCCCTGACCACGAGCTCCATCGCTTCATCGTCATCCTCCAGCTTCAGAATGATGATATTTGGTCTTGAGCCCTGACAAGCCTGTACCTGGCCCATCTAGCTCTCTAACAAGCATAGTCGGACTAGGCTTGATCCATCGCCCAATGTAGTATGTCCACTGTCATGGCGCCTTTGATTGGGTCACGTATCATTGTCTTCAACTCCTCTGTCACGCCCAAGATGCGATTCTACCCCGATCATGTGATAAACTCGCGATTGGGGCACAACCGCATTTCGGGCGCTTAGCAAGATGAATATCATTACATCGTACCATTACATACATAGATGGGGATGTTGGAAATATGCCCTAGAGGCAATAATAAAACGGTTATTATTATATTTCCTTGTTCATGATAATTGTCTGTTATTCATGCTTGAATTGTATTATCCGGAAACAGTGATACATGTGTGAATACACAGACCACAACGTGTCCCTGGTAAACCTCTAGTTACTAGCTCGTTGATCAACAGATGGTTACGGTTTCCTGATCATAGACATTGGATGTCATTGATAACGAGATCACATCACTAGGAGAATGATGTGATGGACAAGACCCAATCCTAAGCCTAGCACAAGATCGTGTAGTTCGTAATGCTAAAGCTTTTCCAATGTCAAGTATCTTTTCCTTAGACCATGAGGTTGTGCAACTCCCGGATACCGTAGGGATACTTTGGGTGTGCCAAACGTCACAACGTAACTGGGTGGCTATAAAGGTACGCAACGGGTATCTCTGAAAGTATTTGTTGAGTTGGCACGAGACGAGACTGGGATTTGTCACTCCGTATGACGAAAAGGTATCTTTGGGCCCACTCGGTAAGACATCATCATAATGAGCTCAATGTGACTAAGGAGTTGGTCACGGGATGATGTATTACGGAACGAGTAAAGAGACTTGCCATGATGAGATTGAACAAGGTATCGGTATACCGACGATCGAATCTCGGGCAAGTGCTATGCCGATAGACAAAGGGAATTGCATACGGGATTGAGTGAATCCTTGAAATCGTGGCTCATACGATGAGATCATCGAGGAACATGTAGGAACCAACATGGGTATCCAGGTCCCGCTGTTGGTTATTGACCGGAGAGTCGTCTCGGTCATGTCTACGTGTCTCCCGAACCCGTAGGGTCTACACACTTAAGGTTCGGTGACGCTAGGGTTGTAGGTATATATGCACACGGTAACCCGAATGTTGTTCAGAGTCCCGGATGAGATCACGAACATCACGAGGAGTTCCAGAATGGTCCGGAGGTAAAGAATTATATATAGGAAGTCCAGTTTTGGCCATCGGGAGAGTTTCGGGGGTCACCGATAGTGTACCGAGACCACCGGAAGGGTCCCGGGGGTCCACCGGGTGGGGCCACCTATCCCGGAGGGCCCCATGGGCCGTAGGGGGAGGGGAACCAGTCCATAGTGGGCTGGCGCACCCCCTTTGGCCTCCCCCCTGCGCCTAGGGTTGGAAACCCTAGGGGTGGGGGCGCCCCACATGCCTTGGGGGGCAAGCCTTCCCCCTTGGCCGCCGCCCCCCTAGGAGATTGCATCTCCTAGGGCCGGCGCCCCCCGGCCCCTATATATAGTGGGGGGAGGGAGGGAAGCCGCACCCTTGCTCCTGGCTCCTCCCTCTCCCTCCCGTTACACCTCTCCCTCCTCCCGCGGTGCTTGGCGAAGCCCTGCAGAATTTCCATTGCATCCACCACCACGCCGTCGTGCTGCTGGATCTCCATCAAGCTCTCCTCCCCCCTTGCTGGATCAAGAAGGAGGAGACCTTGCTGCACCGTACGTGTGTTGAACGCGGAGGTGCCGTCCGTTCGGCGCTGGGATCATCGGTGATTTGGATCACGACGAGTACGACTCCATCATCCACGTTCTCTTGAACGCTTGCGCTCGCGATCTACAAGGGTATGTAGATGCACTCCTTTCCCCTCGTTACTAGATGACTCCTTAGATTGATCTTGGTGAAGTGTAGAATTTTTTTGAATTCTGCTATGTTCCCCAACAGTGGCATCAGAGCTAGGTCTTTGCATAGCATCTTGCACGAGTAGAACACAAAGCAGTTGTGGGCGTAGATTTGTTCAATTCTCTTGCCGCTACTAGTCCAATCTTGATTCGGCGGCATCGTGGGATGAAGCGGCCCGGACCGACCTTGCACGTACGCTTACGTGAGACAGCTTCCACCGACTGACATGCACTAGTTGCATAAGGTGGCTAGCGGGTGTCTGTCTCTCCCACCTTAGTCGGATCGGATTCGATGAAAAGGGTCCTTATGAAGGGTAAATAGAAATTGACATATCACATTGTGGTTTTGGCGTAGGTAAGAAACGTTCTTGCTAGAAACCTATAGCAGCCACATAAAAACTTGCAACAACAATTAGAGGACGTCTAACTTGTTTTTGCAGCATGTGCCATGTTATGTGATATGGCCAAAAGATGTGATGAATGATATATGTGATGTATGAGATTGATCATGTTCTTGTAATAGGAATCACAACTTGCATGTCGATGAGTATGACAACCGGCAGGAACCATATGAGTTGTCTTATTTTTTATGACCTGCGTGTCACTGAATAATGCCATGTAATTACTTTACTTTATTGCTAAACGTTAGCCATAGTAGTAGAAGTAATGGTTGGCGAGATGACTTCATGAAGACACGATGATGGAGATCATGATGATGGAGATCATGGTGTCATGCCGATGACGATGATGATCATGGAGCCCCGAAGATGAAGATCAAAGGAGCAAAATGATCTTGGACATATCATGTCACTATTTGATTGCATGTGATGTTTATCATGTTTATTACATCTTATTTGCTTAGAACGGCGGTAGTAAATAAGATGATCTCTCACTAAAATTTCAAGAATTGTGTTCCCCCTAACTGTGCACCGTTGCTAAGGATCGTTGTTCCGAAGCACCACGTGATGATCGGGTGTGATAGGCTCTAACATTCGCATACAACGGGTGTAAGCCAGATTTACACACGCAATACACTTAGGGTTCACTTGACTAGCCTAGCATGTACAGACATGGCCTCGGAACATGGAAGACCGAAAGGTCAAACATGAGTCGTATAGAAGATACGATCAACATGAAGATGTTCACCGTTGATGACTAGTCCGTCTCACGTGATGATCCGACACGACTTAGTCGATTCGGATCGTGTTTCACTTAGATGACTAGAGAGATGTCTATCTGAGTGGGAGTTCATTAAATTTGATTAGATGAACTTAATTGTCATGAACTTAGTCTAAATTATTTACAATATGTCTTGTAGATCAAATGGCCCACGCTCATGTCACCCTCAACTTCAACGCGTTCCTAGAGAAATCCAAGCTGAAAGACGATGGTAGCAACTATACGGATTGGTCCGTAACCTGAGGATCATCCTCATAGCTGCCAAGAAAACATATGTCCTAGAAGCACCGCTAGGTGACGCTCCCGCCCCGGCAAACCAAGATGTTATGAACGCTTGGCAGTCGCGTTGTGATGATTACTCCCTGGTTCAGTGCGGCCTGCTTTACAGCTTAGAATCGGGGCTCCAAAAGCGTTTTGAGCACCACGGAGCATATGAGATGTTCCAAGAGCTGAAAATGGTTTTCCAAGCTCATGCCCGAGTCGAGAGATATGACGTCTCCGACCCATTCTACAGTTGTAAGATGGAGGAGAATAGTTCTGTCAGTGAGCACATACTCAAATAGTCTGGGTTGCACAATCGCTTGTCTCAGTTGGGAATGAATCTCCCAGACGAAACGGTCGTTGACAGAATCCTTCAGTCGCTCCCACCTAGCTACAAGAGCTTCGTGATAAACTTCAATATGCAAGGGATGGAGAAGTCCATTCCCGAGGTGTATTCAATGCTGAAATCAGCGGAGGTGGAGATCAAGAAAGAGCATCAAGTGTTGATGGTGAATAAAACCACTAAGTTCAAGAAAGGCAAGGGTAAGAAGAACTTCAAGAAGGACGGCAAAGGAGTTGCCGCTCCCGGTAATCCAGTTGCCGGGAAGAAGCCAAACAATGGACCCAAGCCTGAGACTGAGTGCTTTTATTGCAAGGGAATGGGTCACTGGAAGCGGAACTGCCCCAAATACTTAGCAGATAAGAAGGCCGGCAACGTCAAAGGTATATATGATATACATGTTATTGATGTGTACCTTACCAGCGCTCGTAGTAGCTCCTTGGTATTTGATACCGGTGTAGTTGCTCACATTTGTAACTCAAAGCAGGAGCTGCGGAATAAGCGGAGACTGGCGAAGGACGAGGTGACGATGCGCGTCGGGAATGGTTCCAAGGTCGATGTGATCACCGTCGGCACGCTACCTCTACATCTACCCTCGGGATTAGTTTTAAACCTTAATAATTGTTATTTAGTACCAGCTTTGAGCATGAACATTGTATCTGGATCTCGTTTGATGCGAGATGGCTACTCATTTAAATCCGAGAATAATGGTTGTTCTATTTATATGAGAGATATGTTTTATGGTCATGCCCCGCTGGTCAATGGTTTATTCTTGATGAATCTCGAACGTGATGTTACACATATTCATAGTGTGAATGCCAAAAGATGTAAAGTTTATAATGATAGTCCCACATACTTGTGGCATTGCCGCCTTGGTCATATTGGTGTCAAACATATGAAGAAGCTCCATGCAGATGGACTTTTAGAGTCTCTTGATTATGAATCATTTGACACGTGCGAACCATGCCTCTTGGGCAAGATGACCAAGACTCCGTTCTCCGGAACGATGGAGCGAGCGACCAACTTATTGGAAATCATACATACCGATGTGTGCGGTCCAATGAGTGTTGACGCTCGCGGAGGCTATCGTTATGTTCTCACCCTCACGGATGACTTAAGTAGATATGGGTATGTCTACTTGATGAAACACAAGTTTGAGACCTTTGAAAAGTCCAAGGAATTTTAGAATGAGGTTGAGAATCAACGTGATAGAAAAATAAAGTTCTTACGATCAGATCATGGACGAGAATATTTAAGTCACGAATTTGGCACGCACTTAAGGAACTGTGGAATTGTTTCGCAGTTGACACCACCCGGAACACCTCAGCGTAATGGTGTGTCCGAACGTCGTAATCGCACTCTGTTGGACATGGTGCGATCTATGATGTCTCTTACCGACTTACAGCTATCATTTTGGGGTTATGCTTTAGAGACTGCCGCATTCACTTTAAATAGGGCTCTGTCTAAATCCGTTGAGACAACACCGTATGAACTTTGGTTTGGCAAGAAACCTAAGCTGTCATTTCTGAAAGTTTGGGGTTGTGATGCTTATGTCAAGAAACTTCAACCTGAAAAGCTCGAACCCAAATCGGAAAAATGTGTCTTCATAGGATACCCAAAGGAAACGATTGGGTATACCTTCTACCTCAGATCTGAAGGCAAGGTCTTCGTTGCCAAGAATGGATCCTTTCTGGAGAAAGAGTTTCTCTCGAAAGAAGTGAGTGGGAGGAAAGTGGAACTTGATGAGGTGACAGTCACCCCTTCCGCATCGGAAAGTAGCGCATCGCAGGAAGTTGTTCCTGAGGTGCCTGCACCGACTAGGGAGGAAGTTAATGATGATGATCATGAAGCTTCAGATCGAGTTACTACTGAACTTCGAAGGTCCACAATTACACATTCCGCACCAGAGTGGTACGGCAACCCTGTCATGGAAATCATGTTGTTAGACAACGGTGAACCTTCGAACTATGAAGAAGATATGGTGGGCCCGGATTCCAACAAATGGCTTGAAGCCATGAAATCCGAGATAGGATCCATGTATGAAAACAAAGTATGGACTTTGGTGGACTTGCCCGATGATCGGCACGCCATAGAAAATAAATGAATATTTAAGAAGAAGACTGACGCGGATGGTAATGTGACCATCTATAAGGCTCGACTTGTCGCTAAAGGTTATCGACAAGTTCAAGGGATTGACTACGATGAGACTTTCTCTCCCGTAGTGATGCTGAAGTCCGTCTGAATCATGTTAGCAATTGCCGCATTCTATGATTATGAGATATGGCAAATGGACGTCAAAACAGCATTCCTTAATGGCTCCCTCAAGGAAGAGCTGTATATGATGCAGCCAACAGGTTTTGTCAATCCTGAGAATGCTAACAAGGTATGCAACCTCCAGCGCTCAATCTATGGGCTGGTGCAAGCATCTCGGAGTTGGAATATTCGCTTTAATGATGTGATCAAAGCATTTGGGTTTATACTGACTTGGGGAGAAGCATGTATTTACAAGAAAGTGAGTGGGAGCTCTGTAGCATTTCTCATATTATATGTGGATGATATACTACTGATGGGAAATGATATAGAATTCTTGGAAAGCATAAAGGCCTACTTGAATAAGAGTTTTTCAATGAAGGACCTTGGAGAAGCTGCTTACATATTAGGCATCAAGATCTATAGAGATAGACCAAGACGCCTCATTGGTCTTTCACAAAGCACATACCTTGATAAGATATTGAAGAAGTTCAATATGGATCAGTCCAAGAAAGGGTTCTTGCCTGTATTGCAAGGTATGAGATTGAGCACGACTCAATCCCCGACCACGGCAGAAGATAGAGAAAAGATGAGTGTCATCCCCTATGCCTCAGCCATAGGTTCTATTATGTATGCCATGCTGTGTACCAGACCTGATGTGAACCTTGCCATAAGTTTGGTAGGGAGGTACCAAAGTGATCCCGGTATGGAACACTGGACAGTGGTCAAGAATATCCTGAAGTACCTGAAAAGGACTAAGGATATGTTTCTCATTTATGGAGGTGACGAAGAGCTCGTCGTAAAGGGTTACGTCGATGCTAGCTTCGACACCGATCTGGATGACTCCAAGTCACAAACCGGATACGTGTATATTTTGAATGGTGGGGCAGTCAGCTGGTGCAGTTGCAAGCAGAGCATCGTGGCACATTCTACATGTGAAGCGGAGTACATAGTTGCTTGCGAAGCAGCGCATGAAGGAGTCTGGATGAAGGAGTTCATCACCGACCTAGGAGTCATTCCAAGCGCGTCGGACCCGATGACTCTCTTCTGTGACAACACTGGACCTATTACCATTGCCAAGGAGCCTAGGTTTCACAAGAAGACCAAGCACATCAAGCGTCGTTTCAACTCCATCTGGAATTATGTTCACGATGGAGACATAGATATTTGTAAAGTGCATATGGATCTGAATGTCGCAGATCCGTTGACTAAACCTCTTCCACGGGCAAAACATGATCAACACCAGAACTCTATGGGTGTTCGATTCATCACAATGTAACTAGATTATTGACTCTAGTGCAAGTGGGAGACTGTTGGAAATATGCCCTAGAGGCAATAATAAAATGGTTATTATTATATTTCCTTATTCATGATAATTGTCTATTATTCATGCTTGAATTGTATTATCCGGAAACAGTGATACATGTGTGAATACACAGACCACAACGTGTCCCTGGTAAACCTCTAGTTACTAGCTCGTTGATCAACACATGGTTATGGTTTCCTGACCATGGACATTGGATGTCATTGATAACGAGATCACATCATTAGGAGAATGATGTGATGGACAAGACCCAATCCTAAGCCTAGCACAAGATCGTGTAGTTCGTAATGCTAAAGCTTTTCCAATGTCAAGTATCTTTTCCTTAGACCATGAGGTTGTGCAACTCCCGGATACCGTAGGGATACTTTGGGTGTGCCAAACATCACAACGTAACTGGGTGGCTATAAAGGTACGCAATGGGTATCTCCGAAAGTATCTGTTGAGTTGGCACGAACCGAGACTGGGATTTGTCACTCTGTATGACGGAAAGGTATCTCTGGGCCCACTCGGTAAGACATCATCATAATGAGCTCAATGTGACTAAGGAGTTGGTCACGGGATGATGTATTACGGAACGAGTAAAGAGACTTGCCATGACGAGATTGAACAAGGTATCGGTATACCGACGACCGAATCTCGGGCAAGTGCTATGTCGATAGACAAAGGGAATTGCCTACGGGATTGCGTGAATCCTTGACATCGTGGTTCATCCGATGAGATCATCGAGGAACATGTAGGAACCAACATGGGTATCCAGGTCCCGCTGTTGGTTATTGACCGGAGAGTCGTCTCGGTCATGTCTACGTCTCTCCCGAACCCGTAGGGTCTACACACTTAAGGTTCGGTGACGCTATGGTTGTAGAGATATATGCACACGGTAACCCGAATGTTGTTCGGAGTCCCAGATGAGATCCCGGACGTCACGAGGAGTTCCGGAATGGTCAGGAGGTAAAGAATTATATATAGGAAGTCCAATTTCGGTCATTAGGAGAGTTTCGGGGGTCACCGGTAGTGTACCGGGACCACCGGAAGGGTCCCGGGGGTCCATAGTGGGCTGGCGCACCCCCTTGGGCCTCCCCCATGCGCCTAGGGTTGGAAACCCTAGGGATGGGGGCGCCCCACATGCCTTGGGGGGCAAGCCTCCCCCCTTGGCCACTGCCCCGTAGGAGATTGCATCTCCTAGGGCCGGCGCCTCCTGGCCCCTATATATAGTGGGGGGGGAGGAAGGGCAGCCGCACCCTTGCTCCTGGCGCCTCCCTCTCCCTCCCGTTACACCTCTCCCTCCTCCCGCGGTGCTTGGCGAAGCCCTGCAAAATTTCCGTTGCATCCACCACCACGCCGTCGTGCTGCTGGATCTCCATCAACCTCTCGTCCCCCCCTTGCTGGATCAAGGAGGAGACGTCGCTGCACCGTACATGTGTTGAATGCGGAGGTGCCGTCCGTTCGGCGCTGGGATCATCGGTGATTTGGATCACGACGAGTACGAGTCCATCATCCACGTTCTCTTGAACGCTTTAGCTCGCGATCTACAAGGGTATGTAGATGCACTCCTTTCCCCTCGTTGCTAGATGACTCCTTAGATTGATCTTAGTGAAGCATAGAATTTTTTTGAATTCTGCTACGTTCCCCAACAGGGGATACATGCAAGTCATACAGTAGCCACATGAATACATCAACATCATATAAAAGACATCGACTACGAATGAAACACATGAAAAACACAACGACATCCATCCTGCTATCCCAGGCCGCCGACCAGGAACCTGTCCCAAGACTGACGAAGAAGAAGCAGAAAGAACTCCAAACAAGTAAGCATCGCTCTCACGTCAAGTCATCGGAAACCTGCACCTCCAACTATTGTTGTAGTATCTATGAGCCACGAGGACTCAGCAATCCCATAACCATGGGTATCAAGACTAGCAAAGCTCAATGGGTATGGAGAGGTTAAGTGGTGAGGTTGCAGCAGGGGCTAAGCATTATATGGTGGCTAACTTATGAGTACAAGAATAAGATGAGCATCTACGCAAACGGTCGCAAACTAGTAATGATCGCTAAATGATCCTGAACTACCTACGAGTCAAACATAACCCCACCGTGTTCTCTTCTCGAAGTGAAAAGAGACGATCACGGTTACTCACGTGGTTGGTGTATTTTTATTTCGGATCCTCTGTCAAGTTTTCTACAACCGAACATTAACAAATTCCAATATGCCACATAACCGTGGGCACGACTTTTGAAAGATCATAACCCTGCAGGGGTGTCCCAACTTAGCCCATCACAAGCTCTCACGATCAGCAGAGGTAAAACATCTTATCTTAGGGAAGACCCGATCAGACTCGGAATCCCGGTGCACAAGACATTTCGACAATCGTAAAACAAGTCCAGCAAGACCTCCCGGCGTGCCGACACCCTGATAGTAGCCACACGTATCTCGTCTCAGGCCACGTACGGATAGGTCAAGCTACGGGTAAAACCAGATACCTCGGGTTTCCCCAAGGCGGCCCCGCGGGCTACCCAGTTTGGACCAACACTCATGAGGAGCACTGGCCCGGGTTGTAAATTAAGTCCTTGGGGTCCGGAAAGTCCCTATGCAAGTTATTTAGTTATGGCAAATTGTAAAACCAAAGTTGGGCCTTGCTGGAGGAGTTTTATTCAAAGCGAACTGTCAATCATTTTAGAACGCAAACTCAAGGAACATAACAACAGTTTATCGATTCTTAAGGCGGCATGAGTGGAACAAAACACCGAGCAAAAGGCCAAGCCTTCCACCCATTGCCAAGTATATAGGTGCATTAATTATAGTAATAGATATGTGATATTCCAACATCCAAGTTCCAACATGAAGCAATCTTCATCTTCACCTGCAACTAACAACGCTATAAGAGGGGCTGAGCAAGCGGTAACATAGCCATACAACGGTTTGCTGGGATGGTGTCAAAGGTTAAAGGTTTCATGGCAACAATGAGAGGCTGTCAACAATAGATAGGCAGCGCGACATATAGCGATAGCATCAAGACAACTAGCATAGCAATGATAGTAAAGAGATCCAAGGCGACGGTCATCTTGCCTGGAATCCCGCAAGGAAAAAGAACGAGTCCATGAAGAAGACGAAGCCACGAAGACGAACCAAGTGTAGTCGAACGAATCCTCACGATGGGAACGAAACAGGAACTAACGAGAAGAAGCAAACAACATGGTAAACACACAACACATAAACAAGACAAGATGCTCAACCAAGTATGATGCATGACAAGACTACATGATGCAAAACATGGCAAGATATGATGCAAACAAGAACACACAACAAGGCAAGTTTAAATGAGGCCGGAAACAACATATAACAATTCCGGTAAGTCCTCATATGCAATTTTCGAAATTGGTCCCAATCTGAACAAACCTTAAGTTAAAGTTGTTAAACATCAAGTTAACATGCACCATAACGATCTACGCGAAATTCTAGTCAAATTACATATAAAGTTCATTTAATTCGGAGCTACGGCCTAGAAGATATGAGCAAAATAAGATGAACATGACATTGATGCAAAATGCATTCAAACATTAAGAAAACCGACTCAAAACATGGATACAACATGACATGATGTATCTACATGCAAAACCAAGCAAGTTTCATGTACAACATGCTCAAAACGGAGCAACGGATCAACAAACACACATGAAACCAGATTAAAGGACAAGCTGTCCACAACGGCAACTAGGCATCTTACAAGCAACAAAACAACAAGCTATAAGTAGAAGATAGGCACAAGCATGGCATGAACTCAAAGTACAGATAGAATGCTTCAAATAACATCAAGTATCAGGTCCATAGGCATCAAGAATAAACTAACATGATCAAGGCAACAAGCAAGCTTTATATCACATATTATGACTTAGTGGAAAACAGAGCATATACATGAGCAGAGTTAATATGTTGGCATGTTGGGGGCAAGAAATAATTAAGCTACAACACAAGAACATGGAAAGCAAAAGCATGTCATGCTAGAACACAACATGAAGCTCAAGGAACACAAGATGGCATATACATGGGAGCAACAGGTTCATGGCATTCATCAAAACAAGATGGAAACATAATATAGCAGATTCTCAGACTTAGTGAAAATCTGGGAATGCAAAACCAACATTGTAATGCTGACTTTGGAGGCATATAACAACAAGCATATCAAGTGTAATAAGCAAGAAAAGGTCGTTAACATGTAATAGGCATGGCATACTACAAATAACTCAATTGGCACCACTCCATAAGATGCATAGAATGATTACAACACGGTTCACCAAATTGAACATGCTGTTGACAAGCTGACAAATTTATCATAATGACAACTAGAGAGCAAGAAAGGGACAAACTATAGCAACTTATAATTGCAAACAAGGACATGGATGGATAGAGCATAACATGGACTTCAATACATGGTCATTGGACATTTCAAAACATGCATGGATATAACTATAGCATCAAGCAAACATGGCATCACAATATAACAGCTTCAGACTTACTAGTTTTCAACAAGTCTCAGAAAACAACCAACAGCGAGTAGGTCACTTAACAAGCTTGTTTCACTCACCACAAGGAATATAATGAAAAGTGGATTGCCCCACAACAAAGATGACATGATTGTGCTCCTAAAACATGTTGACATGCTGCTCAAACAAAAATCACAAAAAAAGATATGAAAAAGACAAATCAGCAAGTTATATCAAGTTTCAGCAGTTAATAGCACTTAGCACTTTTGCAACAGAGATAATCGTGGCATAATGCACTCTAACATGCATGAAAATGCAACCATCAGGTAGAGCATTCAGAGACGAACATTTTCACATATTGAACACTCAAAACATAGCCACATGCACAAAGTTATCACACTCACAATATGCCATGATGAAGATGCACACATAAGATGGTTTTTCTGGGACTTAGTGAAAAAAACACAGACAATGTGAGCGTAGGATAACTATATCACGCTCGAGCGAGGGATAGGGTGAGCTCACCACGGGCTTGGTCCAGGAACCAGAGGAGGTCAGGCTGGGCGTGGCCCAGCTGCGAGGCAAGGAGGCACTGGCCTAGCGCGGCCTTGGCGCGGTCTAGGCCGAGCAGGGAGGCCCACGTGGCCGCGGAGCTGGCTCGGCCTGCCTCTTGTCCGAGCAGGCCGGTCGGGGTCGAGGTGTTGGGGCGCGTCGTCCTCCCGACGAGGCCAACGACGATGTGGCACGGCGGCGCAGTCTCTCCGACGACGAGGCAGGCAGGGAGAGTAGGGGCGGGGTCAGGCAGAAGGGATCCAGTCGGCGGATCGCCGGATCCGGTGACGGGGCGGGGTGGCGTCGCGACTTGCTAAAGTTGGCGGCTTGGGCGGCGGAGGAAGTTGAGGCAGAGGCGGGGAACGAGCACGGCGGCGGTGCCCGACGGCGAGCTGCACGGGGGAGCCGCAGGGAGGTGCGCGGGGCTCCGGGCATGGCCAGTGGCGGCAGAGATCGACGTTGGTGGCGGGGCAGAGGCACTGGCAGAGCGGCGCTGCAGGAGCCTTGGTGGCGGCGAGATCCGGGCCCAGATGGGCTCGGACGGGCATCCCGTGGACCTGGCGGGCCGACGCGGTGGGAAGGAGGCAGGGCGAGTGGTGGCGTGGGATTGGTGCGGGAGGCAACGATGGCTGAGGTGGCAGAGCCTGATTGGTCGGGCGACGTGGCTGGAGGAGGTGGATGCGTCCGGTGGTGGGGCAGACGTGTCCGGCGGCGCGAGGTGGAAGAAGACTAGGGTTTGCCTGTGATTTTGGATGGGGGAGGTGTATTTATAGATGGAGGGAGCTAGGAGAGCCCAAATGAGGTGTGGTTTTCGGCCACGCAATCGTGATCCAACGGCGAAGAACATGGAGGTGGTTTAGATGGGCTAGTGGGTTGTTGTGGAGGGGTGCTGGGCTGCAAAGGGAGAGGGGTCCGGCGGTTAATGCGGTTAACCGTTGGGGCATCAAACGACCTCCAAATGGAACGAAACTTGACAGGCGGTCTACCTACACTATAATAAGAACACACGCTAAGTTTCAACCCATTCTGAGAGTGTTTTCCGGCCACTTATAAAATGAGGTTTCAAAGGTGCAGCAGGCACATGCGAGTGTGTCTGGGCTCAGAACGGACAACGGAGAGACCCATCAACTACCGACGGATGCAAGTTTTGAAAACTATGTAGATGCAATGCACATGAGGACATGGCAAAATGCAACACACTAGAAAATGACATGGCAACGACGACGAATAAGAGGAAGACACCTGGCGCATCGGTCTCGGGGCGTCACAACACTCCCCTACTAACAAGAGATCTCGTCCCGAGATCTTAGGAACGAGACGGAAGGGGGAAAGGAAGAAGGTGAAACCAAAGAACCTTGAGTGGTTGAATGACTCGAAGGAAAGAACACAACGAAGAAGAACGAGATTGTGAAGCTCCGTTACAAAAGAGGAACAAGGACCATTACGAGAACCTTGGCGATAGAAAGACAAGAATCAAGAGCTGAAGGAACAAGAATGAATTCGAAACCACTTCGGCTAAGCAGGATAGACAAGGAATAAGAACAAGAAATTTAGATGCCACTCCGGTTGAATATGAATGGAACAGAACATAAACTTGACAAGATGGAACGGTACTTGATGATATGAACAAAACGATGCCTCCGGAGAATGAAAGAGTGAAATGAAAAGAACGGATAAGAGAACAACAAGTTCCACCACGAATGAATTAAAAGAGCATCTTCACGGAGAAGGGTCGAACGGAGTTGTTGAGAAAATCAACAACAAAATAATAAGCTTGTTGTGAGCTTATGAAAACCATCCCAACACTTTAGATGAAATTATGCCACAATCGATGGATTGAATACATGAGAAGAACAAAGAAATGCAAAACTCCACTTCAAAAGAATACGGAGTATTATTTGCACTTCGAGACGCAAGAAGAAGAATACTTGAGCTGCTCTGCAAGAATTTTGAAGAACACTTGAGAATGAATTAAATCATGAAGAACCACCATGAAGAACTCCGGTAGCAAAAGGATGATGAGATAGAAATGGTGGATGAAAAGTATAAGATTTAAGCCTTGCGATGATTTAGATGGGGTTCCGACGAGATAGCCGAGAAAACTTTGAACTCCGAAAAAAAAGAAGATGAAAACACTTGGGATTATGATTTATTCGTCATGAACAAATTCCGAAGGAAGGGATTACACAACTTGATGAGATAAGAATAAGATTTATGTTATGCTTATCCTCCACCAATTAAATTGATGTGAAGCAATGGATTTGCATACTACTTAATCGCGTTGAGATTGAATAAAGAGGGATATAGCACACAACTTGAGAAAGTCTTCATGAACCACCGGTAGGATTGGAAGGAACGAACAATTGATGTGATAACAAATGAAAAGAATTCTTGCACGAACCACCATAAGAATTGAAACCTGGTGAAGAAAAAGAACAAGACACCGGGAAGAACTGAAATTGAACAAAGAAAAGAGAATAAATCGTCGAAAGAATTAGAATAACAAACGAAGATATCATGAACTAAAGAAAGAATACTTGAACGAATCACCAGAAGAATATAGAGACGAACGAAGAGGCATCAATTAAGAATATTTGGAGGACGAAGTTGAAAACTGAGAATGAAGAAATCTTCTGAAATGATGGCCTTGGATCACAATGGAAAGAATTCATGTAATACTCCGGATGGTTAAAGAAAATAATTTCTGAGAAACAAAATAATTTGAGAGGATAACATGAAGCTAGAACCACGAATCTTCCAGAGAACGAACAAGGATTTAGAGGGAAACTATTCTTTGGCTCTCAAATAACAACGAGAAATACCACCAAAATTGTTTAGATACTCCAGGAAAAAAGGAAGGTTGAATCAACACAAAAGATTTTGAAAGCGATCTTGAAGAAGGGCTATGACTGATGGAATTCATTACGTCACAGTTGAAAAGAATTTGGGAATCACTTCAGAAAAAATTAGAAGAGTCAGGTAAGATCCTGGGAAAAGACCTGTGGGTTATGAGCCCACCAAAGATAAACACCGTTGGAAAGGATTGAAAAGGAGAAGATGCACCGGAATGACTCAAAGACTCGAATGAGGTGACAACCTCAAATAAATTAGAACACAAACGAATCTCCTGAGATTTCTTCGGAACTCCGGTACAATTAGATGGTGAGAGATGAACGAGCAAGGTGAAACATTTGAGCTGATGAAAGAATATGAACAACAACGAGAAGTTGGAATTGAATCCATCGGAAAAGAAAAGAGATGAAGAATGTCGAACTAGAGGAGAATTCATCGGAGAAGAAAAGACATGAAGGATGACAAACTAGACGAGAATTCACAAGTTAAATAATTGAGGAAAGAAGGCAAAGGCTTCACTCAAGTAGGATGGATACTCGATTAGAGACTCCGGCTCTAAGAAGAAAAACGGGTGGGCGGGTGGGAAAAAGAAAGACAACTGCGGAAGGGAAACAACGTCGGTTGAGAAAGAATTGAGGACTGATCTTGCAAAGGCGAAGAGGATCGAATCAACTTGACGATAATTGCACCGGATGACAAGAGCTGACATCACAACGAACAAAAACTAACTGCGTGATCCTAACAAAAATTGAAGGGGAAGAGGAGTAATTCAAAACACCTACGTCAAGATTTCTCACCAGAGCGACGAAGGGGCTGAAGAGTAAAAAGAATTCCTACTCTCTGATATAACTAGACTCTAAAATAGTTTTTGCTAGACTCGACAATGGCCAAACTACAATCAATCAAGGGGCTCCTTATGGTCGATCGAGGCTCTGATACCAACTTGTCACGCCCAAGATGCGATTCTATCCCGATCACGTGATAAACTCGTGATTGGGGCACAACCACATTTTCGGTGCTTAGCAAGATGAATATCAATACATCGTACCATTACATACATAGAAGGGGATACATACAAGTCATACAATAGCCATATGAATACATCAACATCATATACAAGACATCCGACTACGAATGAAACACATTAAAAACACAACGACATCCATCCTGCCATCCCAGGCTGCCGACCAAGAACCTATCCCAAGACTGACGAAGAACAAGAAAGAACTCCAAACAAGTAAGCATCGCTCTCACGTCAAGTCATCGGAAACCTGCACCTGCAACTATTGTTGTAGTATCTATGAGCCATGAGGACTCATCAATCCCATAACCATGGGTATCAAGACTAGCTAAGCTCAATGGGTATGGAGAGGTTAAGTGGTGAGGTTGCAGCAATGGCTAAGCATTATATGGTGGCTAACTTATGGGTACAAGAATAAGATGAGCATCTATGCAAACAGTGGCAAACTAGTAATGATCGCTAAATGATCCTGATCTACCTACGAGTCAAACATAACCCCATCGTGTTCTCTTCTCAAAGTGAAAAGAGACGGTCGTGGTTACTCACAAGGTTGGTGTATTTTTATTTCCGATCCTCTGTCATGTTTTCTACAACAGGACATTAACAAATTCCAATCTGCCACATAACCGCAGGCACGGCTTTCGAAAGATCATAACCCTGCAGGGGTGTCCCATCTTAGCCCATCACAAGCTCCCATGATCAGCAGAGGTAAAACCTCTTATCTTAGGGAAGACCCGATCAGACTCGGAATCCTGGTGCACAAGACATTTCGTCAATGGTAAAACAAGTCCATCAAGACCTCCCGGTGTCTCGACACCCTGATAGTAGCCGCACGTATCTCGTCTCAGGCCACGTCCGGATAGGTCAAGCTATGGGTAAAACCAGATGCCTCGGGTTTCCCCAAGGCGGCCCCGCAGGCTGCCCGGTTTGGACCAACACTCATGAGGAGCACTGGCCCGGGTTGTAAATTGAGTCCTCGGGGTCCGAAAAGTCCCTATGCAAGTTATTTAGTTATGGCAAATGGTAAAACCAAAGTTGGGCCTTGTTGGAGGAGTTTTATTCAAAGCGAACTGTCGAGGGGGCCCCATAACCCCCAACCATGTTAGGAACGCAAACTCAAGGAACATAACACCAGTTTATCGGTTCTTAAGGCGGCATGAGTGGAACAAAACACCGAGCAAAAGGCCAAGCCTTCCACCCATTGCCAAGTATATATGTGCATTAATTATAGTAATAGATATTGTGATATTCCAACATCCAAGTTCCAACATGGAACAATCTTCATCTTCACCTGCAACTAACAACGCTATAAGAGGGGCTGAGCAAGCGGTAACATAACCATACAACGGTTTGCTGGGATGGTGTCAAAGGTTAAAGGTTTCATGGCAACAATAGATAGGCAGCGCGACATATAGCGATAGCACCGAGACAACTATCATAGCAATGATAGTAAATAGATCCAAGGTAACAGTCATCTTGCCTGGAATCCTGCAAGGAAGAAGAACGAGTCCATGAAGAAGACGAAGTCACGAAGACGAACCAAGTGTAGTCGAACGAATCCTCACGATCGCAACGAAACATGAACTAACGAGAAGAAGCAAACAACATGGTAAACACACGACACATAAACAAGACAAGATGCTCAACCAAGTATGATGCATGGCAAGGCTACATGATGCAAAACAAGGCAAGAGATGATGCAAACAAGAACACACAACAAGGCAAGTTTAAATGAGGCCGGAAACAACATATAACAATTCCGGTAAGTCCTCATATGCAATTTTTGAAATTGGTCCAAATCTGAACAAACCTTCAGTTAAAGTTGTTAAACAGCAAGTTAACATGCACCATGACGATCTACATGAAATTCTAGTCAAGTTACATATAAAGATCATTTAATTCGGAGCTACGACCTAGAAAATATGAGCAAAACAAGATGAACATGGCATTGATGCAAAATGCATTCAAACATCAAGAAAACCCACTCAAAACATGGATACAACATGACATGATGCATCTACATGCAAATCCAAGAAAGTTTCATGTAGAACATGCTCAAAACGGAGCAACGGATCAACACATATACATGAAACAAGATTAAAGGACAAGTTGTCCACAACAGCAACTAGGCATCTTACAAGCAACAAAACAACAAGTGTAATGCCCAGGATGGGACTATACCTCCTACGTGTCGAGGCACGACTTAAAGGTATAAGCCCATCCTAGAATGATCTCAAGTTTGGTATCTTTGCACGACTCATGTAAAAGAGGGATTAAATTGCAAAAGGAGATGGTTGGCTTACACTCGCCACTTCACACAATACATTACATAAGCATAACATCATTCAAAACATCACAACCCGACTACGGGCGAAGATCAAAAGAAAGATACCAAAACAACATAAAGCCACAGGTCAGGATCGAATCCTAGTAGAAACCACTACTGATCGTCGAAACGTCACAAGCAAACGGCCAAACTCATCATCGAGCTTCCGGTGAAGAACTGAGCCAACTCCTGCATCAAACTCGGCTGAACCTGCATCTGGTGTGGTGAAGTAACTGTGAGCCACAGAGGACTCAGCAATCCCATAACCATGGGTAACAAGACTAGCAAAGCTTTGTGGGTAGGAAGAGGTAAAGTGGTGAGGCTGCAGCAGCGGCTAAGCAAAATATGGTGGCTAACTTACGAGTACCAGAATAAGATGAGCATCTACGCAAACGGTCGCAAAAGTAGTGATCACTAAAGATCCTAACTACATACGAATCAAACATAACCCCACCGTGTTCTCTTCTCAAAGTGAAAAGAGACAGTCACGGTTACTCACACAGTTGCGTGTTTTACTTCGGATCCTCTGTCAAGTTTTCTACAACCGGACATTAACAAATTCCAATCTGCCACATAACCGAGGGCACGGCTTTCGAAAGATCATAACCCTGCAGGGGTGTCCCAACTTAGCCCATCACAAGCTCTCACGATTAGCTGAAGTGATAAATATAATATCATCACCCCTTATCTTAGGGAAATCCGATCAGGCTCGGCTTCCCGGTAGCACAAGTCATTTCGACAATGGTAAAACAAGTCCAGCAAGACCTCCCGGCGTGCCGACACCCTGATAGTAGCCGCGCGTATCTCGTCTCAGGCCACGTCCGGATGAGCAGTACGTACAGATACCGAAGATCCCAGTGAACTGGGTGGTATCCGCAAGTGGCTCTAGTTTGGGACCAACACCATCAGCACTGGCCCCCCTGCTATGTAGAATTAAGAATCCTTGGGGACGCGACCCCCTATGCAAATTTAATTATTTAATTAAGTTGTTATTATGAGGCAAATTAAAACCAATGTTGGGCCTTGCTGGAGGAGTTTTATTCAAAGTCGAACTGGCAAGGGGTCCCCATCCACCCATCGTGTAAGGAACGCAAAATCAAGGAACATAATGCCGGTTTATCGGCGCCTACGGTGGCATGAGTGGAACAAAACACCGAGCAAATGGCCAAGCCTTCCACCCATGCCCAGTATATAGGTGTGTTAATATATATTAATAGATATTGTGATATACCAACAACAAGTTCCCTCCTGGAACGGACTTCATCTTCACCTGCAACTAACAACGCTATAAGAAACAATGCTATAAGAAGGGCTGAGCAAGCGGGTAACATAGCCAAACAGTGGTTTTGCTAGGAAGGTTTCAAAGTTAGAGGTTTCATGGCAACAAGGAGAGGCTGACATAAAAGATGGGTAGCGCGACATGTAACGATAGCATCGAGACAACTAAGCATGGCAATGGTAGTAAGGTATCCAAGGGTATGATTATCTTGCCTGGGAATCCACAAGGGAGAAGAACGGATCCATGAAGAAGACGGAGCAACACAGTCGAGAGAAACCTCACAACTCCGGAACGAAACCGAAGCTAGCAAGAGAAGCAACCGGAAAGAAGCAAACAACACGGTAAACACACAAACATAAACAAGGCATACGATGCACATCCAAGTATGATGCATGTCCGGTTTAAATATGCATGGCATGGCAAAGTGCACAAACAACTCTACAAGTTAAGTGGAGCTCAATATGCAACGAGTTGCATATTGACGAAACACCACATTTAATTATTTAGTTGACTCTCATTTATTTACAAGACAAGATTAAGTGTTTGTTAACATGGCAAGAGGTGAAGCAAAAGTAAACTACCTATTAAGACATTTTAAACGAGGCCGGAAATAACAACAACATATCCGGAAAATCCCCATGAGCATGTTTAATAATTATAAAGCAACAACAATTAAACATTTTAGTGTTGTTAACATGATGCGGATGACATGATTAAGTTTATGCAATTTTGTTAGAAGGTTAACAAGAAGATGATATGAAGCATCGTCACCGTGGTGGATGGAAAGGGTGCCACGGCAACGATCCGAAATGATGCAAAGGCAACAACTCGGTTCCGGTAACTCGTTGAGAGACCGGTGCAAAAGATAAATGGCGGGAGCGAGTGAAACAAGATGAAAGGTGGGGTGATCCCGTTGCCGGGTTCCCACGAGTCGGCGACGAGGCAACCGAGGAGCACGACAAAAGATGAAACGGGCACGAAGCACACAAGGAAACATTTCATACAACCACAACAAGCATTCCACGAGTCATCCACGGGGTCGTCTTGTTATACCTTTGAAGTGTGCGTTTCGGTTCGAGACGTAGAGGAAGAAGTCGTTCTCGTTTCCGAAGAGGAAGTAGTTGTTCACGGGTCTTCGGCGACGGTAGACGTTCACGTTACGTGTCGTGGTACTTGCGACGTTGTGTAGTTGTTCCCGTTCGTAGATGTACTTGTCGTTCACGAGGTCGCCAACGAGTAGTCGTGGTACTTGGCGCTTCCGGCGACGGTAGTGGAAGTAGTGGTACTTGTCGAGTCGGTCGTCGTGGTACTTGGGGGTTCTCGATCTCGCGACGGTAGTGGTACTTGATCCGAGTAGTCATTCGTTCGTAGTCGTTGATGTCATCGATGTCGGGGTACTTGGTCGGGTCGTCGTGTAGCCGTACTCGTCACGGTTCGTAGACGTTCGGGTTTTTCCGTAGAGGAACTTGATGCATCCCCGTTTTCCGGTCTCCACTTGGCAAACGAAACGGTTCCTGGACACTTGCAATAGCTCACGGCAACATAACAAAACAAACAAAACAGCAAGGGAGGCGACGCGGCCATGGCAGCGACAGCAACAGCAGGAAGAACAAGATTGAGCTGGTGAGGCCGGCGGCCTCGAGAAGAACGGAGGGAGATGGTGCGGGACGACGGGGCGCAGCCTGGGGCTGACGCAGGGCGGCGCCGGTGCTGGACTGGACTTCGGAGGGAGAAGGCCGCGGCTTGCGGCCACGAGGAGGGAGCGGGGCTCCTGGAGGCGCTGGCTCCTGGCCAGAGGCAAGGTGCGGGACCGGCGAGGGGGGGACGCCGGGGCGGCGAGGCCCTGGCCCGACGACGGCGGGGCGCGCGGCACCTTTGGCCGGAGCTAGACGACCTGCAGGACGGAGGAGCGATGGGGCCCTCGGGCGCTGCGGGATCCGGCCGCTGCGGCCTTGGAGGCGACGGAGGCGTCGGTCGCGGGGCTGCAGAGGCTCGGCCCTGGAACGGGCGCTCGGGGCCGGAGGGGCTCGAGGGGCCGGATCAGGGAGGCTCAGAGGGAGGCGGATGCGGGTGACGAGAGGAGGGGCTCGGGCAGAGGCGAGCGATGGGAGGCTGCGAGCGGCGGGGAAAAGAGAGCGAGGGAAAGAGATCGGGCAGAGAGCGAGGGGGAAGAGGCTGGCGGCGCATCGGGAGTGAGCGAAGGGGAAGAGGAGATGCGGTCGAGGCAGTCAGTCGCTAGGGTTCGGCCGGCTGGGCCTGGGCCAGTGGGATGGCCTTTGGCCAGGAGGGAGGAGGAGATGGGCCTATTGGGCCAGGAGATAAAATGACTGGGAGGTGGCTGCTCTTAATAAAAGAGAGAAAAGAAAGGGAAAAAAGACAAAGAAAGAAAAGATAGAGGGGGTTAGGAGCAGAATTGCACAAGGGAATATTTTTCTCGGGCATCATGAAAAGAGCACGGTCCGAGAAAAATATAAAAGGCATGATCGGAAAAATAATTCAAACATATTTGAATTTAATTCAAATAGGTTTGAACTAAGACGTGATTATTGAAGTGTCCAAAAATGTTCGAATTTTTCGGAGGAACCTCGAAACAACGGAAAAGAATTATTGGCAAGGTTTTTGACGATGAAACTCGAAGTAGCAAAGGCATGGGGAATATATGCAAGTGTGTTGCGGTTAATTCCAACAACGGAATAATTATTTATAATAGCTCCATAATATTTGGAGGATATGTTTTGAAGAGAAGACATCCTTCTCTCGATTTAAATGGACCGAAGGTCCACACAATTTATTTAGGTTGAGATGCAAAATAAAATATGACATGATGGCATGATGACATGATGCAATGCAAAAAATAAATAACACAAGCACAACTGAAACACACGGGAGACCCCGGAACATCTGGAATCTTCGGGAATCTTCTGGAATCTTCTGGGACGTCGGTCTCGGGCGTCACAACTCTCCCACACTAACAGAGGATCTTGACCCGAGATCCTAGAGATATCACCGGGTAAAAACGAAAAGGAGGAGGTAAAACAAAGTTGCTTCTTCGAGAAACGAGTGAAACCACGAACCTGAGAGGTTAAACAAGTTGAAAGAAATAAAGAATGCAACGGAGATGAACGAAGATGAAAACACTCTGTTAGAAAAGAGGAACAAGGAGCATTATGAGAACCTTGAAGGTTGAAAGACATGAAACAAGAGCTTACGAACCAAAAGAATAAGAAACCGCAATGGTATAGCCAAGGAATAAGAACGAAATAATTTGGACAGCACTCCGTCTGAGAATGGAAGGAATTGAACAAGAACTTGAGGAGATGGAATGATACTTGATGAAATGAACAACATATAGCCTCCGAAACAATTGAAAGAATGACACACGGGGTAAGAAAGATTCAGACAGCACTCCGGTTAAAAAGAGAGGCAAAACTTGATAAGATGAGAGAACTAGAATGGAGAATACAACGCTCCGGTTAAATGATAAGCAAGGGAAAGAACATGATCTTGATAAAACGATATGATGGTTAAAGAGAGCAATATCACAATGCCTCCGGAATGGAAGAATAGAATATAGGTCAATGAAAGAAAAGAACGGAGAAGAAAATGACAACTTCTCCCACGAATGAATTGAAAGAGCATCCTTACGAAGAAGGGTTGAACGGAGTTGTTGGAAAAATCAACAACGAAAGAATAAGCTTGATGTGGGCTTATGGAACACATCTCAAAATTAAGAGGTGACAACCAGCCACTAACGGAAACGATTGATTGCATTGAGATCAACAAGGAGACGAAAAACTTATCTCCCCGGAATGATAAATGAAGAACTTGGGTCATTTATGAGCACCACAATAGCAACAATCCTTAGAGAAATCTTTTAGGTGAATTATAACCCAAGATAACTCCAACGAAGAAAATGGCGGGTTGAAAAGTTCTCCTAAAGAGAAAGAAATGATGGTTTTAATTATCTCATTCCTGACAACTTGTGAATCATGAAACATGAAGGAATTGTCAAAAATGACATAACACCATCTGAAAAGATAAGGTAGAAAGAATTGCAATTGGAAGCATGATGAAGAATGCTTGAGCTCCAACAAGAATCTTAATGAAGACTTCAAGGATGAATTAAATGATGATGAACCACCATGAAGAACTCCGGTAATGAAAACATGAGAAGTGAAAGATGAAAAGAATAAGATTCAAGGCCTGCGATGAATCAGATGGAGCTTTGAAATGATGATTGAAATAACTTGGATCTCCGGAAAACAAGATGAAGAATTTAGAACCAAGGATATGATATGATGAACAAGCTCCAAACAAAAGAATTAAATCACCTTGAAGGAATAAGAATAAGAATTATGTCATGCATATCCTTCATCAATTTAAATTGATGACAACCAAAGGATTGCCATACTACTTATTCTCTTTGGAAAGAATTAAAGAGAGATCTAGCACAATCTTGGATAAATCTTCAAAGAACCACCGGTAGGATTATGAAAAGAACGAGTGAATTAAAACGATAACAAGGAAGAGTAAACTTGAACGAGCCACCGTAAGAATATGGAGACGAACGAAGAGACATCAATGAAGAATATTTGGAGGACGAAGTTGAAAACTGAGAACGAAGAAATATTCTGAAATGATGGCCTTCGGAGGATCACAATAGAAAGAATTCATGAAACACTTCGGATGGGTAAAAAGAATTCCTCACAATCTGAACAATAATGAGGATGGCATGAAGCTAGAACCACAACTCATCAAGAGAACGGGTCAAGGTTGAAGAGAAACACTTCTCCGGTCTCCAAATGCTGAGAATGAAGACGAGAAATGCCAAGAAGAATTGTTGAGCACTCCGGAATGAAGAATTAAAAAGGTTGAACCAATGATGAAAAGAATTTGAGTATAACTCCAGAAAAATAGAAGAGTCAGGTAAGATCCTGGAAAAAGACCTGTGGGTTAGGGCCCACTCAAAGAAATCACCATTGAAAAGATTGCTTAAGAGGTATTGCACCGGTTGAATTAAATGGCTTGAATAAGATAGCAACCTCAAAATAATTTGAACGGATTAAGAATGGCATTATGAATCTTCAGCACTCCGGATATGAATAGCAAGAGGAGAATGATTAATTGGTGCACCGAAATAAGAAAACATTGTGAAATGAGGAAAAGGATAAGATCAACACCGAAATCTTGAATTACATCCACCGGCAGAATTCGAGAACAAAAGAATGATGAACTTGAAGCACTTGAGCATCTTCACGATAACTCACCGGATAAGAACATTGAAGAAAATGAATGAAGAAACATCCCATGAATAAAATGGATACTTCATTAAGAATTTCTTGCTCCAAGAAGAAGAAGGGTGGGAGGGTGGGGAAACAAAGACAACTTGAGACGAACAAAATGGACACCGGTTGGAAAAGAATTTAACATGACCTTCTTGATGATCAAGAAGAATTAGCACTCCCATAGAAATATGAGAACACCGATTAAGGAAGGTATGGAATCAACATTTGACATCGAAGCAACTCGAATACCAGAATCAAAACGAAACAAAGGATAGATGTTTCAGTATAGTCTTCATAATATCATTCGAACAGAGAATTGAACGAATGAATTCCGCAGGTACATCAGCTTGTCGAGAAGCCACTTGGAGAACAAAATGAAAATAAAAGGAACAAGGAACAGATAGAACAAATACAGGATAGAAGTTTCATCCGACATATTCGTGCTGAAAGCTCATGGAACGTGTTACAAAAGGGTTTTGCAATCCCCGGATCAGCATAGCCAAGGACCCTTTAAGATGCAACTCCCGATCAGAACAAGTCCATAAAACCACTTCACTCAATGTAGAACCCCAAACTTCATATCATGCACTCGTTGGAAGGAATACCTAGAACTACTAGATGATCCCACCTATTAATTTCCGGAAGTTTCCAGTTATGCAATCAGGTGTTGGGGATACACGGGAAGCACCGCGCAATCAACTCTAAACCTACATCCAGGTGTATCCATCCTTCAACACATAACCAGTCTTTCTCGGAAACCGTTTACCTCGGACCTTCGAAACGCATCCACTATACAAGCTATGGCAATACTCTCGAGCTACCTCCCCAGTACTAGGTGATGTCGGGGTTATCTTGCCACTAACCGCATAGGAGAGTTTTCGATGTCGGCCATCTTAAGTATTCTAGTACTGCCGCGATGGATTTGTGACGACAACACCTCGGAGCTCAACTCCCCGGGACACTGCCACAACCCCTAATGACAGGAGGCATCGAGAACAATGTTCTCGTCACAAAGACATCGAAACAATCCAAACAATACTCGCGAGATCCTAAAAAAAATTTGGTGCAATTTTTGAAAGTAGAAGAGGCAAGAGTAATCGTCAGGAGTCCTCACCAGACTGAAAAGAGATGAGAAGCAAAGAATTCCTACTCTCTGATATAAATATAGGACTCAAAACATTTTCAAGTGTGTGCCTAGACTCAACCGTCAACGATTCGATCAATCAGTGGGGGCTTCTAGGTCGGAGAAGGCTCTGAATACCAACTTGTAATGCCCAGGATGGGACTATACCTCCTACGTGTCGAGGCACGACTTAAAGGTATAAGCCCATCCTAGAATGATCTCAAGTTTGGTATCTTTGCACGACTCATGTAAAAGAGGGATTAAATTGCAAAAGGAGATGGTTGGCTTACACTCGCCACTTCACACAATACATTACATAAGCATAACATCATTCAAAACATCACAACCCGACTACGGGCGAAGATCAAAAGAAAGATACCAAAACAACATAAAGCCACAGGTCAGGATCGAATCCTAGTAGAAACCACTACTGATCGTCGAAACGTCACAAGCAAACGGCCAAACTCATCATCGAGCTTCCGGTGAAGAACTGAGCCAACTCCTGCATCAAACTCGGCTGAACCTGCATCTGGTGTGGTGAAGTAACTGTGAGCCACAGAGGACTCAGCAATCCCATAACCATGGGTAACAAGACTAGCAAAGCTTTGTGGGTAGGAAGAGGTAAAGTGGTGAGGCTGCAGCAGCGGCTAAGCAAAATATGGTGGCTAACTTACGAGTACCAGAATAAGATGAGCATCTACGCAAACGGTCGCAAAAGTAGTGATCGCTAAAGATCCTAACTACATACGAATCAAACACAACCCCACCGTGTTCTCTTCTCAAAGTGAAAAGAGACAGTCACGGTTACTCACACAGTTGCGTGTTTTACTTCGGATCCTCTGTCAAGTTTTCTACAATCGGACATTAACAAATTCCAATCTGCCACATAACCGCGGGCACGACTTTCGAAAGATCATAACCCTGCAGGGGTGTCCCAACTTAGCCCATCACAAGCTCTCACGGTTAGCTGAAGTGATAAATATAGTATCATCACCCCTTATCTTAGGGAAATCCGATCAGGCTCGGCTTCCCGGTAGCACAAGTCATTTCGACAATGGTAAAACAAGTCCAGCAAGACCTCCCGGTGTGCCGACACCCTGATAGTAGCCGCGCGTATCTCGTCTCAGGCCACGTCCGGATGATCAGTACGTACAGATACCGAAGATCCCAGCGAACTGGGTGGTATCCGCAAGTGGCTCTAGTTTGGGACCAACACCATCAGCACAGGCCCCCCTGCTATGTAGAATTAAGAATCCTCGGGGACGCGACCCCCTATGAAAATTTAATTATTTAATTAAGTTGTTATTATGAGGCAAATTAAAACCAATGTTGGGCCTTGCTGGAGGAGTTTTATTCAAAGTCGAACTGGCAAGGGGTCCCCATCCACCCATCGTGTAAGGAACGCAAAATCAAGGAACATAATGCCGGTTTATCGGCGCCTACGGTGGCATGAGTGGAACAAAACACCGAGCAAAAGGCCAAGCCTTCCACCCATGCCCAGTATATAGGTGTGTTAATATATATTAATAGATATTGTGATATACCAACAACAAGTTCCCTCCTGGAACGGACTTCATCTTCACCTGCAACTAACAACGCTATAAGAAACAATGCTATAAGAAGGGCTGAGCAAGCGGGTAACATAGCCAAACAGTGGTTTTGCTAGGAAGGTTTCAAAGTTAGAGGTTTCATGGCAACAAGGAGAGGCTGACATAAAAGATGGGTAGCGCGACATGTAACGATAGCATCGAGACAACTAAGCATGGCAATGGTAGTAAGGTATCCAAGGGTATGATCATCTTGCCTGGGAATCCACAAGGGAGAAGAACGGATCCATGAAGAAGACGGAGCAACACAGTCGAGAGAAACCTCACAACTCCGGAACGAAACCGAAGCTAGCAAGAGAAGCAACCGGAAAGAAGCAAACAACACGGTAACACACAAACATAAACAAGGCATACGATGCACATCCAAGTATGATGCATGTCCGGTTTAAATATGCATGTCATGGCAAAGTGCACAAACAACTCTACAAGTTAAGTGGAGCTCAATATGCAACGAGTTGCATATTGACGAAACACCACATTTAATTATTTAGTTGACTCTCATTTATTTACAAGACAAGATTAAGTGTTTGTTAACATGGCAAGAGGTGAAGCAAAAGTAAACTACCTATTAAGACATTTTAAATGAGGCCGGAAATAACAACAACATATCCGGAAAATCCCCATGAGCATGTTTAATAATTATAAAGCAACAACAATTAAACATTTTAGTGTTGTTAACATGATGCGGATGACATGATTAAGTTTATGCAATTTTGTTAGAAGGTTAACAAGAAGATGATATGAAGCATCGTCACCGTGGTGGATGGAAAGGGTGCCACGGCAACGATCCGAAATGATGCAAAGGCAACAACTCGGTTCCGGTAACTCGTTGAGAGACCGGTGCAAAAGATAGATGGCGGGAGCGAGTGAAACAAGATGAAAGGTGGGGTGATCCCGTTGCCGGGTTCCCACGAGTCGGCGACGAGGCAACCGAGGAGCACGACAAAAGATGAAACGGGCACGAAGCACACAAGGAAACATTTCATACAACCACAACAAGAATTCCACGAGTCATCCACGGGGTCGTCTCGTTATACCTTTGAAGCGTGCGTTTCGGGGCGGTTCGAGACGTAGAGGAAGAAGTCGTTCTCGTTTCCGAAGAGGAAGTAGTTGTTCATGGGTCTTCGGAGACGGTAGACGTTCACGTTACGTGTCGTGGTACTTGCGACGTCGTGTAGTTGTTCCCGTTCGTAGATGTACTTGCCGTTCACGAGGTCGCCAACGAGTAGTCGTGGTACTTGGCGCTTCCGGCGACGGTAGTGGAAGTAGTGGTACTTGTCGAGTCGGTCGTCGTGGTACTTGGGGGTTCTCGATCTCGCGACGGTAGTGGTACTTGATCCGAGTAGTCGTTCGTTCGTAGTCGTTCATGTCATCGATGTCGGGGTACTTGGTCGGGTCGTCGTGTAGCCGTACTCGTCACGGTTCGTAGACGTTCGGGTTTTTCCATAGAGGAACTTGATGCATCCCCGTTTTCCGGTCTCCACTTGGCAAACGAAACGGTTCCTGGACACTTGCAACAGCTGACGGCAACATAACAAAACAAACAAAACAGCAAGGGAGGCGACGCGGCCATGGCAGCGACAGCAACAGCAGGAAGAACAAGATTGAGCTGGTGAGGCCGGCGGCCTCGAGAAGAACGGAGGGAGATGGTGCGAAACGACGGGGCGCAGCCTGGGGCTGACGCAGGGCGGCGCCGGTGCTGGACTGGACTTCAGAGGGAGGAGGCCGCGGCTTGCGGCCACGAGGAGGGAGCGGGGCTCCTGGAGGCGCTGGCTCCTGGCCAGAGGCAAGGTGCGGGACCGGCGAGGGGGGACGCCGGGGCGGCGAGGCCCTGGCCCGACGACGGCGGGGCGCGCGGCACCTTTGGCCGGCACTGGACGACCTGCAGGACGGAGGAGCGATGGGGCCCTCCGGCGCTGCGGGATCCAGCCGCTGTGGCCTTGGAGGCGACAGAGGCGTCGGTCGAGGGGCTGCAGAGGCTCGGCCCTGGGAACGGGCTCTCGGGGCCGGAGGGGCTCGAGGGGCCGGAGCAGGGAGGCTCGGAGGGAGGCGGATGCGGGCGACGAGAGGAGGGGCTCGGGCAGAGGCGAGCGATGGGAGGCTGCGAGCGGCGGGGAAAAGAGAGCGAGGGAAAGAGATCGGGCAGAGAGCGAGGGGGAAGAGGCTGGCGGCGCATCGGGAGTGAGCGAAGGGGAAGAGGAGATGCGGTCGAGGCAGTCAGTCGCTAGGGTTCGGCCGGCTGGGCCTGGGCCAGTGGGATGGCCTTTGGCCAGGAGGGAGGAGGAGATGGGCCTATTGGGCCAGGAGATAAAATGACTGGGAGGTGGCTGCTCTTAATAAAAGAGAGAAAAGAAAGGGAAAAAAGACAAAGAAAGAAAAGATAGAGGGGGTTAGGAGCAGAATTGCACAAGGGAATATTTTTCTCGGGCATCATGAAAAGAGCACGGTCCGAGAAAAATATAAAAGGCATGATCGGAAAAATAATTCAAACATATTTGAATTTAATTCAAATAGGTTTGAACTAAGACGTGATTATTGAAGTGTCCAAAAATGTTTGAATTTTTCGGAGGAACCTCGAAACAACGGAAAAGAATTATTGGCAAGGTTTTTGACGATGAAACTCGAAGTAGCAAAGGCATGGGGAATATATGCAAGTGTGTTACGGTTAATTCCAACAACGGAATAATTATTTATAATAGCTCCATAATATTTGGAGGATATGTTTTGAAGAGAAGACATCCTTCCCTCGATTTAAATGGACCGAAGGTCCACACAATTTATTTAGGTTGAGATGCAAAATAAAATATGACATGATGGCATGATGACATGATGCAATGCAAAAAATAAATAACACAAGCACAACTGAAACACACGGGAGACCCCGGAACATCTGGAATCTTCGGGAATCTTCTGGAATCCTCTGGGACGTCGGTCTCGGGCGTCACAACAAGCTATAAGTAGAAGATAGGCACAAGCATGGCATGAACTCAAAGTACAGATAGAATGCTTCAAATAACATCAAGTACCAGGTCCATATGCATGAAGAATAAACTAACATGATCAAGGCAACAAGCAAACTTTATATCACAGATTATGACTTAGTGGAAAACAGAGCATATACATGAGCAGAGTTAATATGTTGGCATGTTGGAGGCAAGAAATAATTAAGCTACATCACAAGAACATGGCAAGCAAAAGCATGGCATGATAGAACACAACATGAAGCTCAAGGAACACAAGATGGCATATACATGGGAGCAACAGGTTCATGACATTCATCAAAACAAGATGGAAACATAATATAGCAGATTCTCGGACTTGGTGAAAATCTAGGAATGCAAAACCAACATTGTGATGCTGACTTTGGAGGCATATAACAGCAAGCATATCAAGTGTAATAAGCAAGCAAAGGTCATGAACATGTAATAGGCATGGCATACTACAAATAACTCCATTGGCACAACTCCATAAGATGCATAGAATGATTACAACAAGGTTCGCCAAATTGAACATGTTGTTGACATGCTGACAGATTTATCATAATGACAACTAGAGAGCAAGAAAGAGACAAGCTACAACAACTTATAATTGCAAACAAGGACTGTAATGCATCTAGTGCCCCTTAGTGATTTTTGTGTATTGAAGACTTATAGGTTAAGGGACTAATGTGTTTATGAGTGTACATAGGTCTATAAGTCTATGAGGAGTTTGATATTTACAGAGAAAGTCGACCCCTAAAAATGAAGTTCTTCGACTGAAGACTTTGGATTTCCGAAGATTTTCTGAAGACTTCGAAAGTGAAGAAATTGGTGTGGCCTTGAAGACTTGGTATTCATTTGAGGAACATGAAGCGTGAAGACTTTTGTTTTCGTAGTTTCATTTTCTCTTTCTTAAGTCATAGGAAACACCGCACTATTAAAGGGGGTCGAGGAAATACTAAGGAAAATTTCCATTTGATGCTCAACTCAAAATCCTACACCTACCAATCCCTTGGAGTGAAGCCATTGGAAATCTCATACAGTTCAGTCATATTCTTCAGTGACAGAGACGAAGTTCTTCTGGTCTCTCTGGAATTTGTTCTGACTGAAGAGTTAGGAATTCGCTAGTGCGTATTGCCTACACAGTGAGGAACATGATAGCCCTGAGGAATTTGATACTCAAATTTCCGACCGTTGCTGTGCTATGCACCAGCTGTCCCAAAATATCTACCTACCTAACGGTCATATCATTAAAGGGCATTTATGTCTTATCATGTCGGGCTGCTCCCTAGGCTATAAATAGCCGGCCCCTACAACCACTAGCTGGTTGGCTGCTCTGAGAGAAACTGACATTTGTCATAAGAGCAACCCATCCTCCGAGGACTTTGAGCGAAAATCATCAAGTGAGGAAAAACCCAAAACCAAACCCAAACACCTACAAACCCAAAAGTGATTGAGCATCACTGAAGAGATTGATCCTGAGTGGATCCGACGCTTGTTACCTTTGAAGACTGTGCTTCTTCCAAACGGTTAGGCGTCATGGTCTAGAGCATCCAAGAGGAATTGTGGATCGCCGAGTGACCGAGTTTGTGAAGGTTAGGAAGTCACCTGTGAAGACTTACCACGAGTGATTGGGCGAGGTCTGTGTGACCTTAGCTCAAGGGGAATACGGTGAGGACTTGGTGTCTTGGACTGTGTGTCCAGGACTGGGTGTCCGGGACTGTGTGTCCTCAGGTTTAAATACCTAGCCGCCCTAACCAGATGTACAACTAAGACAGCAGTTGGAACTGGTCTAACAAATCATTGTCTTCACCAAGCTTACTGGTTCTATTTCCTCAACTCTTTCATTTCCTCATATCTATGTTGTGTGCTTGGTCATATCTGTTTGAAGACTTTGACTGAAGACTTTCTCAATTTCCTCAGTTCAATTTCTTTAGTCTGTTTGTCTTCATCATGTGTTATCCCGTGTTATCGTGTGTTTGCGCTTTCTGTACTCTGTGCTTGTCTTCATTTCATCATGATGACCATGCTTGTGTTCTGTTATGTTTACTTCTGAGTACTTATTCCGGTGCAAGTAGTTCTTCGCTAAGGAATTTCCTCACCCGCAAATTACTCAGTGAAGAATTCATAAAAATCGCCTATTCACCCCCCCCCCTCTAGTCGATATAACGCACTTTCAAGGACATGGATGGATAGAGCATAACATGGACTTCAATACATGGTCACTGGACATTTCAAAACATGCATGGATATGACTGTAACATCAAGCAAACATGGCATCACAATATAACAGCTTCAGACTTAGCAGTTTTCAACAAGTCTCAGAAAACAACCAACAGCGAGTTGGTCACTTAACAAGCTTGTTTCACTCACCACAAGGCATATAATGAAAAGTGGTTTGCACCACAGCAAAGATAACATGATTGTGCTCCTAAAACATGTTGACATGATGCTCAAACAAAAATCACACAAAAAGATATGAAAAAGACAAATCAGCAAGTTATATCAAGTTTCAATAGTTAACAGCACTTAGCACTTTTGCAACAGAGATAATCATGGCATAATGCACTCTAACATGCATGAAAATGCAACCATCAGGTAGAGCATTCAGAGACGAACATTTTGACATATTGAACACTAAAAACGGAGCCACATGCACAAAGTTATCACACTCGCAATATGCCATGATGAAGATGCACACATAAGATGGTTTTTCTGGGACTTAGTGAAAAAACACAGACAACGTGAGCGTAGGATAACTATATCACGCTCGAGCGAGGGATAGGGTGAGCTCACCACGGGCTTGGCCCAGGAACCAGAGGAGGTTAGGCTGGGCCTTGGCTAGGCGTGGCCCAACTGCCAGGCGAGGAGGCACTGGCCTAGCGCGGCCTTGGCGCGGTCTAGGCCGAGCGGAGAGGCCCACGTGGCAGCGGAGCTGGCTCGGCCTGCCTCTGGTCCGAGCAGGCCGGTCGGGGTCGAGGTGCTGGGGCGCGTCGTCCTCTCGACGAGGCCGACGATGATGCGACACGGCGGCGTAGTCTCTCCGGCGACGAGGCAGGCGGGGAGAGCAGGGGCGGGGTTAGGCGGAAGGGATCCGGCCGGTGGCTCGCCAGATCCAGCGACGGGGCGGGTGGCATCGCGGCTTGCTGAAGTTCGCGGCTTGGGCGGCGGAGGAGGTTGAGGCAGAGGCGGGGAACGAGCATGGCGACAGTGCCCGACGGCGAGCTGCGCGGGGGAGCCACGGGGAGGTGCACGGGGCTCGGGGCACGGCCAGCAGCGGCAGAGATCGGCGCTGGCGGCGGGGCAGAGGCACTGGCGGAGCGGCGCTGCGAGAGCCCTGGCGGCGGCGAGATCCGGGCCCAGATGGGCTCGGACGGGCATCCCATGGGCCTGCCGGGCAGGCGCGGTGGGGAGGAGGCAGGGCGACGTGGTGGCGTGGGATTAGTGCTGGAGGCAGCGGTGGCTGAGGTGGCGGAGCCTGATTGGTCGGGAGACGTGGCCAAAGGTGGTGGATGCGTCCGGTGGCGGGGCGGACGTGTTCGGTGGCGCGAGGAGGCGGCGCGAGGTTTGCTTGTGATTTTGGACGGGGGAGGTGTATTTATAGGTAGAGGGAGATAGAAGAGTCCAAATGAGGTGCGGTTTTCGGCCACGCGGCCGTGATCCAAAGACAAAGAACATGGAGGGGGTTTAGATGGGCTAGTGGGCTGTTGTGGAGGGGTGCTAGGGTGCAAAGAGAGAGGGGTCTGATGGTTAACGCGGTTAACCGTTGGGGCATCAAATGACCTCCAAATGGAATGAAACTTGACAAACGGTCTACCTACACTATAATAAGACCACACGCCAGGTTTCAACCCATTCGGAGAATGTTTTATGACCACTTATAAAATGAGGTTTCGAAGGTGTCGCGGGCACATGCGAGTGTGTCTGGGCTCAGAACGGACAACGGAGAGACCCGGCAACTACCGAGGGATGCAAGTTTTAAAAACTATGCAGATGCAATGCACATGAGGACATGGAAAAATGCAACACACAAGAAAATGACATGGCAACGACGACGAATAAGAGGAAGACACCTGGCGCATCGGTCTCGGGGTGTCACATCCTCCTTCATCATCTTCAACACCACTTCGTCTGCTTCTTTGTACATGTCCTTGATGCTAGTGAATTGAGAGCACACCTCCATGGTCTAGGCGAACTTGGTGCGGTGACAGAGCGAGCAACCAAGGAATGAAGCATTTCATCCAATGATGTTGGGGAAGGGGTTGGGGATGGGGTTCATGGCGATGGAGAGGTGGTGGGATAGAGTTGTGGAAGAGGATGGAAAATAGAGTGACATTGTGCGGTGGTGGATAAATAGGGGCTTTGGACGAGTTGGGTGGGATGAATGAATGATGATCATCCTTTGAACTTCGTGATGTTCATAATGCAGATTGACAAGGCTACCTCGGAGAACTCCAAGGGCAAGGAGGTGGTGTTCGTCAAAGACAAGGGCAAGGAGGTGTTGCCGGTGAAGACAAGGGCAAGGAAGTGGTGGCGCCCCCAGTAGATTTAGATGGAATCTATAAGTTGCCGAAAGGGGAGTTTTCTTTTGATTGTATAGAAATTGTAGGTTCATGTTGTCGTAGGCTTTCCGAAGTGGCAAGCGGATGAGGAACTACGACCATTACCATGAGGAGGCAGGACCAACCAACTTCTACAAGGTCATCCTTACACCAAAGCTGGAGTGTTTGTCGTTGCTTCTGGACTTCACCAAGCACTTCCCCGTCGTCCCTCGGGAGTTCAAACTTAACACCAACACCGGTTGCGCTTGAACGGTGACATTCCGTGTGATCAATGGCAGGTTCACCCTTGATCAGGGTTGCGCCCCCTTCACCTCTGTTCACCGATTCAGGATCAGCTACCTAGTCACGTTCAAGCCGTTGACTCCCGAGACCCTGAAGGTGATCACCTTCAATGAAGACAACACGGTGGTGGTGACGTAGTGCAAGAAGCACGACGATCCCTTTGTCCTGAATGTCTAGTAAGTTCTCACTTGCCTGGATTTGCTTTTATTTAGCGTCGAGCGTTTATTTAAGATTGTTTATTTATGTTCTGCTTGTTTAAGATTGGTTGTTTACGATTGGTATCATGTAATGCCCAGGATGGGACTATACCTCCTACGTGTCGAGGCACGACTTAAAGGTATAAGCCCACTCTGGAATGATCTCAAGTTTGGTATCTTTGCACGACTCATGTAAAAGAGGGATTAAATTGCAAAAGGAGATAGTTGGCTTACACTCGCCACTTCACACAATACATTACATAAACAAAACATCATTCACAACATCACAACCCGACTACGGGTGAAGATCCAAAAGAAAGATACCAAAACATAAAGCCACAGGTCAGGATCGAATCCTAGTAGAAACCACTACTGATCGTCGAAGCGTCACAAACAAACGGACACACTCTTCATCGAACTCCCGGTGAAGAACTGATCCATCTCCTGCGTCAAACTCGGCTGAACCTGCATCTGGTGTGGTGAAGTAACTGTGAGCCACAGAGGACTCAGCAATCCCGTTCACGTGTAACATGACTATTTAAGCCTTGGGAGAGGATAAGGCTGAAGAAAAGAATAAGAGTCTGCAGCAGCAACTAGCACTAGCTTACGTATAAGAGAGCAAGAAGAGAAGGTGCCTCGGTCGAGAGATGATCACAAAGTGATCCTAACTAAAGCCGGTCAAACATAACCCCACCGTGTTCATCTCCCGAATCCCTTTCGGAAAATGACAGTCACGGTACGCACGCTGGTAGTGTATTGGAACATGGTGTCAAATTTTCTACAACCGGATATTAACAAGCTCCCATCTGCCACATAACCGCGGGCACGGCTTTCGAAAGTTCAAAACCCTGCAGGGGTGTTCCAACTTGGCCCATGACAAGCCCACGATCCACGGAGTCGCAACTCCAAAGGTGGGAAGACCCGAGTATTCTCGGAATCCTGTGCTCAAGATACTCCGAACTAAGGTAAGGCTAATCCAGCAAATCCTCCCGGCGTGTCGACACCCTGATAGGTAGACGCGCGTATCTAGTCTCAGGACACGACCGGATGAGTCATCCTACAGGTTTTTACCAGACCTCGAGTTTCCTTGAGGTGGCCCCGCAGTCTGCTCATTTCGGACCAACACTCATGTGGAGCACTGGCCCGAGGTTGTTGATTAAAATAAAAGGGATAGCTAGTCCCTATGCAAGTTTTATTAGTTATTAGGCGAATAGTACCAATGTTGGGACTTGCTGGAAAAGACTTAGCACTTAGCGGTTTATCGAGGGGGCCCCATAAACCCCAACCGTGTGAGGAACGCATAATCAAGGAACATAACACCGGTTTATACGGTTCCTAACGGCATGAGTGGAACAAATCACCAAGCAAAAGGCTTAGCCTTCCACCCTTGCCAATATATAGATGATTTCATTTTAAGCATTTATATAGTGTGATATAACCCAACAAACTTCAACATGAAGCAAGCATCTTCAATCTTCACCTGCAACTAGCAATGCTATAAGAGGGGGGGCTTAGCGAGCCTACGTATAGCCAATCAATGGTTTGCATAGGTAGGGTGGTTAGACATGATCAAGGTTACAAGTAGGAGGCTGACAGGAAAGACATGGGCATCGAGGCAAAACTAAAGAACGATACTCTAGCAATAGGCAAAGATAGTAATGGTATCCGGATTCGGTCATCTTTCCTGGGATTCCACAAGGAAGAAGAACGGATCCATGAAGACGGAGCAACATAGTCGAGCGAATCCTCACAACTCCGGAACGAATCCGAAGCTAACAAGAAAAGCAACCGGAAAGAAGCAAACAACACGGTAAACACACAATCGTAAACATGGCATACGATGCACATCCAAATATGATGCATGTCCGGTTTAATTATGCATGGCATGGCAAAGTGCACAAACAAGACTACAAGTTAAGTGGAGCTCAATATGCAACGAGTTGCATATTGACGAAACACCACATTTTAATTATTTAATTGACTCTCGTTTATTTACAAGGCAAGATTAAATGTTTTTAACATGGCAAGAGGTGAAGCATAACAAACTACCTATCTAGGCAATTTAAATGAGGCCGGAAAATAACAACAACAATTCCGGAAAATCCCCATGAGCATGTTTAGTAATTATAAGCAAACAACAATTAAACATTTTAGTGTTGTTAACATGATGCGGATGACATGATCAAGTTTTATGCAATTTTTAGTTAAAGGTTAACATGAGAGATATGAAGCATTGTCCCCGTGGTGGAAGGAAAAGGGTGCCACGGCAACGATCCGAAAATGATGCAACGGCAACATCTCGGTTCCGGTAACTCGTTGAGGGACCGGGGCAAAAGAAAGATGGCGTGATCGTGTCAAGCAAGAAGAAAGGTGGGGCGATCCCCTCACCGGGTTCCCACGGGTCGGCGACGAGGCAACCGAGGAACATGACAAAAGGACGAAATGGGCACAACGGGCACGGAGCACACAAGTGGAGCATCTCATACAACACAAGCAAACGTTCTCGGGTCATTGTCTCGGGTTATACCTTCGGAACGTTCGTTTCGGGGCGGCTCGAGATCGTCGAGGGACGTAGTGGAAGTAGTGGTATACGGCCGTAGAGGAAGTAGTTGTTCTCGCGATTCGTAGAGGAAGTAGGCGTTCACGTTAGTGTAATGGTACTCGCGGTCGTCGAGCGACGGTAGTTGAAGTAGTGGTACATGTTCGTTTCGGAGAGGGACTTGATGAACCAAACATCTTCGGGGTGACGGTAGTGGAACTTGGCGACGGTAGTCGTTCGGGCGTTGAGTTCGTAGATGTACTTGGCGCATCCATCGTTTCCGGGCGACGGTAGTGGTACATGCCATAGAGGGAAGTAGTCGTTCTCGTTCATCGATAGGGGTACTTGTCGAGTCGGTCGTCGTGGTACTTGGGGAATTCGTGTAGTCGTACTCGGCGAATCCACGTTGTTGCACACGGGTAGCAGAACTTGCATCCCTGAAACTTGGGGTCTCTCGTACAAAAGAACTTGGCAAAAACAAAAACGACAGCAAGGCGGCGACGGGAAACGGAGGCAGAGCAGCGGCATCTCTGCTGCTACCGCTCGGAATCGAACATGCCTCGAGCTAGAACTCATGGCAACATGGGGCTGTAGGAGCCCAGGGAGGAGGTCGCGATGCGGGAGCTTGGCGCGTCGGTGGCCTTGGACGGGGAGGCGAGGCGCTGGCCTCGGCTTGAGGGAGACGGCGACGAGAGGAAGGCGCTCGAAGCTTGGCGCGACGGCAGGCGGCGCGCGAGGGAGAAGGCTGCGGGACTCCATCGCTCGGCGCTGGGAACGGGCGCTGCTCCATGGCGCGCTGGAGACGGAGGGAGGACGCGGACGGAGGGAGGCCAGAGGGGAGACCGGCGCGGAGGCTCGGCTCCTGGCGCGGAGGGGAGCTCCCGTGGACGGGCGCTGGCTGGCGCCTGGAGACGAGGGCTTGGCCGGCCCTGGTGCGGCTCGAGGAGGATCGAGGGGCTCGGGGAGCCTCGACGAGGAATCGACAGAGGGGCGAGCGGGGCCGCGAGCGAGAGGGGTGAGTCTCGGGCAGAGGAGCGATGGGTGAGGAGCGTCGGGCTGGGGGCGCTGAGGGTGGCGAGGAATCGGGACAAAGAGGCGACGGGGGAGATGGCTCGATCGGAGGAGCTGCGGGAGATCGAAGGAAAAAGGGGGTGCGGCGGCTGAGGGAAGGAGCGAGGGGAGAGGCTCGCGGGCTAGGGTTTGTGAAGCTGGAGTTGGGCCAAGAGGGAGATGCAGCCTTGAGGCCTGGCTGGGAAGACAGGTGCGTCTGGGAGGCCCGAGCAGGCCTACTGGCCTACTGGCCCAAGAGGCTGCTGTTTTCCAAAAATAAAACAGAAAAAAAACAAGAAGAAAGAAAAGAAGGGAGGTGTTCTGAAAAGGATTAAGGCATAGGGTAAAATTCCCTAGACTCACAAAAATGTGAGGAATAAAAATAAAATTGTCTGAGGACTTGGAAGATGAAAATTCAACAAGTTTGAATAAAAGTCAAACTGTTTGAATTTAGAAATCCCTTTAGATGAAATTCAAAAGGGTTGGAATTTCAAGAGATGGCCCTACACATTAGATGTGATTTATGGGAAGATTTGGAACATTTGTGGAAGAAGTAAAATTGTGTTGCAATTTTACTAAAAGGCCTCAAAGGAAGAAATGAAGTTGAATTGGATAAAAGAAAATTGAAGAATGGTGCAATTGTGTTATAGGTGATTCCAAGGAATGGAATATTTAATAATATAGCTCCCTAAATATTGGGAGGATATGTTTTAAAGAGAAGACATTCTTCCCTCGATTTAAATGGACCGAAGGTCCACACGATTTATTTAAGTTGAGATGCAAAAGAAAAATATGACATGATGGCATGATGACATGATGCAATACAAAAATAAATAACACAAGCACAAAAGAAACACACGGGAGAACCCGGAACATCTGGAATCTTCTGGAATCTTCCGGGACGTCGGTCTTCGGGCGTCACAACTCTCCCACACTACCAGAGGATCTCGACCCGAGATCCTAGAGATAGCACCGGGTAAAAACGGAAGAGGAAGAGGTAAAACAAAATTGCTTCTTTGACAAACGAGTGAAAACCAAAGAACCTTGAGAGGTTGAACAATCTTGAAGGAAAAGAATACAACGAAGATGAACGAATATTAAAATACTCTGGTAAAAGGAAGAACAAGGAACACAATGAGAACCTTGTAGGTTGAAAGACATGAAACAAGAGCTCACGGACGGAAAGAATTTCAAAGCCACTCCGGTTAACCAAGATTGAGAAGGAATAAGAACGAAATAATTTGGACAACACTCCGTCTGAAAATGGAAGGAATTAATAAGAACTTGCCAAGTTGGGATGATACTTGATGAAAACAACAACACACAGCCTCCGGAACAATAAAAAAAATGGCACAAGGGGTAAGAAAGATTCAGACAGGACTCCAGTTAAAAAGAGAGGCAAAACTAGATAAATGACGGAACTTGAATGAAGAAAACAATACTCCGGTTAAATAGACAATCAAGGGAAGAATATGATCTGTATAAAAACGAGATGATGGTTTGGAGAGAGCAACATCACAATGCCTCCGGAATGAAAGAATAGCAAATAAATCAACGAAAGAAATGAATGGAGAAGAAAAAAAAGACAACTTCTCCCACGAATGAATTAGAAAATCCTCCTTACAAAGAAGGGTTGAATGGAGTTGTTGGAAAAAATCAACAACGAAAACGAATAAGCTTGATGTGGGCTTATGGAAAACATCTCAAAATTAAGAGGTGACATGCTGCCACTAACGGAAACAATTGATTGGCTTGAGATCAGCCAGGAGACGATAAAATTATCTCACCGGAATGATTAATGAAGAACTTGGGTCATTTATAAGCACCATAATAGCAACAATTCTCAGGGAAAGCTTTTAGGTGAAATACAACCCAAGATAACTCCAAGAGATAAAAATGAGGGGTTGAAAGGATCTCCTAAAGAGAAAGAAATGATGGTTTTAATTATCTCATTCTTGATAACTCGTGAATCATGAAACATGAAGGAATTGTCAAGAATGACATAACACCACCTCAAAAGATAAGGTAGAAAGGATTGTAATTGGAAAGCATGATGAAGAATGCTTGAGCTCCAACAAAAATCTTGAAGAAAACTTCAAGGATGAATTAAAACATGATGAACCACCATGAGATTCCGGTAATGAAAGCATGAGAAGTGAAAGACGAAAAGAATAAGATTCAAGGCCTGCGATGAATTAGATGGAGCTTGAAATGATATAATTGAAATAACTTGAAGCTCCGGAAAACAAGATGAAGAATTAGAACCGAGAATATGATATGATGAACAAGCTCCAGACAAAGAATTAAATAACCTTGAAGGAATAAGAATAAGAATTATGTTTGCATCTCCTTCACCAATTTAAATTGATGACAACCAAAGGATTTGGCATACCACTTATTCTCGTTGGAAAGAATTAAAGAGAGATCTCGCACAAACTTGGGTAAATCTTCAACGAACCACCGGTAGGATTGTGAAAGGTACAGATGAATTGATATGATGACAAGGAAGAGTAAACTTGAATTGAGCCACCGTAAGAATAGGGAGACGAACAAAGAGGCATCAATGAAGAATATTTGGAGGACGAAGTTGAAAACTGAGAACGAAGAAATCTTCTGAAATGATGGCCTTCGGAGGATCACAAAGAAAAGAATTCATGAAATGCTTCGGATGGTTATAAAAGAATTCCTCACAATCTGAACAATAATGAGGATGGCATGAAGCTAGAACCACGAATCTTCAAAAAGACGGGCCAAGATTTAAGAAAAACACTTCTTCGGTCTCCAAAATCTGAGAAGACGATGATATACACCACCATGAATTGTATAGGCACTCCGGAATGAAGAATTAAAAGGTTGAAACAATGATGAAAAAGAATTGAAAGCGATCTTGGAGAAGGACTGTGAGTGATGGAAATCATTCTTATGTCACATTTTGAAAAGAATTGAGTATAACTCCAGAAAAAATAAAAGAGTCAGGTAAGATCCTGGAAAAGACCTGTGGGTTAGGGCCCACTCAAAAGAAATCACCGTTGAGAAAGATTGCTTAAGAGATATTGCACCGGTTGAATTAAATGGCTTGAATAAGAAGATAATCCTCAAAATAGTTGAACGGATTAAGAATGGAATTATGAATCTTCCGAGATATCTTCGGCACTCCGGATATGAATAGCAAGAGGAGAATGATTAATTAGTGCACCGGAATAAGAAAGCATTGTGAAAAGAGGAAAAGGATAAGATCAACACCGAAATCTTGAATTACATCCACCGGCAGAATTGAGAACAAAAGAATGATGAACTTGAAGCTCTTGAGCATCTTCATGATAAATCACCGGATAAGAACATTGAAGGAAATGAATGAAGAACCTCACATGGATAAAATGGATACTTCATCTGAGAATTTCTTGCTCCGAGAAGAAGAAGGGTGGGAGGGTGGGGAAAACAAAGACAACTTGAGACGAACAAAATGGACACCGGTTGAAAAGAATTAACATGAAGATCTCGATGGTCAAGAAGAATTAACACTCTCATACAAATATGAGAACACCGATTAGGAAAGGTATGGAATCAACACTTGACATCGAAGCAACTCGAATACCAGAATCAAAACAAGAACAAAGGATAGATATGTAACATGATCTTCACAATATCATCCGAACAGAGAATTGAACGAATGAATTCCGTAGGTACATCAACTTGTCGAGAAGCCACTTGGAGAACAAAAGAAAATAAAAAAAAGGAACAAGGAACAGATGAAACAAATACAAGATAGAAGCTTCGTTCCGACATATTCGTGCTGAAAGCTCATGGAACGTGTTACAAAAGGGTTTTGCAATCCCCGGATCAGCATAGCCAAGGACCCTTTAAGATGCAACTCCCGATCGAAACATCGGCCATAAAACCACTTCACTCAATGTAGAACCCCGAACTTCATATCATGCACTCGTTGGAAGAATGCCTAGAACTACTAGATGAACCCACCTATGAATTTTCGAAAGATTCCAGTTATGCAATCAGGTGTTGGGGATACAGGGGAAGCACCGCGCAATCAACTCTAAACCTACATCCAGCTGTATCCATCCTTCAACACATAACCAGTATTTCTCGGAAACCGTTTACCTCGGACCTTCGAAAAGCATCCACTATACAAAGCTATGGCAATACTCTCGAACTACCTCCCCAGTACTGGGTGATGTCGGGGTTATCTTGCCACTAACCGCATAGGAGAGTTTTCGATGTCAGTCGTCTTAAGTATTCTAGTACTGCCGCGATGGATTTGTGACGACAACACCTCGGAGCTCAACTCCCCGGGACACTGCCACAACCCCTAAATGACAGGAGGCATCGAGAACAATGTTCTTGCCACAAAGACATCGGAACAATCCAAACAATACTCGCGAGAACCTAAAAAAATTTGGTGCGATTTTTGAAAGTAGAAGAGGCAAGAGTAATCGTCAGGAGTCCTCACCAGAGTGAAAAGAGATGAGGAGCAAAAGAAATCCTACTCTCTGATATATATATAGGACTCAAAACATTTTTAAGTGTGTGCCTAGACTCAACCGTCAACGATTCGATCAATCAGTGGGGGCTTCTAGGTCGGAGAAGGCTCTGATACCAACTTGTAATGCCCAGGATGGGACTATACCTCCTACGTGTCGAGGCATGACTTAAAGGTATAAGCCCATTCTGGAATGATCTCAAGTTTGGTATCTTTGCACGACTCATGTAAAAGAGGGATTAAATTGCAAAAGGAGATAGTTGGCTTACACTCGCCACTTCACACAATACATTACATAAACAAAACATCATTCACAACATCACAACCCGACTACGGGTGAAGATCCAAAAGAAAGATACCAAAAAATAAAGCCACAGGTCAGGATCGAATCCTAGTAGAAACCACTACTGATCGTCGAAGCGTCACAAACAAACGGACACACTCTTCATCGAACTCCCGGTGAAGAACTGATCCATCTCCTGCGTCAAACTCGGCTGAACCTGCATCTGGTGTGGTGAAGTAACTGTGAGCCACAGAGGACTCAGCAATCCCGTTCCCGGGTAACATGACTATTTAAGCCTTGGGAGAGGATAAGGCTGAAGAAAAGAATAAGAGTCTGCAGCAGCAAGTAGCACTAGCTTACGTATAAGAGAGCGAGAAGAGAAGGTGCCTCGGTCGAGAGATGATCACGAAGTGATCCTAACTAAAGCCGGTCAAACATAACCCCACCGTGTTCATCTCCCGAATCCCTTTCGGAAAATGACAGTCACGGTACGCACGCTGGTAGTGTATTGGAACATGGTGTCAAGTTTTCTACAACCGGATATTAACAAGCTCCCATCTGCCACATAACCGCGGGCACGGCTTTCGAAAGTTCAAAACCCTGCAGGGGTGTTCCAACTTGGCCCATGACAAGCCCACGATCCGCGGAGTCGCAACTCCAAAGGTGGGAAGACCCGAGTATTCTCGGAATCCCGTGCTCAAGATACTCCGAACTAAGGTAAGGCTAATCCAGCAAATCCTCCCGGCGTGTCGACACCCTGATAGGTAGCCGCGCGTATCTAGTCTCAGGACACGACCGGATGAGTCATCCTACAGGTTTTTACCAGACCTCGAGTTTCCTTGAGGTGGCCCCGCAGTCTGCTCATTTCGGACCAACACTCATGTGGAGCACTGGCCCGGGGTTGTTGATTAAAATAAAATGGATAGCTAGTCCCTATGCAAGTTTTATTAGTTATTAGGCGAATAGTACCAATGTTGGGACTTGCTGGAAAAGACTTAGCACTTAGCGGTTTATCGAGGGGGCCCCATAAACCCCAACCGTGTGAGGAACGCATAATCAAGGAACATAACACCGGTTTATACGGTTCCTAACGGCATGAGTGGAACAAATCACCAAGCAAAAGGCTTAGCCTTCCACCCTTGCCAATATATAGATGATTTCATTTTAAGCATTTATATAGTGTGATATAACCCAACAAACTTCAACATGAAGCAAGCATCTTCAATCTTCACCTGCAACTAGCAATGCTATAAGAGGGGGGGCTTAGCGAGCCTACGTATAGCCAATCAATGGTTTGCATAGGTAGGGTGGTTAGACATGATCAAGGTTACAAGTAGGAGGCTGACAGGAAAGACATGGGCATCGAGGCAAAACTAAAGAACGATACTCTAGCAATAGGCAAAGATAGTAATGGTATCCGGATTTGATCATCTTGCCTGGGATTCCACAAGGAAGAAGAACGGATCCATGAAGACGGAGCAACATAGTCGAGCGAATCCTCACAACTCCGGAACGAATCCGAAGCTAACAAGAAAAGCAACCGGAAAGAAGCAAACAACATGGTAAACACACAATCGTAAACATGGCATACGATGCACATCCAAATATGATGCATGTCCGGTTTAATTATGCATGGCATGGCAAAGTGCACAAACAAGACTACAAGTTAAGTGGAGCTCAATATGCAACGAGTTGCATATTGACGAAACGCCACATTTTAATTATTTAATTGACTCTCGTTTATTTACAAGGCAAGATTAAATGTTTTTAACATGGCAAGGGGTGAAGCATAAAAAACTACCTATCTAGGCAATTTAAATGAGGCCGGAAAATAACAACAACAATTCCGGAAAATCCCCATGAGCATGTTTAGTAATTATAAGCAAACAACAATTAAACATTTTAGTGTTGTTAACATGATGCGGATGACATGATCAAGTTTTATGCAATTTTTAGTTAAAGGTTAACATGAGAGATATGAAGCATTGTCCCCGTGGTGGAAGGAAAAGGGTGCCACGGCAACGATCTGAAAATGATGCAACGGCAACATCTCGGTTCCGGTAACTCGTTGAGGGACCGGGGCAAAAGAAAGATGGCGTGATCGTGTCAAGCAAGAAGAAAGGTGGGGCGATCCCGTCACCGGGTTCCCACGGGTCGGCGACGAGGCAACCGAGGAACATGACAAAAGGACGAAACGGGCACAACGGGCACGGAGCACACAAGTGGAGCATCTCATACAACACAAGCAAACGTTCTCGGGTCATTGTCTCGGGTTATACCTTCGGAACGTTCGTTTCGGGGCGGCTCGAGATCGTCGAGGGACGTAGTGGAAGTAGTGGTATATGGCCGTAGAGGAAGTAGTTGTTCTCGCGATTCGTAGAGGAAGTAGGCGTTCACGTTAGTGTAATGGTACTCGCGGTCGTCGAGCGACGGTAGTTGAAGTAGTGGTACATGTTTGTTTCGGAGAGGGACTTGATGAACCCAACATCTTCGGGGTGACGGTAGTGGAACTTGGTGACGGTAGTCGTTCGGGCGTTGAGTTCGTAGATGTACTTGGCGCATCCATCGTTTCCGGGCGACGGTAGTGGTACATGCCATAGAGGGAAGTAGTTGTTCTCGTTCATCGATAGGGGTACTTGTCGAGTCGGTCGTCGTGGTACTTGGGGAATTCGTGTAGTCGTACTCGGCGAATCCACGTTGTTGCACACGGGTAGCAGAACTTGCATCCCTGAAACTTGGGGTCTCTCGTACAAAAGAACTTGGCAAAAACAAAAACGACAGCAAGGCGGCGACGGGAAACGGAGGCAGAGCAGCGGCATCTCTGCTGCTACCGCTCGGAATCGAACCTGCCTCGAGCTAGAACTCATGGCAACATGGGGCTGCAGGAGCCCAGGGAGGAGGTCGCGATGCGGGAGCTTGGCGCGCCGGTGGCCTTGGACGGGGAGGCGAGGCGCTGGCCTCGGCTTGAGGGAGACGGCGACGAGAGGAAGGCGCTCGAAGCTTGGCGCGACGGCAGGCGGCGCGCGAGGGAGAAGGCCGCGGGACTCCATCGCTCGGCGCTGGGAACGGGCGCTGCTCCATGGCGCGCTGGAGACGGAGGGAGGCCAGAGGGGAGACCGGCGTGGAGGCTCGGCTCCTGGCGCGGAGGGGAGCTCCCGTGGATGGGCGCTGGCTGGCGCCTGGAGATGATGGCCTGGCCGGCCCTGGTGCGGCTCGAGGAGGATCGAGGGGCTCGGGGAGCCTCGACGAGGAATCGGCAGAGGGGCGAGCGGGGCCGCGAGCGAGAGGGGTGAGTCTCGGGCAGAGGAGCGATGGGTGAGGAGCGTCGGGCTGGGGGCGCTGAGGGTGGCGAGGAATCGGGACAGAGAGGCGACGGGGGAGATGGCTCGATCGGAGGAGCTGCGGGAGATCGAAGGAAAAAGGGGGTGCGGCGGCTGAGGGAAGGAGCGAGGGGAGAGGCTCGCGGGCTAGGGTTTGTGAGGCTGGAGTTGGGCCAAGAGGGAGATGCAGCCTTGAGGCCTGGCTGGGAAGACAGGTGCGTCTGGGAGGCCCGAGCAGGCCTACTGGCCTACTGGCCCAAGAGGCTGCTGTTTTCCAAAAATAAAACAGAAAAAAAAAACAAGAAGAAAGAAAAGAAGGGAGGTTGTTCTGAAAAGGATTAAGGCATAGGATAAAATTCCCTAGACTCGCAAAAATGTGAGGAATAAAAATAAAATTGTCTGAGGACTTGGAAGATGAAAATTCAACAAGTTTGAATAAAAGTCAAACTGTTTGAATTTAGAAATCCCTTTAGATGAAATTCAAAAGGGTTGGAATTTCAAGAGATGGCCCTACACATTAGATGTGATTTATGGGAAGATTTGGAACATTTGTGGAAGAAGTAAAATTGTGTTGCAATTTTACTAAAAGGCCTCAAAGGAAGAAATGAAGTTGAATTGGATAAAAGAAAATTGAAGAATGGTGCAATTGTGTTATAGGTGATTCCAAGGAATGGAATATTTAATAATATAGCTCCCTAAATATTTGGAGGATATGTTTTAAAGAGAAGACATTCTTCCCTCGATTTAAATGGACCGAAGGTCCACACGATTTATTTAAGTTGAGATGCAAAAGAAAAATATGACATGATGGCATGATGACATGATGCAATACAAAAATAAATAACACAAGCACAAAAGAAACACACGGGAGAACCCGGAATATCTGGAATCTTCTGGAATCTTCTGGGACGTCGGTCTTCGGGCGTCACATATCATGTTATGCTATTCATGTCATGCTTGCAAGTGTGCTCGTAACCTCACCACCTACATTAGGAGGTTACCAGACAACATGTGTTGCATCTAACCAAACAGCCTGACTTGCATTTCTGCCTAAACAAGCCCATAACCAAATGCAGACAACTAAACGATGTGTAGCTTATGATTTATAGACTGCATTTACTCAACCAGACCAAGTTAGGACAAGTATGTAAAGTGGCAAAAACGATGCAGGCAACCAAACATGCCCTTCAAATCAACGTAGACCCAATGAGAAAGGAAAGTACCAAACCTATGAATCAAATGGTATCTATTTTCTTATAGGAATTGAGATACGTGTTACCTCACTTTCTATAGTTTTCCTATTCCATGGTGTTCTTATCCTGTGAACCAAATGGGGCCTTGGAAATTTAATGTAGCAGTCAAAAAATAAGGACCTGAAACTGATAGAAAAAGGAAATATATACAAATAAGTTGCAACCTTTGAGATCCAGGAATGTCGCAAGATTGTACAAATTCAGTTCCAACAAGAATAAGAATTATCCCACCTGTGTCTTCACATTGCATTGATTGAAGCAACCAAGGAATAACCAAGAAGAAAAAAGGGCAGCCCTGTGTTTGTAGCCCCCGCTTGCGCAGGATGTGGGTGAAGTGTTCGACCACTTCGGTACACAGCCTTTGCCTATATTTTCCATGAGAGGCTGTTTAAGGAATAACCAAGAGCAAGCCAAATTTGTTGTATCCCGAAAAATGCTTCCATCAGTTGCTCCAGGTGCTATTATAATAACTTTGTACTACTAAAGTTTTTTTCTATATATAATTTTATACTAAAGTTAATATAAAGTTAAGATACTTATTTTGGGACGAAGGAAGTACAGTAGCTTGCAAGGAAAACACTGACAATATGGTAGTAAGCTAATGATTCCTTTTATTTAGAATGTGTCCTCTTATTACAGATTAACTTTGTATTACATTCCTCATTTAGTTCACGTTGAAAAGCATCAATCAGGTGAATCTTGACGTTCTTCTCAGTCGACCGAGGCCATGCCACAGCTAGCACTTGCAAATGAACCTCTTTGCGCAAATCATCTTGTCATGATGTACTTCAGCCAAACATGAATAGGACACCTCAATTTCAGCAAAATAGTACTAGTTGCATCAAGCCTCATCAAACATGGTAGATATAGCAAACATTCTAATGGTGAAAAAGAGCAGGTCTTTTGCTTGTGGCCAGATTTGAACAAGAAAACACGAATCCAGCCAGCATTTATCAGCACCAGAAAAACATATCCCAGAAACTTCTCAAGTGCATAATTAAACAGAGGTAGTTATGACAACAGTATGAGCACTAGAACCAAGACCATCGACTTCCATTGCCCCCAACAATGCGCAGACTGTTGTTTTCATTCACCTCACTGTCCGTCTCCAGATTCTTTTGGAGCTGGGGCTTCCTTTATCTCATCAACATCCTCCTCCTGCAAAGTTGGATAAAAACACCGGTTGGCATGAGAAATACGAAGACAGAAGGAAAACTGTTAAAACAGATACGAGGAAACTCACATTGGTGTCCGATGTCCATAGAGTCAAATTGTCACGCAGGAGCTGCATAATTAAAGTGCTGTCCTTGTAGGATTCCTCGCCTAAGCTGTCCAGCTCTGATATAGCCTCATCAAAGGCCTGTAATATCAAGGAAAGTTCCTTTGAGCAAATTCATATCACAGGCATATCAAAAGCAGAATGGAAACAGTATTAAATTACATGGACAAGTACAATTAACGCATTTTAAGTCTATATATATTTCTGACAGGTCATGTGATTCTTAGTCTACACTCTTATTGAGAAACCACTACAAGTTTCACGGTTCACACTATCATGGTAGACATAGGGATAAATCACTTAACCTACAACATCAAAATATAGTTCAGGAGAGCATGAGGGACTAATTACATGGGTAAGCCTCTGTAAAGAAATATAAGAGCATTTAGATCACTACCTAAGTGATCTAAACACTCTTATATTTCTTTACGGAGGGAGTATAATTAATGTATTTTAAGTCTATGTTTCTGACAGGCCATGTGAATCTTTGTCTACATGCACACTGAGAAACCACTACAAGTTTCACAGTTCACTCAATATCATGGTAGATATAGGGATAAATCAATTCACCTAAAACATCAAGATATAATTCAGCAGACTATGAGGGACTAAAGGAATAACAAGTGCATATCACATACTTCATGGAAAGTAGACAGCGCAGATTTTTTTTAAATGATCAAATAATTGACTATATATAACACCAGCGATTATAAGAAAGTTCTTCAACACTACTTCCTAAAGATGACATACTTCTAATACTAATAACTTGAACTACATATATGCATGCAGGACAAGCACGAACAGGAAAGAAGGATCATTAGCTTGGCGGTGCTCGAAAAATCCAGAAAAAGACAAAACTCGAGGATCACAAACCTCAAGGAAGGAGACGCCAACACCCGTTATTTCCACCTCCATGTCAATCACCGGAGGAGGAAAAACTTTATTCATCGCCTCAAACACAATCAGGGTTGGGTCACCTCACACGAAGACAAAGAGAAGATTGTTCACAGCCACTTCAAGAACATAGCCAAAAAAGGCCCTGCTCGTAACATTGACGTTAATTGGGGATTGTTGCCAACTCCTAATTGCGACCTACAGGGCTTGGACGAGGCATTCACTGAGGAGGTGGTCAAAGCTGCGGTGTTTGAATTGCCGGGAGACAAGGCACCCGGTCCGGATGGCTTCACGGCCACTTTCTTCAAAACTTGCTGGAACACAATCAAGCCAGACATCATGTTGGCAGTCAATCGTTTCTCCAATCTACAGACTGCTCACCTTCACTGGTTGAACTCATTCCGAAGAAGGATGGTGCTGAGGATATTTCTGACTTCCGCCCTATAAGCCTAATTCATGCCATTGCAAAGCTCATTGCACCTCATATGAATGATTTGGTCTCTCAAGCTCAAAGTGCTTTCATCAAGAAGAGATGTATACATGACAATTTCATGTACGTGCGCAACCTTGCCAGACGCTTGCACCGCAACAAGACCCCGGCTCTTTTGTTCAAGCTCGACATCAAGAAAGCATTTGATTCGGTGCGGTGGGACTACCTCCTTGACTTGCTGAACCATCTTGGTTTCCCACCCTGGTTCCGTGGCTGGGTGTCTGCCCTCTTGACTACAGCCTCGTCGCGCATTTTGCTCAATGGTGTGCCGAGCGACCCCTTCAGACTTGGACGTGGACTCAGACAAGGGGACCCTCTATCCCCCCTTCTCTTTGTGTTGGCCATTGATCCGTTGCATCACATCCTGGAGAAGGCCACTTCGCAAGGTCACCTTCATCCTATTGGTGGACATGCTATGCCGATCCGGGCTTCACTTTACGCAGATGATGCTGTTATTTTCATTGCCCCACCCAAGGAGGACGTCCGTTTCTTTGCTGCTACCCTTAGGAGCTTTGGAGATATTTCGGGCCTGATGACAAATTGCTGCAAAAGCTTGGTCGCCCCAATTAGATGGGGCAATGTGGACCTTCCGGATATTCTTCAATCTTTTCCGGCTCAACGATCCACCTTCCCGGTGAAGTATCTTGGATTACCATTGTCTGTGAAGCGTCTAAAGAGAATTCACTTTCAACCTCTAGAGGACGAGATCGCGGCCCAGCTCACTCCTTGGATGGGAAAGCATGTTGCAGCCCCTGGAAGGATGGTCCTTGTTAAGTCGGTCATCACGGCCATCGTCATCTACTACATGACAGCCCTAAATATTCCGGTTGAAGTTATGAAAAAGATCGATGCCCTCCGGCGTGCTTATCTCTGGGCTGGTTGCGACAAGGTCACGGGTGGGAAATGTAAGGTCAACTGGGATCAAGTTTGCAAGTCAAAGTTGCATGGTGGTCTTGGGATCCTAAATCTTCAGAAGTTTGCGGCTGCTCTTCGTCTCCGTTGGTTATTGTTTGACTGGCAGGACCCGATCAGGCCTTGGTCGGGCTTGGGCAGCCCTTCTGACAAGAATGATCAAAACATCTTCGCGTCGGCCTCCAAGGTTCTGGTGGGCGACGGCCTTCGTGCCACTTTCTGGGAGTCAGCTTGGCTAGATGGCATCAGGCCCAAAGATATTGCTCCCAAAATTTACGACATCTCCAAAAAGAAGAACTCTTCCGTTCATAAGGCATTGCTCAATGGATTCTGGATCTCCCAGGTGAACGTTGCCTCGAGCATCACCTCTGAGCACATCGTCCAGTTTGTTGCGCTTTGGGAAAGACTCACCCACATCCAGTTAAACCTAGACATGCCAGATTCCATCCCTTGGAAACTCACTACTAATGGCCACTATTCAGCAGCCTCGGCATACAGGGCTCAGTTTCTTGGCTTGGTGGACACGGATATGAATCAAAATGTGTGGAAGAACTGGGCGCCCCCAAAGTGTAAGTTTTTCGCTTGGCTTGTTATCAACAATAGAATTTGGACGGCTGACAGACTCCACCGCCGTGGGTGGCCAAATTGCAATCTCTGTCCGCTATGCCAACAAGTTCAAGAATCGGCGGCCCACCTCCTTTTCCAATGTTAGTATACCATTCGAGTCTGGGGCATGATCAAAGGTTGGCTTGCGCTTCATGATGTTCGGCCCGATGAGTGGATTGTTCTGGACTCGGTTAAGGATTGGTGGAGTCTGAATGCCACAAAGCAAACTGCGTCGAGAAGGCCGCTTATCTCGCTGATGATGCTCATCTCTTGGGAAATATGGAAGGAACGAAATGCTAGAGTTTTCCGCAGCACTGCAGTTCCGGTGGGAGTGTTGGTCGCTAAGATCAAAGAGGAGTGCTCGCTTTGGAGCTTTGCGGGAGCAAAATATTTGAGTAACATTATAACGCGAGAGTGATGTGTTGTATTCTGGCCTTTGGCCTTAAGCTGTAAACCTTCTCTCTTAATCAATGAAAATGGCAAATCTTTTGCCTTGTTTAAAAATAAAAAAAACAAGCACGAACAGAAATGTTGCCAGCAGATAAGCAACTATTCACAAATACTATATTGACTATGTTAAAGAGTGCTTGTGAGATATGCCAAGGGATGCAGGTAGTGCAGTTTAGTGGTCATCACAAACCATAACTCCATAATAGCATGCTAGTATGTATTCTTTATATCATGTACCTTAAGATTGAGCAGTTCAGAAGTTACCATAAAAAATGAACAAAATCCTAGCATAGTAACTTCCATGATGACGACAAATTGGAAAAAATTGTGGGAGTTCTATGAAAGCTTTATCAACTTTCCCCACACAAGCATAGATGCTAGAAGTGGATTGATTTCCTGCAGCATCATTTTCTAAGGGGGTTGGAGCAGAACCTATCCACAAATGTTAGCTCGCAATCTGCCTCTAGTAAACCAGAGAAGAGGTAGTACATCGCCCCAGTTGGCATGGATATAATCACGACAACTGACACAAACTGGAATCAAACACTGGGTTGACAATCGTGATAACTGAAACAAATGAAGAAAGGAGAAGCAGCAAACCTGTTTTGCAAGGTTGCAGGCACGGTCAGGGGAGTTCAAGATCTCATAGTAAAACACAGAGAAGTTGAGTGCAAGCCCAAGCCTGATGGGGTGGGTTGGAGCCAAATCTGCTAGGGCGATATCCTGCAGAGAATTTGAAAACTCAGCCTGAAGGATCTACTGGTCATATCTATACGTACACATAAAAATTGCCGTATCAGTAACCTGAGCAGCTTTGTACGCGTTCATGGTGCTCTCGGCGGCTTCCTTCCTCTCCGCACCAGACTTAAACTCTGCAAGGTACCTGCACAGATATCACAAAGGAGAAATCAGATGTCGATCACTGGGCAACAGAAGCTCACGTCTGCCAGTCACCGCATTGTGTGACCATATACAAATCACATACCAAACCGAAACCATTAGAATGGCCACCTTGAAAATTATAAGCTACTTCCTCCGTAAACTAATATAAGAGCGTTTAGATAACTAAAATAGTGATCCAAACGCTCTTATATTAGTTTACAGAGGGAGTAACAACTACCTCCCCTAGCACTAACAAATATCAAAATCATTCTTTTATTTACTTTCCATCACCAATGAGAAAATAAACTATGATATCCATATACAAATACCACAAGTTAACTTTACCAACAGACCACGAGAAATTAAACTTGCATCCGCATCATCTCATACAAGAGATTAGTAAACCTATATAAAACCATCAGTCCATAAATCATACAGGAAGGCAACAACTCCAATCCTGGACTACACAGCACCAAACCCTCATAAATTTCTAAACTACTGTAGAAAATAAATCAAAGAAGTACTCCCTCGGCTATAAGTTCGGTAGTATATCATATCACATCCCGTTACTTCGTACCCACAGGCCACAGATCACATCTTCCTTCCATCAAAAGAAGGGCGCCGGCATAAAAATAGTAATATCACATCTTGACGTCATGGATTTGAAATATCTGTGTCGCAAATAAGGCGACAGCTACCTGTGGTAGTCGCCCTTCATCTTGAGATAAAAGACTTTGGACTCGGCGGCTCCGGCGGATGGCACGAGGTGGGAATCGAGCAGGGTGAGGATGCCGTCGCAGATCTTTGCGAGCTCGGCCTCGATCTTGCTGCGGTAGGAGCGGATGGTGGCGGCGTGCGCGTCGTTGCCCCGACCTTCCTCCTTCTGCTCGATGGAGGAGATGATCCTCCAGGACGCGCGCCGGGCCCCAATGACGTTCTTGTAAGCCACAGAGAGCAGGTTGCGCTCCTCGACGGATAGCTCCTCCCCGGGCCCTGCCCCGCCGGTGGCCTTCGCCACGCGCTCCATGAACTCGACCATCTCTTCGTAGCGCTCGGCCTGCTCCGCAAGCTTGGCCATGTACACGCTCTCGTCTCGCGTCGGCTCCGCCGGCGACATGGTTGCTCGCTCGCTTGTGCAAGGGCGTGTGGCAACGGAGTTTGGGGGTGGAGCAGCGGATCCGGGGGCGTAGGAGGCAATACGCGTTTGTGGGGAGGTGCGGGGTGGAGGGGGCTGGGGATGGTGATTTGAGGAGGTCCCCGAGGCGGGGGCGTGCGTGTCAGCGAGCGGAGAGCCACGTAGCGGTCAAAGGGGAGCGCCCGCGCGGAGCGGTCTGCCTGGGAGGGCGTGAGCATCTCCAGCAGCGTCCCTTTTCAACAAAGAAAAATCTATGTATACGGGAAGTTTTTCGGAAAATACACCGGAGCTCTTGGTGCTCCACCCCCTATATGAATAATAAACTAAAAAATATTTAAAAAACATCTGAGATTTAGGATATCAATCTGGGTTCTCAATCTACTCATGTGTGAAATTTCATGAAAAATACCAAGAAATAATATCCGTAGTGAAGGAAATATTGTCGAAAAAATCCATCCAAACGGATTTTCTATATATATATTTTTTGTCTTTTGTGTCATGAATACATTTTTTAGTATTTTTTTTACGAAATTTCACAGGAAGTAGATTGGGAATCCATGTTTGATATCCCGAAACCTCATATTTTTCTTTGCAAATTTATCGGTATCTTTTCAAATTTAATGTTTGTATAGGGTGTGGACGGCGTTTCAAGATGATGTATGCACGGCGGTTCGCTAGTTCTTAGCAGGGATGGTGGCCCCAATTCTTTAATGACATTGCTATTTGTCTTGATTTTAAAAGTATTTTAAAAGTAAATGGTATTTGTCATGATTCTGAAAGTAAACTCAAGTGGAGTGACTTTCACAATTCTGTCCCATTAGCCTACAAGTTAGCTAGATGTGACTTTCACGGCTTTTTTTTGGGCGGAAACTAGGAAGATTTCATTACTCAAGGCGGCCTTTCAGCCATACACAAATTTACAACTTTGTATGTGCTCGTACCAAACCAAATGGCAGTACGGGGTATACTAACTTTATTTTGAGTGCGTCTAATATGCGTAATCGAAATCTCCCGTGGGTCCTCTAACATCAATAATTGGATGTCTCGCACAAGTATCTTGTATCTTGAGCGGTCCCCGGGCCTCGCGTTTAACATCAATATTGCCTGAGCGCGGTCCAACTCAATGGCAATGTGTAAGACAGTCCGATGAAGAGTAAGATCAAGGTCTTCTTTACACGACATAAGCTCCACCTCTAGTCCATCATCTCATGTGGTGATATGTCTGCATGCAGTAAATAATAACACTGGTATCATCTCGAAGCACCATTCCACCACCAGCCACCTTGTTTCCTTGACATAACTTCCATCAGTATTTAATTTAGTCCATCCATGGCTAGGCGGTAACCAGGGAATCTCCTCTCGCTGGTTTCCTGCATGTTGCATGTCGTTGATGCTCTTGCTAGCTAGGGCGTGCATCACCATTTTGCCTTTCTCCATATTCCCCGATGGATGTTGTTGGATGCATAAGAGAGAGTTTATATACCCCTGTAGAAAACGACGCGGTGCTTCCATTAGAGGGGCTGGCTTCCCATGCGTGAGTTCATTCCGAATGTACCACACACGCCACATAGTCATCAGGACCACCATGCGAATATTTTCCGAGAGCGGCTCGAGCAGGGAAAAAAGCCACTCTGGTCCGGTGTTGCGAACATCATCAATGTTCGGCAACGGCCAGTCTGAAGCCACGACACGCCAGAGATTCTTCATGAGGGGGCACCTACACATTGCATGGAAATCGTCCTCCCGTTCCACACCACAAATGGGACGCACGAAGTATGTTCAAGGTGGCGAGAAAATTTATTTTCCCAAGTAGCCATAGAATTGGACACAAGCCTCCATGCAAAGACGTGTACCTTCGGGGGAGCAGGGCACCCCCATATGATCTTCCTGATGGCGCGACGACCATCTGTTGTCCTACTCGTGGCGATAGCCGACGGACGCTTGCACTTGTCCATGGCAAGGCAGTAGGCAGACCGAACGGTGAAGATACTGTTCTTCTCCGGCGCCTAGGTGATGATGTCATCGGTAACGCGTGGCGAGGTGCGCATGCTGGTGATGACGTCGATGTCCGCTGGGAGGAAGTAGCGGCGGAGGAGGTCTATGCGCCAGAACCCACCACCGTCCAGGAGCTCGGCCTCCCTCCTTAGGCGGCATGTGCCCTGTTGCGTGATGGGCTGGCGCGAGGGCTCCCTAGGAAGCCAGCGGTTGCGCCAGATGCGGATGTCCTGGCCACCCCCAACACGCCATATGATGCCCTTCTTCAGGAGCTCTAGGTCGTGCTGAATAGCCTGCCATGTCGGGGAGGCGTTCCCCGAGAACACCGTGTCCTTGAGGCGTCCATCATGGTATTACCAAGCCTTGAGAACCTGCGCACATAAGCTATTCGGTTTAGTTAGTAAGCGCCAGGCCTGTCTCGCTAGGAGAGCATGGTTAAAGAGGCGGAAGTCTCGAAACCCCAGTCCACCCATGCTTTTATGTGCCTGAATTTTTGGCTACGCCGGCCAGTGTGTCTTTCTCTTGCCCTCTAATGCGCCCCACCAGAAATTGTGAACCATTATGTTCAGATCATCACAAACTGGCATAGGAAGCTTGAAGACACCCATAATATAAGTAGGAATTTCCTGTGCAACAACCTTAATCATCATTTGCTTACCGGCGAGAGAGAGGGTGTCACCCCAAGCAATAGTCCTCTTCATTAGCCTAGACTACATATTTTGGAATTTACCTCGTGACATACGTTTGTCGGGCATTGGGAGCCCTGGATACTTTTCATCAAAGGTAATTGTGCCTATGTTTAGAATTGCTCTCACCACTTCCTGTTTATCTAGAATGCAAGAGGTACCAAAAAGGGCGCTGAACTTTGCCGGATTAATAAATTGTCCAGTAGCTTTTGCATAGGTATTTAGTACTTCTTGTACCTTTTTTGCTTGGTCCTCCTCTGCCTTAAAAAACAACAGTGTGTCATCTGCAAAACAGAAGGTGAAACACACCTGGAGCTCTGTGACAGACTTTCAGCGGAGTGTAGTCACCTTTTTCCTCTCAATCTTTCAACAAAGCAGAGAGACCATCAGCCACAAACAGGAACATAAAAGGGGACAAAGGATCACCTTGCCGTAGCCCACGCGACGGTGCGAATGATTGCAAGAGGGTTCCGTTAAGTTTAACTGTGTATCTCACCGAGGTGACACAAGCCATTAGCCAGTCCACCCACCAGCGAGCAAAACCCATCTTTTTCATCATTCGCTCCAAGAAGATCCAGTCCACCCTGTCATATGGTTTGGATAAGTCCAACTTGTATGCACAAAAACTTTTATTAGGGTCCTTTTCCCACCGAATAAAATGAAAACACTCGAAAGCGATTAATGCGTTATGTGTGATCGTCCGTCTAAGAACAAACACGCTCTGCTCGGGAGAAATAATATCATCCAAAATAGATCTCGATCGATTTACCAAGCACTTCGCCACCACCTTGTAGATGACATTGCATAAACTTATGGGACGAAACTCTGTGAGCCTCTCGGGGTTATCCACATTCGGGATTGAAAGTGCAACTAATCCCCGTGTGGTTTTGGTAATTCATAACAACATATAACTCATTGAGCTAATATCCATTCAAGTTAAATATTTCAGGAAGTTCAATGATTGGCATGCCATGGACTAGAGATGTGGACCCCTCAAAATGCTAAGGACAAAGATTGGCAAAAGCTCAAGACTCTTCATTTTCATTTTAGTGATCCAAGATCCATTGAGTCCATAGGAAAGCCAATACTACTAAAAGGGGATGAGGTGTTGCTTAATGGTCTACTTGCTCAAGTGCTTAGTGAATTTGCTCCAAAACCCTCAGCCACTTTCTCATTTTCAAATATGTCCAAAACCCAAAGTCAAAATCGGTCCCACCGATTTGATCTATCTGGCGCCACCGAGTTCATTTGACATAGCCACTGCCAGAAACCCTAGACAATTCGGTCACACCGATACGGATCTCGGTCTCACCAAGTTTGCATGGTAAACTCTCTGTTTCCCTTTGTAACATTTCGGTCTCACCAAAAAGAGTGATCGGTCCCACCGAGTTTGCCTGACCAACTCTCTGTTTGATCTTTGCTGAAATCGGTCTCACCGAGTTTGTGCAATCGGTCTCACCGAGATGAGGTTTTGCCCTAGCCCTAGCACATTGGTCCCACCAAGTTGATCATGTCGGTCCCACCGAGATTCCTAACGTTCATATTTTTAACTGCTTCGGCCTGACCGAGTTCTTCTATTTGGTATGACCGAGTAGGGCCAAATGTGTGTAACGGTTGGATTTTGTGTGGAGGCTATATATACCCCTCCACCCCCATCTCCATCTGTGAGAGAACCATCAGAACGTGCCTACACTTCCACTACTCATTTTCTGAGAGAGAACCACCTGCTCATGTGTTGAGACCAAGATGTTCCAATCCAACCTCAAGAATCTTGATCTCTAACCTTCCCCAAGTTGCTTTCCACTCAAATCATCTTTCCACCATATCCAAATCCGTGAGAGACAGTTGAGTGTTGGGGAGACTATCATTTGAAGCACAAGAGCAAGGAGTTCATCATCATCACACCATCTATTACCTTTTGGAGAGTGGTGTCTCCTAAATTGGTTAGGTGTCGCTTGGAGGCCTCCGACAAAGATTGTGCATTTGAACCAAGAAGTTTGTAAGGGGATCGCCTACTTCGTGAAGATCTACCCGAGTGAGGCAAGTCCTTCGTGGGCGTTGGCCATGGTGGGATAGGCAAGGTTGCTTCTTCGTGGACCCTTGGTGGGTGGAGCCCTCCATGGACTCGCGCAGCCGTTACCCTTCATGGTTTGAAGTCTCCATCAACGTGGATGTAAGATAGCAGCACATATCGGAACCACGCCAAAAATCTCCGTCTATCCATTGCGTTTGCACTCTCCAAACCCTTCCCTTTACCTTCATACGCAATGTTTTACTTTCCGCTGCTACAGTCTTAGAATTGCATGTGTAGGTTGGTTGCTTGACTTGTTCTAATTGCTGAAATCTGTCAACACTTAAAATTGGGAAAAGGCTAGATTTTTATGTGGTCAAGTAGTCTAATCCCCCCTTCTAGACCTACTTTCAATCCTACAAGTGGTATTCGTGCTTTTGTCTCCTTTTGCCTTTATTTCCATAGCTTTGGTGATCGTAGCCTTGGTTTGACAACCTAGGATAGTATGGCGTCTAGCGAGGCAAGTTACCACCGTAGAGGTCCTTACTTTGATGGTACTAATTTTGCTAGTTGGAAGCATAAGATGAAAATGCATATTCTTGGACATAACCCTGTCGTTTGGTATATTGTGCGAATTGGTTTGCAAGGTGAATACTTCGAGGATGGAAGAGAACTGGATCATGAAGCGTCTACGGAAGAATTAAAGATGCCACAATACAATGCTCAAGTTTGCGATATCCTCTTCAACGGACCGTGCCCCGAAAAATTCAACAAAATCAGCCGCCTTGAGAGTGCAAAGGAAATTTGGGATACTTTGGTTGATATGCACGAAGGTACCGAGTCCATCAAGGAATCCAAGTTGGATGTGCTTCAAAGTCAACTTGACAAGTTCAAGATGAAGGATGGTGAAGGAGTCGCTGAGATGTACTATAGGCTTGCTCTCATTACAAATGAGATTGTCGGCTTAGGAAGCAAAGAGATGACTGACAGATTCATCATCAAGAAGATCCTAAGAGCCTTGGATGGGAAGTATGATACCATGTGCACCTTAATCCAAATGATGCCCAGTTACAAAGATCTCAAGCCAATGGAAGTCATTGGTAGAATTTTTGCTCATGAGATGTCACTCAAGGATAAGGAAGAGCTTCACAACAAATCTAGTGGTGCTTACAAAGCCTCATGTGACGCTCCTACAACATCAAGTGAGAAACAAGTCTTCAACGAAGAACTGAGCTTAATGGTGAAGAACTTCAACAAGTTCTACGAGAATAGAAGGAAAGAGAGAAGTTCCAAGTCAAGGTCTTACAGTGACAAAAGATTTTCTAGTCGTGATCGCAATTTCTGTAATTGTGGGAGACCTAGACACTACTCAAATGAGTGTACGGCTCCATACAAGAAGATTCACCCAAAAGGAGAATTAAAAGAGATGAATCACCACCAAGAGAGATAAGGAGTAGAGATGATCGTTATGAACGAAGACCCTCTCGTAGAAGCAAGGATTCAGAAAAGAAGGACAAATCATCAAGGAGCTATACAAGACGAAGACATCAAGCTCATGTTGGTGAATGGGTATCCGGTTTCGACTCGGACAACTACTCCGAGAGAAGCTATCACTCTGACTCGAAAGATACTCAAGATGAACGTGTTGCCGGAATTGCTCTTGTGTCATCCAACTCCTACGATATATTTGACTCACCAAATGAAGGAATTGGAAGATGCTTCATGGCTAAAGGCCCCAAGGTATCACACCTCGAGTATCTTGATTTCAATAGTGATGACTGATGAAGATGATTTGCTAGGAGATGATGAATTACTTGTTGACAATAATAGTGATGAAATATATGATGAAATTGCTATTAATCATGCTAATCAAGATGAAACGAATGATAATGATAAGAAGGAGATTGAGCGTCTAACTAAAGAATTAAATACTCTCAAGTTAGCTCATGAAACTACCTTAGAGGATCATTGAGAGCTTTTAAAGACTCATGAAAAGCTACGCTTTGAAAAGCTAAATTTAGAGCAAGAGCATGGGTTCTTAAAAGCAATCAATGATGATCTTTGAAAGAAAAGTTCTTATTACATTGACAAGCGTTTACTCTTGTCTACTTACATGCCACAAGTAAAATCTAACAAAAACTGGAAAGATTCTTCTTCTAGTAGCAACAATAATCATGTTAAATCCAATATTGTTGCTTCTAGCAGTTCTCTTGATTCCACTAATGATTCTCTTAGCCAAGTTACACTTGAGCAAGAAAATAGCTTATTGATGGAATCATAGAGAAAGGTGTTTACAAGAGCCTTGCCGGAAGTAAGCAATTTGAGGAAATTGTACGCAAGCAAGGAAGGCACCGGAAGAATCAAGGTGTTGGTTTTGAACGAAAGCTCAATGCCAATGGAGTTGAGTGGGAAGAAGATCAATACTCCGAGACGAAGTTTGTTCCTCAACAAGAGAAGTATGACCCCACTTCTTTCAAGGGGACACAAACTCAAGATGATCTTCCACCACAAGACCACAAGCTAAAAGGCAAGGACAAGCTTCAAGAAGAGATTGATTCATTTGAAGAAGCTCCTAAGGCATTGGTCAAGTGGGTTCCCAAGACTACATCAAGTTCTACTTCATCAAGTACGACTACAACTCCAAGGATTCCCATCAAGTTGATGTGGGTCCCAAAGAAGAATAACTAGAGAGTTCTTGAGGGTGACTCCGCCAACATACTTCACTCATATTCATTTTGGCAAGAACAAGTGCAATGAACTTCCATATCTTGCACTAGTTCAAGGAGTCAAAAGCCCTCTTATTGGTAAGACAAGGGACAAGGTAACCTAATGCTTTCATGGACATCATCATATGTGTATTTCACTCTATGTCTATGGATATCCTTGTGTGCTCCTTGTGGGACTAACCCATGTAGGTATTGAAAGTGCAACTCACTCAAATGGATTGCTCCAAATGATCTACATCAACATTGAGCATCCACATCTTCAACATCTACATGAAGTCATCATCGACAAAACCCAAGGTTAGTTCATGTGACACCTGAGACTGATGCGCTAGATTTCTTCCTCTTATTCATTGTCGTTGCCATGTCATTCGCTTGCGTGTTTCACTTTGCCTTGCCATCATGTGCATTTCATCTGCATGCTTGTCAAAACTTGCATCCGTTCGTGGTTGCCCGTCTCCCAGTTCTCTCCGTTGTCCGTTCTGAGCCCAGACACACTCGCCCGTGCCCACGGCACCTCTGAAATATTATTTTATAAGTGGCATAAAAATGTTCTCGGAATGGGGTGAAAGTTGGCGTCCAGTCTTATTATACTGTAGGTAGACCGCCTGTCAAATTTCGTCGCATTCGGAGTCCGTTTGATAGCCCAATCGTTAAACATATAGTGGCGTCGTTGCTGGTTTATTCGCCGGATGTTTCTGTCTCCGAAACGCTGTGCCGGGCTGCACTTCTCTGCTCTCATCGCAGTCCACACCCCTCTACACAGCCCACTAGACCTCACCTAGTCCCCCCTGTGTCCGGAGCTGCACGATCGCAATCCGAGGGTCCGAAAACGGAGCAAAACACCTAACCCTAGACCCCTGCTATATATAGTAGCCTCCCCCTTCCATTTTTGGACTAAACCTAGCCTAGCCCCTCCCCCAACCTCTAGCCACCGCCACCTAACCTCCGCTTTTCCTCGTTTTCCACGCCGGCGGATGCACCGTCGCCACTTGGCGCCCAGCTAGCGGTTGCGCCACCACCCGCCGCCGCCAGCCACCACTCGCACCGCGGCACATGTCCCCTGCCTCCTCCCACTGCCGCCAGCCCGCCAGGCCAGCGAGGAGCCCGCCCCGGGCCGCGACCAGGCCAAGCCGGACCTGAGCCGCCCGCCATCGCAGCCCGCGCCCTGCCGCTCCGTCGCGTGCGCCTCAGCACGTCCCGCGCCCCTCGTTGGCGTGCGCCGCCACCTCCGCGCCACCGCCATCCACCTGCTCTGCCACCTCCCCGTCGCCGTGCCTCCACCCCGTAGACCCGCCGGAATGCCGCCGAAGCCCCCGAATCCACCGCCACCTCGACCCGTAAGCGCCGCCGTCGCCCGAAGTTCCTCACCGCTGCCGGTCGCTTCCGCCTCACCTTCGACCGGATCTGATGATCCACGGCCGGATCCGCCCGTCCCTGTCTCGCCTCGGCCACCTCCGGCAGTCGCCTCGCCTGTAGTCACCGCGCCGCCGGCAACTGCCATGGTCCAGCCTCCTCTGCCCGTCGGGACGGGCCCATCCCGGATCCGCCTCGCTCCACCCAACCAAACGAAAGCCCTGCACCATCTCGTCTCGCTGAACCGCGAGATCCACTTTTCCCGCGAGGTGTTTTTTTCACTAAGTCCCTAAAAACTCATATTATGTGTACATGCTAAACTGCTTGTATATTTGTGCATAATGATCCGTTTGGAGTGTATGATATGTCAAAATGTTCATCTGAGAGTGCTCTTCATGATGATTGCATTTTCATACATATTAGGAGGCATTTTGATATGCTAATGTCTGTTGCAAAAGTGCACGTTGCTGTTAAAGTGCTAAAACTATTATAACTTGCCCTTTTGTCTCTTTCGCGTGAATTAATGCATGTGTGATATGTGCATTGTGCTAACATGACTTTGCTTCATTTTCATGTCTTCTTGATGCTGGTATTTATTTCATGCCGTGAATTTCCATGATGTGAGGGAAACAAGCTTGCAAAGTGACCTACTCGTTGTTGCTGTTTTTGCATTTGTTGAAAAACTGCTAGGTCTGAAACTGTTATATTGTGATGCCATGTTTGTTTGATGCTAACTTCAAGTCTATGCATAGTTGGAGATGTCCGGTGAGCATGTTTTGAATATCATGTAATGCTTTATCCATCCATGTCCTTGTTTGCAATTATGGCCTATTGTAGCTTGTTCTTTTCATACTCTCAAATTGCTTGAAAATATAACTGCCAGTCTATTAACAGCATGTTCCATTTTTGCAAAGATCATTGTAATCAATCTATGCATCTTTTACTTTGTGCCTTCGGTTTAATTGGAAGTATGCCATACCTACTACATGTTCATGCCCTTTGCATAATTATTAGAATTGCTATGCTTGCTGTTATGTGCCTCCAAAGTTAGCATCATGATGTTGTTTTGCATTCCCAGTTTTTCACTAAGTCTGAGTGATATATCATGTTTGCATCTTGTTTTGATGAATTCCATGAACATGTTGCTCCCATATATATGCCATGTTGTGTTATTTGTGCTCCTGGTTATGTACTAGCATGCCATGCTTTGGTTTGCCATGTTATTGCATTGTAGCTTAATTATTTCTTGCCTCCAACATGTCATCATATTAACTCTGCTCATGTGTATGCCCTGTTTTTCACCAAGTCATAATCCGTGATATAAAGTTGCTTGTTGCATTGATGATGTTGGATTAATATTGATGCCTATGAACCTGAACCTTGATGATATTTGAAGCAGGTAATCTATACTTGCATATCATGTTTGTGCCTATCTTGTTCTTGTAGCATGTTGTTTCCTTGCTTGCTATGTGCCTAGTTGTTGTTTTGGGCATCTGTGTTTTAAACTTGTTTCATGTGTATGTGTTGATCCGTGGCTCCGTTTGGAGCATTCTCTATATTAAACTTGCTTGGTTTTGCATGTAGATTCATCATGTCATGTTGTATACATGTTTTGAGTTTTGTGCTTGATGTTTGAATGCATTTTGCATCAATGCCATGTTTAACTTGTTTTGCTCATATCTTCTAGGCCGTAGCTCCGAATTAAATGAACTTTATATGTAATTTGACTAGAAAATCATGTAGGTCATCATGGTGCATCTTAACTTGCTGTTTAACAACTTTAACTTAATGTGTTATTCAGATCTGGACCAATTTCGAAATTTGCATACGAGGACTTACCGGAATTGTTATATGTTGCTTCCGGCCTCATTTAAACTTGCTTTGATGTCATGTTCTTGTATGCATCATCTCTTGCCATGTGTAGCATCATGTAGCCTTGTCATGCATCATGCTTGGTTAAGAATCATGTCATGTTTAAGTGTTGTGTGTTTACCATGTTGTTTGCTTCTTTCCGGTTGTGCTTCTTCTCGTTTGTTTCTGTTTCGGTGCGATCGTGAGGATTCGTTCGACTATGTCTGGTTTGTCTACGTGGCTTCCTATTCTTCATGGACTCAGTCTTCTTCCTAGCGGTATTTCAGGCAAGATGACCATCACCTTGGATCTCACTACTATCTTTGCTATGCTAGTTGTCTCGATGCTATCGCTATGTCGCGCTACCCACCACTTGTTTATCAAGCCTCCCAATATGCCATGAAACAACCTCTAACCTTTTTCACCATCCCAGCAAACCGTTGTTTGGCTATGTTACCGCTTTGCTTAGCCCCTCTTATAGCATTGCTAGTTGCATGTGAAGATGAAGTTTGCTCCATGTCGAAACATGGATATGTTGGAATATCACAATATCTCTTATGTTTAATTAATGCACATATATATTTGGTAAAGGGTGGAAGGCTCGACCTTTTGCCTGGGGTCTCGTTCCACTCTTGTCGCCTTAGGTTCCGATAAACCGGTGTTATGTTCCTTGAGTTTGAGTTCCTAACGCGGTCGGGGTTTATGCCCCCCCCCCCAGCAAGGCCCAGCTTTGGTTTTAATTTTCCCAACATAATAAACATGATAATAAATTTGACACATAGGGGAGTTAGCGCTACCCGAGGTTCATTATTCAACTTAATATAGGGGTCCAGTGTTGATGGTATTGGTCCCAAACTAGAGCAGCTTGCGCCGCCGCCTCTTGGCAACTTGGGGTATTTAGTCATTGTGACCATTGCTCATCCGCCGTGTCCTGAGAGCGAGATACGCGGCTCCTATCGGGATCGTCAACACGTTGGGAGGTCTTGCTAGACTTGTTTTACCATTGTCGGAATGTCTTGTGCACCGAGATTCCGAGTCTGATCGGGTTGTCCCCAAGATGGAGGTTTTACCTTTGCTGGTCGTGAGAGCTTGTGATGGGCTAAGTTGGGACACCCCTGCAGGGTTATGATCTTTCGAAAGCCGTGCACATGGTTATGTGGTAGATTGGAATTTGTTAATATCTGGTTCTAGAGAACTTGACAGAGGATCCGAAATAAATTACACCAACTGCGTGAGTAACCGTGATCGTCTCTTTTCGAGTAAGTTTGGAAAGAGAACACGGTGGGGTTATGTTTGACTCGTGGGTAGTTCTGGATCACTTAGTGATCATTACTATTTTGTGACCGTTTGCGTAGCTTCTCATCTATCTCTGGAAATCGTAAGTTAGCCACCATACAAATGCTTAGCCGCTGCGGCAACCTCACCACTTATCCTTTCCATACCCATTAAGCTTTGCTAGTCTTGATACCCATGGTAATGGGATTGTTGGGTCCTCGTGGCTCACATATACTACAACAACAGTTGCGGGTACATGTTTCCGATGACTTGACATGAGTGATGTTTACTTGTGTTGGAGTTTTTTCTTCTTCTTCGTCGTCGATCTTGGGATAGGTTCCTGGTTGGCAGCCTCGGATAGCAGGATGGATGTCGTTGTGCTTTTCATGTGTTTTCATCCGTAGTCGGATGTCTTGTGTACTATGTTGTTGTATTCATGTGGCAATTATTGCCTATTGTTGTATCCCCATCTATTTATGTAATGGTACAATATAATGGTATCCATCTTGCTAAGCGCCCGAAATGCGGTTGTGCCCCAATCACGAGTTCAACACATGATCGGGATAGAATCGCATCTTGGGCATGACAGTTCATCCCTCAAAGGGGGGATATCACACCTAGCGGGAGCTTTGCTCTAAGAATTGAGCTAAAAAAACTCTAATGGTATGAACACAACAATGCTTTATGTAAAAGTGATAACCCCACTTGTGCTTAATCGATGAGTATGACATATGATCAAATGTTTACATTTGGCTCCTAAGTCAATATACTCATATATAGATGACCTAGTCATCACCAATTTCTTGATAGATGCTAAGTGTTTGTGCATGCTTTGCCACATGTTTTATTTGCCATCTTATTGTGTGAGGCATGTTGGTTGCATATTTTTCTCCATTCAAGAACATCCATTTGTTGCTTTGATTGTTTGAATTTTCTATTTTTGCCAAATGGATGGACAAGAATGCCTAGGTTCTCCCTCTAGCTATCTATTCTTTTTCTCGTCTCAAACTCAATTCATGCTACATCACAATGTTTGACCAAGTCGAATTCGGACCCTCCGGGTGAGGAGCACTCGGGGCTACCGATCCGTCAAGGGCTTAAAACTCCAAAACCTCTTAATGCATCTAGGTCAGACCAACTCACCCTCTTGGTCTCACATAATTTATTATGCTGATCTAGGTTTTTCATCTCAGGGCAACCGATTAGAACAATTTGGTCACACCGAGTTGCAGTAACTGCCAGCAATTTTTCATCTCGGTGCCACCGAGTCCTTCCATTCGGTCACACCGACAGCGTCTGGGTATATATACTCTAAGTACCCGCACAATCGAGACTTTCCTCAAAACGCATGAGTCTGTGCCCCAGCACTGCCGCCCTAGTCTCTGGATCGTCGCCGTCATCGCCAATGCCTCCTGTCGCTGGTCTTCGTCGCCGTCGACGGAATCTCCACCTACGTTGTTGCCGTAGCGAGTTCATCGCCAAGTTAGGGTATGAACTCGACCCCTTTTCTGCTTTCTCCAACTCCGATTCTTGCACAAAGGTCATTGCCATTATTCTTTCCACGAATGAGATCAATCTATCCACTGAAAAAATCCCTTAGAATAGATTTGATACAAAAACTTAGGGTTAGGTTTCCGCCTAACTCATCTCGGACCGACCGATCTGAGGATCTCGATCTCACCTATTTGGCTCACGCCATTGCACAAGTACAACTCGGTCTGACCGAAGTGTACTAATCTGTGTGACCGATTTCACTTTCTCTGTGAAACCCTAGCATCTCAGAGTCACCGAACCGCATTTCGGTCTGACCGAAACGGCATGTTTAGACCTGTTTATGCTTCGGTGTCACTGAGTTTGTCAAATCGGTAGCTCCAAAATGCTTTATGTAGAAAACTAAAGTTAAGTTTTTGTCTGAATATTTTTTGCAAAATAGCCGCACTTTGTGATGCTCATCCACTCTACTTATACCCAACTATTCACATGGTCAGTTTCTACAATGTCTGAGGGCAGTGACAGCCAGAACAGGTCAGAAGAGCTTATGAACCTCAGTGAGGGCACTAGTCCCTCTAACAGCCATGATGAAGGTAGCAGAAGCACTCCAAGCAACTTGCCAAAAGCTTCTACCAAACAAAGGAAGAAGAGAACTTCAGATTCCGAGGATGAAGATTTTGTTGCTGAGGAAGTCACCTCAAAGAAGAAGGTACTCAAGAAGGAATATGTTGTTGGTGGTGCTATCAAGCCAAGATTGAAGAAGAAAGCTCCTGCCAAGAGGATTCCCATGTCAAAAGCCAGAGCATCCACTCAAGAAACTATGGAGTTCACTCTTGAACCAAGAGAAGATCTCGCTGTTGTTGGAAATAAAAGGAAGGAGAGAGTCAAGAAGACTACTGCTAGAGTCATTGGCAAATCATCCATCTTGAGAGAATCTAAAGAAGAGGAGGAGGTGGAAGAGCCTATTACACCTCCTACAAAGACTCAAAAGCTTATGGGGGATGCCATAAGGACTGGGGCTGCACCATCAAAGCCCAAGTCTGCCCCCAAGCCTCCAACTCAAGCTCAAGCCTCCAAGTCTACTGCCCACAAGAGATCCACCATAAACATATCTGCTGCTAAGAAGAACAAGGCCCCATTGCCTAGGCTTAAGAAGATGAAGAGCAACAAGTGCTTAGAAGATTGAAGCCCAAGATTCTAGATCATAATGATGATCATCCAGTGGCTGAAAATATGAAGGAAAGGAAGGATGCAGGTCTGACATTGTGGAGACAGACTGATCCCTATGCCACCAGGAGAAGCACCACTATAGATTATCGTTTCCAGACCAAGGAATAGTAGGACTTCTATGAGATAGTATTGTTGGATAGGAAACCCATAGTCTGTGATATGAAGTGGGTTGGGATTACATGATGACAATGAAGACGACTTCCCAGGTGTGCATGAGAGCTTTAAGATGAATGATGCAGACAAGTTTGTTGGTCAGAAGTTGACTAAATGGAATGAGAAATGATAACACAATTCTATTCAACATCTCATTTTTACCCGGATGGAAAGATTGTCTGGATGACTAAAGGTACAAGGTATCAATCAACTGTTTCTGAATGGGCCAAGTTGATCAATGCTCCAAAGAAAGATGAGAATGACACTGATGTATATGCTAAGCCTAGAAAGGATCACAACTCTATGGCCAATATGTACAAGGAAATTCCTGATAAAGCCTTGGATACTCACAAGCTTGGTTCCATATACTATCTGATGTCAGGTCTGACTAGCATCAACACCATTCCGAGGCACACTCTTTTGCCCAAGTCAGGAGATCATAGAATGATCCGTGGTCACTCCATCAACTTTCTCCATATGTTTCATGTGCCAGAGAAGTTCAAAGTGACGAGCTTGATTGTTGAAATTGTGAAGAGAACTACAGCTGATCACAAGAGATCATGTGGATATGCCCCTCATATACATATACTGATCAATTCCAAGATGAGAACAGGGACATATCTCCTAGATAAAGAGCACCTTCCCCTGATGCCAGAATTTGAGGACAATGAGATTGTCATGGATGCGTCTCATCCTACATGTGCAGAAGCTCAAGAGACGATATATATATATATATATATATATATATATATATATATATATATATATATATATATATATATATATATATATATATATATATATATATATAGAGAGAGAGAGAGAGAGAGAGAGAGAGAGAGAGCAACGGCCACAAAAGCAGCAAAGGCAGCTAGTGCACCAGATGCTTCAACTGTGATGCCCAAGACCAAGCAAGATCAACTCAGTTATCTGCTTGAGGGTACCATGAGGATTGAGAAGAGCCTGGCCAGCTTGACTCGGAATCAAGAGAGTCTTGAGAGGATCATCGAGACAAAATTCCATGATCTAGATGTGAAGGTCACAGAGATCCAGGCCAATGTGGAGAAGCTCCAGGAAGAAGCTGAGGACAGGAATGACAGATCAACCACTGATGCTTTCCAGAGAGTCCCAAGAGGACCAAGATCATCAGCTGTGCCAGTTGTCGAGCCCAGGACTACACTTTCAACACCTGCAACCACTGCCACAGTTGTTCCTCCAGTGTCAACTCCTCCAGCTCCTCAGAAATCTTCACAAGTATTTGCAGATGCTCTCATCTCCATGCCATCTACGGACACCGAAGCAACCAGCCAGAAGACCCCTTCAGGAGCTCTCGGAGATCGTGCCTAGAGTGCCGCATAACACTATGCATTTCAAGCTTTTTTGGTAACTTGTTGCCAAAGGGGGAGAAAGTGTATAGATCATTAAGCTTTAGAGAGAGAGAGATAGATAGAGAGAGAGAGAGAGTTTCTCTCTTTGTTGGTTTTATTGCCTCTCTTGCTACTTTGATTGCTTGTTTGATTCCAATGCTACAATATTTGTGCTTGTGTGTGAGATACTCTTATGATCATGTGTTTGATCATACTACGCTTAATGTGTGCTTGCATGATTGTGTATGATCATACACTTGTTTGTTTTGGTGGCGAGTGCATGTTGTTTAAATTTTATCATTTTCAGCGCTCCACCAAGATGTATGCGACATGGAAGAGTGACCAATGATCCTAATCGATTGTGCATTTGCATTCAAAAGCAAATTTTAAATAATGCACAAATTTAGGGGGAGCTTTTGCTTATCACATACTCCTCAAAGCGACGATGTATTTCATTCATATTATCATTTGTCGAATCTTTGATCTATATGTTGTCATCAATTACCAAAAAGGGGGAGATTGAAAGTGCAACTAATCCCCAGGTGGTTTTGGTAATTCATAACAACACATAGCTCATTGAACTAATATCCATTCAAGTTAAATATTTCAGGAAGTTCAATGATTGGCATGGCATGGACTAGAGATGTGGACCCCTCAAAATGCTAAGGACAAAGATTGGCAAAAGCTTAAGACTCTTCATTTTCATTTTAGTGATCCAAGATCACATTGAGTCCATAGGAAAGCCAATACTGTTTAAAGGGGATGAGATGTTGCTTAATGGTCTACTTGCTCAAGTGCTTAGTGATATTGCTCCAAAACCCTCAGCCACTTTCTCATTTCCAAACATGTCCAAAACCCAAAGTCAAACTTGGCCCCACCGATTTGATCTATCCGGCGCCACCGAGTTCATTTGACACAACCACTGCCAGAAACCCTAGACAATGTGGTCACACCGATACGGATCTCAGTCTCACTGAGTTTGCATGGTACACTCTCTGTTTCCCTTCGTAACATTTCGGTCTCACCGAAAAGAGCGATCGGTCCCAACAAGTTTTCCTAACCAACTCTCTGTTTGATCTTTATTGAAATCTGTCTCATCGAGATGAGATTTGGCCCTAGCCCTAGCACATCGATCCCACCGATTTGATCACGTTGGTCCCACCGAGATTCCTAACGTTCACATTTTTAACTGCTTCGGCCTGACCAAGTTCTTCTATTCGGTCTGACCAAGTTGGGTCAAATGTGTGTAACGGTTGGATTTTGTGTGGATGCTATATATACGCCTCCACCCCCATCTCCATCTGTGAGAGAGCCATCAGAACATGCCTACACTCCCACTACTCATTTTCTAAGATAGAAGCACCTGCTCATGCGTTGAGACCAAGATATTCCAATCCAACCACAAGAATCTTGATCTCTAGCCTTCCCTAAGTTGCTTTCCACTCAAATCATCTTTCCACCATATCCAAATCTATGAGAGAGAGTTGAGTGTTGGGAAGACTATCAGTTGAAGCACAAGAGCAAGGAGTTCATCATCATCACACCATCTATTACCTTTCGGAGAGTGGTGTCTTCTAGATTGGTTAGGTGTCGCTTGGGAGCCTCCGACAAAGATTGTGGATTTGAACCAAGAAGTTTGTATGGGCAAGGAGATCGCCTACTTCGTGAAATCTACCCGACTGAAGCAAGTCCCTCGTGGGCGGTGGCCATGGTGGGATAGACAAGGTTGCTTCTTCGTGGACCCTTCATGGGTGGAACCCTCCATGGACTCGTGCAATTGTTACCCTTCGTGGGTTGAGGTCTCCATCAACGTGGATGTACAATTGCACCACCTATCAGAACCACACCAAAAATCTTCGTGTCTCTATTGCGTTTGCACTCTCCAAACCCTTCCCTTTACCTTCATATGCAATGTTTTACTTTCCGTTGCTACACTCTTAGAATTGCATGTGTCGGTTGGTTGCTTGACGTGTTCGAATTGCTAAAACCCGCCAACACTTAAAATTGGGAAAAGGCTAGATTTTTATTTGGCGAAGTAGTCTAATCCCCTTTCTAGACCTACTTTCAATCCTACAGGGATGAGAACAATGAAAGCGTTGTTCACCCCCTCAGGCATGACTCATGTACGGAAAACTCCTTTACCCCTACAATAACCAGCTTCCTTATTACTACCCAATTTTGTTGGAAGAAGCGGGCAGGGAAGCCATTGGGCCCTAGTGCCTTTAGCGGTCCAATCTGAAATAGAGCATCAGCTATTTCCTTGTCTGAGAAATATGCACACAATCCATCATTCATACGGTCAGTAACACAAGTTTTAATAAGATCAATTACAGGATCCGCACATAGAGATCTGTCAGCAGCAAAAAGATTTGAGAAATAGGCCATGGCCATGGCCGACATGGACCCGTAGTTGTTGCTGAAATTCCATGCCCCTTGTGTTTTTGAGATTGTTGTCAGAAACGGTGAGAGACTAATTTGTGCCACAATGCGAGACTGTGTGCGTCCTAGCGTGGTACAGGAAACTAGGGGACTATGGTGTGCTTTGCGGCAGGACAGGCAAAGAAAGTATTTGAGTCTTGTGTGTAGAGAAGAGAGTGCACATGGAGGGAGGTGTTGTTAGGATATGGGTGCAGATTATTGGTCCATGCCATGCAACATGAGCATGATCATGAGCGTGAGATCGAGAACTCAGCTCTACATGGAAAAAGGACATGCCTGTCCCATTTGGACAAGTAATCATCTGCTACTACTACATCTACTGGAGTAGTAGCTAGCTTGAGTATACCCTGGAGTATCGAGAAGATTGCTATAATCTGCAGAAAGGTTTGCTACCGAAAGGTATGCTACTGAAAGGTTTAATTCTGATAGGTATGCTTTAGAAAGGTTTGCTTCCGAAAGGTATGCTACTAAAAGGTTTTCTTCCGAAAGGTAGGCTGCCGAAAGGTTTGCAACTGAAAGGTATGCTACCGAAAGGTTTGCTTCCGAAAGGTATGTTATCGAAGGGTTTGCTACCGAACGGTTTGCTAATGAGGAGATTGCTATAATCTTTCAAACGGATTGCTATAATATCATGAAATGATTGCTGCCGAAGAGATTGATATAATCTCCCGAAGAGAATACTATGGAAAAGATGGCTATAATCTTCGAAGAATATTGCAGCAGAGAAGATTGATATGTTTCAAGAAGCTTATTATCAATAAGATTGCCACTTCCGAGATGTTTGCTATAAAATTCCTCGAAAGTTGTCTGCGCTGTAGAAAAGATTGACATGTCTTGAAGGGTTTGTTATCAAGAAGAATGCTATATTCTTTCAGGAAGTTCGAAGAACTTCACCGAGAAATATATATGTTGCAGAGAAGAGAACGATAAGTTTCGAGAAGAAAATATACTGAAAAGATTGCGTGCCGGAGATGGTCCTAAAAGAATTGCTGACGCAAAGCAATTTTCATTCGGTGTGTCCGAAGAATAATTACTATAGTCGAAAAGATTGAAGACGAAGCGGAGACGTAGCATTTGTTTCGTTGTTCTTCTTTCTCTTATTTGAGTCATGGGACCACCGTACTATTAAGAGGGGTATAAGTATTCAAGGCTTTTGTCTGTTGTGATGCTTAGCCGAATCCTATGAGAGTTCGAGAGAAATCTCTTTGTGATCCGAATGAATACTTGCCAGCAATAGACGCAATTTTTTTTTCTGCGAGAGATTTCATTCGTACTGAAGAGTTAGCACTACTTGTTCCTCAAGTAATGTTACCATTGCTCTTTAAATCCGACCGTTGAGAACGTGTCGGTTGGCCATTGGCTGGACTGCGGGTCCAAAATGGTCATTTCCCATCTGGGAAGGCTGGGGCTATAAATAGCCACCCCTCGTCGGTTTTGTCTGGTGGCTGCTCTGCTTGAGATTTTGAGAAGATTGATTGAGCACCCCTCTCTGAGAGATTTGAGTTAAAAATCCACTGAGAGAAAATAAAGAGCCAAAAATTAGATAGTGGTTGAGAATCACAGTAGATCTACATTGAGAGTTCTTGTACATATTACTCTTGAGAGCTGCATACTCTCTAGACGGATAGGTGTCAGCTCGAGTGTTGAAGAGTTGTTGTCTTCACCGAGCAAAGTCATTAGAGACCAAGAGTGATCGTGGTTCTCGAAGAAGAAGTCTATTGAAGGTTTGGAGATTGCCGAAAAGAATCTACCACGAGTGAAATCAACTGAAGTTTGAGGAACTTCACGTTGAGGAGAATATGATGGAGAGAGTTTATCTCCTGTGTTGAATCACAAGTCCCTCCAACCAGTAGCTCTTTTGCATAAGAGTGAACTGGTCTACCAAACCATTTGTCGCCGTCGAGCACCACTCGTCATTTCTATCCTACTACATTTCTTTCGATAGTTTATTTTTTATGCTCTTTGCTGTCGATAGATATCTTTCTATGTACTGTGATTCTTTATCATCCAAGCAATCCTTTCAGTATTGTGACCATATTGTGTTGCATATATACTTTCGTTGTACTTCAGGTTGTTTGTCTGAATGTTCATTTGGTTTTCATATGGTACTACTTAGTCATTGTGCTAAGTCTTGCTTTGTTGAACATTTCATAGCAGTGTGCATGTTACGTATCAGTTTTGTGTGAAATCGCTTCATGTATGCAATTCTAGCTATGCTGATAATTTGTTTCCATGATAACATTGATTCATAGAACTAGATCTGCTCAGTTGTGTTTTCATAGCAGTTCTGTTTCAGGAACAGTTTTGTTTCAAGAATAGTTTTGTTTCAGAACTAGTTTTGCTTTGGAACTAGTTTTCCTTCGGGAATAGTTTTCTTTAGTAGAAGTGAAACTACTTTGTTGATTAACCGTTGTGCTGTGTTGATAGTATTCAACATTTCGAAAGAAATTTTGAATCTCCCATTCAACCCCCCTCTGGTCGATATACACCGGTCCTTACAATTGGTATCAGAGCAAGGTACTCCTTATCTCTTCTTATCAAGGTTTAACTGCCTTGGAGTTTTGAGTATGTCGCTTGCAGGACACCATGGGCACTCTGAAAGATTTCCTATCTTTGATGGAAATGACTATCTGTTGTAGAAACAAAAGATGATGATTCGACTGAAGGCTATGAACGAAGAAATATGGCAGATTGTGGAAAATGGCTACACAATTCATTTTCCCAAATATTCCACACCCAATGACGAAAGAAACATTCAGTTGGATGCACAAGCAAATGATATCATTCGCAACTATGTCTCAAGGAATGTATGCCTTCGGTATAGAAGACTTGGAATAACGAAAGTAATCTGGGACAGATTTGAGAAGATCAATGAAGGTGTTTCAACTCAGAGAGAAACATGAATCAATATTCTTCGGGCCAAGTTCAACCACTTCAAGAGGCTCAAGAATGAAATTTGTCAAGAAACCTTTGATCGTGTTAATGGCATCGAAAATGAGTTGCAAGGTCTTGGTGCTAAAAATGTTACCGATCATGAGATTGCGAAGAAGTTGCTTCGGTCCCTGGACAGTTCTTTCAATACCCTTGAGCCGATGATCAAGAAAAGTTGTGGCTTCAAAAAGTCTCGATAATACTGATGTTATGGGAAGACTGAACACCCATGAAGGACAACGAGTAGAGAAAAGAGATCTATATGGCTCTCGCCATCGAAAGAATCATGCTCTCAAAGTTGCTGCAGATTCTTCTTCGGACACCAAACATAATGCTGATGAAGATCTTGTGCAGATAGCTAAGCATTTGCAATGCTGCCCGAAAAAAGAATTAGTTTCCAAAAAAGGACTCGGGCGGTAAGTCGAAATCTTTGTCGTGGTCAAAATCTTTGGAAAACATACATGCTTCAAGTGCAAGAAGCCTGGACATTTCATCTCTGATTGTCCAATGTGGGAAGACAAAATAAGAGCTAGTTGCAAGTTCAACATGTGCAGTAGCAAGAGTTTCAAGAGCAAGAGCTATGATTCTGATGATGAGAAGAAAAATAAGTTCTCGAAGAAGAAAGACAATTCCTCCTTGAAGTCTTCGTCAAAGTCTTCATTAAGAACTTCCTCCAAGTCTCATTCCAGCCGAAAGAAGAGCTCTCATAGGGCTAAGGCATATATTGGGAACAAAATGGACTCCTAAGAAGAAGTCTTCGAGTCTAAAGAAGTTTTCGAAGAAGAATCCGACGAGGATTGAGGTTCATGCATGTCCGGCATCGCATGCGCTTCCACACCAGCGTCAAACTTCTTCGATAACAATTCAAGTGATTTTGCTGCATATTGCTTCATGGCAAAACCTTCGAAAGGAAAGGTACCTCTCGAGAAACAAAAATCTTATGCTAGTGATGAATTCTCTTCTAGTGATGATGATCAATCTAAGCTCATAAAAATTGCTAAAAAACAACAATACTCTCTTGAGAAACTTGAGAATCTATCAGGAAGATGGAAAAATTGTTGGTCGAGGAGATGAATAAAAACCAAATGTTGACAAACAAGCATTCTGATCTTTTGGCAAAATTTGAGGATCTGTCAGGCCATCATGATTTTCTCTCAGATGATGTGAAAGTGCAACTAATCCCGGGTGGTTTTGGTAATTAATAACAACATATAGCTCATTGAACTAATATCCTTTCAATATAAATATTTTAGGAAGTTCAATGATTGGCATGGCATGGACTAGAGATGTGGACCCCTCAAAATGCTAAGGACAAAGATTGGCAAAAGCTCAAGACTCTACATTTCCATTTCAGTGATCCAAGATCACATTGAGTCCATAGGAAAGCCAATACTGTCAAAAGGGGATGAGGTGTTGCTTAATGATTTGGTTGCTCAAGTTCTTAGTGATATTGCTCCAAAACCCTCAGCCACTTTCTCATATTACACATATGTCCCAAACCTAAAGTCAAACTCGGCCCCACTGATTTGATCTATGAGGCGCCATCGAGTTCACTTGACATAGCCATTGCCACAAACCCTAGACAATTCGGTCTCATAGATATGGATCTCGGTCTCACCGAGATGACAATGTAAACTCTGTGTGATCCTTTCATAGCGTTTCGGTCTAACTGAGAAGAGCGATCGGTCCCACCGTGTTTGCATGGTAAACTCTCTATGATCCTTTTGTAACGTTTCGGTCTCACCGAAATGAGTGATCGGCCCCACCAAGTTTGCTTGACCACTTCTCTGTAATGCTATTTGCTTAAATCGGTCTCACCGAGTTCATGCAATCGGCGCCACCGAGATGAGGTCTTGCCCTAGCCCTAGCACATCGGTCCCACCGAGTTGATCGTGTCGGTCCCACCGAGATTCCTAACGTTCACATTTTGAACTGCTTCGGTCTGACCGAGTTCATCTATTCGGTCTAACCGATTTGGTTCAAATGTGTGTAACGGTTGGATTTTGTGTGGAGGCTATATATACCCCTCCACACCATCTCCATTAGTGAGAGAGCAATCAGAACGTGCCTACACTTCCACTACACATTTTCTGAGAGAGGACCACCTGCTCATGTGTTGAGACCAAGATATACCATTCCTACCACAAGGATGTTGATCTCTAGCCTTCCCCAAGTTGCTTTCCACTCGAATCATTTTCCATCATATCCAAATCTGTGAGAGAGATTTGAGTGTTGGGGAGACTATCACTTGAAGCACAAGAGCAAGGAGTTCATCATCGACACACCATTTGTTACCTTTTAGAGAGTGGTGTCTCCTAGATTGGTTAGGTGCCACTTGGGAGACTCCGAAAAGATTGTGGAGTTGAACCAAGGAATTTGTAAGAGAAGGGGATCGCCTACTTCGTGAAGATCTACCCGAGCAAGGCAAATCCTTTGTGGACGTTGGCAAGGTGGGATAGACAAGGTTGCTTCTTCGTGGACCCTTCGTGGTAGAGCCCTCCGTGGACTCATGGAGCTGTTTCCCTTTGTGGGTTGAAGTCTCCATCAACGTGGATGTACGATAGCACCACCTATCGGAACCACGCCAAAAAATCTCCGTGTCTCCATTGCGTTTGCACTCTCCAAACCTCTCCCTTTACCTTCATATGCAATGCTTTACTTTCAGCTGCCACACTCTTAGAATTTCATGTGTAGGTTGGTTGCTTGACTTGTCCTAATTGCTAAAATCTTGCAACACTTAAAATTGGGAAAAAGTTAGATTTTTATTTGGTCCAGTAGTCTAATCACCCCCCTCTAGACCTACTTTCGATCCTACAATTGGTATCAGAGCTTTGGTCTCCATTTGACGTGATTTCCATAGCTTTGGTGATCATAGCCTTGGTTCCAAAACCTAGGAGAGTATGGAGTCTAACGAGGGAGGTTATCACCATAGAGGTCCTTACTTTGATGGTACTAATTTTGCTAGTTGGAAACAGAAAATGAAAATTCATATTCTTGGACATAACCCTGCCGTTTGAGCTGTTGTGCGAATTGGTTTGCAAGGTGAATACTTCAAGGATGGAAAAGAACCGGATTGTGAAGCGTCCGTGGAAGAATTGAAGATGTTGCAATACAATGCTCAAGCTTGCGATATTCTCTTCAACGGATTGTGCCCCGAAGAATTCAACAAAATCAGCCGTCTTGAGAATGCAATGGAAATTTGGGATACCTGGGTTGATATGCACGAAGGTACCGAGTCCGTCAAGGAATCCAAGTTGAATGTGCTTCAAAGTCAACTTGATAAGTTCAAGATGAAGGATGGTGAAGGAGTCGCTGAAATGTACTCCAGGCTTGCTCTCATCATAAATGAGATTGCCGTCTTAGCAAGCGAAGAGATGACCGACAAGTTCATCATCAAGAAAATCCTAAGAGCCTTGGATGGAAAATATGATATCGTGCACACTTTGATCCAAATGATGCCGAACTACAAAGATCTCAAGCCAACGGAAGTCATTGGTAGAATTTTTGCTCATGAGATGTCTCTCAAGGATAAGGAAGAGCTTCACAACAAGTCTAGTGGCGCTTACAAAGCCTCATGTGATGCTCCTACAACATCAAGTGAGAAACAAGTCTTGAATGGAGAACCGAGCTTAATCGTGAAGAACTTCAACAATTTCTACAAGAATAGAAGCAAAGAGAGAAGTTCCAAGTCAAGTTCCTACAATGACAAAAGATCTTCTAGTCGTGATCGCAATTGCTACAATTGTGGGAGACCCGGACACTACTCAAATGAGTGTACGGCTCCACACAAGAGAAGAGAAGATTCACCCAAAAGAAGAAGTAAAAGAGATGAATCACCGCCAGGAGAGAGAAGGAGTAGAGATTATTGTTATGAACGAAGACCCTCTCGTAGAAGCAAGGATTCCGAAAGGAAAGGGAAAATCATTAAGGAGCTATACAAGACGAAGGCATCAAGCTCGTGTTGGTGAATGGGTATCCGGTTCCGACTCCGATGACTACTCCGAGAGAAGCTATCACTCCGACTCCGAAGATACTCAAGATGAAGGTGTTGCCGGAATTGCTCTTGTTTCATCGAACTCCTACAATATATTTGACTCCCCTAATGAAGGATTTGGAAGATGATTCATGGCTAAAGGCCCTAAGGAAGGTGTTGCCGGAATTGCTCTTGTTTCATCGAACTCCTACGATATATTTGACTCCCCTAATGAAGGATTTGGAAGATGATTCATGGCTAAAGGCCCTAAGGTATCACACCCCGAATATCTTGATTTCAATAGTGATGAAGATGATTGGCTAGGAGACGATGATTTACTTGTTGGTAGCACTAATGATGAAAACTATGATGAAATTAATATTAATCATGCTAATCAAGATGGAACAAATGATGATGATAAGAAGGAGATTGAGCATCTAACTAAAGAACTAAACACTCTTAAGTTAGCTCATGAAACTACCTTAGAGTATCATTGAGAAGTTTTAAAGACTCATGAGAAGCTACGCTTCGGGAAGCTCAACTTAGAGCAAGACCATGGGTTCTTAAATCAATCAATGATGATCTTCGAAAGAAAAGTTCTTCTTACATTGCCAAGCGTTTACTCTTGTCTACCTATATGCCTCAAGTAAAATCTAGCAATAAGAACAAGAAATATTCTTCCTCTAGTAGTAACAATAATCATGCTAAATCCAACATTGTTGTCTCTAGTAGTTCTCTTGATTCCATTAATGATTCTCTTAGCCAAGTTACACTTGAGCAAGAAAATAGCTTATTGAAGGGAATTATAGAGAAAGGTGTTTACAAGAGTCTTGCCATGAGTAAGCGATTTGAGGAAATTGTACGCAAGCAAGGAAGGCACCGGAAGAATCAAGGTGTTGGTTTTGAACGAAAGTTCATTGCGAATGGAGTTGAGTGGGAAGAAGATCAATACCCCAAGACAATGTTTGTTCGTCAACAAGAGAAGTATGACTCCACTACCTTCAAGGGAACACAAACTCAAGATGATCTTACACCACAAGGCCGCAAGTTAAAAGGCAAGGACAAGCTTCAAGAAGAGATTCACTCATTTGAAGAAGCTCCTAAGACCTTGGTCAAGTGGGTTCCCAAGACTACTTCAAGTTCTACTTCATCAAGTACGACTACAACTCCGAGGATTCCCATCAAGTTGTTGTGGATCCCAAAGAAGAAGAACTAGAGTGTTCTTGAGGGTGACTCTGCCAACATATTTCACTCATATTCTTTTTGGCAAGGACAAGTGCAATCAACTTCCATATCTTGCACTAGTTCAAGGCGTCATGATGTCTGCTAGAACTACGTCGGTATTTCCCAAAGAGGAAGGGATGATGCAGTATAGCAGTGGTAGGTATTTCCCTGAGTGATGAGACCAATGTTATCGAACTAGTAGGAGAATGAAGCAACACAACATAAACAACACCTGCACACAAATAACAAATACTCGCAACCCAACGTGTAAAAGGGGTTGTCAATCCCTTTCGGGTAACAGACGTAATAGAGTTGTAAATATTGATAGATCGAACGCTAAATAAGATAAATTGCAGCAAGGTATTTTGGGGTTTTTGGTTTAATAGATCTGGAAATAAAAAGCAAAGTAAAATAGACCGCAAAATTAAATAATATAAAGATGAGACCAGGGGGCCGTAGATTTCACTAGTGGCTTCTCTCAAGAAATAGCAAACGGTGGGTGGACAATTACTGTTGGGAAATTGATTGAAATTCAAATAATCATGACAATATCCAGGCAATGATCTTTATATAGGCATCACGTCCAAGATTAGTAGACCGACTCCTGCCCGCATCTACTACTATTACTCCACACATGGACCGCTATCCAGCATGCATCTAATGTATTAAGTTCATGAAAAAACGGAGTAATGCAATAAGAACGATGACATGATTTAGACAAGATCTATTTATGTCAAAATATACCCAATCATTTTATTCTTAGTAGCAACGATACAAACGTGTCGGTTCCCTTTCTTTCACTGGGATCAAGCACCGTAAGATCGAACCCACTACAAAGCACCTCTTCCCATTGCAAGATAAATAGATCAAGTTGGCCAAACAAAACCCAAAAATTAGAGAAGAAATACGAGGCTATAAGAAATCATTCATAGAAGAGATCAAAGAAGACTCAAATAACTTTCATGGATAAAAAGATAGATCTGATCATAAACTCAAAGTTCATCGGATCCCAACAAACACACCGCAAGAAGAGTTACATCATATGGATCTCCAAGAGACCATTGTATTGATAATCAAAAGAGAGAGAGAAAACCATCTAGATACTAATTACGGACCCGTATGTCTACAAGGAACTACTCACGCATCATCGGAGAGGCACCAATGGAAGTGGCGAACCCCTCCGTGATGGTGTCTAGATTGGATCTGGTGGTTCTGGACTCTGCGGAAGCTGGAATTGATTTTCGTCGGCTCCCCTAGGGTTTCTGGAATATTGGGATATTTATAGATCAAAGATGTGGTCTGGGGGGCACCCGAGGTGGGCACAACCCACCGGGGCGCGCCTGGGCCTCCTGGCGCGCCCTGGTGGGTTGTGCTCCCCTGGGAGCACCCCCAGGTGGTTCTCCAGCCCACGGATGTCTTCTGGTCCAAAAAAAGCCACAAAAAGTTTTGTTGCGTTTGGACTCCATTTGGTATTGATTTTCTGCGATGTAAAAACATGCAGAAAACATCAACTGGTACTTGGCACTATGTCAATAGGTTAGTACCAAAAAATGTATAAAATGATTGTAAAACATCCAAGAATGATAATATAACAGCATGGAACAATAAAAAATTATAGATACATTGGAGACGTATCAGCATCCCCAAGCTTAATTCATGCTCGTCCTCGAGTAGGTAAATGATAAAAAAAGAATTTTTGATGTGGAATGCTGCCTATCATGTCATATCATATTCTTTTCTTTATAGCACGGACATTTGGACTCTTATATAGTTCAAAGCAACAGTCTAGTTTTGACATGAGATTTAAATACTCAAGCATATAAACAAGAAATCATGTCCTTCAAAATATCAATGCTAAAATAAGTTATCCATGGCCCATCATGCTTAACCATTGATCCATTCATGAAACACACTGACATATTAGTTACACCCAATGCTCAAGTACGATCATAGTGCTTCCTAGTTGGTGCTTTGTAAGAGAAGATGGATACACAAATTCAAAATAAAAATTTCATAAAATAAAAGAAAGGCCCTTCGTAGAGGGAAGTAGGGATTTGTAGAGGTGTCAGAGCTCAAAGCTTAAATTGAGAGATAAAATTATTTTGGGCGGCACACTTTTCCCACCAACGAAAACTACTTAGAGTTCCCAACACTTTCCATGCTAGATATATCATAGGCGGTTCCCAAACATAAAATAAAGTTTATTCCTTTTCCACCAAACTTTCACAAGCCATGGCTAGCCGAATCCATGGTTGTCTTCCATACCAACACTTTCCAAGGAATTTATTATTTGATAACATAAATTAAATTTATTTTTCATTTTGGGACTGGGCATCCCTAATACCTTTGCCTTACTCTCGTGCAATGACAAGTGAATAAACACTCATTGTGAGAATAATACATCTAGCATGGAAAATATTAGCCACCCCTCACCGCCTCGCGAGCGGTACGAGCACACAAAAGGGAAATTAATTTTGAAAATTAGAGATGGCACATACAAATTTGCTTAGAATGGCATGGGAATACCGCATATAGGTAGGTATGGTGGACACGCGTGGCAAAACTGGGTTAAAGGATTTTGGATGCACAAGTAGTGATCATACATAGTGCAAAATGAAGGCCGGCAAAAGATTGGGAAGCAACCAACCATGAAGCAACTAATCTCATAAGCGAACATTAAGCATAATTAACACCGAATAATGCACCACAAGTAGGATGTAATTTCATTGCATGACTATTGACTTTCGTGCTTGCATAGGGAATCACAAACCTTAACATCAGTATTCTTACTAAAGCATAATTACTCATTAACATAACTCATATAACACATCATCATATCTCAAAACTATTACAAGGAATCAAATTTATTTTGTCCAATGATTTTCATGAAAGTTTTTATTATATCCTTCTTGGATATCTATCACTTTGGGACTAATTTCCATGTGTTGCTTTTCATAAGTTCAATCAAATATAAGTGAAGATCATGAGCATAATTTTGTTTTCTTTCTCTCAAAATAATTTAATTGAAGCAATAGATAATTTCTTAAAAATTATTAAAGCACACCGTGCTCAAAAAGATATAAGTGAAGCACTAGAGCAAATCCATAGCTCATAAAAATTTAAGTGAAGCATAGAGAGTTATTCTAACAAGTCATGGCATAATTTTGGCTCTCTCTAATAGGTGTGTACAACAAGGATTCAAGACTCTAAAGCAAAAAAAACAAGCAAAGACTCATATCATGCAAGACGATCCAAGCAAAACACATAGTATGTGACGAATAAAAATATAGCTTCGAGTAAGATACCGATGGTTGTTAGAAGAAAGAGGGGATGCCACTCGGGGGCATCCCCAAGCTTAGTTGTTTTCTTCTCTTTGGATAATAGCTTGGTATGCCTTGGCATCCCTGTGACGCCCGAGACCGACGTCCCAGAAGATTCCAGAAGATTCCAGATGTTCCGGGGTCTCCCGTGTGTTCCTTGTGCTTGCTTTATTATTTTTTGCATTGCATCATGTCATCATGCCTTCATGTCTTTTTAATTTATGCATCTCAACCTAAATAATCCGTGTGGGCCTTCGGTCCATTTAAATCGAGGGAAGATGTCTTCTCTTTATAACATATAAAAGCCTCTCAATATTTAGGGAGCTATATTAATAAATATTCCATTTTGTTGGAATTCACCGTAACACATTTGCACAATTTTCCCCATGTCTTTTCACTTCGAGTTGCACCTTCAAAATCTTGCCAATAATTTCTTTCCGTTGTTTCGAGGCTCCTCCAAATATCTAGACTCCTTTTAAACTCCTTTAAGGCAAACTAATTATTTTAGTTTGTTTTTCCCTTTTGTTGTTGGAACTATTTTGTGAGGTTGGAATTTCCGTAAAGCCTTACAAAAATGTCCATCATTTTATTCTTATTCGTTGTCTCTTTTCTTTTTATTTTGACTCTCTCCTTTTTGTTTTTTTTCTGTCTAAGAGTTAAAAAAACAGAGGCAGCCAGCCTCTAGGCCTCCTTTTTTTTCCTTCCCTCCAGCCTCTTGGGCCTCCTCTTCCCCTCACCAGCCCAGCTTGGGTCCCTCCTCTAGGCCCAAGGCCACTTCGGCCCAAACTCCCTCCGCACCGAACCCTAGCTGCTCCCTGGCCCGAGCGCCCAGCCCCTCGCTCTCTCCCCGTTTCCCTTCCCCGCCGCCAGCGCTCTCTCTGTCGATCCCATCGCCCGCCCGCGGCCTCTTCTCCCGCGCGCGTCCTCCCTCCTCCGCCTTCCTCGCAGCACCCAACCGAGGCTCTCCTCCCCTCGTTGCTCGTTCGTCCTCCCAGCAGCACCGAGCAGCACGAGCAGAGGACCGCCGCGCCTCTTCTCCAGAAGCCGCCGGCCGCCGCGGGATCTCCTCGAGCGGCCTCGCTTCCCTCCGTCCGGCGCCAAGACCTCCGGCTCCGTTCCTCCCAGGCGACCCCGCGTCCAAGGCCGCAGGAGCAGCGCGCCCCAGGACGCGGCCTCATCTTCCGAGCCGCGCGCTCGCGTCCCGTCCTCCCCGACATAGCTGCTCCCTCCGTTCCCTTCCTCCCCTCCGTCTTCCAGCTCGCCCTGGCCCCGAGCCAGCGCCAGGGAGGCCGGCCCGCGCCGTTCCTCGCCCGTGCCTCCAGGCCGCAAGCGCCGCGCCTTCCAGGCCCCTACCTCGTCCCGTCGCGCGCCGGTTCGCGGCTCCCTCCGCGCCGGAGCAGTCCGGCCAGGCCGCTCCCGCCCCCCTCGTCCATGGCGCCCGTGGCCTCCCTCCCAGCGCCAGGAGCCGCGACCACGTCCTCCTCTGTTCGACTTGCAGCGCCCCTCTGCGCGCCCAGGTCGCCCGCCTCCATTCCCTCGGTGGTCTCCCTTCTCCAGCAATGCCGAGGCCTCTGCCTCGCCACATCGCATCAACGCCCCACCTTGCTGTTTTTTTTCTCTTGTTGTGAAGACCGCAGCGGCTTGCTCCAGCCTTGGACACCTCCTGCGAGTCGATGCCCTTGTTTTGCTTGCCTTGTTTTGCCTACAGGAGACCAACAGCTTCTGACTCCATTTGACGACCGTGGCCGAGACACCCCCCAAGATGTTCCAGGGACACGCCAAGTACATCTGCAGATGCACCGGACAACAATGAACCGTGTACGGCTACACGACGATATGACCGAGTACCCCTCCGAAACAAGTTCCTCTACGAACGAGCTCCGTGAACATCTACAAAACGCCCGGAAAACGACCAAGTTCCACTACTTCCCACGACGGCCATGTGTACAACTACGTTGCCAAGACGGCCCCTACAAGTACCACGACGACCCGTTCTTCTACGGAAGAATGAGCGCGAGTACCTCTACCGTCGCCCGGAAACGAGGAATTCGCCAAGTACCACGACACGATGACGTGAACCACTACTTCCTCTGCGAGTTGCGAGAACGACTACTTCCCTCTACGGAACGGCTACTTCCTCTCCGACGTGAACGACTCCTTCCTCTACGTCTCGAACCGCCCCGAAACGCACGCTTCGAAGGTATACCGAAACGACCCCGTGGATGACCCGTGTGATGCTTGCTTGTGTTGTATGAAATGTCTCCCGTGTGTGCTCCGTGTCCGTTTCGTCCGTTTGACATGTTCCTCGGTTGCCGCGTCGCCGACTCGTGGGAACCCGGTAACGGGATCACCCCACCTCTTTCATCTCGTTTGACTCGCTTCGTCACCTTTTGCACCGGCCTCTCAACGAGTTACCGGAACCGATATGATGCCGTTGCATCATTTTCGGAATTGTTGCCGTGGCACCCCTTTCATTCCACCACGGTGACGATGCTTCTTATCTCTCTTGTCAACCTTTAACAAAAACTTGCATAAACTTGATCATGTCATCCGCATCATGTTAACAACCTTGAATGTTTAATTGTTGTTTGCTTATAATTATTAAACATGCTCATGAGGTTTTTCCGGATATGTTGTTGTTATTTTCCGGCCTCATTTAAAATGCCTAAATAGGTAGTTTATTTATGCTTCACCTCTTGCCATGTTAAAAACTTTTAATCTTGTCTTGTAAATAACGAGGTTAACTAAATAGTTAAATGTGGTGTTTCGTCAATATGCAACTCGTTGCATATTGATCTCCACTTAACTTGTAGTATTTGTTTGTGCACTTGCCATGCCATGCATAATTAAACCGGACATGCATCATACTTGTTTGCGCATCGTATGCCATGTTCTTGCTTGGGTGTTTACCGTGTTGTTTCCTTCTTTCCGGTTGCTTCTCTTGTTAGCTTCGGTTTCGTTCCGGAGTTGTGAGGTTCCGCTCGACTGTGTTAATCCGTCTTCGTGGATCCGTTCTTCTCCCTTGTGGAATCCCAGGCAAGATGACCGAACCCGGATACCATTACTATCTTTGCCTATTGCTAGAGTATCGTTCTTTAGTTTTGCCTCGATGCCCATGTTCTTCTTGTCAGCCTCCTACTTGTAACCATTGCCATGTTTAACCACCCTACCTACGCAAACCGTTGCTTGGCTAAGTACGCTTCGCTCAGCCCCTCTCATAGTATTGTTAGTTGCAGGTGAAGATTGAAGATGCTTGCTTCATGTTGAAGTTTGGTTGGGTTATATCACACTATATAAATGCTTAAAAATGAAATCATCTATATACTGGCAGGGTGGAAGGCTAAGCCTTTTGCTTGGTGTTTTGTTCCACTCATGCCGTTAGGAACCGTATAAACCGGTGTTATGTTCCTTGATTATGCGTTCCTAACACGGTTGGGGTGTATGGGACCCCCTTGATAAACCGCTAAGTGCTAAGTCTTTTCCAGCAAATCCCAACATTGGTACTATTTGCCTCATAATAACAACTTAATTAATTAATTAAATTTGCATAGGGGGTCGCTCCCTCGAGGATCCTTTATTTCTACATAGCAGGGGGGGCCAGTGCTGATGGTGTTGGTCCCAAACTAGAGTCACTTGCGGTACCACCCAGTTATCTGGGGTCTTTGGTACTGTACGTAGCGCTCATCCGGTCGTGGCCTGAGACGAGATACGCGCGGCTACTATCAGGGTGTCGGCACGCCGGGGGGATTTGCTGGATTAGCCTTACCTTAGTTCGGTTTAACTTGAGCACGGGATTCCGAGAATACTCGGGTCTTCCCACCTATGGAGTTGCGACTCCGCGGATCGTGGGCTTGTGATGGGCCAAGTTGGAACACCCCTGCAGGGTTTGAACTTTCGAAAGCCGTGCCCGCGGTTATGTGGCAGATGGGAGCTTGTTAATTCCGGTTGTAGATAACTTGACACAATGTTTCTAATACACTACCAGCGTGTGTACCGTGACTGTCAATTTCCGAATAGGAATTCGGGAGTTGAACACGGTGGGGTTATGTTTGACCGGCTTTAGTTAGGATCACTTCGTGATCATCTTTCGACCGATGCTCTTCTCTTCTCGCTCTCTTTTGCGTAAGTTAGTGCTAGTTGCTGCTGCAGACTCTTGTTTGTTCCTTCACCTCTTATTCTTTTCTTCAGCCTTGTCCACACCCAAGGCTTAAATAGTCTTGTTACCCGGGAACGGGATTGCTGAGTCCTCTGTGGCTCACAGTTACTTCACCACACCAGATGCAGGTTCAGCCGAGTTCGAAGCAGGAGCTGGTTCAAGTGCTTCACTGGGAGCTCGATGAAGAGTGTGGCCGTTTGCTTGTTACGTTTCGATGTTCAGTAGTGGTTTCTACTAGGATTCGATCCTGACCTGTGGCTTTATGTTGTTTTGGTATCTTTCTTTGGATCTTCACCCGTAGTCGGGTTGTGATGTTTTGAATGATGTTTTGCTTATGTAATGTATTGTGTGAAGTGGCGAGTGTAAGCCAACTATCTCCTTTTGCAATTTAGTCCCTCTTTTACATGAGTCGTGCAAAGATACCAAACTTGAGATCATTCTAGGATGGGCTTATATCTTTAAGTCGTGCCTCGACACGTAGGAGATATAGTCCCATCCTGGGCATTACAAGTTGGTATCAGAGCCTTCTCCGACCTAGAAGCCCCCACTGTTTGATCGAATCGTTGACGGTCGAGTCTAGGCACACACTGGAAAACTTTTTGAGTCCTATATTTATATCGGAGAGTAGGATTTCTTTGCTTCTCATCCCCTTTCTCTCTGGTGAGGACTCCTGACGATTACTCTTTTCTCTTCTACTTTCAAAAATTGCACAATTTTTTTTTTAGGATCCCGCGAGTATTCTGGGATTGTTTCGATGTTCTTGTGACAAGGATATTGTTCTCGATGCCTCCTGTTACCGAGGAGTTGAGCTTCGGGGTATCATTGTAACAAGCATATCGCGGCAGTACTAAATACTTAAGACGGCCGACATCGAAAATCTCTCCTATACGGCCAGTGGCAAGATAACCCCGACATCACCCAGTACTGGGGAGGTAGTTCGAGAGTATTGCCATAGCTTGTTATAGTGGATGCTTTTCGAAGGTCCGAGGTAAACCGTTTCCGAGAAAGACTGGTTATGTGTTGAAGGATGGATACACCTGGATGTAGGTTTAGAGTTGATTGCGCGGTGCTTCCCGTGTATCCCCAACACCTGATTGCATAACTGGAAACTTTCGGAAATCTATAGGTGGGTTCATCTAGTAGTTCTAGGCATTCTTCCAACGGATGCACGATATGAAGTTCGGGGTTCTACATTGAGTGAAGTGGTTTTATGGACTTGTTCTGATCGGGAGTTGCATCTTAAAGGGTCCTTGGCTATGCTGATCCGGGGATGACAAAACCCTTTTGTAACACGTTCCATGAGCTTTCAGCACGAAGATGTCGAACGAAACTTCTATCTTGTATTTGTTCTATCTGATCCTTGTTCCTTTTTATTTATTTACCTTTTCCTTCTCCTAAGTGGCTTCTCGTCTAGTTGATGTACCTACGGAATTCATTCGTTCAATTCTCTGTTCGGATGATGTTGTGAAGATTAGGCTGTTGCATATCTACCTTTGTTTTTGTTTTGATTCTGGTATTCGAGTTGCTTCGATGTCAAATGTTGATTCCATACCTTTCTTAATCGGTGTTCTCATATTTCTATGGGAGTGCTAGTCCTTCTTGACCTTCGAGATCTTCATGTTAAATTCTTTTCAACCGGTGTCCATTTTGTTCATCCCAAGTTGTCTTTGTTTTCCCCACCCTCCCACCCTTCTTCTTCTCGGAGCCAGAAATTCTCAGATGAAGTATCCATTTTATTCATGTGATATTTCTTCATTCTTCCTTCAATGTTCTTATCCGGTGATTTATCGTGAAGATGATCAACAGCTTCAAGTTCATCATTCTTTTGTTCTCATATTCTTCTTCGGTGGATGTAATTCAAGATTTCAGTGTTGATCTTATCCTTTTCCTCATTTCACAATGCTTTCTTATTCCGGTGCACCAATTAATCATTCTCCTCTTGTTATTCTTATCCGGAGTGCTGAAGATTCATAATTCCATTCTTAATCCGTTCAAGCCATTTTGAGGATTATCATCTTATTCAAGCCATTTAATTCAACCGGTGCAATATCTCTTAAGCAATCTTTTTCAACGGTGTTTCTTTGAGTGGGCCCTAACCCACAGGTCTTTTCCCAGGATCTTACCTGACTCTTCTTTTTCCGGAGAATTCTTTTCAAAGTGTGACGTAAGAATGAATCCCATCAGTCACATGCCTTCTCCAAGATCGCTTTCAAATTCTTTCCATCGTTGGTTCAACCTTTTTAATTCTTCATTCCGGAGTGCTCAACAATTCTTATGACATTTCTCGTCTTCATTCTCAACATTTGGAGACCGGAGAAGAGTTTCTCTTAAATCTTGGCCCGTTCTCTTGGAGATTCGTGGTTCTAGCTTCATGCCATCCTCATTATTGTTCCGATTGTGAGGAATCATTTTCATAACCACCTGGAGCATTTCATGAATTCTTTCCATTGTGATCCTCCGAAGGCCATCAATTCAGAATATTTCTTCGTTCTCAGTTTTCAACTTCGTTCTCCAAATATTCTTCAATGATGTCTCTTCGTTCGTCTCCTAATTCTTACGGTGGTTCATTCAAGTTTTCTCTTCCGTTGTTATCGTTTTAATTCATTTCTTCTTTTCATAATCCTACCGGTGGTTCGTTGAAGATTTACCCAAGCTTGTGCTAGATCTCTCGTTAATCCTTTCCAACGAGAATAAGTAGTATGCCAAATCCTTTGGTTGTCATCAATTTAAATTGGTGAAGGAGATGCATAACATAATTCTTATTCTTATTCCTTCAAGGTGATTTAATCTCTGTTTTCCGGAGCTTGTTCATCAAATCATATCCTTGGTTCTAAGTGGTTCATCTTGTTTTCCGGAGCTTCAAGCTATTTCAATTATATCATTTCAAACCTCAATCTAATTCATCGCAGGCCTTGAATCTTATACTTTTCATCTTTCACTTCTCATGCTTTCATTACCGGAGTTCTTCATGGTGGTTCATCATGATTTAATTCATCCTTGAAGTCTTCATCAAGATTCTTGTTGGAGCTCAAGCATTCTTCTTCATGCATTCCAATTGCAATTCTTTCTACCTTATCTTTTCAGATGGTGTTATGTCATTCTTGACAATTCCATCATGTTTCATGATTCACGAGTTATCAAGAGTGAGATATTTAAACCCATCATTTTTCCTTGTTCAGGAGATCTTTTCAACCCTTCAATTTTTTCATTGGAGTTATCTTGGGTTGTATTTCACCTAAAAGCTTTCCCTAAGGATTGTTGCTAATTATGGTGCTTATAAATGACCCAAGTTCTTCATTTATCATTCCGGTGATATAAGTTTATCGTCTCCTTGTAGATCTCAATCCAATCAAATGTTTCCGTTAGTGGCTGGTTGTCACCTCATAACTTTGAGATGTTTTCCATAAGCCCACATGAGCTTATTCTTTTCGTTGTTGATTTTTCCAACAACTCCGTTCTACCCTTCTTCGTAAGGATGCTCTTTCAATTCATTTGCCGGAGAAGTTGTCTTTTCTTCTCCATTCTTTTCTTTCGTTGATCTATATGCTATTCTTTCATTCCGGAGGCATTGTGATGTTGCTCTCTTTAACCATCATCTCGTTTTTATCGAGATCATGTTCTTTCCCTTGCTTATCATTTAACCGGAGTGTTGTATTCTTCATTCTAGTTCCCTCATCTATCAAGTTTTGCCTCTCTTTATACCGGTGTGCTGTCTGAATCCTTCTTAACCTTGTGCCATTCTTTTAATTGTCTCGGAGGCAGTATGTTGTTGTTTTCATCAAGTATCATCTCAACTTGCCAAGTTCTTCTTCAATTCCTTCCATTTTCAGACGGAGTGCTGTCCAAATTTTGTCATTCTTATTCCTTGGCTATACCATTGCGGTTTCTTATTCTTTTGGTCTGTGAGCTCTTGTCTAATGTCTTTCAATCTACAAGGTTCTCATAATGCTCCTTGTTCCTCTTTTCTAAAGGAGTGTTTTTCCTCTTCGTTTATCTCCGTTGCATTCTTTCTTTCAACTTGTTCAACCTCTCAAGGTTCCTTGGTTTCACTCGTTTGTCGAAGAAGCAACTTTGTTTTACCTCTTCCTCTTCTGTTTTTTTACCCGGTGATATCTCTAGGATCTCGGGTCGAGATCCTCTGTTAGTGTGGGAGAGTTGTGACGCCCGAGACCGACGTCCCAGAAGATTCCAGAGATTCCAGATGTTCCGGGGTCTCCCGTGTGTTCCTTGTGCTTGCTTTATTATTTTTTGCATTGCATCATGTCATCATGCCTTCATGTCTTTTTAATTTATGCATCTCAACCTAAATAATCCGTGTGGGCCTTCGGTCCATTTAAATCGAGGGAAGATGTCTTCTCTTTATAACATATAAAAGCCTCTCAATATTTAGGGAGCTATATTAATAAATATTCCATTTTGTTGGAATTCACCGTAACACATTTGCACAATTTTCCCCATGTCTTTTCACTTCGAGTTGCACCTTCAAAATCTTGCCAATAATTTCTTTCCGCTGTTTCGAGGCTCCTCCAAATATCTAGACTCCTTTTAAACTCCTTTAAGGCAAACTAATTATTTTAGTTTATTTTTCCCTTTTGTTGTTGGAACTATTTTGTGAGGTTGGAATTTCCGTAAAGCCTTACAAAAATGTCCATCATTTTATTCTTATTCGTTGTCTCTTTTCTTTTTATTTTGACTCTCTCCTTTTTGTTTTTTTTCTGTCTAAGAGTTAAAAAAACAGAGGCAGCCAGCCTCTAGGCCTCCTTTTTTTTCCTTCCCTCCAGCCTCTTGGGCCTCCTCTTCCCCTCACCAGCCCAGCTTGGGTCCCTCCTCTAGGCCCAAGGCCACTTCGGCCCAAACTCCCTCCGCACCGAACCCTAGCTGCTCCCTGGCCCGAGCGCCCAGCCCCTCGCTCTCTCCCCGTTTCCCTTCCCCGCCGCCAGCGCTCTCTCTGTCGATCCCATCGCCCGCCCGCGGCCTCTTCTCCCGCGCGCGTCCTCCCTCCTCCGCCTTCCTCGCAGCACCCGACCGAGGCTCTCCTCCCCTCGTTGCTCGTTCGTCCTCCGAGCAGCACCGAGCAGCACGAGCAGAGGACCGCCGCGCCTCTTCTCCAGAAGCCGCCGGCCGCCGCGGGATCTCCTCGAGCGGCCTCGCTTCCCTCCGTCCGGCGCCAAGACCTCCGGCTCCGTTCCTCCCAGGCGACCCCGCGTCCAAGGCCGCAGGAGCAGCGCGCCCCAGGACGCGGCCTCATCTTCCGAGCCGCGCGCTCGCGTCCCGTCCTCCCCGACGTAGCTGCTCCCTCCGTTCCCTTCCTCCCCTCCGTCTTCCAGCTCGCCCTGGCCCCGAGCCAGCGCCAGGGAGGCCGGCCCGCGCCGTTCCCCGCCCGTGCCTCCAGGCCGCAAGCGCCGCGCCTTCCAGGCCCCTACCTCGTCTCGTCGCGCGCCGGTTCGCGGCTCCCTCCGCGCCGGAGCAGTCCGGCCAGGCCCTTTCTCAAGGGAAATTGGAATTTAATATTCCCATCTTTCATATCAATCACCGCACCAATAGTGCATAAAAATGGTCTACCAAGTATAATAGGGCAAGACGGATTGCAATCGATGTCAAGAACAATAAAGTCTATGTGTACATAGTTCCTATTTTCAAGAATAAGAACATCATTGATCCTTCCCAAAGGCTTTTTAATAGTAGAATCCGCCAAATGCAAACTAAGAGAGCAATCTTCAATATTGGTAAGACCAAGAACATAGCAAAGAGATTTCAGAATCGTGGAAACACTAGCACCCAAATCACACAAAGCAAAACACTCATAATTTTTAATTTTGATTTTGATAGTAGGTTCCCATTCATCATGCAACTTTCTAGGAATTGATACTTCTAATTCCAACTTATCATCTAGAGCTTTCATCATAACATCAACAATATGTTTATTATAAGCTTTATTTTGTTCATAGGCATGGGGTGAATTAATCATGGATTGCAACAAAGAAATACAATCAATCAAAGAACAACTATCATAATTAAAGTCTTTGTAATCCAAAATAGTGGGCACATCACTAGTTAAAGTCTTAACCTCTCCAAACCCACTTTTATCAATTTTCTCAACAAGATTTTCACCCTCTAAAATATTAGGACGCCTTCTAACAAAAGTTGACTCTTCTCTAGTCCCTTTTTCATTAAGTTGAACTTTACTAAACATGGAATCAATAGAAGACACACCAATCATTTTAAGATATTCATCATTTTTATGAAAGTAATCACTAGAAAATGCTTTCTCTAAAAATTCTCCTTTAGCTCTAAGCATAGCGATTCTTTTCTTACTTTCATCCATAGAAACATAAAGGGCTGTAATTGATTCATCATCTTTAGGCAAAAAAATCAACTTAAGATTTTCCACATCATGAGAAATTCCATCAATACTCCTAGACATATCATCAATCTTATTCAATTTTTCTTCTATGGAAGCATTGAAAACCTTTTGAGTATTGATAAATTCTTTAATATTGTTCTCTAGATAAGAGGTGTTCCTATTATTATTGTAGTAAGAATTACCATAACTATTAGAGGAATTTCCCGGAAAAGGCATAGGATTAAAATTACCTCTATAAGCATTGTTATTGAAATTATTTCTAGAGATAAAATTCACATCTATGACATCACTATTTTGCTCAATCAATGTAGACAAAGGCATATCATTGAAATCAATAGGAGCACTTTTACTAGCAACCATTTTCATAAGAGCATCGACTTTTTCACTCAAAGAATCAATCTCACCGAATTAACCTTTTTGCTAGTAGGCGCCCTTTCGGTATGCCATTGCGAATAATTCGCCATAATATTATCAAGCAATTTGGTGGCTTCACCCAAAGTAATTACCATAAAAGTACCACCAGCGGCGGAGTCTAAAAGATTTTGAGAAACAAAATTCAACCCCGCATTAAAAATTTGTATGATCATCGAAAGATTTAACCCATGAGTTGGGCAATTCCTTAGCATCATTTTCATCCTTTCCCATGATTGTGCAACATGATCATGTTTAAGTTGCTTGAAAATCATGATCTGGGTTCTAAGGGAAATAATTTTCGTGGGCAAAAAATACTTAGTAATGAAATCATCTTTGCATTTATTCTAAGAATCAGTACTATTGCGAGGCAAATATGAAAACCAATTTTTTGCAGAATCACACAAATAAAATGGAAATAATTTCATCTTCACAACGTCATTGTCCACATATTTTTTATTTTGCATATCACATAATTCCACGAAGGTATTAAGATGGGATGCGGCATCCTCATTAGGAGTACCGGAAAATTGATCTTTCATGACAAAATTTAACAAAGCAGTATTAATATCACAAGACTCCGCACTAGTGGCGGGCGGAGCAATCAGAGTGCCAATAAAATCATTGTTGTTGGTACTAGAAACATCACACAACTTAGTGTTCTTTTGCGTCATCTTGGAGAAATTGTAAACATGAACACAAGTAGGCGATAGATCTGACCAGAAAACGGCGAACGAAAAAGAAGGCGAATAAAAATGACAAATTTTTGTGAAGTGGGGGAGATGAAAACGTGAGGCAAATGGCAAATAATGCAAATTGCGAGGAGATGTGATTTGTGATTAGGAACCTGGTATATGTTGAAGATCCTTTCTAGCAACTACGCTAGAAATTCCTTTTGATGTCTGCTAGAACTACATCGATATTTCCCCAAAGAGGAAGGGATGATGCAGTATAGCAGCGGTAGGTATTTCCCTCAGTGATGAGACCAAGGTTATCGAACTAGTAGGAGAATCAAGCAACACAACGTAAACAACACTGAGGGAGTCCTGGATAGAGGGGTCCTTGGGAGGCCATATAACTCTCGTTGGGCCGGACTGGTGGGCCGTGAAGATCATAGTCGAAGATCATCTCTCGTATCCGGACAGGACTCCTGTATTTGTATAATGGCAAGCTTTAGGTTTGGGTGTAATATTTCCTTCCTCTACAAGATGGTATGTACAAACCCTAGGCCCCTCCGGTGTGTATATAAACCGGAGGGTTTAGTCCGTAGAGGCTAACAGAGAATCTCAAATCCTCATAGGCTAGGCTTTAGGGTTTAGCCAATACGATCTCGAGTTAGATCAACTCGTGCATTCATATTCATCCATATTAATATAGCAGGAAGTAGGGGTTTACCTCGATCGAGAGGGCCTGAACTTGGGTAAACATCGTGTCCGCAGCCTCCTGTTACCATTGATCCTCAGACGCATAGTTCGGGACCCCCTACCCGAGGTCCGCTGGTTTTGACACCGACATTGGTGCTTTAATTGAGAGTTCCACTATGTCGTCGACCGAAGGACTGATGGATCAAGTCATCAACAACGACCGCAACTCTGAGGGAATCTCCCCCCCTGGACAACTCTTCGTGTTCGGCGGCTTCGCGCTTCGCGCTTCGCGCCAACACTGAAGGCCACCCCGAGCAGATTGAGAGCTACGCCCCTGGCCATCAAGTTTGATTCAGAAGCTAAAACTATGTTGCTGATATCCATGGAGACTTGATCTTCGATGGATTCAAGCTCGCGACAACCTCTCTCTGCCATCACGATGAACACGATCTAACTCTGTCATCGGATCAGTAAATAACACCTACAACAGTTCTGGCCCTAGATCTGGAACAGATCGCGTTGTCCAAGGACGGGAAGCTCAACTCCGCCACGGAAGCCGCAAACCCCACGACGTTGGAGCTGCACACGGACCCAACTATAAGCGGGGTCTGTGTTATCGGAACCCGGGACCTAACTCCGGCCTAAGATTCCGAATCACGCGCATCTGCGCCCCTCAAGCCAGATCAGGCGTCTATCGCCGAATTCAGTGCTGTAGATATTTTCCAGCACTCACCCTTTGGCGACATGCTAAAGTCGTTAATATCCCTCTCCCTAGATGGGGATACACAGCCGCATTGTATCCGGTTCGAACTGGAGGCTGGTGGAGAATTTTGCTCCCCACCCACCACCCACTTGGTAGCGACGATTGAAGATCTAACCGATCTAATCGACTATGTATTCCAAAGACTTCGAAGGGATGGACCTCGAAGCTGAAGCAGATCCAGATCAAAGTCGGTCCGTAACCGGGCGGTGGACAGCTACGTCTTCATACGACATGTACATGGTGGATACACCTAAGGAGAAGGAGGGATACGGTGAAAACGATCCCTTAGAGGACAAGCCTGTCGAAGAACCTCCCAATCGTCGGCGTCCAAAGCGCCGAACCAAATCCCGTAAAGGAAAAGACAGCAACACTATCACTAATGACGATGATCTTCCGGAACAAGCCGAAGACCCCGTAGACCCAGCGATGGAGCAGGAGGAACGAGAGGACGGCGAACAGAGTCCGAAGCCGCTGTCCGATGACAGGGATGCCGAAGACAGTAATTACGAACCTGTCTCTGAAGAGGAAGTCAGCCTGGGTGACAACGAATACATCGTCCCAGAAGAACCCTCAGAATAAAAGCGCTTCCACCGGAGGCTTATTGCCACCGCAAGGAGCCTGAAAAGCAGCAGAGACGGCTTCGAGCCGCACAGGACACGCTCAATGATAGGTGGAATAAAGTACTAGATGCTGAGCAGAAACATGGCTATAACGGCCAAACCAAAGGCTATCCCAAGCGTAAACTGTTGCCTGAATTCGACGATGAGGCCACTGCGCCCATACCGCCGAAGAATAACACCGCCGATAAGCCGGACCGACCACCTCGCGGACGGGACAGAGTTTCTAGCAACGACGTACACAAGCCCGCACCACCACCCCATAAAGGAAAGGAGGATGCGGCTCAAGTCCGAAAACACGATCTGCGTGAGGACTTGAAGAAAAAAGCTAGCAAGACCAGGTCTATCTATGGACCTAGGGACCGGGCTCCCGCACGGGACGGCGGCTATCAAGCCAATCGCGCCGGTAATATACCAGTTCGGGGTCAATACCGGACAATGCAACCATCGGACATACGCCATGACATAGCAAAATACAGAGGCGTCGCACACCCTCTGTGCTTCACCGATGAGGTGCTGGATCATGATTTTTTAGAAGGTTTAAACCCGTGAACATCGAAGCGTATGATGGAACGACGGATCCTGCCGTCTGGATAGAAGACTTTATTCTTCACATCCACATGGATCGAGGAGATGATCTCCACGCCATTAAATATATACCCCTCAAGCTGAAAGGGCCAACTCGGCACTAGCTAAACAGCCTCCCAGAGAACTCCATTGGGAGTTGGGAAGAACTTGAGGACGCTTTTCGGGCCAATTTTCAAGGGACCTATGTACGGCCCCGGACGCTGACGATCTAAGTCACATCATCCAACAACCCGGGGAGTCAACCCGCAAGCTTTGGAATCGGTTTCTCACTAAGAAGAACCAACTCATCGACTGTCCGGATGCTGAAGCCTTAGCGTCATTCAAGCACAGTGTCCGGGACAAATGGCTAGCCAGACACCCTGGACAGGAAAAGCTGAGGACAATGGCAGCCCTAACTACACTCATGACTCGCTTTTGCACAGGTGAGGATAGCTGGTTGGCTCGTAGCAGCACCAGCGACCCTGGAACATCTGAAGTCAGGGACGGCAATGGAAAGGCACGACATAACAAAAATAAACGTCGAAACAATGCTAGAAGCCCAGATGATACATCGGTAAACACCGGATTCAGTGGCTCCAGACCCGGTCAACGGAAGAAGCCATTTAAAGGCAACAAAGGTGGTCCATCTAGTCTAGACAAAATATTAGATAGGCCTACCAAAAACATGGTACCCCGGAGAAACCTGCAAACCATACCAACCATAATTGTTGGGTCTTCAAGCATGCCGGCAAGCTCAATGCCGAACACAAGGGGAAGGAGCCTCAGAGCGAAGACGAGGACGAACCTCGCCAGCTGAATACAAGGGGACAAAAGAAATTTCCACCGGAGGTTAAAACAGTGAACATGATATATGCCACTCATATCCCAAAGTGGGAGCACAAGCGCGCACTCCGGGATGTCTACGCCGTTGAGCGTGTTGCCTCCAAATTCAACCCATGGTCGGCATGTCCGATCACTTTCGATCGCAGGGATCATCTGACTAGTATACGTCATGGGGGTTCGGCTGCCCTAGTGCTTGACCCAATAATCGATGTATACCATCTCACTCGAGTCCTCATGGACGGCGGCAGCAGTCTTAATCTGATATATCAGGATACTGTTCGCAAGATGGGGATAGACCCGTCAAGAATCAAGCCAAGCAGCACGACCTTTAAAGGAGTGATACCGGGCGTGGAAGCCCGCTGCGCGGGCTCTTTAACATTGGAAGTCGTATTCGGCTCTCCTGATAACTTTCAAAGCGAAGAGTTAATCTTTGACATAGCTCCATTCCGAAGTGGCTATCACGCCCTACTCGGCAGAACGGCCTTCGCCCGCTTTAATGCAGTCATGCATTATGCTTATCTAAAGCTTAAAATGCTTGGACCACGTGGTGTCATCACGGTTAATGGAAATATGGAGCACTCTCCCCATATGGAGGAGGACACTGTGGCCTTAGCAGCCGAATTCCAAAACGGCATATTTAAGCCAGATAATCTGTCAGTCACGGACATAACTAAACATGTTCGACACACGCCTCAGTGCGGTAGCTCAGATGAAACTGAGCTAGATTAGCAGCTACGCCCCGTTCGACTGCCCCATAGGGTGATAGCACATGTACCTCGAGTGCATAAATATGCCTTAAAAATCCCTTGGGCGGCGCTGGGGGCACACTGCATATAGTCCATAGTTCGGCTTGACCCTATTCGGACTCTAAACTTATATTTTCAGGTTCATTGAACGAACCAGCCTTATCATGGCCACAATGGATTTCTTTTTTTCAGGTTTCTTTTTCTTTTTATAGGCGGCCGTCATACTCCCCCCTTCAAGGACACACTAAAGAAGAGGAAACGGCGCAGACGTGCAGCAGGGACCCGCACTAAGGTTTCATTTTAGATTAAGATCCCGTGTAAACATTTTTTCTCTTTCTTATTATATACTTTTCTGGCATGTAAAATCTCCAAGAAAGTTATCGGCATTATCTGTAAGCTTACGGCTCGCCGTACTTTAAAGGGATATTAATAGAGCAGCTTGATTCGCATTATGGTCGGAGTTTTATTCGCTCACCATAAACGTTCTCTCCCTACATCAGATTGCCACATGTGCCTTGTCAATAAGGGTCCATTAACAGGGGCCGTATTCAGCCCGGTATATGTCGAAAAGACCGAACACCTATAGGGAGTGTTTGGCGTCCTCGATGTTTTCCTTATACGCATCAGTTCCGAATCATGTCTTGTGTCAATAGTTGGGTTGCCCGACTCCTGTGCTTACCCCTATGTTCCCGATTGTTCGGCTAGGGTGTAAAGCGAGAACTACTGCGATTATACTCTTGGCTTGTCCGGTCAAGTACCTCTGTAGAGAAAGCCTAAAACTGACCGTCATGATAGGCGAGAACCTGGTCTACAATCCGGTGACTTAGTTTTATACTACGATCGATAGAGATCTACCCCATGTTATACGAAGGGTTGGTTTTTTCGCCCAGCCAGGTGCACTTGGATACCTTAAGTGAGGAATATCATATCAGCACCAGGGGCTAGTACCTAGCCCCACATATCAAGCTCCTACGACTAAGTGAAAGCTATAACGCTGCATAGTCTGATTGCCTGGTTCGCTCCGCATACACCTCCTATACGGACCAAGACATTGGATAAAGAGTGTACATGCATATGACCGAACACCCGAGTACTATGTACATGGGGGCTGAAGCCGACGACTGGAAACTTTTAGATTTAAATAAACAATCACACAGGAGGTAAAAGATGCTTATATCATGGTAGCGCAAAAGTCATATACATCGGATTCATAAGCCTAAGTCTTTACATCCGGATACAATTACTCGAAGATAATGTCCTTCGAGCACCGGCCTTCCAAAAGGCGGGCGCCTTCGATGACGTCCTCGAAGTACTTCTCTGGCTTGCGGTGCTCCTTGCCGGCGGGTGGACCAGCAGTGGCAATGTGCCCCGCATTCATCTTCGCCCAGTGCACTTTCACACGAGCGAAGGCTATCCGAGCACCTTCTATGCAGGCCGAACGCGTCAATGCGTTGACCCAGGGACTCGCCTCGACGAGCCGCTTCACCAATCCTAAGTAGCTATTTGGGATTGGATCAGAGGGCCATAGCCAGACTATCAAGTCCTTTATGGCCGAACCCGCCATGTTGTGCAGCTCGACCAACTGCTTCATCTGGTCGTTGAGGGGCACCGGATATTTTGGCACATAGAACTGCGACCAAAACAACATCTCCGTGTCGTTCCCCTCCTGGGCTCGGAAGTACTGGGCAGCGTCAGCACTGCTCCTTAGAAGATCAGCAAACATGCCTGGAGAACTCCACAACCGTGTCAGCCCAAGATACTTCTGCCCTCCGAAGATGCTCTGCAAGAGAAATGTCTTACCAGATGCTATCTGTCGTGCCCACTTGATTTCCTCACAGGCGCTGTGCGCCTCGCCTCGTGCATCCTGGGCAGTCTTCACTGCCATAGTAAGCTCAAATGTCTGTTCCGAAGCCTTTTTCTCCAATGCCTCACATTTGAGAATGGCATCGTTGAGCTCGACCTCGACTTTGGACACCCGAGCCCGGTGCTTCTCGCACTCAGCCTTTTCGGCCTCTAAATCGGCAGCCACTTTGTCAACGGCTACCTTGTTTGCCTCGACCTCCTTCTTGGCCTTGGCAACCTCGCCCTTGAGGGCCTCGAGCTCAGTGGCGCCAACTGTATAATATAGAATACCATATCAGGGTTTATAAACATACTCAGTCAATCGTAATTAGTCTTATTGACATCTTACAATCCGTATACCTTGCGTTTCATCTAAACGCTGATTGACGCGGTCGAGGTCCGCGTTGGCCCACAAGAGCTTCCGGTTTAGTTCAGCAACCTCCGCATCTTGCGCAGTTGCCACAACTAGTGAAGCCTGCACAACAGTTCAGCTCCGTAAGTATGCTATACTATGGATACTTCATCCGATTCTCTCCAGAATCGCACAAATCATCAGGGGCTTCTGGCTACGTATGTGCGTAAAAAATAATAAAATTCTATAAAGAACATTAATTTGCTTACCTCGAAGCCTGTTAACAGGCTGTTGAAGGCTTCATTCAGTCTGCCCTTGATGGACTGAATCTTCTTCATCACTGCACCCATCACGATGCGGTGTTCTTCCATGATGGAAGCACTTTGCAGTGCTCCCTCCGTGAAATCCGGCGCCTCTGGATTGACTCCGGGCGCCGTCGTGTCTGCCCCCGCCTGGGGGGTCTAGTCTTCGGACCCCAGAGCCGCACTAGGCTCCGGGTCAATGTTCGTGAGGGCCCCGGATTCTTCGCCCCCCGTCTCCAGTTTCCATGGGGGTTGTTTCCCCATGGTCAGCGGCGGCCGGGGTATTACCTCCGATTGCCCCGTCACCTGCCCCGCCCTCATCTCCTTGGGCGAAGGACATCCGCTCGGAGGACACTTCGATGTCCCCGCCGATCTTGGGCGATGGAGCTCGGACCGGCGGGTCACTCTCCGTCTCTCCGGGCGCTAGAGAGTTCCCCTCAGATGAGGAGGCATCAGGGTGTCCACCAGGAGGGCTGTAGGTCAGCAGGTGAGAAATACTAAGTAAATGCTAAACAAACAAAGGCGCATCAGTTAATCTGGACAAACATACGATTCGGGCATGGGTTTCTCCTTGGGCTTCACCACGAAGCTATGTTCGAACGAATCCGAACTAGCAGCGAGGTTCAGTTTACTCCGGGGAGCGGCCGTGCCTGCATCAGCAGTGGCCCCCACTTTGTCCCACTGCCTTGCGCAAGGGGCTCCTCCTCCTCTTCTTCTTCTTCTTCTTGCTCTTCATCATCTTCCTCCACCTCATCAGAGGAGAGGATGTTGATCTCCTCGGACTTCTTGTCCGCGGAGCAAGGGCTGTTTCCGGCCCCTTTACCCTTCTTCTTGGGCATCTTGGGCGGCGCCTTGTATGGCGCTGGGACCAGCATCGCCGTCAGTTGAGGCGATTTTTGGTCTTTGGGCAAAGGCGCCGGACACTTGATCCGGGTCACCTTCTTCGTCCAGCCTTGTATATCATGCAAAAACTCCAATTCTTGTTATCATTAAACAAGGGAAGAGATATATGTTCAGCAATTTTTTTTATTACCTCTGGGGTGGAGAGCGTGGTGCTGAAGCCCGCATCCTCGATTTTCGCCAGCCACTCCTTCTGGCTCTTGAAGAGATGCTTCCAGATCTCTTTGTGCGTGAAGCCGAAGAGATGCTCCAGCAGCTTATCTCCTGCCAGATCGAACTCCCATAGGGAGGAGTCCTGGCTTTGGCAAGGGAGAATAAGCTGGGCCAGCATTACCTGGACCACGGTCGAGAGCTGGTGCCCTTTGGAAATCATGCTAGATACATGGCTCTAGAGTGTCGTTACTTCAGTGCGAGCCCCCCCAGTCCAGACCGTTTTTGGTCCAGGAGGTCAACCTCTCTGGGGTCCGGATCTGAAAGCAGGCTCCGCCGCCCATTTGGCGTCGCGGGGTTCAGTGATGTAGAACCACTCCTGCTGCAAGACCTTATTCGTCTCTACGAATGACCATTTGGGCCAAGTCGCATTCGGGAGCTTGCTAATCATAGCGCCCCCGCAATCCACGTGCTGCCCATCCACCACCTTCGGCTTCACGTTGAAGGTTTTAAGCCATAGGCTGAAGTGTGGAGGGATGCGGAGGAAAGCTTCACATACCACTATGAAAGCGGATATGTGAAGCATTGAGTTCGGGGCTAGATCATGGGAATCTAGCCCGTAGAAGAACAACAGACCCCAAACAAAGGGGTGGAGTGGAAACCCTAGCCCCCTAACAAAATGCGAAGTGAACACTACTCTCTCACCCGCCTCTGGGACGGGAATCACCTGACCCTTGGCGGGGACTCGGTGCGCGATGTCAGCGGCGAGGTAGCCCGCGCTCCTGATATCCTCCACGGTTTTTTCGGTCACCATGGAGGCCTCCCACTTGCCTCTGGCGCCAGATCCAGCTATTGCTGGGAAGGAAGTGGTGGTTGAGGGACGAAGAGCGGTGGGCGCAAGAGATGAGGATGCTGGGGCTAGGGAAGTAGGAGAGCTCGAGCTTGAGGAAAGCGTGGGGCTGATGAAAGGGGTTGGTATCCTTTTATAATGCTGTGAATACAGAACGTCCCCCACTTTAGTCGCAAACCTCACTAGTTCCCAAAGCGGTCGTGTGTAATGCGCGGCGTGGATGCTCACGTCACATTGATAAGAATCCCAGAATAAGCGGGCACGATCTCTATTCTGATAAGACGTGTCAATGAGGATATACCTCGAAACGCCAAACTAGGACCAAATAAAATGGTTCGATATGTTAGTGGGATAGACGCGACGCTTCACCAAAAAGTTATCAGTAGAGACACACTATTCATTTTCTTTTAAGAGCCTTGCCTTCGAGGCTAAGGGTTGTACCGACCTTGCAGAGCCGAACACAATACACCTTTTGCAGAAGATATATTCGAAAGAAGGAACCCGCCTTGCAATGCCAAAGACAATACGGAAGCCGAACTCATCGTCATCAAAGTCAGGTTTAGGGGCTACTGAGGGAGTCCTGGATAGAGGGGTCCTCGGGAGGCCATATAACTCTTGGTGGGACTGGTGGGCCGTGAAGATCATAGTCGAAGATGTGGGGACCCCGACTCATAAGTCGTGATCACCGAATGCACGTGTACAGTGATCCCAGAGATCAATGCTCACTGAACACACAGAAGCCGAATAACAAGAGTCTTACATCCATACATACCGTATTACACAAATAGGACCGTTAAGGTCAAGTCTTGAATATATCATCGCAGCGGAAATCTTCAATAACAACTTGAACCCATGCCATCTGCCTTAACCCTACAAGCATTCTGACTGGGAAGCGTCCTAGCTCGCATGCTCGTCACCAAGAAATCTTCATCATAACCTGTTCTCTCATGCCTGGCCAATAAAATAACCAGTGGCAAGCCAATGAGTACTTTGAATGTACTCGCAAGCAACCCAAGTGTGATAGCAGAATAATTATGCAAGGCTCTACTGCTAAATTGGCAGTTTTGCGGAAAGCTAGATTTTCATATGCAAGCATGATCAACATATAACATGGGCATGCATGTGTCTGCAACAAGTATCAGGAGGTCACAGACATCATTATCGAGAAAGAGTTGTAATCAACTCATGCTCAAGCTCATTGTGACTTCCTCAGGAATCACATCATCAATATCACTGAACCGGGTTGTTTCCTCACACCCACACACACACACACCAGGTTTCACAAAAATTGGACGTAGCCCAAGAGCGGTTATCCAACTGTCCTTGACCGTGGACACGGCTATTCGAATAGTTTTACACTCTGCAGAGGTTGCACACTTTACCCACAAGATCCGGGGAACTTTCGTGTCATCCACGACCCGCGGTACCTCAAGTACCCGGGGTAAGCACCCGATCACTATCTTTCCCTAGACGACACTAACATAGAGTCCACTCGATTGGTAGCAGCCCCGTGCCAAACATTTCACATCTCAAGATTTTTTTTGGAGCCTCGCTCCGTATTCATCACATACCACAAGCACAGGGTACCAACGGTGTGTCCGGTGCCCTGTAAAGACAGTCATGGCCGCCTATCCAAGCGCGACCCCGTCCCAAGAGTGACCTCATGTCACCCCCGTCACTAGTAATGCGGGCACCATGCTAGTATCGGCCTAGGTAATCAATAATGCCCTTTCCCATATAAGGGTAGAGTGGTTGCGCATGTAAGGTTGGAATTACGGTCGCAACTTAAACCAATCCGTTTTCAAAACAACACACACACACACACTTTCCTCGGTACACCACTTCGTCATCAAGTGGTTACCCATCTCACCATCTCCCTCGGGCATAAATGGCACCCGACGGGGTTTTCGAAAAGTCTTTTGAAAGTATCCTGCCTCCGTCACCATGCATATACCCGTCCCATTTGCGTAGCCACTACTATAGCAACCTAAATACTCCCACCCACATAACCCTCATAGGAAGGTAGGGTCATGTTTGATGCAAGTTTCAATAGTAAGGTAACAGAGGTAGCAACCAAAGTGGTTTCCACCTCAACATGATTTCGATGCATTTGATAATAAGGTGCCATGAGACATGCATAAAAAGGTTTCTCAAACATGGTCAAAGGGCTGCTTGCCTTATTCTTCCGAGTCTTCAAACCTTCTGGTCCATCTCCGAGTATTCCGTTTATTTCGTCAACTAACGATGGAAGCAACATAATAAGCAACACAATCAAAGCAAAAATAAAAGTGCTCTAAAAATAGGAGTTGGACTTTTCTAGGATACCTCTGGTCATATGAAAAATAACCAAGGTGGTTTCATAGGTGTTGGATCAATAGGTAGTTTGGAACATTTCAATATGATGGAACCAAGGGGTTTATGGATTTGGAAGAAGTATACAAAAATATTTTCTTGAATGATGAGCCAAGGCACCCATCAACAAGTCATGATTTTAGAAGCATCTAGGAGTTGGTTTCACTGGATTTGGAATACGAATGAATTTCCTAGGATTTTGCAAAGCTGATAAATATGAAGAAATGGCTCAATATTTGGTGGGGTACAGAAAATATTAAAAAATGTTCCAAAACTAAGTTTGGATATTACAAGCATCTAGGAATTTGAATCACTGCATTTGGATCAAGATTGAGCTCTCTGTGATTTTCTAAAGTTCATCACAGAAAATGAAATATGGGTATTTGATAATTATGTGTGAAGGAAATGTCTCTGGAATAATGTGCATGTTGCACCATGTGATAGAGCATGATTTATGGAGCCATAGGAAATTTGAATCATGCAATTTGGAGTTCAAATGAATTATTTAAGCATTTATGAAGTTGACTGGATAAAGAAAAGGAAAAAGGAAAAAGGGCTTACCCTCCACTGCGCTCAGGGCGGTGGATAGCTCGCGGGCCGGCCCAGCAGCTCGGCCGCACACGCGCAGGGGAGCCACGCCGGAGGCGGCTTTCGGGGATGCGCTTTCGCGCGGGGGAGGCGGGCTGCGCCGTGGCCGCCTCCACTTAAACTGCTGGGCCCTGCTGGCCGGGTCGCTGCCAGGCGGCCCCCCCCACAGGGTCATCTTCCTCCTCCCGCTCCCGCGACAAAGGGGAGTGGAGGCTCGGGCTGCGCGACGCCGGCGCCCGTCCCCGGCGGCACAGGCCATCCCTGGCCAAGCTACGGCCACCGGAGGAATGCCCAAGGGGCGGCGCATCGGGGAAGGCCCTTGGGGCGGCAGGGGAGGGACCGGAGCGCCCCCTGCACCGGCCATGGCGGGCGGCCTCGTCGGGTGGTGGTGGTGCGGACACCACGGGGTACGGGAAGAGGCGGCGAGGGGACGGGGAGCTCCGCAACCCAGTGGCCGTTCTCCTCCTGGTGGCCAGCAGAGAAGGAGGAGGCCACAGGGAGCCAATTTGGGAGGAGACCGGCGGCGGCTCGACGGCCATGGAGGGGCAAAGGAGACACGAGGGGGAGAGGGAAGATGTCTGGGAGGTGCACCGGAGAGAGGAGGGTCCAGAAGAGCCAAGGGGTGCTCGGGGGGAGGCTTTATATAGGCGCAGCCACGGTGCACCGTGAGCGACGTCCATGGACGCGCTCGGGCGTGCTCGTGGAGAGAGGAGGAGGGCAGGAGAGGATAAGGCCGACAGCGGGGCGTGTCATGGACGTCGAGGCGACCTCGATGGACACACTCGCTCTGCCCAAGGTCGCCTAGAAGCCTCGGGAGGGCCGAGCTACAGTGCCTCGGCGCACTGTAGCGCGCTCCAGAGCGTGCCTTTGGCCGGCATGGTTATGCCTTTGCTTCCTGGCCGTGTCCCCCAGTGTCCAGCAGTGCTAGGTTGTAGTAAACAATGGGGAGGTGGTCTTGGATGCTCTGGGGAGCCACTGGAATGAGGAGGGAGGTGAAGAAGAAGGTGAAAACTGCTGTCCAGCAGTAGGAATTGGGGTTTTACCCCCTCCAATGATTGAGCTGAGGCCATAGAGAAGTTACTGGGGGTAGAGGATGATCAGGGGAAGCTGTGGTAAGAATTTGGGGTAAAGGGAAATAGTAAAAGGGGTCCAAACACTGGTTTTGGCAAACTTGCAGAACGTGTTTGATCAGGTTTTGGAAAATCAAATGACTTCCAATTGGCATGGGACTTAACAGGATCAAATGTCACATATAATTAGGCCCTTACACCAAATTTGAGCTCATTTGGGCAAAGTGGCCAATGTAACTTTGGTGAACCCTAGAAATCAACAGAAATGGTTTCACCATGTTTGAGTTAAGCAAATCATCTCCCCTTGATGCACCACTTGGTGTAGCATCATCATTTGGGGTTATTATCATGCCCACAAAGTTTGAGGCCCCAGGTAAAAAGTTGGTAATGTAAAGTTGTTCAAATTTGAATTTGAACAGAAATAGTTTTGGGGTACTTAGACCAAGTTATGCTTCTCCAAAACTTGTGCCATTTGGCATAGATGCATAATTACATCATTTTAGCATGTGCACCAATTTTGAGAGCATTTGGACAAGTTTGGCAATGTAAAGTTGCTCAAACTTCAAAATGGGCAGAAGTGGTTTTGAGTGGATTAGATGATGTTTCCTTGATCTTCAAGGCATGAGGCTTTGCAAGATCATCAAATATGTCATATATGACATGATAGAATTTCCCTGGAATTTTTGGAGAATATTTCCTTTGTAAATATTTCAAAAGCTTGAAATATCCAGAAAGGGTTTTGGAAGGATTTTCCCAATATTTTGAACATGACCATGTGTTGAAACTCTTATATATGGACAATATATGTCCTAGGAGTCTCCCTGAATTTTGGCAAACATTTTTGAAATAGTTAAAGAAATTTTTCCCTATTAAAGACCATTTCTGGCCTTAAGAAAAAGCTTTTAAATAAAATATAAAAATAACTTTTAAAATTATACTTTTGTGGTTTCTAGGAGTCCTATACCTAATAGGATTCAAATATATACTTTTTGAAAGATTTTTCACACCCTAAATAAGGTACTTGCAGTGCAAACCTCAATTCAGGGGTTTTTGGAAAACTAATTTTAGAAAATACTATTTGGCCAAAATATTTTTATAAGAAAATTCTATACTGGTCTATACACATGGCATGATCATTGGGAAAATGTTTTGGATCAAGGAGATGAAGTATAAGAGTTGGAGGATTTATTTGATTTTTAGAGCACTAGCAAACAGCAGACAAAAGTCAAATCAAGCAAAGTCAAAAACACTCAAAAGTTTTTTGTAAATCCACATTTTTAACATGGTAATTAGCTTAAGCAATGTGACATGAAAATCAGGGTGTGACAGAAGATCATCTCTTGTATCCGGATAGGACTCCTGTATTTGTATAATGGCAAGTTTTAGGTTCGGGTGTAATCTTTCCTTCCTCTGCAAGATGGTATGTACAAACCCTAGGCACCTCCAGTGTGTATATAAACCGGAGGGTTTAGTCTGTAGAGGCTAATGGTGAATCTCAAATCCTCATAGGCTAGGCTTTAGGGTTTAGCCAATATGATCTCGAGGTAGATCAACTCTTGTATTCATATTCATCCATATTAATATAGCAGGAAGTAAGGGTTTTACCTCGACCGAGAGGGCCTGAACCTGGGTAGACATTGTGTCCCCAACCTCCTGTTACCATCGATCCTCAGACCCATAGTTCGGGACCCCCTACCCAAGATCCACCGGTTTTAACACCGACAAGTACCTGCACACAAATAACAAATACTCGCAACCCAACGTGTAAAAGGGGTTGTCAATCCCTTTCGGGTAGGAGACGTGATAGACTTGTAAATATTGATAGATCGAACGCCAAATAAGATAAATTGCAGCAAGGTATTTTTGGGTTTTTGGTTTAATAGATGTGAAAATAAAAGCAAAGGATAATAGATCGCAAAGGCAAATAATATAAAGAAGAGATCTGTGTCGGCGTCCTGGGAACCAGGGTACCCAGACTTGCCTATCTGCGGGCCCCGACGCGCTTCTACCACGGCCTAGTACGGCCCAGCTGATCGACCAGTCGCCTGAGACCCTCGCGAGGAGAACAACGTCAAGACCCCCTCAGGAGCGGCCTCGGCAAGGTGCTCCAGAGGGGCGGAGATTCCAAGGCCAAGGTTGCCTCGGGAGGAGGCAGTGATGTCAGCAGTGACGCACCACGCCAGCGGGTGCGAGCGTCCGCCAGCGGCGCAGTTGCCATTTCGGTGCAAGGGGACAGTGCAGCCGCAGGTTCCCGAGGAGCGGGACAAAGGTTTCCCCATTGGTGCAACAAGACCGAAGACCGCAAGGACGACAGGGAGGATGTCACCGCCGAGCCCACCACCACGTCACCACCTGATCCTTTTGCAGGCGAAGACTGTTTTTGTCAGGGTAGAAACGTCCATGTGTTCCCACTCAAAAATGTCCGTTGTGGGATCCCTTCCCGCCTAAACATTTCGGGGGAAGAGGACCCTGGCCGCCTATATAAGTAGCTAGGATCCCCACTATGAGGGGGGAGAGAGAGGCAGATCCATAAACTCTGCCACCACGCAAAGGAGCAAGAACACATGCCTCCAGACCCTCCTGAGCTCACCTCCTGAGCTCAGGAACCACTGTACTAGTTCATATTCCAGCCCTCCTGAGGCCAATCCACCAAAGCAGGAAGTAGGGTTTTACACCACATGGTGGCCTGAACCTGGGTAAACTCTTGTGTGCTTCACTTGTTGTTTGCTTGAATCACTTCACAAAGGCGAGGGCGAGACACTAGGTAGATGCGAGTGTGAGAGATATTCATTCACGCCCCTTTGTTCGATGTTCTTGGGTTTTGTGGAGCCCCAAATCTGACATTTGGCGCGCCAGGTAGGGGGCGTGTCAAAATCTCGCCTCTCCGACGACCTCGCCTCCCCTCTCCTATTCTGCGCTGCCACAATGACCGCGGCCTGCCACATCCGCGTGGGGGCTGACACCCTCCCCGTCGACTGAGCGGTACCGGCGGACCGCACCACCCATGGGCGCTCCTCCTCCTTCCCCGACGACGTTCATGCCGGCCGGGCCACCGGGGGGCGGCCTGCTCCGCCACTCCCGCCTCCTGTAGCCTCGCCGGTCGCACTCTTGATGACACGATGGTCGTGGCCCGGCACCGGCCGTTTGCCGGAAATCATGGCGCGCGAACGGCCCGCAGCGGCGGGCTACGGGGCATTGCCAGCGGGGAGCTGCCCTGCCGTGGGGTCGCCTGCATCCTCGGAGGGTCCCAAGCACTGGCGTCGGCTCGGCACGTCAAGTTGCACTTTCGGTAGGTCGGGGCGGCCGCCCAGCCGCAGGAGGCCTCGCGGGCACAGAGCGCGTAGGGGCGCACCATCACCTTCGGCCCTAGCGACCTCGCCTCAGAAGCGGCCGACACTAGCCTTCTCCCCACGGTGTGGACACCCACCATCTGCGGGGTGGCCGTGACGAGGACCCTCATCGACGGCTGCGCCGGGCTCAACATCCTCTCCCCCGATGCCTTCGGTCATCTGCTTGTGTTCTACAGGCAGCTCCTCCACACCAAATGAAGGAAATATGCCCTAGAGGCAATTATAAAGTTGTTATTTATATTTCCTTATATCATGATAAGTGTTTATTATTCATGCTAGAATTGTATTAACCGGAAACTTAGTACATGTGTGAATACATAGACAAAACAGAGTGTCCCTAGTATGCCTCTACTAGACTAGCTCATTGATCAAAGATGGTTATGTGAAAGTGCAACAAATCCCCGGGTGGTTTTGGTAATTAATAACAACATATATATCATTGAACTAATATTTACTTGAGAATCATTTCAGAAAAGTTCGATGATATGGGTATGGAAATGTCTGAAGAAGTGGACCCCTCAAAATGCTAAGACAAGCATTGGCAAAAGCTCAAGACTCTATTTTTGGTTTAGTGATCAAAGATCACATTGAGTCCATAGGAAAAGCCAATACTATTAAAAGGGGATGAGGTTGTGTTAATGATCTGGTTGCTCAAGTGCTTGGTGATCTAGCTCCCTCAACTATCAGCACTCTTCACTACTTAACACACTCATAAGTAATCTCGAACAAACCGATTCTGCAAACTCAGTCCCACCGAGATGAACCACCTCAGTTATTCTTCCAAACCCTAATTTCTCGGTCCATCCGATTTTGAGTTTCGGTCTCACCGAAAATGGACTGCCAACCTTCTGTAACCAATTGACATCACTTCGGAATATCCGAGTTGTTACTTTCGGTCCCACCGAGATGGCAAGCTCCAACCTTTGACTCACTTCGGACACACCGAGATGGTATTTTCGGTCCCACCGAAAATCCCAACGTTCACTATATTTGAACTTTCGGTCTGACCGAGTTTTAACTTCGGTCTCACCGAGATTGGTCAAATGTGTGTGTAACGGTTGGATTTTGTGTGGAGGCTATATATACCCCTCCACCCCCTCTTCATTCGTGGAGAGAGCCATCAGAAAGTCTACCACTCCTACCATACACTTTCTGAGAAGTGAACCACCTACCCTTGTGTTGAGATCAAGCCATTCCATTCCTACCATATGAAACTTGATTTCTAGCCTTCCCAAGTTGCTTTCCACTCAAACCTTTCTTCCACCACAGCCATATTAGTGAGGAGAGTTGAGTGTTGGGGAGACTATCATCTGAAGCACAAGAGCAAGGAGTTCATCATCATCAACACCGTCTATTACCTTTTGGAGGGTGGTGCCTCCTAGATTGGTTAGGTGTCGCTTGGGAGCCTCCGTCTTTGAGATGTGGAGTTGAACCAAGAAGTTTGTAAGGGCAAGGAGATCGCCTACTTCGTGAAGATCTACCCCGAGTAAGGCTAGTCCTCCGTGGGCGTAGGCCATGATGGAATAGACAAGGTTGCTTCTTCGTGGACCCTTCGTGGGTGGAGCCCTCCGTGGACTCGCGCAGCCGTTACCCTCCGTGGGTTGAAGTCTCCATCAACGTGGATGTACGATAGCACCACCTATCGGAACCACGACAAAAATCTTCGTGTCACCAAACTGCGTTTGATCTTCTCCACCTCTCTTTTACATGTGCAATTTACTTTCCGCTGCTTATACTCTAGAATTGCATGTGTAGGGTGATACTTGAATTGATCTTAATTGTGAAACTGCCAAAAACATTGCATGATCTAAAGGCAGATTTTTATATTGTCAAGTAGTCTAATCACCCCCCCTCTAGACCTACTTCGATCCTACAAGTGGTATCAGAGCTTTGGTCTCCATTGTTTGGTTTCCATTGCATTGGACTCCATAAGCTTGGTTTCACAACCTAGGAGAGTATGGCGTCTAGTGAGGGTAATTATCGTAGAGGTCCTTACTTTGATGGTACAAATTTTGCTAGTTGGAAGCATAAAATGAAAATGCATATTCTTGGTCATAACCCAGCCGCATGGGGCATTATTTGTGTTGGTATGCAAGGTGATTTCTTTGAAGAAGGAAAAGTTCCGGATCGCGAAGCTACACCCGAAGAGTTGCGGATGTTGCAACACAATGCTCAAGCTTGTGACATTCTCTTCAATGCTTTGTGTCCCGAAGAGTTCAACAAAATCAGTCGTCTTGAGAATGCTAAAGAGATTTGGGATACTTTGGTTGAAATGCACGAAGGTACTGAATCTGTGAAGGAATCAAAGCTAGATATTCTTCAAGGTCAACTTGACAAGTTCAAGATGAAGGATGGTGAAGGAGTCGCTGAAATGTACTCCAGGCTTGCTCTCATCACAAATGAGATTGCCGGCTTAGGAAGTGAAGAAATGACCGACCGATTCATCATTAAGAAGATTCTCAGAGCTTTGGATGGAAAGTATGACACCGTGTGCACTTTGATCCAAATGATGCCAAACTACAAGACTCTCAAGCCAACTGAAGTCATTGGAAGAATTGTTGCTCATGAGATGACACTTAAGGATAAGGAAGAGCTTCACAACAAGTCAAGTGGTGCTTACAAAGCTACAAGTGATGCTCCTACTACCTCAAGTGACAAGCTAATTTCCAATGAAGAGATAAGCCTAATGGTCAAGAACTTCAACAAGTTCTACAAGAATAGAGGCAAAGAAAGAAGCTCAAAATCTAGATCATATGATGAAAAGAGATCTTCTAGTCGTGATCGAAACTGCTACAATTGTGGAAGACCCGGACACTTCTCAAATGAGTGTACGGCTCCTCACAAAAGAAGAGAAGAATCTCCAAGAAGAAGAGCAAGAGATGAGTCACCTCGGAGAGAGAGAAGGAGCAGAGATGATCGTTATGAACGAAGACCTTCTCGGAGAAGCAAGGATTCGGAGAGGAAAGACAAGTCATCAAGGAGCTACACAAGAAGAAGACATCAAGATCATGTTGGTGAATGGGTCTCCGGCTCCGACTCTGACAATCAATCCGATGGAAGCTATCACTCCGACTCCGACTATAGTCAAGATGAAGGTGTTGCCGGACTTGCACTAGTATCCTCCAACTCCAACTCCTACGACTTATTTGATTCACCAAATGAGGGAATTGGAAGATGCTTCATGGCTAAAGGCCCCAAGGTAACACACCCTGAATTCATTGACTTTGATAGTGATGAGGATGACTTGCTTGGTGAAGATGAGCTCTTGTATGATAAATCTAGTGAGCTTAGTAATGATGAAAATGCTAGTAGTCTTTATAGTCGAGAAGAGTCGAATGACAATGCTATGAAGGAGATTGAGCGTCTAACTAAAGAACTAAACACTCTTAAGTTAGCTCATGAAACAACTCAAGAAGATCATAGAGAGCTCCTAAGATCTCATGAGAAGCTACGCTTCGAGAAGCTCACTCTAGAGCAAGAACATGAGTTTCTAAAAGCGATCAATGACGATCTTCGAAAGAAGAGTTCTTCATATCTTGCCAAACGACTTCTCTTGTCTAATTTCTTGCCACCTATTAAGACTAAGCATGACAAGCATAAGAAAAATTCTTCCTCTAGTAGTAACAATAACAATGTTAAATCCAATTTTGTTGCTTCTAGTAGTTCTCTTGATTCCACTAACAATGTTTCAAGCCAAGTTACACTTGAGCAAGAAAATAGCTTATTGAAGGAAATCATAGAGAAAGGTGTCTACAAGAGTCTTGCCGGAAGCAAGAACTTTGAGGAGATTGTTCGCAAACAAGGAAGACACCGGAAGAATCAAGGGATTGGTTTTGAGCGAAAGTTCAACGCCGAAGGTGTTGAGTGGGAAGAAGGTCAATACCCTACTCCACAGTTTGTTTCACAAAAGGAGAAGTATGATCCTACTTCTTCCAATGTGGAACAAGCTCAAGATGACCTTCCATCACAAGACCACAAGCTAAAGGCCAAGGACAAGCTTCAAGAGGAGATTGATGCATTCATTGAAGCACCTCAAGCCATGGTCAAGTGGGTTCCCAAGGACACATCAAGTTCTACTTCGTCAAGCTCAACTACAACACCAAGGATTCCCATCAAGATGATGTGGATCCCAAAGAAGAAGAACTAGTAGTTTCTTGAGGGTGACTCCGCAAACAAACTTCACTCATATTCATTTTGGCAAGAACTTGTGCAATCAACTTCCACATCATGCACTAGTTCATGGAGTCACAAACCCTCTTGTTGGTAAGTCAAGGGACAAGGTAATCATTGCTTTCATGGACATCATCTTTTGTGTACTTCACTCTATGTCTATGGATATTCTTGTTTGTTCCTTGTGGGACTAACCCATGTAGGTATTGAAAGTGCCCTAACCCAAAGGATTGCTCCCAACTCTTGATGATCTGCATCAACATTGAGCATCCACATCTTCAACATCTACATGAAGTCTTCTACGACAACCCAAGGTTAGTTTGGCCCTTTGAAAGGGGTTCTCACATCTAGGGGGAGCTTTGCTCTAAAAATTGAGCTAAAGCATCTCCAAATGATGTGAACACATAAATGCTTTATGTAAAAGTGGTAACCCCACTTGTGCTTAAACGATGAGTATGACCTATGATCAAATGTTCTCATTTGGCTCCTAAGTCAATATACTCATATATAGATGACCTAGTCATCGACAAATTGTGTGCTAGTAGCTAGAGTGTTGGTTGTGCATGTTTGACACATAGTTGAGTTACTATCTTATTGTGTGAGCATGTTGAATGCATGATTTTATCCATTCAAGGACATCCATTTGTTGTTTTGATTGTTTTGATTTTTTTTCTGGCCAAATGGATGGACAAGAATGCCTAAGCACCTTCTCTAGCTATCTATGCTTTCTTGTCTCAAATTCTATTCATGCTCATATCACAACTTTGAACAAGTCTTTTTCGGACAGTCCGAGTGAGGAGCACTCGGAGCCACCGATTCGTCTAAGGCTGACTTCCAAAACCCTCTAAGTCCATTTCGGTCTGACCGGCTTATCAATCTCGGTCCAACCGAAACGCTTAGACTGATCTAGGTTTCATCTCGGTGAAACCGAGTTCAAACTCTCGGTCTGACCGATATGCGTAACTGCACAGCAGTTATACATCTCGGTGACACCGAGTTTTTCAACTCGGTCCCACCGACAGCATGGGGTTATATATACCTGAGGGCTGCGCGCGATTTAATTCTTCAAACCGTTCGCCCCCAAGACCCCTGCTGCCGTCGCCCTGGTCTACGGATCGTCGCCGTCGTCGCCTGTGTGCCCTCGCCGCAAGTCTCCGCCGCCGTCAACGGTAATCATCTCCACCGTTGCCGCCGTAGAGGGATTCCACCAAGTTAGGGTGTATCCCGATCCCTTTCGTGCTCCCCATCCGATTCTTGCACGATAGGCTTGCCATGATTCAATCCACGTTTGAGATATTCCCTATACATTAGTTCAGATCCTCTAGTTTCGAGCAAAATTCTTAGGTTTAGGTTTCCACGGAATGCATCTCGGTGAAGCCGATTTTGAAACTCGGAATGACCGATTTGGCCTCTGGCCATTGCACTGCATCATTCGGTTTAACCGAGTTGTGCCAATCGGAATGACCGAAACGTAGTTTCAGTGAAACCCTAAGTTATCGGTAGGACCGAAACCCATTTCGGTCTGACCGAAAGTGGTGTGTAGGTTTCTGTTGAACACTTCGGTTTCACCGAAACTTGAAATCGGTTTGACCGAAATACATTCTGTGAAAACTCAAAACTAAGTTTTGAACTCATTTTTTTTTGCAAAAACCTCTGCAGTTGTGATAACTCTTCTACTCTGCCTATACCTTATCTTTTCACAGGTTTTCCAGCCATGTCAGATGTCAGTGACAGCCAGAACAGGTCTGAATCACTGTTTGCTGAAATTCCAGAGGCAGAAACAAGTCCTGCTAGCAGCTCCAGTGATGATGGTGAGAGGAGCACCCCTAGTGGTTTGCCTCCTGCAGCCACCAGAATCAGGAAGAAGAGAACTTCTGATGATGAGGACTCTGACTTTGTTGCTGAGGAAGTTACCTCCAAGCCAAAGAGGAATGTGGTTGCCAAAGAGCACCGGGACTTCTTTCCCCATGTGCATGAGAGCTTTACTGCATGTGGAGTTGCTGATTTTGTGGGTCAAGAGCTGACAGCTTGGAATGACGAGATGATAATGCAGTTCTATGCCACAACCCACTTCTATCCTGATGGCAAGATCACCTGGATGACTGAAGGTCAAAGGTTTTCTTCGACTGTTGAAGAATGGGCAGAACTTCTGAACGCTCCAGTGCAGAGAGAGGATGACATTGATGTCTATGGGATTCCTAAGAAGAGTCATGATTCCATGAAGAACATGTACAAGGAGATCCCGGTTGCTGATTTGGAAGGATGGAAGCTTGGCTCAGTGTACTATCTCCAGGCAGGTCTGACCACCACTAACACTATTCTGAGGCATACATTGATGCCTAAGTCTGGAGACCACCGCATGATTCGAGGCTATTCTATCAACATGCTGCACATTCTCGATGAGAAGGCACCTTTCAAGGTGATGGACTTGATGGTAGAGACCATTAAGAGGACTGCAGCTGACCAGAAGAGGTCGTGTGGGTTTGCTCCGCAGATTCAGATGCTCATCAACGCCAAGTTTGGCACGGGCAAATTCATGTTGGATAGGAAGCACTTGCCACTGCAGCCAGAGCATGAGGACAACGTAGTTGTGATGGATGAAGAGGATCCTACCTCAGTTGAAGGACAGGCCAAAATCGAAGCTGCGAAGAAGGCTAAAGCTGACAAAGAGGCAGCAGCAGCAGCAGCTAAGCCAAAGAGCTTTGGAGAACAAATTCTTGAAGCTACCCAGAGGTTTGAACAACGCCTGGCCAGCATTGAGCAATCTCAGGAGAGCCTAGAGAGGATTGTTGAGGATAAGATCCACGCTCTGGACGTGAAGCTGACTGAGATTCAGGTGTCTGTCAACAAGCTTGAGGCAGACATGGAGGAGACAAGGCAGGAGAGAGCAGAGCTTATGCAGGATGATCTAGTCCAGGACTCTCATCGCCAGACTACTCCGGTTCCGAGAGGATCCAGATCTGCAGCTATCCCAGTGACAGACTCCAGGGCTACCACTTCAGCACCAGCTATAGCTCCAGCAGTTGCTCCAGCTCCAGCATCCACTCCTCCACCGCAGACATCAGCAGAAGTCTTCGCCGATGCAGCTATCTCTACACCGACATCTACCCAGACGGGAGCCGCCAGCAGAGCCCGCAGTGACGCTTTGCTCTATACCTTTTCGAACTTTTTGGTAACTTGTTGCCAAAGGGGGAGAAATTGTTATAGATCATAGGGCTTCGAGAGAGAGAGTGCTCTTTCGTCTTTCGTTCTTTTGCCGGTTTTCTTTGAGATACATTGATTTCTTTTGGTTCCTGAAACTTTAAGTGTGCTTGCTACTAAGTTTGATGCTATCTTAATGAGTGCCTAGTCATACTATGCTTTAATGTGTGCTTATTTCTTATCATATGCTATTCCTTATTATATGGCTATTTACTCTTGTCTTGGTGATTGAGTGCATGTTATTCATTCTTATCATTTTGTGCGCTCCACCAAGATGTATGTGACATGGAAGAGTGACCCATAATCCTAATCGATTGTGCATTTGCATTCAAACGCAAATTTTAAATAATGCACAAATTTAGGGGGAGCTCTTGTTTATCACATACTTCTCAAAGCGACGATATTATTCATTGATTATATCCTTTGTCGAAGCTTTGATCTATATGTTGTCATCAATTACCAAAAAGGGGGAGATTGAAAGTGCAACAAATCCCCGGGTGGTTTTGGTAATTAATAACAACATATATATCATTGAACTAATATTTACTTGAGAATCATTTCAGAAAAGTTCGATGATATGGGTATGGAAATGTCTGAAGAAGTGGACCCCTCAAAATGCTAAGACAAGCATTGGCAAAAGCTCAAGACTCTATTTTTGGTTTAGTGATCAAAGATCACATTGAGTCCATAGGAAAAGCCAATACTATTAAAAGGGGATGAGGTTGTGTTAATGATCTGGTTGCTCAAGTGCTTGGTGATCTAGCTCCCTCAACTATCAGCACTCTTCACTACTTAACACACTCATAAGTAATCTCGGACAAACCGATTCTGCAAACTCAGTCCCACCGAGATGAACCACCTCAGTTATTCTTCCAAACCCTAATTTCTCGGTCCATCCGATTTTGAGTTTCGGTCTCACCGAAAATGGACTGCCAACCTTCTGTAACCAATTGACATCACTTCGGAATATCCGAGTTGTTACTTTCGGTCCCACCGAGATGGCAAGCTCCAACCTTTGACTCAATTCGGACACACCGAGATGGTATTTTCGGTCCCACCGAAAATCCCAACGTTCACTATATTTGAACTTTCGGTCTGACCGAGTTTTAACTTCGGTCTCACCGAGATTGGTCAAATGTGTGTGTAACGGTTGGATTTTGTGTGGAGGCTATATATACCCCTCCACCCCCTCTTCATTCGTGAGGAGAGCCATCAGAAAGTCTACCACTCCTACCATACACTTTCTGAGAAGTGAACCACCTACCCTTGTGTTGAGATCAAGCCATTCCATTCCTACCATATGAAACTTGATTTCTAGTCTTCCCAAGTTGCTTTCCACTCAAACCTTTCTTCCACCACAGCCATATCAGTGAGGAGAGTTGAGTGTTGGGGAGATTATCATTTGAAGCACAAGAGCAAGGAGTTCATCATCATCAACACCGTCTATTACCTTTTGGAGGGTGGTGCCTCCTAGATTGGTTAGGTGTCGCTTGGGAGCCTCCGTCTTCGAGATGTGGAGTTGAACCAAGAAGTTTGTAAGGGCAAGGAGATCGCCTACTTCGTGAAGATCTACCCCGAGTAAGGCTAGTCCTCCGTGGGCGTAGGCCATGATGGAATAGACAAGGTTGCTTCTTCGTGGACCCTTCGTGGGTGGAGCCCTCCGTGGACTCGCGCAGCCGTTACGCTCCGTGGGTTGAAGTCTCCATCAACGTGGATGTACGATAGCACCACCTATCGGAACCACGACAAAAATCTTCGTGTCACCAAACTGCGTTTGATCTTCTCCACCTCTCTTTTACATGTGCAGTTTACTTTCCGCTGCTATTACTCTAGAATTGCATGTGTAGGGTGATACTTGATTTGATCTTAATTGTGAAACTGCCAAAAACATTGCATGATCTAAAGGAAGATTTTTTATATTGTCAAGTAGTCTAATCACCCCCCCTCTAGACCTACTTTCGATCCTACATTATGTTTCCTAGCCATAGACATGAGTTGTCATTTGATCAACGGGATCACATCATTAAGAGAATGATGTGATGGACAAGACCCATCCGTTAGCTTAGCACTATGATCGTTTAGTTTTACTACTATTGCTTTCTTCATGACTTATACATGTTCCTATGACTATGAGATTATGCAACTCCCGAATACCGGACGAACACCTTGTGTGCTATCAAACATCACAACGTAACTGGGTGATTATAAAGATGCTCTACAGGTGTCTCCGAAGGTGTTCGTGGTGTTGGCATAGATCAAGAATAGGATTTGTCACTCCGAGTGTCGGAGAGGTATCTCTGGGCCCTCTCGGTAATGCACATCATAATAAGCCTTGAAAGTAAATGACTAATGAGTTAGTCACGAGATGATGTATTACGGAACGAGTAAAGAGACTTGCTGTAGGATCGAAAGTAGGTCTAGAGGGGGGGTGATTAGACTACTTGACAATAAAAAAATCTGCCTTTAGATCATGCAATGATTTTGGCAGTTTCACAATTAAGATCAATTCAAGTAACACCCTACACATGCAATTCTAGAGTATATGCAGCGGAAAGTAAATTGCACATGTAAAAGAGAGGTGGAGAAGATCAAACGCAGTTTGGTGACACGGAGATTTTTGTCGTGGTTCCGATAGGTGGTGCTATCGTACATCCACGTTGATGGAGACTTCAACCCACGGAGGGTAACGGCTGCGCGAGTCCACGGAGGGCTCCACCCACGAAGGGTCCACGAAGAAGCAACCTTGTCTATTCCATCACGGCCTACGCCCACGGAGGACTAGCCTTACTCGGGGTAGATCTTCACGAAGTAGGCGATCTCCTTGCCCTTACAAACTTCTTGGTTCAACTCCACATCTCAAAGACGGAGGCTCCCAAGCGACACCTAACCAATCTAGGAGGCACCACCCCCAAAAGGTAATAGACGGTGTTGATGATGATGAACTCCTTGCTCTTGTGCTTCAGATGATAATCTCCCCAACACTCAACTCTCCTCACTGATATGGCTGTGGTGGAAGAAAGATTTGAGTGGAAAGCAACTTGGGAAGGCTAGAGATCAAGTTTCATATGGTAGGAATGGAATGGCTTGATCTCAACACAAGGGTAGGTGGTTCACTTCTCAGAAAGTGTATGGTAGGAATGGTGGTACTTTCTGATGGCTCTCCTCACGAATGAGGAGGGGGTGGAGGGGTATATATAGCCTCCACACAAAATCCAACCGTTACACACACATTTGACCAATCTCGGTCAGACCGAAGTGAAAACTCGGTCAGACCGAAAGTTCAAATATAGTGAACGTTGGGATTTTCGGTGGGACCGAAAATACCATCTCGGTGAGACCGAAGTGAGTCAAAGGTTAGGGTTTGCCATTTCGGTGAGACCGAAAATATAAACTCGGATATTCCGAATTGATGTCAACTGATCACAGAAGATTGGCAGCCCTTTTTCGGTGAGACCGAAACTCAGAATCGGTTTGACCGAGAAGCTAGGGTTTGGAGAAACAACTGAAGAGGTTCATCTCGGTGGGACTGAGTTGGATAAATCGGTGTGACCGAGATGTTAGGGTTTGTAGAGATAACTTCATCTCGGTGAGACAGAGTTGGTTTGACCGAGATTACTTATGGGTGTGTGTTAAGTAGTGAATAGTGCTGATAGTTGAGGGAGTTAGATCACCAAGCACTTGAGCAACAAGAACATTAACACAACCTCATCCCCTTTTAATAGTATTGGCTTTTCCTATGGACTCAATGTGATCTTTGATCACTAAACCAAAAATGGAGTCTTGAGCTTTTGCCAATGCTTGTCTTAGCATTTTGAGGGGTCCACTTCTTCAGACATTTCCATACCCATACCATCGAACTTTTCTGAAATGATTCTCAAGAGAATATTAGTTCAATGATATATATGTTGTTATTAATTACCAAAACCACCCGGGGATTAGTTGCACTTTCACTTGCCGGTAACGAGATTGAACTAGGTATTGAGATACTGACGATCAAATCTCGGGCAAGTAACATATCGATGACAAAGGGAACAACGTATATTGTTATGCGATTCGACCGATAAAGATCTTCGTAGAATATGTAGGAGCCAATATGGGCATCCAGGTTCCGCTATTGGTTATTGACCAGAGAAGTGTCTCGGTCATGTCTACATAGTTCTCGAACCCATAGGGTCCGCACGCTTAACGTTTCGTTGACGATATAGTATTGAATGAGTTATGTATGTTGGTGACCGAATGTTGTTCGGAGTCCCGGATGAGATCACGGACATGACGAGGAGCTCCGGAATGGTCCGGAGATAAATATTAATATATGGGATAATAGTGTTTGACCTCCGGAAAGGTTCCGGAATTCACCGGAAGGGGTTCCGGATGTTTCCCGAAGTGTTTGTGTACGAGAACACTTTATTTGGGCCAAAAGGGAAAGCACACAAGGTTTTTGGAAGGCGCAAAAGGAAGTTTTGCGGAGCCCAAGGGCCAGACGCCAGGGTCCCTGGCGTCTGGGTCCAGACGCCGGGAACCCTGGCGTCTGGCCCTGGAGTCCGAGAAGGTCTCTTGCCTTTCGGGCGAAACCGACTTTGTGAAGGCTTTTTCTCCAAGTTTCGACCCCAAGTCTCAACATATAAATAGAGGGGTAGGGCTAGCACCCAAGACACACCAAGATACACCAAGCCGCGTGCCGGCTACCCCGACCCTCTAGTTTATCCTCCATCTAGTTTCTATAGTGCTTGGCGAAGCCCTGCAGAGATTATTCTTCATCAACAACCGTCACCACGCCGTTGTGTTGCCGGAACTCATCTACTACTTCGCCTGTCTTGCTGGATCAAGAAGGCAAGGACGTCATCGAGCTGAACGTGTGCTGAACGCGGAGGTGCCGTATGTTCGGTACTAGATCGGGACGGATCGTGAAGGTGCACGACTACATCAACCGCGTTGATAAACACTTCCGCTTTCGGTCTACGAGGGTACGTAGACACACTCTCCCCTCTTGTTGCTATGCATCTAGTAGATAGATCTTGCGTGATCGTAGGAAATTTTTGAAAATACTACATTCCCCAACAGTGGTATCAGAGCTAGGTCTATGCGTAGATGATTTGCACGAGTAGAACACAAGTGAGTTGTGGACGATACTAGTCATACTGCTTACCAGCATGTCATACTTTGCTTCGGCGGTATTGTGAGATGAAGCGGCCCGAACCGACATTACGCGTACGCTTACGCGAGACTGGTTTCACCGTTATGAGCACTCGTTGCTTAAAGGTGACTGGCGGGAGTCTGTCTCTCTCACTTTAGCCGAATCGAGTGTGCCTACGCCCGGTCCTTGTGAAGGTTAAAACAACACATACTTGACGAAAAATCGTTGTGGTTTTGTATGTGTAGGTAAGAACCGTTCTTGCTAAGCCCGTAGCAGCCACGTAAAACTTGCAACAACAAAGTAGAGGATGTCTAACTTGTTTTTGCAGGGATGTTGTGATGTGATATGGTCAAGACATGATGAGTGATACGGTTTTGTATTAGATGATCATGTTTTGTAAAGTTATCGGCAACTGGCAGGAGCCATATGGTTGTCGCTTTATTGTATGAAATGCAATCGCCATGTAATTGCTTTACTTTATCACTAAGCGGTAGCGATAGTCGTAGAAGCAATAGTTGGCGAGACGACAACGATGCTACGATGGAGATCAAGGTGTCGCGCCGGTGACGAAGGTGATCATGACGGTGCTTTGGAGATGGAGATCAAAAGCACAAGATGATGATGGCCATATCATGTCACATATTTTGATTTGCATGTGATGTTTATCTTATTATGCTTCTTATTTTGCTTAGAACGACGGTAGCATTATAAGATGATCCCTTACAAAATTTCAAGGTATAAGAGTTCTCCCTGAGTATGCACCGTTGCGAAAGTTCTTCGTGCTGAGACACCACGTGATGAGCGGGTGTGATAGGCTCTACGTTCAAATACAACGGGTGTAAGACAGTTTTGCACACGCAGAATACGCGGGTTAAACTTGACGAGCCTAGCATATGCAGATATGGCCTCGGAACACTGGAGACCGAAAGGTCTAGCGTGAATCATATAGTAGATATGATCAACATAAGATGTTCACCATTGAAACTACTCCATCTCACGTGATGATCGGACATGGTTTAGTTGATTTGGATCACGTGATCATTTAGAAGACTAGGGGGATGTCTATCTAAGTGGGAGTTCTTAAGTAATATGATTAAATTGAACTTTAATTTATCATGAACTTAGTCCTCGTAGTATTAGCATATCTATGTTGTAGATCAATAGCTCACGATGTTGCTCCCCGTTTATTTTTTATATGTTCCTAGAGAAAACTAAGTTGAAAGATGTTAGTAGCAATGATGCGGAATTGTTCCGTGATCTAAGGATTATTCTCATTGGTGCACAGAAGAATTATGTCCTTGATGCACCGCTAGGTGACAAACCTATTGCAGGAGCAGATGTAGACGTTATGAACGTTTTGACAAAAGCTCGGTATGATGACTACTTGATAGTTTAAGTGCATCATGCTTTACGGCTTAGAACCGGGACTTCAAAAACGTTTTGAACGCCATGGAGCATATAAGATGTTCCAAGAGTTGAAATTAGTATTTCATACTCATGCCCGTATCGAGAGGTATAAGACCTCTGACAGTACTTTGCCTACAAGATGGAGGAGAATAGCTCAACCAGTGAGCATGTGCTCAGATTGTCTGGGTACTATAATTACTTGAATCAAGTGGGAGTTAATCTTCCAGATAAGATAGTAATTGACAAAGTTCTCTAGTCACTATCACCAAGTTAGTAGAACTTCGTGATGAACTATAATATGCAAGGGATGACGAACGTAATTCCCGAGCTCTTCGCGATGTTGAAATCGGCGAAGGTAGAAATCAAGAAAGAGCATCAAGTGTTGATGGTTAACCAGACCAGTTGTTTCAAGTAAAGAGCAAAGGGATAGAAGGGGAACTTAAAGAAGAATGACAAGCAAGTTGTCACTCCCGTGAAGAAACCCAAAGCAAAACTCAAGCCTGAAACTAAGTGCTTCTACTGCAAAGGAAATGGTCACTAGAAGTGGAACTGCCCTAGATACTTGGTGGATAAGAAGGATGGCAAAGTGAACAAAGGTATATTTGATATACAGATTATTGATGTGTATTTTACTAGTGTTCATAGCAGCCTCTCGGTATTTGATACTGGTTTAGTTGCTAAAGAGTAGTAATTCAAAATGGGAGTTGCATAATGAACAGAAACTAGTTAAAGGATGAAGTGACGATGTGTATTGGAAGTAGTTCCAAGATTGATATGATCATCATCGCACACTCCCTATACTTTAGGGATTAGTGTTGAACCTAAATAAGTGTTATTTGGTGTTTATGTTGAGCATGAATATGATTTGATCATGTTTATTGCAATACAGTTATTCATGTAAGTTAGAGAATAATTGTTGTTCTGTTCACATGAATAAAACCTTCTATGGTCATACACCCAATAAAAATGGTTTGTTGGATCTCGATCGTGTGATACACATATTCATAATATTGAAGCCAAAAGATGCAAGGTTAATAATGATAGTGAAACTTATTTGTGGCATTGCCGTTTAGGTCATATTGGTGTAAAGCGCATGAAGAAACTCCATAGTGATGGACTTTTGGAATCACTTGATTATGAATCACTTGGTGCTTGCGAACCATGCCTCATGGGCAAGATGACTCAAACTCCGTTCTCCGGAACTGTGGAGCGAGCAATAGAGTTGTTGGAAATCATACATACTGATGTATGCGGACCAATGAGTGTTGAAGCTAGCGGCGGGTATCGTTATTTTCTGACCTTCACTCATGATTTGAGCAGATATGGGTATATCTACTTAACGAAGCATAAGTCTGAAACATTTGAAAAGTTCAAAGAATTTCAGAGTGAAGTGGAGAATCATCGTAACAAGAAAATAAAGTTTCCACGATCTGATCGTGGAGGTGAATATTTGAGTTATGAGTTTGGTCTTCATTTGAAACAATGTGGAATAGTTTCACAACTCACGCCACCCGGAACACCACAGCGTAATGGTGTGTCCGAACGTCGTAACCGTACTTTATTAGATATGGTGCGATCTATGATGTCTCTTACCAATTTACCACTATCGTTTTGGGTTATGCATTAGAGACAGCTGCATTCACGTTAAATAAGGGCACCATCTAAATCCGTTGAGACAACGCCTTATGAACTGCGGTTTGGCAAGAAACCAAAGTTGTTGTTTCTTAAAGTTTGGGGCTGTGATGCTTATGTGAAAAATCTTCAACCTAATAAGCTCGAAGCCAAGTCGGAGAAATGTGTCTTCATAGGATACCCAAAGGAGGATGTTGGGTACACCTTCTATCACAGATCCAAAAGCAAAATATTCGTTGCTAAGAGCGGATCCTTTCTAGAGAAGGAGTTTCTCTCGAAAGAAGTGAGTGGGAGGAAAGTAGAACTTGATGAGGTAATTGTACCTTCTCCCGAATTGGAAGGTAGTACATCACAGAAACTAGTTCCAGTGATTCCTACACGAATTAGTGAGGAAGCTAATGATGATGGTCATAAAACTTCAGATCAACTTTCTGCTGAACTTCGTAGATAACCAGAGTACGTTACACACCAGAGTGGTACGACAACCCAGTTCTGGAAGTCATGTTACTAGACCATGATGAACCTATGAACTATGAGGAAGCGATGATGAGCCTAGATTCCGCAAAATGGCTTGAGGCCATGAAATCCGAGATGGGATCCATGTATGAGAACAAAGTATGGACTTTGGTTGACTTGTCCGATGATCGGCAAGCCATCGAAAATAAATGGATCTTCAAGAGGAAGACCGACACAGACGGTAATGTTACTGTTTATAAAGCTCGACTTGTTGCGAAAGGGTTTCGACAAGTTCAAGGAGTTGACTACGATAAGACTTTCTCACCCGTAGCGATGCTTAAGTCTGTCCGAATCATGTTAGCAATTGCCACATTTTATGAAATCTGGCAAGTAGATAATAAAACTACATTCTTTAATGGATTTATTAAAGAAGAGTTGTATATGATGCAGCCAGAAGGTTTTGTCAATCCTAAAGGTGCTAACAAAATGTGCAAACTCCAGCGATCCTTCTATGGACTGGTGCAAGCATCTCAGAGTTGGAATATACGCTTTGATAAGTTGATCAAAGCATATAGTTTCATACAGACTTGCGGTGAAGCCCGTATTTACAAGAAAGTGAGTGGGAGCACTACATCATTTCTGATAAGTATAAGTGAATGACATATTGTTGATAAGAAATAATGTAGAATTTTCTGGAAAGCATAAAGGAGTGTTTGAAAGGAGTTTTTCAAAGAAAGACCTCGGTGAAGCTGCTTACATATTGGGCAACAAGATCTATAGAGATAGATCAAGACGCTTGATAAGACTTTCGATGAGTACATACCTTGATAAGATTTTGAAGTAGTTCAAAATGGAACAGTCAAAGAAAGAGTTCTTGCCTGTCTTGCAAGGTATGAAGTTGAGTAAGACTAAAAAACCCGACCACGGCAGAAGATAGAGAAAGAATGAAAGTCATTCCCTATGCCTCAGCCATAGGCTCTTTAAAGTATGCCATGTTGTGTACCAAACATGTTGTGTACTTTGCCATGTGTTTGGCAAGGACGTACAAAAGCGATCCAGGAGTAGATCACTGGATAGCGGTCAAAATTGTCCTTAGTTACTGGATGACTAAGGAAATATTTCTCGATTATGGAGGTTATAAAGAGTTCATCATAAAGAGTTACACCGATGCAAGCTTTGACATTAATCCAGATGACTCTAAGTATCAATCTGGATGCGTATTGAAAGTGGGAGTAATTAGCTAGAGTAGCTCCATGCAGAGCATTGTAGACATAGAAATTTGCAAAATACATATGGATCTGAATGTGACAGACCCGTTGACTAAACTTCTCTCACAAGCAAAACATGATCACAGCTTATTACTCTTGGTTATTAATCACATAGCGATGTGAACTAGATTATTGACTCTAGTAAACCCTTTGGGTGTTGGTCACATGGCGATGTGAACTATGGGTGTTATTCACATAACGATGTGAACTATCGGTATTAAATCACATGGCGATGTGAGCTAGATTATTGACTCTAGTGCAAGTGGGAGACTGAAGGAAATATGCCCTAGAGGCAATAATAAAGTTGTTATTTATGTTTCCTTATATCATGATAAATGTTTATTATTCATGCTAGAATTGTATTAACCGGAAACTTAGTACATGTGTGAATACATAGACAAAACAGAGTGTCCCTAGTATGCCTCTACTAGACTAGCTCATTGATCAAAGATGGTTATGTTACCTAGCCATAGACATGAGTTGTCATTTGATCAACGGGATCACATCATTAGGAGAATGATGTGATGGACAAGACCCATCCGTTAGCTTAGCACTATGATTGTTTAGTTTTACTGCTATTGCTTTCTTCATGACTTATACATGTTCCTATGACTATGAGATTATGCAACTCCCGAATACCGGAGGAACACCTTGTGTGCTATCAAATGTCACAATGTAACTGGGTGATTGTAAAGATGCTCTACAGGTGTCTCCGAAGGTGTTCGTGGTGTTGTCATAGATCAAGAATAGGATTTGTCACTCCGAGTGTCGGAGAGGTATCCCTGGGCCCTCTCGGTAATGCACATCATAATAAGCCTTGCAAGCAAATGACTAATGAGTTAGTCACGAGATGATGTATTACGGAACGAGTAAAGAGACTTGCCGGTAACGAGATTGAACTAGGTATTGAGATACTGACGATCGAATCTCGGGCAAGTAACATACCGATGACAAAGGGAACAACGTATATTGTTATGTGGTTCAACCGATAAAGATCTTCGTAGAATTTGTAGGAGCCAATATGGGCATCCAGGTTCCGCTATTGGTTATTTACCAGAGAAGTGTCTCGGTCATGACTACATAGTTCTCGAACCTGTAGGGTCCGCACGTGACGATATAGTATTGAATGAGTTATGTATGTTGGTGACCGAATGTTGTTCGGAGTCCCGGATGAGATCACAGACATGACGAGGAGCTCCGGAATGGTCCGGAGATAAAGATTAATATATGGGATAATAGTGTTTGACCTCCGGAAGGGTTCCAGAATTCACCGGAAGGGGTTCCGGATGTTTCTTGAAGTGTTTGGGTACGAGAACACTTTATTTGGGCCAAAAGGGAAAGCACACAAGGTTTTTGGAAGGCGCAAAAGGAAGTTTTGCGGAGTACAGGGGCCAGACGCCAGGGTCCCTGGCGTCTGGGTCTAGACGCCGGGAACCCTGGCGTCTGGCCCTGGAGTCCGAGAAGGACTCCTGCCTTTCGGGTGAAACCGACTTTGTGAAGGCTTTTACTCCAAGTTTCGGCCCCAAGGCTCAACATATAAATAGAGGGGTAGGGCTAGCACCCAAGACACATCAAGATACACCAAGCCGTGTGCCGGCTACCCCGACCCTCAAGTTTATCCTCCGTCTAGTTTCTGTAGTGCTTGGCGAAGCCCTGTAGAGATTGTTCTTCATCAACAACCATCACCATGCCGTTGTGCTGCCGGAACTCATCTACTACTTCGCCTGTCTTGCTGGATCAAGAAGGCGAGGACGTCATCGAGCTGAACGTGTGCTGAACGCGGATGTGCCGTACGTTCGGTACTAGATCGGGACGGATCGTGAAGGTGCACGACTACATCAACCGCGTTGATAAACGCTTCCGCTTTCGGTCTACGAGGGTACGTAGACACACTCTCCCCTCTCGTTGCTATGCATCTAGTAGATAAATCTTGCGTGATCGTAGGAAAATTTTGGAAATACTACGTTCCCCAACACCAAACCCTTCTTAGGGGTCGCAGGCTCGGCCGTTCCGCTTGGCCAGATCCGCCTCCCGGTCACCTTCGGCACACCGGCTAACTACCGGACTGAGCTCATCGACTTTGACGTCGCCCATCCACCTGCCCTACAACGCCGTCCTCGGCTTCCCAGCCTTGGCGAAGTTCATGGCGGCGACTCACCCGGGCTACGACACCGTCAAGATACCCGGGAGCAGCGGCGTCATCACCGTCAAAGGGGACCCCAAGGTCGCCCCTCAGGTCCTCGGGTGCACTTATAGGGCTGCTGCCGCAGCTCACCCAGGAGCAAAGGGGGCTTCAGAGGCGCCGGAGGCCCCGCTTTCCAAGAAGAAGCAACTCTTCTCTCAGGACCCCGCCGAGACGAAGCAGGTGCCCGCCGATGAAGAAGGCTCAGGAGCCACCTTCACCATCGGTACGGGCATGGATCCTGAGCAAGAGGCAGAGCTGGTCAGCTTCCTCAAGGCCAACAAGGATGTGTTCGCCTGGAAAGCCGCAGATTTGGTTGGGGTGCCTAGGCACGTCATCGAGCATCACCTCACGGTGTGCCCCAATGCGCGCCCTATCAAGCAGAAGGCACGCAGACAAGCCCCGGAGAAGTAGGCCTTTATCGTTCAGGTGGTGAGGAAGCTAGAGGAAGTAGGTGTTGTACGGGAAGTACGGCACCCGGAATGGTTGGCCAACCCCGTCATAGTCCCGAAGAAAGGAGGCAAGGAGCGCATGTGCATTGACTTCACGAGCCTCAACAAGTTCTGCCCTCAGGATCCATTCCCTTTCTGCGCATCGACCAAATCATGGATACAACGGCCGAGTGCGACCTGCTCTGCTTCCTCGACGCCTTTTGGGGTACCACCAAATCAAGATGGCAGTGGAAGACATGGAGAAGACGACGTTCTTGACCCCGTGCGAGGTCTACTGTTACACTTGCATGCCTTTTGGGCTGAGGGACGCGGGCGCCACCTTCTAGCGCCTGATGCACGTCACCCTTGGCCCTTAGCTTAGGAGGAATGCGGAGGCCTACGTCTACGACATCGTGGTTAAAACCAGGGAGGCCAGGACTCTCGTCCAGGACCTAGGAGAACCGTTCGCCAACCTGCGCAAGGTGAAGCTGTGCCTCAACCCGAAGAAGTGCGTGTTCGGTGTACCCTCTGGCAAGTTGCTAGGGTTTCTGGTTTCGCACCGGGGCATTTAAGCTAATTCGGAGAAAATCAAGGCCATCGAAAGAATGAAGCCGCCGACGAACCTGAAGGAGATGCAAAAGCTCGCGGGGTGTGCAACGTCCCTAGGACACTTCATCTCTAAGCTTGGGGAACGCGCCCTCCCATTCTTCAAGCTCATGAAGAAGAAGGGGCCCTTTGAGTGGACTCCGGAGGCTGATGCCGCCTTCCAAGACCTCAAGGAATACCTCACCAGCTCTCTGGTTATGGTAGCGCCGCGACCCCTGGAGCCCATGACTCTCTACCTCGCCGCAACGCCTCACTCCGCTAGTGCGGCACTAGTCGTGGAGCGCGAGGAAAGGCCCTGAAGCCCAAGGCCACCGGGCGGCTCGGCATCTTCAGGGCCCGCGCCGCCCCCTGACGCAGCCCCAGAGGTAGATTCGACCACGGGCACTAACGGCCCCGCCACTCAGCAAGAGGCACCCAAGGTTCCTGAAGCGCCCGTGGACCCTGCTGCGTCAACCCTCGTGGAGCACCTAGTGTACTTCGTCAGCACCGTACTGCGCGACGCGCGCTCGCGCTACCCGATGCCTCAGAAACTGCTCCTGGTGCTCCTCGTCGCCTCAAGGAAGCTGCGCCCCTACTTCCAAGGCCATCCTATCAAGGTCGTTTCATCATATCCTCTTGAGAAGGTACTGCGGGGCCCGAATGTCGTCGGGAGGCTCACCGAGTGGAACATCGAGATTCAAGCATTCCAGTTGGAGTTCAGCACCACGCGAGTGATCAAGGGAGCGGCTCTGGCAGACTTTGTGACGGAGTGGACTGACGCGCCGGAGCGGGGGGCTAGCGAGGACCGCTCGCTGGCCCCCGGCGATGAAGCCCCAGACGGATGGGTGGTATACTTCGACGGCGCCTTCTCGCGCCTTAGTGCGGGGGCTGGCGCCGTGTTAGTATCTCCCACTCAGGATAAGTTGTACTATGCTGTGCAGCTTTGCTTCCAGCAAGGCGAGAAGGTCTCCAACAACATCGCAGAGTATGAGGGCCTAATTGCCGGGCTCAAAGCCGCCGCTGCGCTAGGGGTCAAGCTTCTCACCATCAGGGGTGATTCGCAACTCCTCGTTGACTTCTCCAACAAGAAATAGAAGCCCAAGGACGAGCACATGGAGGCATATCTGGAGGAGGTGCGCAAGATGGAGAAGCGATTCCAAGGGCTGGAGGTGGAGCACGTACCAAGAGGCACCAACAAGGAAGCGGATGATATCGCCAAACGAGCCTCCAGGCGAGAGCCTTAGAGGCCGGGCGTCTTCGAGGAGCGACTACTCAAGTCATCGGCAGCACCGCCAGCCCGTGAGCCGGCATCCCCTCCACAGGGGTTACCTACGGTGCCTCCGGACGGCGCCCCGCCCTGCGGACCACCCTCCGGAGCCCGCTTGCTGCTCGCTGCGGAGCGCGAGGAGGGTTGCTGGACCCAAGAACTCAAGATGTACCTGCAACACGACACCCTGCCAGACAAGGAAGAAGATGCAGAGCGCGTGGTCCGGCAGGCCTCAACTTACTGCATCCAAGACGACGAACTCTACAGGAGGCGCCCCAACAACGTCTCACTAAAGTGCATCTCGAGGAAGCAAGGGCGCGAGTTGTTGGCTGACATCCACGATGGAGACTGCGGTCATCACTCCTCCTTCCGCACCCTCGTAGGCAAGGCCTTCCGCAGCGGCTTCTACTGGCCCACGGCGAACAACGACGCCACGGAGCTTGTGCGGGCTTGCGAGGCGTGCCAGTTCACGCCAAGCAGATCCACCAACCGACGTAGGGCCTCCAGACGATTCCGCTCTCCTGGCCCTTCGTGGTCTGGGCATTGGACATCCTGGGTCCATATCCCCGGGCAGCGGGGGGCTACCGCTTCCTGTACATCACCATCGACAAATTCACCAAGTGGGCAGAGGTGGAGCCTATTCGCGCGATCCCAGCCGGGTCGGCTGTCAAGTTCATCCAAGGCCTCGTGAGGGGATTCGGGGTCCCCAGCCGCATCATCATGGATAACAGTTCGTAGTTCACAAGCAATCTCTTCAGGTCATATTGTGCTAACCTTCGAACACAGATCTGCTACGCTTCGGTGGCTCACCCCAGGAGCAACGGTCAGGTCGAGCGCGCCAACGCGGAAGTCTTGCGTGGCCTCAAGACGCGCAACTTTAAGAAGAATCTTGAGGCTTGCGGCAGGGGCTGGATCGACGAGCTCCAATCCGTGCTGTGGTCAATCCGAACCACTGCCACCAAACCCATGGGGGAAACTCCTTTCTTTCTTGTCTATGGGGCGGAGGCGGTCCTCCCTCACGAGGTCAAGCATCGCTCCCCACGGGTCTTGGCCTTCAATGAGGAATGCCAGGATGCCGCGTGGCGGATGGACCTCGTGCTCGGTGAGGAGGGCCGCTGCCGAGCTGCCCTCAGGACGGCACGTTATCAGCAGACGCTGCGGTGGTACCACTGCCACGGCGTGCGCATAAGAACACTTGAAGTTGGTGACTTGGTCCTGAGGCGGGTCCTCTCCCGGGAGGGGTTACACAAGCTCTCGCCCATGTGGAGGGCCCGTTCAGAATCGCTCGTGTCTCTAGGCCCGGTGTTGTGCGCCTGGAGACGCAGGATGGGATACCTATCCAGAATTCCTGGAACATCGAACACCTCAGGAGGTTCTATCCGTAATCAAGGCTCCGTGCCCGTGAAGGTCTCCGCCAGTGACACTCTCACGTAGTAATGAGTTGGGGTTGTACATGCCTTAGAGTCTCCTATGCTTTGCCTACGGGCCTCAGACGGGGCTCCCACCCACGCCCCAGTGGCAGTCCTTAGCTCCGCGCTGGGAAGAAGACGTAGTGTAGGGGTCGGATGCGACCTTTTTTCCTTTTTTTGGCTTGGTGTTTGGCTGTCAGCCTTTTCTACTTTCTTGGCTATCAACCCTTCCTCTACCCCATGCTATGAAGTTCTCGTGTTTCTCGCGCTTCCTGCATTTGGTTGAAAGTCTTGTTTGGGATCTTTCTCGCCGGTTTTAAGTTCAGTTTGTTGAGCAGCGCTACGCCACTCGCTCTTCTTCGCGCGCCTCGCGCGTGGGGGCTGGGGCACGGTCGGTCACCGGCCCTCGTCTGCCATGGCCCCGTGACCTCGCTTGGCCAAGCCTACTCAGGCTCTGGCGCTGGGCTTCTCAGTCCGCGCAACCTATCCTACCGAGCCGGCTCAGGCTTTGGTGCTCTAACCCGCGCCCGACGCTCTCAGCAGCTCTCAGCGGCTCACCCCTGCTCGGGGGCTGCACGAGCTCTCTAGATTCGGCCGCCCTCACGACCCGATGGGGCTCATGACGCCAAAGAGTCAGGAGGACTCCGCCTTAAGACATCGCGATGCAGAAAAGCTAAGTAATCTCACCAAGGCAACAAAAAAAACACGACATCAAGTTCTCGCTTGATGGATATATCACACTCCATTACACGCCTCCTCGAGGCAACTTGAAATTTTGATGCAGAAAGGACATGAAGGAAAGGAAAGGAGAATAAGTAGAGGCCGCTCCCGCTCAATCGGAGTCTTCCATTTCCTCCGGCTTGACCGAGCCACAGCGGCGCGGCAACCCCCTCCCCTCGCCAGGTCGAGCTTGGCGGCGTGGTGGTTCATCGTGGCCGCCACTGCTGGAGGAGGTGCTGCTGCCACAGAGGGGGGACCCACGGCACCCCCCAGGACTGAGATCATCTTCGGAGGAGGAGCTACTCCTCCGGACGCCGTCCCCATTGTCCTCTTCGTCATCGGCCTCGGGACAGCACCCAAGGCGCCTCCCTTCCTCTGAGAAGACCCTGACGAACAGTGTGGAGGCGCCATCGTACCTAAAGTGGAGTGCACACCTCCCCTGCAGCCGGCGTGCGCGAGCAAACGATTGCCAGCCGCGCTCCAGGAGCACATCGCCCGAGGGAGCCACACCAACCTCCACCCAGGATGCACCGCTGTAGCAACCGTCAGCCTACAACCAGATGCCACCGGTGCCTCCGGCTGGTAACACGTTGCCGAACGAGCGGGGAAGCCGGAGCCACGAGCCACCAGGCTTCTCCGCCCACACCATGAACTCCGACGACACGTCGAAGGAGTGGAGCCGCGGGCGCGGAGGACGTGCGACTGACATGCACCATTGCGCACCTCCTCTCCCTCCACAGCCACGACCACCTTCAACACGAGAGGACGTACCGCGCCTCTCACCAGCGGCCGCGGCAGAACTCGGAAGGCCGCGCCCGCGTCCCCGAGGAGTCGCTGTGGGCGCAACGGCATGCTTGCGGGGACGCCCGCGGCCCCTCTTCGACGGCAGCGGGGCCATATCCTTCGGGGCCTTCCCCTTCTCCGCGGCGGACGGCTTCCTCGATGGCGCCATGGAGATCTCGCAGCAAGAGAGAGAGATAGAGAAGAACAAGCAAGGAGAAGACGGCACTGGCTTCAAAACGGCTTGGGGGCTCCCCCTAGTCCCATTTATAGGTCGGAGGAGCCCAACCGCCGGCCACTGGCGTCGCAGCCATAACGCCCTCGTCATCTGCGCCGAGGAGTTGTCTAGTCACATGATTACCAAGACTGTGTGGGTAGTGGAGCCGCCACGTCCCATCCAACCGTCGCACGCCGACCTGGCCCGCAGCCTTTTAGGGCCCGTGGCGCTTCGTCCTCGACTAGGGCTTCACCCCGAAGCCAACTCTGCGCGCACCTTGGGCCCGAGGGCTACTATCGGCGTCCTGGGAACCAGGGTACCCAGACTTGCGTGTCTGCGGCCCCGACGCGCTTCTACCATGGCCTGGTACGGTCCAGCTGATCGACCAGCCGCCCGAGACCCTCACGAGGGAGCTAAGCCTCGCGAGGAGAACAACGTCAAGACCCCCTCAGGAGCAGCCTCGGCAAGGTGCTCCGGAGGGGCGGAGAATCCAAGGCCAAGCTTGCCTCATGAGGAGGCAGTGATGTCAGCAGTGACACACCACACGAGCGTGTGCCAGTGTCTGCCAGCAGCGTAGTTGCCATTTCGGTGCAAGGGGGACAGCGCAGCCGCAGGTTCCCGAGGAGCGGGACAAAGGTTTCCCCATTGGTGCAACAAGACCGAAGACCGCAAGGACGACATGGAGGATATCACCGCCGAGCCCACCACCGCGTCGCCGCCTGATCCGTTTGCAGGCGAATACTACTTTTGTTAGGGTAGGAACGTCCTTGTGTTCCCGCTCAAAAATGGCCATTGTGGGATCCCTTCCCACCTAAACATTTCGGGGGAAGAGGACCTTGGCCGCCTATATAAGTAGCTAGGATCACCACTATGAGGGGGGAGAGAGAGAGACAGATCCATAAACTCTGCCACCACGCAAAGGAGCAAGAACACTTGCCTCCAGACCCTCCCGAGCTCACCTCCTGAGCTCAGGAACCACTGTACTAGTACATATTCCAACCCTCCCGAGGCCAATCCACCAAACATGAAGTAGGGTTTTACACCACACGGTGGCCTGAACCTAGGTAAACTCTTGCGTGCTTCACTTGTTGTTTGCTTGAATCACTTCACAAAGGCGAGGGCGAGATGCTAGGTAGACGCGAGTGGGAGAGATCTTCGTTCACGCCCCTATGTTCGATCTTCTTGGGTTTTGCGGAGCCCCGAATCCGACAATCCGGGGCCGTAGATTTCACTAGTGGCTTCTCTCAAGAAAATAGCAAATGGTGGGTGAATAATTACTGTTGGGCAATTGATAGAACTTCAAATAATCATGAAGATATCCAGGCAATTATCTTTATATAGGCATCACGTCCAAGATTAGTAGACCGACTCCTGCCTGCATCTACTACTATTACTCCACACATCGACCGCTATCCAGCATGCATCTAGTGCATTAAGTTCATGGAAAAACAGAGTAATGCAATAAGAATGATGACGTGATTTAGACAAGATCTATTTATGTCAAAATAGACCCCATCTTTTTATCCTTAGTAGCAACGATACATACGTGTCGGTTCCCTTTCTTTCACTGGGATCAAGCACCATAAGATCGAACCCACTACAAAGCACCTCTTCCCATTGCAAGATAAATAGATCAAGTTGGCCAAAAAAAATATCGGAGAAGAAATACGAGGCTATAAGAAATGATGCATATAAGAGATCAAAGAAGACTCAAATAACTTTCATGGATAAAAAGATAGATCTGATCATAAACTCAAAGTTCATCGGATCCCAACAAACACACCGCAAAAAGAGTTACATCATATGGATCTCCAAGAGACCATTGTATTGATAATCAAAAGAGAGAGAGAGAGAGAGAGAGAGAGAGAGAGAGAGAGAGGAGGCCATCTAGCTACTAACTACGGACTCGTAGGTCTACAAGGAACTACTTACGCATCATCAGAGAGGCACTAATGGAAGTGGTGAACCCTCCATGATGGTGTCTAGATTGGATCTGGTTGTTCTGGACTCTGCGGTGGCTGGAATTGATTTTCGTCAAATCCCCTTGGGTTTCTAGAATATTGGGGTATTCATAGAGCAAAGAGGCGGTCCGGGGGCACCCGAGGTGGGCACAACCCACCGGGGCACGCCTGGGCCTCCTAGCGCACCCTGGTGGGTTGTGCTCCCCTCGGAGCACCCCCAGGTACTTCTCCGACCCACCGAATGTCTTCTGGTTCAAAAAAATCCACAAAAAGTTTCACTACGTTTGGACTCCGTTTGGTATTGATTTTCTGCGATGTATAAAACATGCAGAAAACAATAACTTGCACTTGGCACTATGTCAATAGGTTAGTACCAAAAAATGATATAAAATGATTGTAAAACATCCTAGAATGATAATATAACATCATGGAACAATCCAAAATTATAGATACATTGGAACGTATCAAGTCACAAACCCTCTTGTTGGTAAGACAAGGGACAAGGTAATCTAATGCTTTCATGGACATCATTATGTGTGTGCTTCACTCTATGTCTATGGATATCCTTGTATGTTCCTTGTTGGACTAACCCATGTAGGTATTGAAAGTGCAACTCACTCCAATGGATCGTTCCAAATGATCTACATGAACATTGAGCATCCACATCTTCAACATCTACATGAATTCATCATCGACAAAACCCAAGGTTAGTTCATCCCTCTAAGGTGGGATATCATATCTAGGTGGAGCTTTACTCTAGGAATTGAGCTAAAGCAACTCTAATGATGTGAACACAACAATGCTTTATGTAAAAGTGGTAACCCCACTTGTGCTTAAATGATGAGTATGACCTATGATCAAATGTTCTCATTTGACTCCTAAGTCAATATATTCACATATAGATGACCTAATCATTGCCAATTGCTTGATAGATGCTAGAGTGTTTATGCATGCTTTGCCACATGTTTTATTTGCCGTGTTATTGTGTGAGCATGTTGGTTGCATATTTTTCTCCATTCAAGGACATACATTTATTGCTTTGATTGTTTGGATTTTTATTTTGCCAAATGGATGTACAAGAATGCCTAAGTTCTTGCTCTAACTATCTATTATTTTCTCGTCTCAAAATCTATTCATGTTACATCACAAAGTTTGAACAAGTCAAATTCGTACCCACCGGGTGAGGAGCACTCAGTGTCACTGATTCGTCAAGTGCTTAACTTCCAAAACCTTTAATGCATCTCGGTCTGACCGATCCATCCCATTTGGTCTCACCAAAATCATTAAGTTGATCTAGGTTTTCACCTCGGTGCAACCAATTAGAACAGTCCGGTCACACCGAGTTGTAGTAACAGCTTGCGATTCTGCATCTCGGTGCCACCGAGTTGTTGCACTCGGCCACACCGACAGTGACAGGGTATATATATCCGCGGGTTGAATTTTGAAAATTTCTTCAAACCCTCAATTGCGCCTGCCCAGCTCTGCCACCCCCTTGGTCTCCGGATCGTCTCCATTGTCGCCATCGCCCTCCTGCCGCTGGTCTCCGCCGTCGTCAATGGGAATCTTCATCGCCGTTGTCGCCGTAGCGAGTTTGTCTCCAAGTTAGGGTACGGACCCGATCTCTTTGTGCTTCCTTAACTCCGATTCTTGCATAAAGATTAATGTCATGTTTCTAGCCACAATTGAGATTATTCTATCCACTCAAAACTTCCTTTAGAATGGATTTGATGCAAAAATTAAGGGTTAGGTTACGGTAGAACTCATCTCGGATCGACCAATATGAAGAAATCAGTCTCATCAATTTGGATCATGCCATTGCACATGTACTATGCCTGACCGAGGTGTTCAAATCGGTGCGACCGAGTTCACTTTTTTTGTGAAACCCTAGCATCTCGGGGTCACCGAACTCCATCTCGGTCTGACCAAAATTGGATGTTTAGACTCTGTTGCTGCTTTGGTGTTACCGAGTTAGTCATATCGGTAGCTCCGAAATGTTTTCTGTAGAAATCTAAAGTTAAGTTTTTGTGTCAACTTTTTCCAAAATAGATGTGCTTTGTGATGCTCATCTACCCTCCCTATACCTATCTATTCGCAGGGTCAGTTTCAGAGATGTCAGAGGGTAGTGACAGTCAGAACAAGTCAGTGGAGCAGGCAAATCCAAGTGAGGGCTCTAGTCCCTCCAACAGCAGCTATTATGAAAGTAGCAGAAGCACTCCCAGCAACCTACCAAAAGCTTCCACCAAGACAACGAAGAAAAGAAATTCTGACAGTGAGGATGAAGACTTTGTGGCTCAAGAGGTCACTTCCAAGAAGTAGCCTATGAGGAAGGAGGAAATTTCTAGAGCTGTCAAGCCAGGTTTGGACAAGAAAGCTCCTACCAAGAGGATTCCAATGTCAAAAGCCAGAGCCTCAACTCAAGAAACCATGGAATTCACTCTTGAATCAAGAGATAATGAGGCTGAAGGAGGAAAGAGGAGGAAAGAGAGAGAGAGAGAGTCAAGAAGACTACTGCCAGAGTCATTGGAAGGCCATCTATGAGAGATGATGTTGAGGACGCTGATGATGAAGAAAATGAGCATGTTGCACATGTTGCAAAGACTCAGAAGCTGATGGGGGATGCCATCAAATCCAGGGCTGCTCCATCTAAGCCCACAGCTACCCCCAAATCTTCAGCTCCCAAGAGATCCACGAGAGATATTCCTGCAACTGAGAAGAACAAGGCCCAAGTGCCAGAAGTTCCAGAAGAAGAGCAAGTTCAAGAAGAATAATCTTCAGAAGATGATGAGTCCATGATGCTCAGGAAGCTCAAGCCAAAGATACCAGATCACAATGATGCTCATCTTGTAGCTGAGAACATGAAGCTGAGAAAGGATGCAGGTCTGAGACTATGGAGACAGACTGATCCCTATGCTACAAGGACAAGTACTGCTGTGGACTACAGATTTCACACCAAGGAGCAACAAGATTTCTATGAGACAGTCTTGTTGGATAAGAAGCCCATTGTCTGTGATATGAAGTGGGTTGACTGGAAATACATTAACGAGCATGCTGACTACTTTGCACATGTGCATGAAAGTTTCAAGCTGAATGAGGTTGACAAGTTTGTTGGACAAAAATTGACCAGATGGAATGATGAAATAATTATGCAATTCTACTCCACTGCTCATTTCTATCCTGATGGAAGGATTGTCTGGTTGACTGAAGGAACAAGATGTCATTCAACAATCTCTGAATGTGCAAGTTTGATCAATGCCCCCAAGGAATATGAAAATGACACATATGTGTATGCAAGCCCAGGAAGGATCATGATTCTATGGCAAACATGTATAAGCCAATTCCTGACAAAGACTTGAAGACACACAAGCTTGGTTCTATATATCATCTGCTGTCTGGACTCACCACTATCAATACCATCTTGAGACACACTCTTTTGCCCAAGTCAGGAGATCATAGGATTATCCGTGGTCACTCGATCAATTTTCTCCATATGTTTGATGTTCCAGAGAAGTTCAAGGTCATGAGCCTGATTATAGAGACAATCAAAAGAACTGCAACAAACCAAAAGAGGACGTGCGGATATGCCCCTCACATTCACATGTTAATCAACTCCAGACTAGAGAAAGGGACATATCTACTTGGCAAGCACTAGTACGAGTCCGTGCTATACAAACGATTTTTAACCCCTTTCCGCGACGGCATTTGGGACTGTCACCAAGTGAGTGTGGGCGATAGGGTGTCCTTCCCACATGAAGCAGAAGCCGTCGAGGGTATGGAGCAGCGATCCAGAGGCCTTCCAAAATGTAATCGTGTGCGATGCAGCACACACTACGTGGCAATCATGTGCCTTCATGTGTCCCAACTTCATTTTACCTGAGCTCACATCCACGAGACTTCTGATGTTTGCGCAGTAGGATGAGGGTGCCTTAACTGACAACAAATAGGTGAAGAACTATGTTGCTTCTTTTGTACTGAAATTGTAACTCTGGCAAGCTTTGATGAATTTGTCATCATCTTCTGGTTCACTCTTGTGTTTTGATTGATCAATAAGCATATCGAGCCGTGAACCGTCACCATCCTTTCTTTTACGTTTAATCTTGAGCAGAGTACCAAGGATGCTTTCACATACGTTCTTCTCTACGTGCATGACATCGATGTGGTGACGTACACATAGAATCTCCTAGTAAGGTAATTTCCAGAACACCAATTTTCTGTTAAGCACTTGACCCTTGGGTGTTTGTTTCACCGTCAAAGGGTGATTCTTGCCAAGCACAACATTAATTTTTTAGCCATGTTGTGGACCACCTCCCCTTCATAGGGTCTTGGGCCCACACCCGCCTCTGCCGTACCATCAAATTCAGCTTTCATCTTTCGGTATGGGTGAGTTTTCCGTAAGAACCTACAATGATGCAAATTCACGGTTTTGTGCGAGACGGGAAGTCTTCTGTTAGCTGTCCTATCCATGCATGTGACACACCCTACATCTCCCTTTGTTTTCTGCCCCGATGTGTTGCCTAATGCCGGCATATCTTGAATGGTGTGCACCAGCATTGCATGTAGATCGAAAATCTCCTTTTTGTGAGCACCATAACATTTTACAGCCGACACATCTATCCACACCGTCAGTAGCTCTTCTACAAGTAGCTAAGTAAATGTCGATGTCATTTCCAGGTTGCTACGGGCCTTGGATAATCATTGACATCATAATGTATTTTTTCTTCGTACACAACCAAGGAGCTAGTTTATATCTGCAGAGAAGCACCGGCCATGTGCTGTGATTGATGCTCATCTCGCCAAAAGGATTCATCCCGTCAGTACACTCCCCGAGCCTTATACTTCTAGGATCCTCGGCAATTTTTTCAAACTTGTTGTCGATTAATTCCCACTGAGCCCCATCTTTCGGGTGCCTCCTAAACTTATCCGCAATTCGCTCATCATGATGCCACCACAACCTCTTTGCCTTTCTAGGGTTTGCAAACAAATGCCTCAACCTTGGAATTAAAGACTGTTGGGGAAATCGACACCTATGGAATCCTGGGAACCCCTACTACGGTTGGCGGGGCGCGAGGATCCGCGCAAAGACCAGGTCTAGCGATCAACGCGTGGTGATTTTTACCCAGGTTCGGGCCGCAAATGATGCGTAAAAACCTAGTCCTACTTGTTTGTGTTTATCTTTTGTTCTTCAGTTCTTGAACATGCTACTATGCGTGCCCTGTCCAAAAAGTCTGAATCCTTCCACAGTACGCCTCGGGCCTCCTTTTATATGACAAAGGGGTCGACAAAGTGGCACATGGGAGGTGGAAAGTATCTACATTGTACAAGTTTATCGCCTAACATCATAGGACAAACACATTTAATGCGCTGCCTATGTGTCCTCTTGCTTTATTGGGGACGACAACAGAGCTCGTCCCGTCCGTCGCCGCTTCTCCTTGTTCCGACGCGTGCCCATGCTGACGAGGCATGCAGCGCCACGCTGGCTGGCTGGTCGCTGTGCTGGCGCGGTGACAGGGTCTTCACAAAGATCTGCATGCCACCTTGTAGGTGCTTGACTACTTGGCCTAGAAGCTGCATGCAGACGCTTGTCTAGTTGGCGAGCTGGTTGCCGCGTCGGGACAGCCGTGAGGCAGAGAAACTTTGGCAGGTGCGGGCCTTGCCGTGGCCCCACAGACGCCCCCGACAAGGGTCTGGCCGAGGTCCTGTGGCCATCCCCGGCAAGGATCTTGCCGGCGGTCTTCGGCCGTCCCCGGCAAGGATCTTGCCAGGGGTCTTCGTGAAGGAAATATGCCCTAGAGGCAATAATAAAGTTATTATTTGTATTTCCTTATATCATGATAAATGTTTATTATTCATGCTAGAATTGTATTAACCGGAAACTTAGTACATGTGTGAATACATAGACAAAACAGAGTGTCCCTAGTATGCCTCTACTAGACTAGCTCATTGATCAAAGATGGTTATGTTTCCTAGCCATAGACATGAGTCGTCATTTGATCAACAGGATCACATCATTAGGAGAATGATGTGATGGACAAGACCCATCCATTAGCTTAGCAACTTGATCGTTTAGTTTTACTGCTATCGCTTTCTTCATGGCTTATACATGTTCCTATGACTATGAGATTATGCAACTCCCGAATACCGGAGGAACACCTTGTGTGCTATCAAATGTCACAACGTAACTGGGTGATTATAAAGATGCTCTACATGTGTCTCCGAAGGTGTTTGTGGTCTTGGCATAGATCAAGAATAAGATTTGTCACTCCGAGTGTCGGAGAGGTATCTCTGGGCCCGCTCGGTAATACACATCATAATAAGCCTTGCAAGCAAACGACTAATGAGTTAGTCACGAGATGATGTATTATGGAATGAGTAAAAAGACTTGCAGGTAACGAGATTGAACTAGGTATGATGATACCGACGATCGAATCTCGGGCAAGTAACATACCAATGACAAAGGGAACAACATATGTTGTTATGCGGTTTGACCGATAAAGATCTTCATAGAATATGTAGGAACCAATATGAGCATCCAGGTTCCGCTATTGGTTATTGACCGGAGATGAGTCTCGGTCATGTATACATAGTTCTCGAACCCGTAGGGTCCGCACGCTTAACGTTCGATGACGATCGGTATTATGAGTTTATGTATTTGATGTACCGACGGTAGTTCGGGTCCCGAATGTGATCACAAACATGACGAGGAGTCTCAGAATGTGCGAGACATAAAGATTCATATATTGGAAGGTTATATTCGGACACCAGATGAGTTCCCGGGGTTATCAGATAAATACCGGAGTACCGGGGGGCTACCGGAACCCCCCTGGGGGTTATTGGGACTCATGGGCCCAAGTGGAAGAAGAGGAGGCGCGGCTAGCTTGGGGCGCATGGCCCCCCTAGCCCAAATCGAATTGGACTTGGGGGACGACCCCCCTTTCCTTTCTCTCCCTCTCTTCCTTCCTTTCCTACTCCAACTAGGGAAAGAAAAAGGAATCCTACTCCCGGTGGGAGTAGGACTCCCCATGGCGCGCCCCTCCTCCTTGGCCGCCTCCTCCTCCCCTCCCTCCTTTATATACGTGGGGAGGGGGCACCCCATACACACACAAGTTGATTTTAGCCGTGTGCGGTGCCCCTCCCCATAGATACACACCTCGGTCATATCGTTGCAGTGCTTAGGCGAAGCCCTGCGCCAGTAGCTTCATCATCACCGTCACCACGCTGTCGTGCTGAAAAACTCTCCCGTGAATCTCAACTGGATCAAGAGCTCGTGGGACATCATCGAGCTGAACGTGTGCTAAACACGGAGGTGCCGTATGTTTGGTGCTTGGATCGGTTGGATCGTGAATACGTTCGACTACATCAACCACGTCACTAGACGCTTCCGCTTTCGGTCTACGAGGTTATGTAGACACACTCTCCCCACTTGTTGCTATGCTTCTCCTAGATAGATCTTGCATGATCGTCGGATTTTTTTTGAAATACTACGTTCCCCAACAGTGGCATCATGAGTGAGGTCTATGCGTAGATGATATGCACGAGAGAACACAATGAGCTGTGGGCGATAATAGTCATACTACTTACCAGCATGTCATACTTTGATTCGACGGTATTGTTGGATGAAGTGGCCCGGACCGACATTACGTGTACGCTTACGCGAGACTGGTTCTACCGACGGGCTTCACACACAGGTGGATGGCGGCTGTCAGCTTCTCCAACTTTAATTGAATCGAGTGTGGCTAAGCCCAGTCCTTGTGAAGGTTAAAACAATACATTTGACGAAAAATCATTATGGTTTTTGTATGCACAGGTAAGAACGGTTCTTGCTAAGCCCGTAGCAGCCACGTAAAACTTGCAACAACAAACTAGAGGACGCCTAACTTGTTTTTGCAGGGCATGTTGTGATGTGATATGGTCAAGACGTGATGAGTGATATGTTATTGTATGAGATGATCATGTTTTGTAAAGTTATCGGCAACCGGCATGAGCCTTGTGGTTGTCTCTTTATTGTATGAATTACGAAGGCCATGTAATTGCTTTACTTTATCGCTATGAGTTAGCGATAGTAGTAGTAGTAGCAATAGTTGGCGAGACGACCACGACGCTACGATGAAGATCATGGTGTCAAGCCGGTGACAATGGAGATCATGACGATGCTTTGGAGATGGAGATCAAAAGCACAAGATGATGATGGCCATATCATGTCACATATTTTGATTGCATGTGATGTTTATCTTATTAAGCTTCTTATTTTGCTTAGTACGGCGGTACCATTATAAGATGAGCCCTTACAAAATTTCAAGGTACACGTGTTCTCCTTGAGTATGCACCGTTGCGAAAGTTCGTCGTGCCGAGACACCACCTGATGATTGGGTGTGATAAGCTCTACGTTCAAATACAATGGGTGTAAGACAGTTTTGCACATGCAGAATACTCGGGTTAAACTTGACGAGCCTAGCATGTACAGACATGGCGAACACTGGAGACCGAAAGGTCGAGCGTGAATCATATAGTAGATATGATCAACATAAGATATTCACCATTGAAAACTACTCCATCTCACGTAATGATCGGACATGGTTTAGTTGATTTGGATCATGTGATCATTTAGATGACTAGAGGGATGTCTATCTAAGTGGGAGTTATTTTGTAATATGATTAAATTGAACTTTAATTTATCATGAACTTAGTCCTGATAGTTTTTTGCATATCTATGTTGTTGTAGATCAATGGCCCGTGCTGCCGTTCCATTGAATTTTAATGCGTTCCTAAAGAAAGCTAAGTTGAAAGATGATGGTAGCAACTACATGGACTGGGTCCGTAACTTGACGATTATCTTCATTAATGCACAGAAGAATTATGTCCTGGAAGCACCGCTAGGTGACAGGCCTGCTGCAGGAGCAACTCCGGATGTTATGAATGTCTGGCAAGCTCGTTCTAATGACTACTCGATGGTTCAGTGTGCCATGCTTTACGGCTTAGAATCGGGACTTCAAAGGCGTTTTGAGCATCATGGAGCATATGAGATGTTCCAAGAGTTTAAGTTAATATTTCAAGCAAATGCCCAAATTGTGAGATACAAAGTCTCCAATAAGTTCTATAGCTGCAAGATGGAGGAGAACAGTTCTATCAGTGAACACTTGCTCAAAATGTCTGGGTATTACAATCATATGGCTCAACTTGGTTGCAAAGTTGACAAACATAGTGTTATTGATAGAGTTCTTCAATCACTACCACCAAGCTGTAAAGGCTTCACGATGAACTATCACATGCAAGGGATGCAGAAGACAATTCCTGAGCTCTTCGCTATCCTCAAAGCTACGGAGGTAGAAATCAAAAAGGAGCATCAAGTGTTGATGGTTAACAAGACCACAAGTTTCAAGAAAAAGGGCAAGGGAAAGAAGGGGAACTTCAAGAAGAATAGCAAGACAGTTGCTACTCCCGCGAAGAAACCCAAGTCTGGAGCCAAGCCTGAAACTGAGTGCTTCTACTTCAAAGGGGCTGGACACTGGAAGCAGAACTGCCCCAAGTATTTGGCGGATAAGAAGGATGGAAAAGTGAACAAAGGTATATTTGATATACATGTTATTGATGTTTACCTTACTAATGCTCGTAGTAGCACCTGGGTATTTGATACTGGTTCGGTTGCTAATATTTGTAACTCGAAACAGGGGCTACGGTTTAAACGAAGATTAGCTAAGGACGAGGTGACGATGCGCGTGGGAAATGGTTCCAAAGTCGATGTGATCGCCATGAGCACGCTACCTCTACATCTACCATCATGATTAGTTTTAGACCTAAATAATTGTTATTTGGTGCCAGCGTTGAGCATGAACATTATATCTGGATCTTGTTTGTTGCGAGATGGTTATTCATTTAAATCAGAGAATAATGGTTGTTCTATTTATATGAGTAATATCTTTTATGGTCATGCACCCTTGAAGAGTGGTCTATTCTTGTTAGATCTTGATCATAGTGATACTCATATTCATAATATTGAAGCCAAAAGATGCAAGGATGATAATGATAGTGCAACGTATTTGTGGCACTGCCGTTTAGGTCATATTGGTGTAAAGCGCATGAAGAAACTCCATACTGATGGACTTTTGGAATCACTTGATTATGAATCACTTGGTGCTTGCGAACCATGCCTCATGGGAAAGATGACTAAAACTCCATTTTTCGGAACAATGGAGCGAGCAACTGATTTGTTGAAAATCATGCATACTGATGTATGTGGACTGATGAGTGTTGAGGCTCACGGCGGGTATCGTTATTTTCTGACCTTCGCTGATGATTTGAGAAGATATGGGTATATCTACTTAATGAAACACAAGTCTGAAACATTTGAAAAGTTCAAAGATTTCAGAGTGAAGTAGAGAATCATCGGAAAAAGAAAATAAAGTTTCTACGATCTGATCGTGGAGGCGAATATTTGAGTTACGAGTTTGGTCTTCATTTGAAACAATGTGGAATAGTTTCACAAGTCACGCCACCCAGAACACCATAGCGTAATGGTGTGTCCGAACGTTATAACCGTACTTTATTAGATATGGTGCGATCTATGATGTCTCTTACCGATTTACCACTATCGGTTTGGGGTTATGCTTTAGAGACAGCTACATTCACGTTAAATGAGGCACCATCTAAATCCGTTGATACGATGCCTTATGAACCGTGGTTTGGCAAGAAACCAAAGTTGTCATTTCGTAAATTTTGGGGCTGCGATGCTTATGTGAAAAAGTTTCAACCTGATAAGCTCGAACCCAAGTCAGAAAAATGTGTCTTCGTAGGATACCCAAAGGAAACTGTTGGGTACACCTTCTATCACAGATCCGAAGGCAAGATATTCGTTGCTAAGAATGGATCCTTTCTAGAGAAGGAGTTTCTCTCAAAAGAAGTGAGTGGGAGGAAAGTAGAACTTGATGAGGTAATTGTACCTTCTCCCGAATAGGAAAGTAGCACATCACAGAAACTAGTTCGAGTGATTCCTACACCAGTTAGGGAGGAAGCTAATGATGATGATAATGAAACTTCGTATTAAGTTACTACTAAACCTCGTAGGTCAACCAGAGTACGTTTCGCACCAGAGTGGTACGGTAACCCAGTTCTGGAAGTCATGTTACTAGACCATGATGAACCTACGAACTATGAGGAAGTGATGATGAGCCCAGATTCCGCAAAATGGCTTGAGGCCGTTTAATCTGAGATGGGATCCATGTATGAGAACAAAGTGTAGACTTTGGTTGACTTGGCCGATGATCGACAAGCCATTGAAAATAAATGGATCTTCAAGAGGAAGACCGATGCCGACGGTAATGTTAATGTGTACAAAGCTCGACTTGTTGCGAAAGTTTTTCGACAAGTTCAAGGAGTTGACTACGATGAGACTTTCACACCCGTAGCGATGCTCAAGTCTGTCCGAATCATGTTATCACTTGCCGCGTTTTATGATTATGAAATATGGCAAATGGATGTCAAAACCGCATTCCTTAATGGATACCTCAAAGAGGAGTTGTATATGATGCAACCATAAGGTTTTGTCGATCCTAAAGGTGCTAACAAAGTGTGCAAGCTCCAGCGATCCATCTATGGACTAGTGCAAGCATCTCGGAGTTGGAATATATGCTTTGATTAGGTTATCAAAGCATATGGTTTTATACAGACTTTTGGAGAAGCCTGTATTTACAAGAAAGTGAGTGGGAGCTCTCTAGCATTTCTGATATTATATGTGGATGACATATTGTTGATTGGAAATGATATGTAATTTCCGGATGGCATAAAAGGATACTTGAATAAGAATTTTTCAATGAAAGACCTCGGTGAAGCTGCTTATATATTAGGCATCAAGATCTATAGAGATAGATCAAGACGCTTAATTGGACTTTCACAGAGCACATACCTTGATAAAGTTTTGTAGAAGTTCAAAATGGATCAGTCCAAGAAAGGGTTCTTGCCTGTGTTACAATGTGTGAAGTTGAGTAAGACTGAATGCTCGACCACTACAGAAGATAGAGAGAAAATGAAAATCGTTCCCTATGCCTCAGCCATAGGATCTATCATGTATGCAATGCTGTGTACCAGACCTGATGTGTGCCTTGTTATAAGTTTAGCAGGGAGGTACCAAAGTAATCCAGGAGTGGATCACAGGAAATCGGTCAAGAACATCATGGAGTACCTAAAAAGGACAAAGGATATGTTTCTCATTTATGGAGGTGACAAAGAGCTCATCGTAAATGGTTACGTCAATTCCAGCTTTGACACTGATCCAGATGACTCTAAGTCACAAACCGGATATGTATTTTTATTGAACGATGGAGCTGTCAGTTGGTGCAGTTCCAAGCAGAGCGTCATGGCGGGATCTACGTGTGAAGTGGATTACATAGCTACTTCGAAAGGAGCAAATAAAGGAGTTTGGATGAAGGAGTTCATATCCGATCTAGGTGTAATACCTAGTACAAAGGGTCCAATGAAAATCTTTTGTGACAACACTAGAGCAATAGCCTTGGCGAAGGAATTCAGGTTTCACAAGAGAACCAAGCACATCAAGAGACGCTTCAATTCCATCCACGATCAAGTCAAGGAGGGAGACATTGAAATTTACAAGATACATACATATATGAATGTCGCAGACCCGTTGACTAAGCCTCTTCCACGAGCAAAACATGATCAGCACCAAGACTCCATGGGTGTTAGAATCATTACTATGTAATCTGGATTATTGACTCTAGTTCAAGTGGGAGACGGAAGGAAATATGCCCTAGAGGCAATAATAAAGTTGTTATTTGTATTTCCTTATATCATGATAAATGTTTATTATTCATGCTAGAATTGTATTAACCGGAAACTTAGTACATGTGTGAATACATAGACAAAACAGAGTGTCCCTAGTATGCCTCTACTAGACTAGCTCATTGATCAAAGATGGTTATGTTTCCTAGCCATAGACATGGGTTGTCATTTGATCAATTGGATCACATCATTAGGAGAATGATGTGATGGACAAGACCCATCCGTTAGCTTAGCAACTTAATCGTTTAGTTTTATTGCTATTGCTTTCTTCATGACTTATACACGTTCCTATGACTATGAGATTATGCAACTCCCGAATACCGGAGGAACACCTTGTGTTCTATCAAATGTCACAACGTAACTGGGTGATTATAAAGATGCTCTACAGGTGTCTCCGAAGGTGTTTGTGGTGTTGGCATAGATCAAGAATAAGATTTGTCACTCCGAGTGTCAGAGAGGTATCTCTGGGTCCTCTCGGTAATACACATCATAATAAGACTTGCAAGCAAATGACTAATGAGTTACTAATGAGATGATGTATTACGGAATGAGTAAAGATACTTTCCGGTAATGAGATTGAACTAGGTATGATGATACCGGCGATCGAATCTCGGGCAAGTAACATACCGATGACCAAGGGAACACCGTATGTTGTTATGCGGTTTGACCGATAAAGATCTTCGTAGAATATGTAGGAACCAATATGAGCATCCAGGTTCCGCTATTGGTTATTGACTGGAGATGAGTCTCGGTCATGTCTACATAGTTCTCGAACCCGTAGGGTCCGCACGCTTAACGTTCGATGACGATCGGTATTATGAGTTTATGTGTTTTAATGTACCGAAGGTAGTTTGGAGTCCCGGATGTGATCACGGACAAGACGAGGAGTCTCAGAATATCTGAGACATAAAGATTCATATATTGGAAGGTTATATTCGGACACCGGATGAGTTCCGGGGGTTATCGGATAAATACCGGAGTACCGGGGGGCTATCGGAACCCCTCGTTGGGTTATTGGGCCTCATGGGCCCAAGTGGAAGAAGAGGAGGCGCGGCTAGATGGGGGCGCGCGGCCCCCCTAGCCCAAACGAATTGGACTAGGGGACCGGCCCCCCTTTCCTTCCTCTCCCTCTCTTCCTTCCTTCCTCTCGTACTCCAACTAGGGAAAGAAAAAGGAATCCTACTCCCGGTGGGAGTACGACTCCCCATGGCGCGCCCCTCCTCCTTGGCCGCCTCCTCCTCCCCTTCCTCCTTTATATACTTGGGGAGTTGGCACCCCATAGACACAGAAGTTGATTTTAGCCATGTGCAGTGCCCCTCCCCATAGATACACACCTCGGTCATATCGTTGCAGTGCTTAGGCGAAGCCCTGCGCCGGTAGCTTCATCATCACCGTCACCACGCCGTCGTGCTGACGAAACTCTCCCGTGAAGCTCTACTGGATCAAGAGCTCGTGGGACATCATCGAGCTGAATGTGTGCTGAACGCGGAGGTGTCGTACGTTCGGTGCTTGGATCGGTTGGATCGCGAGGACGTTTGATTACATCATCCGTGTCACTAGACGCTTCCGCTTTCAGTCTACGAGGGTATGTAGACACACTCTCCCCACTTGTTTCTATGCTTCTCCTAGATAGATCTTGTGCGATCGTAGGATTTTTTTGAAATACTACGTTCCCCAACACTTCGGTCGTCCCCGGCAAGGATCTTGCCGGGGGTATTCGTATTTTGGTCCTTATCTAGATTCGCAGGCCTTTGGTCTTCGCCAGACTCGCCTACCCGGCAGGGGAGGCCTTTCTGGGGAACCTACTGGTTGGTTTGCTTGAGTGTCCCCGCGGTAGTAGTGCTTGCCGGAGAAATGATTGCCGGGCGTTGCTAAGCACTATCATGGCCCATCTTTAGAGGTTAGTGGGACCCTGGTTCTCATTACACCGACACAGCCCCCGGGCCCAGCTTCAGTGGAGATCTCCAAGAGCTCGACGCTAGAGTTGGAACCAAATTTTGCATGGGTCATGATAGTGTTTAACCATGTTTCCCAAAAAAAAGTTGCTTCCAAAGGCGTTGGCCAGCCCCCGAGTTTGTTTCCATGGAAATTTTCTGGCAGAGAACTCTACAGATCTCGATGCTAGAGTGTGGTTTTGTTTCCTTTCTTTCTCCCGGCAAGGCTGTTGCCGGGAAGTCTTATGTTTGCAGCGGAGACTTTTGACGTTCTCGACGCCGGCTTTCGGCAAGCTTTTCGCCAGGAAGGATTTTATCTTCAGCGGAGAACCTTGACGTTCTCGATGCCTGATTTCAGTGGATAACTCTAGAGGTCTCGACATTGTCGGGAAGGCTCACGGCGAAGAACTTCGTCGTCCTTGACACCGGCTCCCGGCAAGATTGTTGCCGGGAAGACTTATGGCGAAGAACTTCATCGTCCTTGGCACCAAGAAGATTGGTCCTAAGGGCATTGCCAGCCCCCGGGCCATACTACATTTAAATATGACAAGTTGATTAGCATCTGAATTGCACCTAACTCACTTGTAAATTGTGACTTCTGCTAAATATTCCCTATGTCTGCTGGAATGCTTTCCGGTGCATACGATCGAGTCAACAACGCTTGAGGGAACGGGCCCTTAGCAGCTACTCGGGAACGTCGCCTCCCAGAAAGGTTTGGCTTCCTGGTTCTACCGCAGCTGCACAAGTTGCAGAGCGAACTCGAGGCAACTTGGAGCACAACTAGCCCCGAGAAGGTTCCTTAGCATACGGGTTTATGCAGAAATCTCAAATCAATAAAAACTTGTTAAGTCTTTTCCTTAAATGACTATATTATTCACAACTATTCCCTATGCTTGCTAGAATACCGCCTGGTTACGCACGTTCTAGTCAATGGTGCTTAGGATCAGGTCCTAGTTAGCAGCCGAAAGAGAACGCTGCCTTCCTAGGGGCTTAACACTTCAAAAATAAACACGGCTGCATAGGCGTTGCTAGGCGGACCTGAACAACCTAGAGCGCATAATATTCCAAAAGTGCTCCTTTGCGCACTGGTTCTGTGCAAAAATGTCATTAAGGATAAGACTATGCAAAAGAGTGTAATTAAAGTTTTGGAACTTAGCTTTCTCTAAATTGTGATGATGGCAAAGAAGACGCCATTGTTGGTGAAGAAATTTTGCCGAGAAGTCATGGAAGATGACCGCCTCCAGCATCTCCATCACCCGCTCTAGCCGCAGACGGGCACGGTGACCACGCCGCCTGCACCGGTCATGCCTACCGTAGCAGTCACGCCATCCGCGGCGCTAGCGCCGCCCGCGCCACCCGCAGGCGTGGGTGACGGAAGCTTGGATGTGGAAGGCTTCATCGCCACGGAGCCCTTTTTCTTGGGTGCCATGGATGGTGATGATGATGATCTTGAAGAAACTGATGTGCTAACCGCTAGACCAGATTTGCAGAACTCTTTGCCCCTACCTGGCGCGCCAAATATGTTGGGGAAAACAACACCTATGGGATCCCGGGGACCCCTACTACGGTTGGCGGGGCGCGAGGAGCTGCGCAAAGAGCAGGTCTAGCAATCAACGTGTGGGGATTTTTACCCAGGCCTGGGACGCAAATGATGCGTAAAACCCTAGTCCTGCTTGTCTGTGTTTATCTTGTGTTCTTCAGTTCTTGAACTGGCTATTATGCGTGCCCTATGCAAAAAGTCTGAATCCTTCCACAGTACGCCTCGGGCCTCCTTTTATATGGCAAACGGGTCGCCACAGTGGCACACATGAGGTGGAAAGTATCTATGGTGTACAAGTTTATCGCCTGACATCGTAGGAAAAACGCATTTAATGCGCTGCCTATGTCTCCTTGCTTTATCGAGGACGGCAATAGAGCTCGTCCCGTCCGTCGCCGCCTCACCTTGTTCCGACGCGCGTCCAAGCTGATGAGGCATGCATCGCCACGCTGGTAGGCTGGTCGCTGTGTTGGTGCGGTGACAGGGACTTCACGAAGATTTGCATGCCACCACGCCGGTGCTTGACTAGTTGGCCTAGAAGCTGCATGCAGGTGCTTGTCTAGTTGGCGAGCAGGTTGCCGTGCCGGGACGGCCACGGAGCAGCGAAACTTTGGCAGGTGCGGGCCTGGCCGTGGCCCCACAGACGCCCCCGGCAAGGGTCTTGTCGGGGTCTCATCGCCGTCCCCAACAAGGGTCTTGCCGGGGTCTCGTGGCCTTCCCCGGCAAGGATCTTGCCGCGGGTTTTCGACCGTCCCTGACAAGGATCTTGCCGGGGGTCTTCGGTCGTCCCCAGCAAGGATCTTGCCGGGGGTCTTTGTCTTCTGGTCCTTATCTAGATTCACATGCCTTTGGTCTTCGTCAGACTCGCCTACCCAGCAGGGCATGCCTTTCTGGGGAACCTACTGGTTGATTTGCTTGAGTGTTGATCCATGCCGCGGGAGAGACGCTCTCCGCGTGGTTGTAGTGCTTGCTGGCGAAATGATTGATGGGCATTGCTGAGCACTATCATGGCCCATCTTCAGAGGTTAGTGGGACCCTGGTTCCCATTACACCGACAAAGACAAGTACCAAACAACCTTGAACGAGATTCCTGTCTTGTTCTCATCGTCCAATTTGTACTTATACTTTGCTCTCCTGCGTTTGTATCGTGCATGCTTGCATGTGGGATATGCATGCAAATCTTTGTACTCACCACAGTACAATATACAATCATTCACACAAGCGTGTATCTTCTGTACTTCAAGTTCCAATGGGCAAACAATTTTCTACGCTTCATTCATGCTTCTGGGGAGCACATTATCTTCCGGAAGAATTTCTTTGAAAAGACCTAACATCTCTATGAAGCCCTTGTTTGATAGACCGGTTGTTGCTTTAAATCTGAGAAGCGCCAGGGTGACACTCAACTTGGAATATTTCTTTTTGCAACCTGGATACAATTCTTTCTTGGAGTCTGCATCAATGGTTCATAGATCCTTGTACCCAATCATATCCTTTTTTGGGCCCTTAAATTTGCAATCATAGCAGCAAAATCTGGCATATCAAGATCGTCGTCATCTGTGTCGACGTCTTGGTTTTCCAGTGGGCGTTTCGGCTTTCCAGTGTTCCATTGGTAGTGTGACGCCTCTGCCCTGATGTTAGATTCAACATCCATGTGACACTGATTGGGGTTTGGCATCTCGCTGCCATGGGCATCTTCATCCATGACCTCCTCTTCATCGTGTCTAGTCCAACGTGTATATCCATCCATGAATCCCCTTGAGACTAAGTGCATCCGGACATCTGCAACTTCATCTGACTTTGTATTGGCACAATCAGTACATGGACACAGGATGTAATCCACATCACCAATTCCCCTCTTTGTACTTTCAGCTAAATTCATGAACTCTATCATGCCACTAATAGAATATGTGGTTTTCCGATTCTTCATCCACCGAGATCGTTCCATCTACAACACACGAATGGTAATTAAAAACAAAACAACAACATTAATACACGGATTAACTGCTGCCCAAAGATGTGTGCATAAATCACAAGGTTTTATTTTCATAATTACTAAGGGCGCTCCATGTTGTTATCCAGACGTGCAATGACAAAAATTAATGGCCAGTCAATTTACACGCAGAGTACTAGTACAACATTACCCTTAGGAATTGGATACCTTAATTAAGCCACTCACGAAAATAATACCTTAATTAATTAGCCACGCAGTGACCTCCACCCAGCAGATAGAGAAGTGCGATGCGGAGGCATGTCGAGACAGCAGGGTCGAGGAGCAAAGCTTAGTGCGGCTGCCGCCTGAAGTTCGACCTCCACTATCCCGCGATCGACCGCGATGGATGTGCTCGAATCACGCCGCTGCCAACCTCGATGGTTGAGCTCCTCCTATCTCCCGCCGCAGACCGAGGATTGACCTCCTATGACGCTGTCACTGCCCACCGACCAAGGATTGACCTCTTCTCTAGTAGCCGCTGCCCAGGCCGCCGCCACCATCTCTATATGCAGAGCACCTATTTTTTTACGGATATCCGTAGAGCGGCTTTTTACACGGTATCTCACTGTAACTCAATTATATGGAGAGGGTAGTACATCACATACGATTATGTAACATTAGCCTTGTCTAACCTACGTTATCTTCTCACACGGTTTGGTGCGGAAATCGTGTGTGATGTTGTAATACCTAACACAAACGACATGTATAAACAGTGTGCCGTATACAACATATAGTGCCATAAGTAGTTCCAACCGTTAGCTTATCTCCACAGTTTCCCCATTTCCCCAAATCCCTACATAGCCTCCAAATTCCCTCGTGTGGCGCTGACATTGGGGGAATGCGGATGAGTGGTGCTGATGGTTTCGGTGCTCGTATCGCCGCCATGACGGCGGTTGCCGTCGGGCACTTGCCTAAGGTCATCAAAAGGCAGGTGTACTACGGACCCGAATCGTCCTGTGAGGTTCCAATCTATCCTGATCTTTTTTAGCATGTCCAAAGTATCGCTCCTTGCTGAATCCGTCCTGAATGACCCCCCCCCCAGGAAAGCGTTCTGCCACCGGATCCGGAGCATGACTCCAGACTCCCGCAACACGAGTTCAACTCCGAGTTTTGCGCCACCGAGAAGTACCAAAAGATGAGTTGTGTCCACGGGCACACTCCCCCTCGGCCTGTATGCACGGAGGGATTCGACATTGGTAGGCGGTTTCTTAGTTGCCCCTTAGAGGTTAGTGCTAATTAAGTTCATCATTTTACTTCAGTTAATGCCACCGCTCATCCTGAATACTAGTTAACATTGGCAGGGATATGAGGCTTGTGCCTTTGTTAACCGACTGGATGAAGAATGGCATGGCAGGGCTCGAACTGTTATCACCAAGCTCACAGAAGATAATGTAAAGCTGAAGAAGAAACTGGCTGTTCTGGAATGTACAATCAGTACATTGAAGCCAGAAAGAATCAATCACATGCAACAGATGAAAGCAAGAGACAAGAAGGAACTAGCATGTGTAGTTGTGGTTGTCGCATTAGCCATGTTCTATGCGCTATTTGCAATGATGATTAGGGGTTTTGTTTGATAATATTGCTAAAGCACATCTAGATGTGCTCTAAGTAATGCACATCTTGGTCCTATGCCATTGATGTTACGCGAAGATTTGTGCAGATATTTTTGTTTGTCTTTTTTCTTTTCCTTTCTAGTTTGATTATTACTGACTTTATCTATAAGAAGAGCTCAATGTATTGCTTGCCAATTGTCCTACTCCGTTCGTACCGGTACCGGTGCATAATCCCAAAACGCGTTCCTTATTTTTGTCCTGAAAAAGGAAACCAGCCAAATAGCCAATAGGATTCCTGCACAACCCCGAGAATTTGGGAGCATCTGGGTACAAATAATTGCGGTTGATTATATCAGCGCTTAGATAATACGTCAACCCCCGCTT